>OY986041.1:2432500-3632500 GCA_963920215.1 Nineta flava
TTCGTAAACATTATAATAAAAAAGTTTTCCATATGGAGCCTACTTAAGTAGACACACTATATATATATATATTTATTTTGTATATTTTTTACTAGAGATAAATACATATAAAATAAATAAACTATACAAATTAAATGAGATAGATGGAGACATGATGAGAAATGATTGAATGTTTATGACTTGAGTCATAAAATAATAAAAATTAAATTTTAAGATCCCAAACTTTGGTTGCAGCGTCTGTACTGAAAATATTTTATAGGCGGAGTTCAATGTTGCTGCAACCAAGTTCTGTGTCTATTCTGTACTTTAGATGTTTCATTATTTCTACTAAAAACAACTTGAAACAGAAATTTGAATTTTTTTTTGAGCATATCCACATCTGATATAACGCCCCAGAAATATTATTCTGATGTTATTTTGGTGAAACGTAAAAATGGGGAAATTTTAAATTTTTTGTTATTAACATTGAGAGAGAAATTCAAGAACCCTCCTTCTAAGCCCCCCATATTTAATATATATTACCACATTTTGAACATCCGCCTACGTGTGACCCGATGGTGGTTTTCTCAATTGAATGTATTCTCAAATTTAGTAGAATGATCGCTACATTTGTGGTCCACAGTACTTAGTAAAATACTTAATTGACAAAATTTCTTAAATTTGTGTCATGCTTAACAAACTCAAATCATTTGCTTTAGATCCGGTCCCAACAATAACGGATGAAAGTGAGGCACATTTAGAGGGTCATCAGTTAAAATTGTCATGTGAAATGGATACTAATAGAACAGATTTGCTGTTTTTGAAGTGGATTCTTCCAGTACCAACTAAACAGATTGATTTCAGGCTAAAAATCAGAAATGAACCGTCATCCAATGGAATTAAACAAATCATATTATCGAATATATCGGTAGAAGATAGTGGAACTTACATTTGCTCCTTCTGGAATAACTCAACAAACATTTATGTCAATCAAACAATTTCTGTAAACGTTCGAGGTAAATTTATTATTTGACTAGCTTCATCCGTTGCGGCTTCGCCTATAAAAGTTTTGAAAAGCCTTTATACCAGAGTAACATAATATATCTCCCCGTTAAGGACTGATTGTCTTAAAACGCTGTTAAACGTTTTTTTTTTGTATGTTTATTTATAATTTATAACCTAAATATCAATTTTCATGTCTTCTTAATATAATTTAAAATACTGACCTTAAAGGCTCATTCAGTATTTCACCCCCTTGAGGGTCCATTTAAAAAAAAACTGGGAAACACGTTTAAGCGAATTTCTTGAAAGTAAATAGAGCTATTGGTCCCGTACCAAAATCAAAATTTCGCAAAAATTTCTTCAAATGTCCATCGATCCTATCTAGTAGATGTCAAAAATCACCATCTGTAAAATTTATATATATATATATATATATATATATATATATATAAAATCTGTAATCACTCTAGCGGTCACAGTTTTCATTTTATCGGAATGAAATTTGGTATTTGAGGTGCTTTTGGTATTCAAAAGGTCAAGTTCGTTAATGGGTAAAATCGAACAAGAGGAAAGGGGGGTTAAGAGGGAGGGGGAAACACAAAATTTGACATATCTCCCTTAAAATTTGAAAAATCAAAAAATTTATAAGAAATAAAGTTCTAGGTACTAAGTTTTACTGTAATTTTGTTTCTTATCATTTTTTCTGTCACCCTAATATTTACAGAAATATTGACGGTTTACATTGAAAATTAAATTCCTTAATGTCTCTGTACACATTAGAGTTTGACCAAAAATGATAAGGTGATGAATTGTAGCAAACATGATTTTCTACAACTTTATATCTTACGCATTTTTCGATTGTTCTAATATTAAGAGAGATATTTTATATTTTGTGTTTTCTTCTTTCTGCACCCCTTTCCCCTTGACGTATGGCATTTATTCATAAAATTGGCCTTGCAAATACTAAAGTCATAAACGTTGATTTTGATCAGACTAAAATTCTGACCGCTAGATAGTGATTTATGTATATTAAGGAAATTCGCTAAGTAGAAGCAGCTCCTGCGTAACGAATTTTTTGTGGCGCGAGTGTCGAGTTCAGCTAAGATATGGGAGAAACAAATCTCGTCAAACTGAATGGACCATAAGATCGAAATGCGTTACGTTTTTTATGCCCCAGGATATATCTATCTACGAATTATAGAATCTATATAGAACGATACTCTACTTAATTGACACGTGACCTACACACAAAATTTCATAACTTTAACTCAATTAGAAATAGTCATAATTTCGATTTCAATATTTGACCCACACAGACTAACTGGTGAACTTACATAAAAGCTTGGAAAAAGAGAACTTGTCGATGAAACGAAATTTGCTATGAAATGAAAGTTGCTAGTCACTGGTTTGAACAAGAATTACTTTTTTTTTTCTAGAAAAGCCTTTTATTCATTTAAAAAGAACGAGAGCGATGTCATCTGTTACACTCAAATATGGATTGGATACCGTTTTTGAGGTCAATGTAGATGCTTATCCTACCGTTAAATACGAATGGTTTTTAAATAAAAATAAAATATTAAACAGAGACCCTGATTACCAGGTGATTAATTCACCAAACCACACACAACTTTCCATTCTAAATGCATCATTCACAGACCGTGGTCAGTACGTGCTACGTGCTACGAACAAGTATGGATCTGAATCCATTAATTTTACATTGGAAGTCATCGGTAAGCTTTCAGTACGAAAAAGTGATTGAAATGATTGAAAATATGATCAATTTATCTAGGAATTAATTATTTAGGTAAGCCGCAAGTTTCAATATCTGGACCATCATTCGTTTTACCCAACCATGATCAACAATTTTACTGCAAAGCAAAGGGGAATCCAATTCCTGAAATTCATTGGAGTTTTAGAGAATTTGGACGAGAGATTAAAACGGTTTGAATACAGTTAACTTCTGACAGTAAAGCATCATTTTAAAATAAATATTTTTCAGATGTCATCAAACAGCACCGAAGTCAATGTGAATTTATTGGAAGTAACATCGAGATTACTTTTTAAAACGGACAAATATGGAGGAGATCTAGTTTGTGAAGCCAAGAATACAGAAGGAACAGTTAATGAAACAAAAGAAGTTATCCTGTCTGGTAAAATAGCAATTTATTTTTTCTAAATTAAATTTTTAGCTGTTACTCGGAAATTTTGATACAAACTTTTACGTGAAAAAGCTACAATTGGAGGGTTTTATTTCCATTACATGATTTATTTTTTTCAATAATTGACAATAACCGAAAAAAGGCATCTTTAAACAACATTGAATTAATAGAGTGGATCTGAAATCGTTATCTGGGATTTCAAAATATATTTTCTGATCTAAATTTTGTATTTCTGTATATTTATTACTAGCATTACTAGTTGCTGCTTCGCCCGAAAACATTTTGTAGTATCCTTATAGGTGAGTAACATAATATTTCTCTCCGTCAAGGACTGATTGTCTTAAAACGCTGTCACACGTATTCATTTGTTTGTTTATTTATAATTTACAGCCTAATTATCACTTTTCATGTTTCTAATTTTAAAATACTGAACTTCCATACAAACTCATTCTCTTGAGAGTCCATTTCCTGAAAACTCGGAAACACGTAGTTTATAATATTTTGCCGAAATAGAAAATTCCATGTCTTTAGATTCAAAAAAACCGAAACTCTGTATGTCTATTCGACCACCTTAAGGTTTAATTTTCAAAAAACACTGAAACGTGTACTTATTTACATATTACAGCTGACCTGCTCAGGTTTCGTACGACCCGACACGACATTGTGTCTAAACTATGGATTATGTGTGACAAATTCTTTCATACAAAAGTTTGTTTTTATTAGATAAATATTTTTTATATTTAAATATTTTCTCGATTTTGACCTGAATAAATTTACCTGATTTGTGTCTTCTAGAGCTAAAAAGTAACTCATGAATGGGCAAAATCAGACCAGGCTTCTTTAGTATTTACCAAGATATTAAACACTTAGTTAGTTTTCATTTTTACTTGTTTTACATAAAACCATATTTGTATAAATTATTCCAAATCAAAATCTTGTAACCCGAGTAATAACATTATTATCTTTAACGATTCTAAGATATTCCGGATGGAGATACACCGAATGACTTGGCGACAGATTTTAATGCTTGGATGGAAGACGATACTGTAATTACTGGTGATTCAGTCGTTTTTTATTGTGCGTCACTATGGACTAATATAACAGACTGGTATTTAAATGATGGCGATGAACCACTTAAATGCAATAAAGGTAAGACAATTAACATTATCTAAAGTGATTGATGAGAACCCTAAATGTTCAATAAATTTTCAACTTGAATTAATTCCTAACTCGATTCTTTTAATTCATAAATACGTATTTCCGTTACAAATATAGTCATAATCAGTATATTAGCTAAATATATATAGCTGCAACAACCTAGGAATTGAACCACCAAAATTTAAATAGACAGAAAGACTGTAATGAAATTGTTTTGTGCAGATTGCAAAATCTCAAGGAGTTCAACCAAATATTCCTTTCTAATAAAATTAAAAACTCCAAAACTAACAAAATCGTTTGATGGAGTTTCGTATCGCTGTGACAATGAAGGTGGGACCCCACGCTCAAAATCAATAATCGTGAAGGTTTCCGACCCAGAGCCACCGGTGATAATAGACAGCAATTTAGAAGATCAAGAGATAAGCGTAAATGCATATCAAAGATTTACATACTATTGTGTTGGTAAAGGACTACCAAGCCCAACAATAGTTTGGAAAAAGGTGAATAACAAAATCAGATGATTAAAATATAAATTTAAGATTTATTTGGTAGAATTAAATCAGATTAATTTCCAGAACAACATCGTTTGGTTGCCGGATCCAAAACGAATTAAAATATTATCAAATAATCAAACGGTGATTTTCATTTCTACAACAAAAGAGGATGAGGGTAGATACTCTTGCGAGGTTGCTAACCGTTTCGGGAAAAATGTAACAAATTCAGCACTTTTCATACAAACCGGTGGAACAACAAATGCAAACAATACACAAAACTCTCATTGGATAATTATTGGGATTGTTGCAATTATTGTTTGCATCATAATTCTTTCATCCATCTTTGTAATTACAATTTTAATCATCAACTTACGACACAAAAAGGTAAATATTACGATTTTAATTGTAAAACTCATATTGATTTGCAAAATTTATGGTTGCTTTGTGATTTCAGGCACAAATTGCAGAATTGGCAAACACAGGTTTGGATCATTTTGAAGATGGTAATGTTGCATCTATAAACCCAGATTTGACAATTGGCACCCAGGCGGATTTATTACCTTATTATGATGAATGGGAATTTCCAAGAGATAGATTGAAATTAGGGGCAGTATTAGGAACCGGAGAATTTGGTGTGGTGATGAGAGCTGAAGCACTTGGAATTGTAGCTGGAGAGGAAAAGACAATTGTTGCAGTGAAAAGAAATGCAGATTATCATTCAGTGAAAGCTTTGGTTTCAGAACTAAAAATATTGGTACATATGGGACCCCATATTAATGTTGCGAATCTATTAGGAGCCTGCACGAAAAATTTGGCGAGTAAACGAGAATTGTTCGTAATCGTTGAATATTGCCGATACGGAAATTTGTTAAATTATTTGCAACGGCATCGAAAAGACTTCGTTAATCAAATTGATTCTACAACCGGGTATATTAACGGATTGATTGGAGCGTCTAATAGTCCTAGGTTTGTATTTTTAGGAAAAATTTTAGCATGTTAGTTAGATCATTTAATTGATTGATTGTTGAGAGCTTCAATTTGTGGAAGTCCATAATGATCGGTTTTTGTTGAAGGTAAAATTAATTACTTTTACAACATTTATTTTTTGCAAATCCACGATTTATTTAATAATTCGATTGCTGACATGTTTCAAAGAAATTTCAAAGTTATCACATACTTTGGTGAGTCATCCGAGAGGGTTTCCAGTATTCTAAAAAATCAAGCCATAAACACCGCCTTTAACCCTTCATTAAAACTGGGCAACCTCCTTCTCAACAATAAGAACAAGATCGACACTAAACACAAATCAGGTGTTTACAAGCTTTCTTGTGCCCAATGTGCTTCTAGCTATGTTGGACAAACCGGTCGATCGTTTGAGATCCGAAAATCTGAACATCTACGTTCTTTCAGGTTGAATCGAACGGATTCGGCTATTGCCAATCACTTGATAGAGAACGATCACAAGCCAAACACCAAACTAGAAGTACTCCACATAGCGAAGAAAGGACATAGACTGGATGTGTTGGAAGAACTTGAGATTCATAAATCGATTGTTTCCCATCAAAGCTATTCTCCTTAATTTAAATTCCATTGTTAGCGAATTTCCTGAAAGGAAATAGAGCTATTGGTCCCGTACCGAAGTCAAAATTTCGCAAAAATTTCTTCAAATGTCCATCGATCCTACCTAGTAGATGTCAAAAATCACCATCTGTAAAATTTATATATATATATATATCTATGGACATATATATATATATATATATATATATATATATATATATATATATACAGCGGTCACTCTAGCGGTCACAGTTTTCATTTTATCGGAATGAAATTTGGTATTTGAGGCGCTTTTGGTATTCAAAAGGTCAAGTTCGATAATGGGTAAAATCGAACAAAGGAAAAGGGGGGTTTGAGGGAGGGGGAAACACAAAATTTGACATATCACCCTTAATATTCGAAAAATCTAAAAATTTATAAAAAGTAAAGTTGTAGGTACTAAGTTTTACTGTAATTTTGTTTCTTATCATTTTTTCTGTTACACTAATATTTACAGAAATATTGACGGTTTAAGATTGAAAATTAAATTCCTCAATATCTCTGTACACATTCGAGTTTGAGCAAAAATGATTAGGAGATGAATTGTAGCAAACATGATTTTCTACAACTTTATTCCTTATGCATTTTTTGATTGTTCTAATATTAAAAGAGATATTTTGTATTTTGTGTTTTCTTCTTTCTTTATGCCCCCATTTCCCCTTCACGTTTGACATTTATTAATAAAATTGGCCTTGCAGTGACCGCTAGAAAGTGATTTATATATTTTAAGGAAATTCGCTAAGTTGAAGCAGCTCCTGCGTAACGAATTTTTTAATTCTATGTTTACCAAAATATTTTTAAATTGGTATTTATTTTTATAAAATTCTAGGAATTCTTTATCAATATTTCTTTATTAATATTTGTGTTTTTATTTTTTATTTTTTATTTTTGATTTATTTAATGGAGGTGTATTTTACATCGCCAAAATACACTTTCATTAAATATTTTTATTGTTATAACTTGCTAGGTTTTATCTAATTGTTAGCAAATTTCCTGACAGGAAATAGAGCTATTGGTCTCGTACCGAAGTCAAAATTTCGCAAAAATTTCTTCAAATGTCCATCGATCCTACCTAGTAGATGTCAAAAATCACCATCTGTAAAATTTATATATATATATCTATGGACATATATATATATATATATATATATATATATATATACATATATACATATTTAATCACTCTAGCGGTCACAATTTTGATCTAATTGGAATGAAATTTGGTATTTAAGGCGGTTTTGGTATTCAAAAGTTCAAGTTCGTTAATGGGTAAAATCGAACAAGGGGAAAGGGGGGTTTAGAGGGAGGGGAAAACACAAAATTTGACATATCTCCCTTAATATTCGAATAATCGAAAAATTTATAAGAAGTGAAGTTGTAGGTACTAAGTTTTACTGTAATTTTTTTCTTATCATTTTTTCTGTTACACTAATATTTACAGAAATATTGACGATTTAAGATTTAAAATTAAATTCCTCACTATCTGTGTACACATTAGAGTTTGAGCAAAAATGATAAGGTGATGAATTGTAGCAAATTTGATTTTCTACAACTTTATTGCTTACGCATTTTTTGATTGTTCTAATATTAAGAGAGATATTTTATATTTTGTGTTTTCTTATTTATTAATGCCCCCTTTTCCCCTTGACGTATGCCATTTATTAATAAAATTGGCCTTGCAAATACTAAAATCATATACGATATTTCATTTTGATCAGACTAAAATTGTGACCGCTAGAAAGTGATTTATGTATTCTAAGGAAATTCGCTAAGTTGAAGCAGCTCCTGCGTAACGACTTTTTTTTTGATTTTTATCTTATATGACGTGTTTTATGATTGTTTTTCAAAAATTTTTAAAATTTTTTTTTGTATAAATAAGAGCCACCTGTAACGGTACTCTCACAGTTTCGACAATGGGAT
Organism: Nineta flava; assembly: GCA_963920215.1. Classification (NCBI taxonomy): domain Eukaryota; kingdom Metazoa; phylum Arthropoda; class Insecta; order Neuroptera; family Chrysopidae; genus Nineta; species Nineta flava. The sequence continues at coordinate 2,440,812 of OY986041.1, forward strand.
AAAACCCGAAACATGTCAGCAATCTTATTAAATAAATCGTGGATTTGCAAAAAATAAATGTTGTAAAAGTAATTAATTTTACCTTCAACAAAAACCGATAGATCATTTAAACCTATAACTGTGTGACATTTCAGTTCTCAACAATTTAGTCCTGAACAACCGTCATGCTCATTTTCCAATCGTACCGTTCAGGCGATGGAGTATAAAATTGAGCCTGAAACACTGAATTTAGAAAGCGCTGAAGATCAAGGTACAAGGATAATGTTTGGTCACTCTTTAAACATATAAATGCAATCAGTATAATTTTACAAAAATATTTTAGAAAACGTTACGATTTCAAATGATGGTTGCGGCCAACAGCAAAGTAATCACCAGGCTGCTCTTTGTACCCAAGATTTGTTAAGTTGGGCATTTCAAATAGCCCTGGGGATGCAGTATTTGGTCTGTCGACGCGTTCTGCATGGAGATTTAGCAGCACGAAATATTTTGCTTGGTGAAAACAATGTTGTTAAAATTTGTGATTTTGGACTGGCAAAAAATATTAACAATAATTCCAACTATGTTCGACAAAAGAATGTAACAAATAATTTTGATTTGTGTGAAAGTTATTTCAGAAATGTAATTTTGAAGTTCATATTTTCAGTGTCGTCTGCCAATTAAATGGATGGCCTTGGAATCAATTCGCGATAGAATATTTTCGATTCAATCTGATGTTTGGTCATATGGCGTAGTTCTTTGGGAGATATTTTCTATGGGCCAAACACCTTATACGGAAATTTCAGAATATGACAAATTTTATCAACAACTTTTAGATGGGTATCGTTTGATTAAACCAGAATTTGCAACAAACAAATTGTATGCTTCCCATCTTGTTGTTGTTTGATTGATTCTAATTCATGTTTAATCGAATTCTTTACTATATTTAGATATCTGATAATGTTAAAATGCTGGGAGGCCCATCCAAGGAATCGACCATTGTTTAATGACTTGGCTGACACTATTGGAAGCATGTTAGAGAATCATGTCCGTGAAGTTAGTATTGTTACTTTAGGTGCAAGGTTTACGCATGCTTTACAAACTAGAGGTACTTCTAAATAATTTCAACGTCCGTTTTTAATAAGGTGTTTACGTAGTTCTTGCAGGGAACTTTGATATTGGATTTTTAGCAGTATGAAGTGACCTCCGTGTAAAATATGCACAAACCTTGCGGTGTTATAATCTGAACTCAAATAACATTTTAAATAATTATATTCCAGCACTTCGTCAACTTAAACAGTCCGTACTTAGCAATGAATAACATTAAAATGAAAGACCGCAGTGATTATCTAGCAATGATGAGTGTACCCGACTTTGATATGTTAACTTCACCAAGACTCTACGTGAATGACCTTCCAACTGCATCGACATCAATAGCCGCCTGCTATCAAGATAATGCAAGCAGTTCGAATACTGGATACTTATGTATGCGACCAACATTAGGTTCCAATGCTTTAAATGAATCAAAGCAGGGTAAAAAACCACATGGGAATGACGACACACCTGAAATGGTACCAATGTTGAGTTTAAATACTTCAAGTAATACTAAATATGACACTGAGTCTGATGGTGACACAGCAACGCCAGATTATCAGAATATTAGTGTGAACAGTTTCCTGAACCCTTCTTATAAAAAATTCGTTACGCAAGAGCTGCTTCAACTTAGCGAATTTCCTTAGAATACATAAATGCCTCTTTAGCCGTCACAATTTTAGTCTGATCAAAATGAAATGTTGTATATGATTTTAGTACTGCAAGTCCAATTTTATTAATAAATGACATACGTCGAGGGGAATGGGGGGGGGGGGAGGGCTTATAAAGAAAGAAGAAAACACAAAATATAAAATTTCTCTCTTGATATTAGAACAATCGAAAAATGCGTAAGGAATAAAGTTGTAGAAAATCAAGTTAGCTACAATTCATCACATTATAGTTTTTGTTCAAACTCTAATATTTCTGTAAATATTAGGGTAACAGAAAAAATGATAAGGAACAAAATTACAGTAAAACTTAATACCTACAACTTTACTTCTTATAAATTTTTCGATTTTTCAAAAATTACGGGAGATATGTTCAATTTTGTGTTTCCCCCTCCCTTAAAACTTCCCTTTCTCCTTGACCGAATTTACCCATTGACAAACTTGACCTTTTGAATACCAAAAGCGCCGCAAATACCAAATTTCATTCCGATAAAATAAAAACTGTGACCGCTAGAGTGATTACAGACATATATATATATATATATATATACATATATATGTATATATATATATATATATATATACATAGATATATATATATATATATAAATTTTACAGATGTTGATTTTCCACATCTACTAGGTAGGATCGATGGACATTTGAAGAAATTATTGCGAAATTTTTACTTCGTTACGGGACCAATAGCTCTATTTTCTTTCCGGAAATTCGCTAAAACTGAAACTGATTTGTGTGATTGATTTTGAGAACAATTTTAAGAAATTGCAATTGGTTTAAAAAGCGTTCATTTGATTCTACTTCTCTACTTGAACCCTTTCTGGAATAAACTGATTCAAAACGACAAACTTTGACTTTCAAGTTATTCTGTCTTGAACATCTTCTATCCAGTTGTGGGACTCAAACCATTTAAGTACCAGTTCGCTTGTGTTTAAAAGTACATAATAATGAAATTTAAAAAAAAAACTAAAACCTCGTTCAGCTTCCGCAGGAAATTTATACGTTTTTTAAGGAAAAACGAAATCCAAAATTCAGGCTCAAAATATTTTATGAAATCCAGTCGCGTTTCGCAAATTTAAAAAAAATTCATTACGCAGGAGATTAACTTAGCGAATTTCCTTAAAATACATAAATCACTCTCTAGCGGTCATAATTTCAGTTGATCAAAATGAAATATAATATCTGATTTGACTTTAGTATTTGCAAAAATTAAATTTACTAATAGCAAAAAAAAAACGGTATAACGATTATAGTTTATATTTACTATGGAAACGACAATCAAAATTTTTTACAATAAAATGTATTTAACGTATTCGTGTCAAACAAAAACAAAATATTAGATATCTCTCTTAATATTAGAATAATCGAAACAAGTATGAGGAGTAAAGTTGTAGAAAATCAAGTTTGCTACAATTCATTACTTGATCATTTTTCTCAAACTCTAATGTGAACAGAGATATTTATAATTTTAACTTTCAATCTTTAATTGTAAATATTTCTGTAAATATTAGTGTAACAGAAAAATGATAAGAAACAAAAGTACAGTAAAACTTAGTACCTACAACTCAACTCCAGATAAATTTTTCGATTTTTCAAATATTAACGGAGATAGTCAAATTTTGTGTTTCCCCTCCCTCTAAACCCCCGCTAAAGAGTCCACGGACATTTAAAAAAAGTACATATGTATATATGTATATATATATTTATGTATATATATATATATATATATATATATATATATATATATATATATATATATATATATATACATATATACAAATTTTAGTGATAGTGATTTTTAACATCTAATAGGTAGGATCAATGGACATTTGAAGAAATTTTTACGAAATTCCAACATTGGTGCAAAAACAATAGCTGCATTTTCTTTAGAGGAAATTCGCTAAAAACCAGTACTTGAATACCGGCTGCCTATTAGAGCTTCGATCTCGAATAGTTAAAACGTAACTAAACCAATTTAAATCTGTTTTGCGTTTAACATCGTATATTTTTGAATCATTCTGAATTATTTTCGCGTATAACATAGAGAGCTGATAGGTTGGAAGTTTTTGCAGGCTGGCAAATGAATTGATTTAATTGCTAGGACACTTATTTTTTGTTCAACAAATAATTATTAAAAAGGAACTTAAAAATGGTTACATGTTGCAAAGAAAAGTTTTCGTAGAGGATTATAAAAAGATGCACAATAAATTATACTTAAAATAAAAGCCAGGGTGTATCACGTTTTTGGAAATGCGAGTCAGATGTATCATTTTGACGGTTCTGTTAAATCAAGAAATTCCTAAACTTTCTAATTGAGTAAAAACGATGATTCGTTTTTATTCTTCGGTCAGAATCCAAACTACAATACTCAATTGAACAATTCAAAGATTTTCAATAAAATGAACAAATGAATTAAAAAACCTTGGCACACTGTATTTTGATAAAGATGCTCTTTAGCCCACATCTGTAGGGAAGATTATTTTTATACAGTTAGCTAAGGAAAAGGATCTTAAAATATGTTGTAATCCTTTGGGAATACCCAATATATTTCAAGGAAACAAATCTTTATATTTTTAGTTATTTTAATTGTTTTTTGATAATATTCTGTGATAAAATAAAGTTATGAATTATTTTTTATTCTTTGTTTTTGTTAATAATCCTGGAAAATAGTCAAAGTAGGTCCAAAATAATTCAAGTCATAACATATAATGGGTTTTTGTCGAAAACCCATTATAATTATAAAATAAAACAAATATTCGAATTTTCGTAAAATCACTTTATATGACTAGTTTCGGGACACAGAAATTCCTTCTTCAGAAATAAAAATGAAATGAACACTTTCTATCTACATACTGTAGCCAACTTGTTGCTACTTCGTAATTTCAAATATTTGTTTTATTTAATAATTAAAATAAACAACAGCTTCAAAATAAAATATATTTCGGTGTATTTCAATAAATAACTCGAAATGAATAGTGTTTCACTAGGCACGAGGCGATGTCAGGTTTTGGTATCACCTTGCCTCGTCTCGCTTTCTTAAATAACACACTTGCCTCGCCTCAGTTGGGCTAGCTATCATCCAGGGATGTCAAAGATACGGCCCGCGATCGCAATGTTTGACAGACAGAAGAATCATGACTTCACTCGATTCCTCTACGGAAGTTTTAAAATGCGCACACTACAACATTTATAAGTAATTTCAAGGGCAGCGCGTGCCTAGACAAGCGAGAGAGGTAGACAGCAGCTTCACAGGCACCAGTTCATTTGCAAATGGAGTTGATAGATCTTCAATCAGACAGTATTTTGATAGTAAAATTTAAAGAGGTTAACGCTCTTACATTTTATACACAATATTTCAAGAGTTTGGATAACTACCCGCAATTAAAAAAGCATGCAGCAGGCATTCTGTGCATGTTTGGTAGCACCTATTTATGTGAGCAGATGTTTTCCGTCATGAAAATAAATAAGAACAAACATCGCACAAGACTTACGAATGAACATCTCCAATTAATTCTTAAAATAATTACAACGAATATGATACCTGACATCAATGAGCTTGTCAAAAACAAGAGAAGTCAGGTATCTGGATCCTCGAGCTCAAAATAATAGGGAATATGCATGAAAATTTTTTTTCACATTTATTTTCAGAATATGAAAATACTGTTAATACTGTAATAATATTTAAAAACGAAATTAAAATCTGACAAATATCAAGGAAGCTTTGTATAAGCTTTTAAAGATTATTATCTGTCTCTTGCAAAAATACTAAAAACGGAGTTTTACGTGTATTTTAAATGGTGAAAGTGTAATATGACGTCACATAACATATCAAGAGGGCATACCAAGTTATTTAAAAAGTAATTTTACCTTGATATTTGTCAAGTAAACATGCTTCAATTCAAGTGAAAAAAAATTTTCACATACATATTTATATATATATATATATATATATATATATATATATATATATATATATATATATATATATATATATATATATGTATATATATATGGGTGTATATATATATATATATAAATATGTATGTGTATATGCATATATATATATATATATATATATATATATATATATATATATATATATGTATATATATATATATATTATGGCGGTGTTTCACCACCTTGGAATCAACGAGGTGGTGACCGGCCGATAACTTGTGGCACTAATTAAAAAAACAAACAACAATGTTGGGCGCCAAGTTTTTTATACCACTCACGAATACGGCTCGTCAACCCTCAATCTGGGTGGCAGGTCAGAAAGGTGGACACTCGTCTCATTACGGATGATCGAATGCAATAAAAAAATTACGAAACAAAAATAAATTATTTATGCACGATAACAAAAAATTATATATTTAGTAATAACAAAAAATAAATAAAATACTCGAATTTTAACAACATAAAAAAATTAACATCGAAAAACAATTACTCAAATTTGGTACCAGAACGTGTTAACGAAAGTGATATTAAAGAACAACAAAAATTACAAATAAAAATGAACACGCTCACGCAAAAAAAATACCACCAAACCTCGCTCGAATCAACGCTTTTGGTGAACAAAATAAATCCAAGAATCACGATTAAAATTTTAAAAAATAGTAATGTTCAGCAGTTCAACAAAAATCGTCTCAACAATTTAACAATTACAATACGGTTCGACTCGTCAGGCTATCGAAATCAGAATCTAATAATTACTGATTTTTTTTCTTGTTCAACAAAAATCCGTCACACGAAAACAAAACAACACAGAAACACAACTGTTTTTTTAACATTTTTTAAATTCGTAAAATTTGTTTGTCACTAAATGTTTCAATTTTAACACCAGGACCGGATTTAGCAATAATCAATATTTTACACTATTTATGTGCTTTACTAATATGATGTTGCAGATGCTATTTCGTATTTCACCACCACCATTAAGTCCAACTCAAATACATCTCCAAAATTTCCATCCAACAACTCAACACAACGGTGTATTATTTCATCTTTACAACTCATTATCATTTTCATCTATCGTACAACAGAAATATAAACTTGCACATCGTTTATAAACCATCTTTAATTCTTCCCATTCGATAAAACCAAACATTTCTTATCTATAAAGATTATTAAAATAATCAAAGAGAACTCTAGGTTTTTCTGAATTTATATTTCAAATTTTGCCCCTATTCCTAGAACATTTGTTTGTATTTTATAAATACGTATTTCGACTACAATGTAGTCATCATCAGTATGAATTAGCTAATCGTAACTATCTCTGGGATATGGATTCAGAGATATGTTGCTTGTTGCTAATTTGGTGCCTGTGTCACAATGAGATTAAAAAATTATGTCCTTTTATACGATTTGACTGAGGGTATAATCTGACTTGAGGATTATTTAAGTTGCCTGACTACTGGATTAGGTGTGTGGAAAGCCCCACATATTTATTGGCGGTATTCTTTGGTGACTATGCGGCGTTTGTTTTGTCACTAAAGTGAGTGTACCTACGTTAACTTTGACATTCAGGTATTGGATTTTTATTTTTATTTTTGAAAATGGAATTGGAATTGAGCCATTGTCTAAATTCATTATCTGTTTTCTCAATTTGTATATGTAGATGCTTTCGTATGCATCTAATTCTGTGGGGTTTTGTACCGATTTAAGTAGTTTTAGATTCGATTTATCAATTTTATGGTTGTTCTCAATAACGTGTGCCGCTATACACGATTTTTCGGTTCTCCCAAATTTCACATGAGCCAGATGTTCTTTGATTCGAATACCGATTTGGCGACGACTTTGACCAACGTAAATTTTCGAACAGTTTTGGCAATTAACACCATATATGCCCGACTGTTTTTCATTACTAATTTTATCCTTAGGGTTTCTCAGTAACTGTTTGATTTTATTTTTACTAACAAGCGCTGTTTTTAAGTTGTGGTCCCTTAATTCTCGAGTGATTTTATTTGTGCATGGACGGAAGTATGTTAGTTTGCGCGGTGGAATTGTTTCGTGCAATTTTAAATTTAGTTCTGCGGACCAAATTATTTATTATGTTAGAGTTGAAGCCATTAAAGATTGCAACTTGTTTAATGTGGTTTATTTCTCTAACGTAATTTTTCTTGGACAATGGGACTTTCAGTAGCCTGTTTACCAAAAAATTGAAAATAGCCATTTTGTGTTGAGGTGGGCTGTTCGAATCGGCTGTAATGTATCGTTCAGTGTGTGTAGGTTTTCTGTAGATATCGAATTCTAATTTATTAGTGTCGTTATTTTTCATAATTTTTATATCTAAAAACGGAATCGAGCCTCCTTGTTCTATTTCGATTGTAAATTCTATCGATGGGTACATTTTATTTAAGTTCTCTTAAAATGTTTGGGGATTTTCTTTGTTCGTATCAAAAATAGTAAAGATATCATCGACGTATCTGTACCAAACAGTTGGAAAATAATTGAAACCTTTTCTGGCTTTCAAGATCTGTCATGAAGATATTACTTAGGAACGGAGACAATGATTACCCATACTTGTTCCAAATGTTTGCTTGTAGTATTTACCTTCGAAAGTAAACACATTTTGTCTCATGCAAAGCCGTGTTAGTTTCAGATATTCACTTATTTCATCTGCGGGTATTCCTTTATTTGTTCGCCATTTTTCTAGTATTTTTATTGCGTCTGGTATTGGAACGCTTGGGTATAATGCTTTTACATCGAAAGACATTAAAACTTAATCTGGTTGTAAATTAATATCTTTGATTTTTTCGATTAATTCGATACTATTCTTGACTGAAAATGAATTTAATTGATTTAGTGATTGAAATTGGGTTACTAGTCATTTTGAAATTTTGTAGGTTGGAGAATTTATGCCTGATACTATTGGTCGCATTGATCCATCTTTTTTGTGAATTTTTGGTAGGCAATATAGTCGCGGTATTGTAGGATTGTAGGAAAATTTGTCCTCAAAGTTGAATAATTTTTCGAATTTCATGGCTTTTAGGATGCGAATGGGTCATAGATTTTATTTTAGATGCATTTATATCGAACATTTTTTGCAGAATCATTTTAACAAAATTGTTGTGGCATTCATTCTGTTTGTAGAATTCAAATCAATCGCGTAATTTGTAGTAAACAATTTTCGGAAGTAAACAATAGTTTGAAAATAAAATTTATATACCTCTGATGGAAGTTTAATTAAGAAATTGCCTTATGTTACTGAATTATCTTTTTAGAAAACCCACAAAATATTATAAATAACAAGAATGCAGGATGTTTTTCTAAGATAAAGCAAAGTTCATGTGAAAAATTCACAAACCAAGAAAAACTATTACTCAACAAAACCGAATATAAAACCATCAAGTGAATGCCCTTTATAACCATAGTAAGGACAGTTTTACATATCGGCAAATGAAATTTAAATATAATACGGCGAAAGTGATTCGTTCGGTTTTTCTCCATAAGAAATAACAGTGAAAAATTATTTACACAGGAGCTGCGTCAACTTAGCGAATTTCCTAAGAATACATAAATTACTCTCAAGCCGGTCACAAGTTTAGTCTAATCAAAATGACATGTCTTGTCTGATATGATATTGGTATTTGCATGATCACTTTTATTAATAAATGGCATAGGTCAAGGGGAAAGGAGGGGCATAGAGAAATTTAATTGATGGTCATTTTTAACATCTAGTAGGTAGGATCGATGGACATTTGAAGAAAATTTGATGAAATTCCATCATCGGTACAAAAACAATAGCTACATTTCCTTCGGAAATTCGCTAAAATTAAAGACCATCTCCTGGTCTTTCTACTACCGAGTAATATTAAATGACCTGGCAAACACAGTATAAATCATGTCAGTGAAGTTAGTTTGGTTACTCTTTTTGCTAGCTTAATGCATGCTTTAGTAGTAGTAGTAGTAGACTGTGAATAGTTAGGTTGTGCGACTGCTTTCGATTTTGACAGGAACTCTGCCGTTAACCATCTGGAGTTTGTGAAAGTAAATTGGAGTAAACCTCCACAAAGATAGCCAGTTGCTCGCGTTCTTTTCCATACGCCGACAGGTAAGTCATTTAACCACTCCATTATTTTTAAAAATTTAACTGAAAATTGCTGCTGTTGGAACCAAAACAGTGCGACCACTTAGACGGTCTGACGTTGGAATACTTGATTTATAATGTTCACACAATTTTTGATTATTTTGAAGTAATTAATTTCAAATTTTTTTATATTTTTTTTAATTCCACGATAGATGTGCGATTTTTCCAACATTCTCAATCTCCCTTGTTTTAAAAAGTCCAAATCTTAAATAACTACAATGTCTTAGCTCGAATGTCTCAACAAACTTAACTAAGGTTCAATGTCTCAACAACCTTTATTTTTACATTTGACTTGTTCTATGTTTGTTTTCTGTTCAGTTTTACCACTCGCTACAAAATTCCCAAGGAAAAAAATAATTAATTATTGAAGAAGGGAAACAACGATAACCGCACCACCGGGAAGTGGTCTGATAAACCGAACAATGACGTCTCTGGTAACGACGACACATCCTGCATTGCTTACAAAATCTTATCCCACACATTTAAACAAAAAAGCAGTCTAGCGTGAACAAGCACACAACCTCTACGACTAGAGGATAATTCACAGTTCATCAAAAGAAAAATCGTTAATAAAACGAGTTAAAGCAAATTAAAATATGATCGAAGGTTCATTCGATTCGAAATGATGTCAATATTCGCCTGTTAACAATTACAAAAGTTACAAATAATTAAAGATTCCAGAGAAAAGGGTTTGTTTTTTTGCAAATATCTCTATAAAAACTAAATGAACCTAACAGCAAATTTGTTACGCAGGAGCTGCGTCAACTGCGGCAAATTTCCTTTGAATACATCACTCTTTAGCGTCTCAATTTTAGTCTGATCAAAATGATATGTCGTATGGGATATGATTTTGTTATTTGCAAAGCTATTTTTATTAATAAATGCCACAGATCAAAAAGGAAAGGGGGCATAGATAAAGAAGAAAACACAAAATATAAAATATCTCTCTTAATACTAAAACAATCGTAACATGAATAAGGACTAAAGTTGTAGAAAATCGTATTTTCTAAAATTCTAATGTGTACAGAGATATTTGGATTTTGATTTAAACCATCAATATTTCTGTAAATGTGAGTGTAACAGAAAAATGTTATGTAAATAATTATAGCAAAAGTATTTTTCTATAATTTTACTTTTTATGTATTTTTCGATTTTTCCAATATTTAGGGAGAAATGCCAAATTTTGTGTTTATATATGTGTTTATATATATATATATATATATATATATATAAGGTGATATGGTGATTTTTACTAGGTAGGATCGATGGACGTTAAATTTTGTCATCGGTACGAGACCAATAGAAATTTGCAAAAAAAGAAGTAAACGATTATGTTTTTTTACAGAATTCAATTAAAATATTTAACATTATTAATTCTAAATATTAATTTAAACATTTAAAAACTTATGGTAATATTTAGACTTTAGAAAATTTGTTTAACCGATTTTTTATAAGATCAGCATATGATTAATTAACAGAATTTCTTAGACTTTTTTTTACATTCCAAGTCGGATAGTTTTTAAAAAAAAAGTAACTATTTATCTGCAAACAGACCTTTTGACAACTCTACTTCTAAATTTAATGAGGAGATATTTTTAATTGTTACAGGTAACTTTTCTTCTATTCCTGCATTTGTTTATAAATATTGAAAATTTTCTTAATATTATCCAATATTTAATTACTTTTTCCTACCAATAAGAATTTGTAGAGATAATTGATTGATATAATGAATAATTATTATTTAAATAAATAATAAATATATGTTAAAGATATAATTAATCTTTATTGAACTGATTTATGACATATTATATATATTTTTATGTAAATTATCAAAGTTGTTAACATTCAAAGCAACCGTGATAATAGAGGGAAGTTATAGTTGTTAAGCAACAGATAAAAATGATAAACAATATTAAAATAATAATTTAATAATGAAGAAGCGATACCGCTACAAATTCACCAGAACCAAAGAATATTCCCATCTTTATTCACTATAGGACAATCAGATGAAGTTGACGATTCTTTTTTAAACAATGCCCATTATATATATATATACAGGTGAGTCAAAAGTCATAAAGTTTTTTGAAAGGGTGGATAGGAAATGAAATTCTACGATGCAAAGTCCTTTGTTATTTTTGAACCTGACCCACCGTTAATTAGATATTCCCACCACTACCGTAGATTGAATAAATTTTATGTGTTTCGAATCTGGTAGAGTTGGTATAGGAGAGTTTTGAAAAATTTTGGATTTTTCCGAAAAATCTAATTAACTGAATTGTTCAATTTTTATTAGATTTCTTACGATAAAATATCATTAAATAAATGTTTATCAATTTTTGGTTTATTAATTTTTTCTCTACGGTAATGGTGGGGACAGCTCACTCCCCTAACGTATCTCTGTTGCCGCTGCGTTCAGTCTCCACCATTTTGTATTCCGTTAACGCGCTTCTCTAAATGGTTACATTATTTCATTACTATCTAATTAACGTTGGGTCAGGTACAAAAATGACCAAGGACTTTTCATCTTTCATTTCATTCCCTATCCACCCTTTCGAAAGACTCCATGAATTTTGACTCACCCTGCATAAATATAAATGGACTCACCCAGCTTAATATTTTAAATAATTTAAACCTTTACATTTTGAATCCCTGTATCGAAAAAACTTTTATGTTATACCTCCAATATATATTCGACAGATTAATTTCGAATAAAAAAAGCCACCCCACTTAACATGTGGTGAACTCTTACTAAAAAAGTTGTCTTTAGAACTTTTTGAGGCTTTAAAAATATACATAGCCGTGTCAAACAACCAGCTTTAAATACACTAATACTCTGCTAGTGACACAACCATGAAGAATAGATATATTAGGAGAGCGTACGTAATGTTAAAAAAACGGTCAAGAATTGGTGTAACTATCTTTTATCAGTAGGGGTCACTGGTCTCAGTGCCGTACGGAATTTAAATGTTTAAATGTAGGCGCCAAGAAATCACTTTCATTCAGTTAATAAGAAGTCTTAGTTTTATAGATAATAAAAAATTGTTTTCGATTATCAAGTAATAATTAAATAAATATTAATAATAGAGAATTCTTAATAATCTGCAATAAATTAAAAGATGAAGAATCATAGTGATAATTGCAATTAATAATTACAAATATATGTTTACAATACTAACATAAATTAGATAAAGAAAGAAGATGACAACCGGTAATTACAGACCATATTCCTTTCGTAAATGCAGACACGCATTCCTAACCTTAAACAACCTTCCACTCATAGATATATAACAGTATATCTATGCTTTCCCTGTACAACATCGTCCCATTTTTTCACATTTATAAAATTAAACAATTTTTATACTTACAATTTTTATTTGTAAGATGTGATAACCGTTGATTTTAATATGTAATAATAATAATAATTCCGTACGGGCAGATTCGCACTGCCGCTAGTGGCTAAAATAATAACTATGATCTCTACACGTTTTTGAGGACACAAAAACAGACGAATTGCCTATGTCGTTCAATCTCCTAATATATCTATTCTTCATGGACACATCTGTGAAAATCAAAACGAAACTACAAGGGTTCTTTCTTACGAAACACTACGGAACTCTAAAATCGGTAATGCATTTATATAAATACAAAAATTCATACTGATAACGAAGTCTTGTGCTAGAATTGTTCAAAACGAGACGCTGAGGAATTTAGACGAACAGAGTGTGTGTTTCTAAATAAAGTTCCTATTTAGACATTTTCTGGTGACTGTTTCAACATGTTTTTGAGTAATTTTCATAAATATTTATTGATTGTTACCTGTTTTTCTATCATTTATTGTGAATCAATGCATATTAGATATAATATTTTTTATCGAAAAGAGGTAAATTTATTTTTTATTTAATTTTATAATTTCAGCGAGTTTTTGTTCTTGTTCAAATATCCATCGACTTTCGCTAATAAATGTTGTCGCTAAAAGTTTTATTCCTGATCGTAATCGAGACAACACGAGCGATATTTTGCAGATAATAATCGAGAAACTCATGTCAAATGATGGGAAAATCGATAAACTTAATGTAAAACTGATGGCATGGTCAATTCTAGAACAGAATTATTCTCGGCAAAGATTTATAGTTTGTGAGCCGCCAATGATTTTCGTTTTACAAATGTTGAAAATTATTTGGATCAGCTAATAATCACAGCTTGAAATTTGGTGTTTATTTTTTCGTGAAATTTGATTAATAAAGAAAATTATTGTTTTCAAAATCTATATATATAAAAGAATCTTCTATATATAAAAGAAAGTCGTGTTAATTACACTATTTATAACTCAAGAACGGCTTTACCGATATGGCTGAAAATTAGTGAGGAGGTAGCTTAGAGCCAGGAGACGGACATAGGATAGTTATTATTCCGTTCGACCATTGGGAAATTGAAGAAAACGGCTGGACCGATTTGGATGAAATTCTATAAAATAATTTTATTAAAATTTTGAAATGTCAATTTTTATTGTCGTTTCCATAGCAATATATCGTAAACAGCGTGAATTATTCTACTATAGATAGATAGATCGATTGATGGATGGAAAGATAGATAGGTAGATAGATAGATAGATATGTAGATAGATATATAGATAGATATATAGATAGATATATAGATAGATAGAAAGATAGATAGATAGATAGATACATAGATAGATAGATAGAGGGATAGATACATGGATAGATAGATAGACAGATAGATAGATAAATACATAGATAGATAGATACATGGATAGATAGATAGATACATAGATAGATAGATAGAGAGATCAATACATGAATAGATAGATAGATAGGTAGATAGATAGGTCGATAGATAGGTAGATAGATAGGTAGATAGATAGGTAGATAGATAGGTAGATAGATAGGTAGATAGATAGGTAGAGAGATAGGTAGATAGATAGGTAGATAGATTGGTAGATAGATAGGTAGATAGACAGGTAGATAGATAGGTAGATAGACAGGTAGATAGATAGGTTGATAGATAGGTAGATAGATAGGTAGATAGATAGGTAGATTGATAGGTAGATAGATAGGTAGATAGATAGGTCGATAGATAGGTAGATAGATAGGTAGATAGATAGGTAGATAGATAGGTAGATAGATAGGTAGATAGATAGGTAGATAGATAGGTAGATAGATAGGTAGATAGATAGGTAGATAGATAGGTAGATAGATAGGTAGATAGATAGGTAGATAGATAGGTAGATAGATAGGTAGATAGATAGGTAGATAGATAGGTAGATAGATAGGTAGATAGATAGGTAGATAGATAGGTAGATAGATAGGTAGATAGATAGGTAGATAGATAGGTAGATAGATAGGTAGATAGATAGGTAGATAGATAGATAGATAGGTAGATAGATAGAAAGATAGATAGATAGATAGATAGATAGAAGACTTGAAAGAAATAGAATAATTAAATAATTTAGACATAGAGACAATAGTAAACAGTGAGTTATCAAAAAATGATGACTCAACCGTAGATTCGTTAGAAGTAGTTATGAAATCGAAAAATTTAAAAAATTAAAATGTTAAATTTAAAATATCGTATTTAATGTCAAGCTGCTATTCCGGGATTTTTCTCTCATTGTTGTTGTGTTTTTTTTAACTTTAATATAACAAAAAAGTTAATATAACTCGGGTAATAACTAAACACAACATTTATTTATTATAAGGCGGTACAAAGTTTGCCGGGTCAGCTAGTGTTTTTATAAATTAATTAATTTTTTAAACTTAAAATATCCATAAAGTTAAAAAAATTTATAAAACTACTAAGATCGTCGTGAGCGTTAATAGGCTACATTTAAAAATCACTCTCAGAATTATAGGATCAGTGAAAATTTTCCAAAAATTATATATGTATATATATATATATGTATATATATATATATATATATATATATATATACATATATATTAATATGTGAACAAAGAAATCAATCATCTCCCATGTCCATACCTATAAATGTATGGATGCTATAAATCTGTATTTATTGGTTCGATAGATAGATAGATTGTAGAGGCTGCCCTGGACAGGCTACACTTCGATCATAAGGTCCATTGTGATGCCTTAAGATGTGAGGATGTAAGTGGAGTGGAAGGAATTTGTGTGTAGGCCAGGAATTGGTAGGATATGTGGCTGCAGCCGAGTCTGATAGGAACTGTGCCAATATTCATCTGGAGTTCGTAAAGGAAACTGCAAAAAACCTTCTCAAGCATAGCCGATTATTTCGTTCTTGTCCATACGCCGACAGTTTAGTCAATTAACCGCCCTCTTTTCTTATCTTTAATAATTTACAAACTGCCGATGTCGGGATTTGAACCCATAATCTCCCAGTTCCAAGTAGACATACTGCGCCGACTTACCGCCTTAGACCGCTCGCCCACTTGGACTTGAATTATTGGTTAATCACAATGATTTAATCAAACAATGCTAGAAAG
Source organism: Nineta flava (assembly GCA_963920215.1). Lineage (NCBI taxonomy): Eukaryota > Metazoa > Arthropoda > Insecta > Neuroptera > Chrysopidae > Nineta > Nineta flava. The sequence goes on from OY986041.1 coordinate 2,457,134, forward strand.
TCCACAAATGGTCGATTTATTAAATTTTATTAGAATAGATTTAAGGTTACATGCATCTTGGATATCTTGGTATATTCCAACAGGGCTGTAGACTATAATAATAAACTATTGTGTAAACTCATGAACAGCATGAGTTTACACAAAAGAATCAACAGTCTTTTTTTTTTATTTATTCCAGCAAGAAAACACACGTCCAGTCACGAAAACAGAACTTATGGTACCAAAATGTTGTAATATAGGCCAACGTTTGAAACGAGATGAAATGACAAAGGAACTCGTCTGTGTTAAGAATGATAAAGAACACGATTATGAATTTTCGCCTATTTTGTATGATCGAATGGATGAAATTGAGTTTCTAATTTATAATTACACAGATTTAAATGTGGTGGTGGGAAATCCTTGTGGAGAGGGTGAAATGTTAGTATACTAAAGATTTACAGTATTTGTTTTCTTAGTTGTGAGACATCAATCTCATGTATTTAGTTTGATCAATGTAATAAAGGACATTCAAGCAATCAAGAGATTGAACTGGAGGGTTGCGGATTCGAATTCCGACGATTTGACTTAACGGTCGGCGAACGGACTTGAACAACGAAAATGGTTGTGCATCTTAAGTGCTTTTCGGCAATTTCCTTTCACGATCTCATGATCAATATTGGAAAACTCCTCATCTGCCAATTCTACCAATAAAAAATTCGTTACGCAGGAGCTGCTTCAACTTAGCGAATTTCCTTGGAATAAATAAATTACTCTCTAATTTTAGTATTTGCATGGCCAATTTTATTAATAAATAACATACGTCAAGGAAAAAGGAGGGCATAATGATAGAAGAAAACACAAAATATAAAATATCTCTCTTAATATTAGAACAATCGAAAAATGCGTAAGAAACAAAGTTGTAGAAAATCATGTTTGATACAATTCATGACCTTATCATTTTTGCTCAAACTCTAATGCGTACAGAGATATTGAGGAATTTAATTTTCAATCTTAAACCGTCAATATTTTTGTAAATATTAGGGTTACAGAAAAAATGATAAGAAACAAAATTACAGTAAAACTTAATACCTACAACTTTACTTCTTATAAAATTTTCGATTTTTCGAATATTAAGGGAGATATGTCAAATTTTGTGTTTCCTCCTCCCTTTAAACCCCCCTTTCCCCTCATCCGATTTTACCCATTAACGAACTTGACTTTTTGAATACCAAAAGCGGCTCAAATACAAAATTTCATTCCGATAAAATGAAAACTGTGACCGCTAGAGTGATTACAGACATATGAGTGATTATGCTAGAGTGATTATGGACATATATATATATATATATATGTCCATAGATATATATATATAAATTTTACATATGGTGATTTTTGACATCTACTAGGTAGGATCGATGGACATTTGAAGAAATTTTTGCAAAATTTTGAAGTCGGTACGAGACCAATAGCTCTATTTCCTTTCAGGAAATTCGCTAAAAATAGTTAAAAATCAATTTTGGTAAAATGAAATCACCCACCGATTAGTGTTTTAGATTGGTTTCTGAAAAAAGATCACGTCTTTTCATTTTCTCATCCAACTCCACACTGGAATTCATCAGGTTTATTGCGAAAATGGAAAAAATATGTGCTTTTCTTCGACGATCGTTTTGTTGTTGAAATACATTCATTCTTTACCAATTTGAATCAATATCTCGACCCAAAAATTGATTCGATTATTTCCTTTTAAAAATAATTCTGAAAAATTTTAATTCAAATTCGCAATCTTTTGCGATGTATCTCAAAGTGAAAAACATTTTTAAATCACGATATTTTATTTTATTCCTAACTCTCTCTTGTTTTCTAATTTCTTAGTGACAGATTATTTCCATATTAGCGAATTTCCTGAAAGGAAATAGAGCTATTGGTCTCGTACCGACTTCAAAATTTTGCAAAAATTTCTTCAAATGTCCATCGATCCTACCTAGTAGATGTCGAAAAACACCATCTGTAAAATTTATATATATATATATATATATATATATATATATATCTATGGACATATATACATATATATATATATATATATATATATATATATATATATATATATATATATATATATACATATATATATATATGTGTCTGTAATCGCTCTAGCGGTCACAATTTTAATCTGATTGGAATGAAGTTTGGTATTTGAGGTGCTTTTGGTATTCAAAAGGTCAAATTCGTTAATGGGTTTTCATTTTCACAGTTTTCATTTTATCGGAATGAAATTTTGTATTTGAGCCGCTTTTGGTATTCAAAAAGTCAAGTTCGTGGGTAAAATCGGACAAGGGGAAAGGGGGGTTTAGAGGGAGGATGAAACACAAAATATGACATATCTCCCTTAATATTCGAAAAATCGAAAAATTTATAAGAAGTAAAGTTGTAGGTACTAAGTTTTACTATAATTTCGTTTCTTATCATTCTTTCTGTTACCCTAATATTTACAGAAATATTGACGGTTTAAAATTTAAAATTAAATTCTCAATATCTTTTTACACATAAGAGTGTGAGCAAAAATGATAAGGTAATAAATTGTAGCAAATTTGATTCTCTACAACTTTGTTTCTTATGCATTTTTTGATTGTTCTAATATTAAGAGAGATATTTTATATTTTGTGATTTCTTCTTTCTTTATGCCCCCATTTCCCCTTGACGTATGTCATTTATTAATTAAATTGGCCTTGCAAATACTAAAATCATATTCGACATTTCAGGTTGATCAGACTAAAATTGTGACCGCCAGAGAGTTATTTATGTATTCTAAGGAAATTCGCTAAGTTGAAGCAGCTCCTGCGTAACGAATTTTTTTTGTTATAAAATGGATCACATGGATATAGGAAACGTGTTTGAAATAGAAAATTGTTTCTGTTCCGTTTTGTTTCCATAAACTATTTTAGTAATCTGTTCAATTATTTAATGCTATAAATTTTTCGTATTCTTCAATATTTCAGATGGACGGTGTATGACCCGAGAAAACGTAAATATCATATTTTAAAAAATGGTAATTTATGGATTCCAAGAGTTCAAGAGCCTTATGGGTTAGGTGATTATTGTCTAGATCATTATCATGAACTAAATAGTTCTGATCCACCAATTCTTAAAGCTTATGTGTGTTCTGATAGTAAAGGAAAAAGAAAAATTATACAAACGACAGTTTTTTTCCAAGTAAAAGGTATGGATATAAATAGTATTATACACTGCACAGCAAAAAAAAAACAGCGCACTTTGAAAAATTCATTTAAATTATTTTCTCTAGAATTTTTTTGAATTTCAACTACATTTTTATAAATTTGTATATGTTTTTGTTGATGTTAGGATAAAATTGTGAGAAAAAAAAACCTTTTAATTTACAGGAAAAAAAATTAATTACAAAAAAAATAACAAATTTTGATAAATTAAAAAATTTTTTTTTTTAATTTTTGTTTCCAGATTTTTAGAAAGAATTAAACTTTTTAACCCATTTACTATAACTTGTATATAGATTTTGAATTAGCAAGTGGCCGCGAGCGCTAAATCATCACCAGAGGGGTGTTGTGTTGCTTCGATTCCTAGACGAATCAATACAATTTTTATTAAGTTTTATTAATTATCGTTCCTTCTGAATGCGCCCATGGTTGTTGACAAAACTAATTTCTTCTAGAGAAATCTGTACAAAAATATGTTTTCAAAAACAATATTTTCTAAAGTGTCAACAACCATGTTTCTAGAAAGATCTATGATGGGTATAAAAGCAGCGGCAATCGCTAGTTCAGAATAAGTTCTAAATGAACAGTTGTTCGATTAGCATCAAGTTTAAATTTGACATTTGTTCGGTTATTATCATAAGTTTATAGTAAACTAATGTTCGGTTAAGAGTTTAAATTTAACATTTTTGGATTAACAGTCAGTTTAAAAGTAAAATTTATTTAAGTAAAGTCAGCTATACATTGTTGTATTAAAAAGAGTTAGAGACTCATTTAAATAGTGGAAAAAAAAATTAATTACAATTATTAATTTCAAATCAAATAAATTCAGGATTGAATTTCATAGAGTTGTTGTTTTATTTAATTTTTTTTCAAAAGTGCGTGTTGTCCAATTTACATAAATTTAGTAAACTTTTACTAATATTATGTGTTTTCTTTTTGTTCTTTCGAGGAATTCAAGATTTTATGTTTTCCCCTCCTTCTAAGGCCCCCAATATTTAATATATATTGTCATATTTTGAACATCCGTCTCCGAACGACTCCGATTGCGATTTTCTCAAATGAATGATTTTGTGGCACCCAGTACTTAGTTGACTGCTTAATGGACAAATTTTCTTGAATTTGCGTCATGATTAACAAACACAAATCGTTTTCTGTAGGTCTGGCAAAAATAACAGACGAAAGTGAGGTACATTTAGTGGGTCACCAGTTAAAATTGTCATGTGAAATGGAAACTGATGAACCAGATTTGCTGTATTTGAAGTGGACTCTTCCAGTATCTGCTAGGCTCAATGATTCTAGGCTACACATAGAAAATGAAACGTTATTCAATGGAATTAAACAAACCATCATAATATCGAATTTATCGGTAGAAGATAGTGGAAATTATATTTGCTCAATCTGGAGTCATTCAACAAATATTTATGAAGAACAGACAATTTCTATCTATATTAAAGGTAAATTTATTATTTTACTAGCTTTATCCGTTGCGGATTCACCCACAAATATTTTTAAAAGCCTTTATACCGGAGTAACATAATATTTCTCTCCGTCAAGGACTGATAAACGTTAATAAACGCTGTCAAACGTATTCATTTATTTGTTTATTTATAATTTATAACCTAAATATCAATTTTCATGTCTCCTTAATTTTAAAATACTCTTAAATGCTCATTCAGTATTTCACCTCCTTGACGGTTCATTTTCAAAAAAAAAAAAAACTGCGAAACACCTAATTTAAAATTTATAACTGAAATAGAAATTTGCATGTCTCTAAATTCAAAAAAGCCGCAACTCTGACGTCCTATTTTACTCCCTTGGGTGGATATTAGAGAAACGCAGAAACGTGATGATAGTATCATTTTAGTAATTATTAACTTCCTTGTACAGTGAAGTTATAGTAATCTGTCAAAATTTTCATCACATCTCCACGTATTGCGGTCACTGGACTCTCTACGTGCGTTAGTAAGCCGTAAACATTTTTTAGTAGTCGAAATCCCGAAAACCAAACAATACTACAGTATGGTTGATGTCGTCAAACATGATCCGCTGGTCTCGTGACATAACCAGCCCCCATGACCCAGTACACAGTTTTTTACCTTCGCGCTTACAGTACTATTACTACAGGAAATATCAGAGCAGATTTGACCCCGAAATATCTTCTGAACGAAAAGAGCTACAGTGCTGGTTTTTCGAATATCAGCTATTTAGAGAATTATAAGAGAACTAATTTTTGCTTTTCGTTAAGAAATAAACGGTTAAAAAGTTATTTCGGTTCAAAACCGTAAAATAGCGGGTACGCCCGCAATTTTCATTTGGCAGGATAAATGCGTAGGGCCTACACCAGATATCCTTTAAAGATGAAATTTGGCATAAAGTTAGGTCTAGTAAACAAGGCACAGGGAAAATTATGAAATCACGAAATTTATATCGGGAAATGGGAAAACTTTCGCTTTTTTCTTTTGATAAAATTAACATCGGAGATATTGCTGCTCTATGATTGGTCCATACTTCTATATTTATAGTAAAATGTTAGCACATACCATTAGTGAGAGGTGTGTGCGATTTTTTAAAACTTTGCTGCTCCACTCCCAGAAATGCTAGGAAGGGTGCGGTTTTTTGCATTCGATGCGGAATTTTTGATACTTTAAATAAAAATCTTTGAGAAAATTTAATTTTCCCAACGGAGCATATGGAAAATCAAAAATTAAACTTATGTGTTTCAGATTGAAAATTAAATTCCTTAATATCCTTGTACACTTTAGAGCTAGAGCAAAAATGATCAGGTGATGAAATCAGGTAGCATAACTTGATTTCATACAACTGTATTCCTAACGTATTTTTCGTTGGTCTAATATTAAGAGAGATATTTTGTATTTTGTGATTGTATATTTTTTAGATGATTTTTTATATGAAAACCGATCTTACATGATATATGAATGCTGTCCGCTCATTGGTCTATGACATTTCTATAATACCATTGGTTAATATCTAACATATGATAAATTATAAATATTATAAATTAATTGAATAATCTTAACATTTTACATTGTTGTACGAGATTCTGTACAATAAACATACAAGTGTTACAGATTTAATTTATATATATATATATGAATTCATTTAACCGAAAATCAGATCCACCCTACTTCCATTTCGATGGTGATTTTTTGGCGCCGATTCAAAATTATTTAGGTATCTACATTAGTGTAGGATGTCTTCTTAAAGTCTTCTTTACAGTTTATCTTGTTGCCATTTATATATGCAGTAGTTTGCAGTTAATTTGACCGTTAGGCAACCTGCCACCCGAAGTTGACTTAAAAGCTTTATTTTTTTTTTTGAAATTGATCGGTTGTTTGATATATTCAGGTGTACCTTCCTCCGTAAGTATGAACTAATACAACAAGCCGAAACTTGAACCTAGAATTCTTTCCTTATCGTCGATAAGAGTTAGTTTATTAAAATTCTTTAAAATTTGTGTTATATTTGCGCTGATGTTTTCTGGGTTTTGATTTTGCCATTACCAAAATCCATATGCAGCCATTACCATATATTTTCTGAAGAAGCGACTGTGATAGCGAAACTATAGTCAAAATAAAATTATTGGTACGAAAATCTCAATATTTGTTTTATTTAATAATTATAATAAAATTACACTGACACGTGACATACACACTTGTACAAAATTTCAAAGCTCTCATTCAGTTAGAAATAGTCATAATTTTGAGTACAATATATGACCCACACATAGACTAACTAATTGGTGAACTTTCATAACAGCTTGCAAAAAAAGGAACTTCTGGATGTTAAATTTAAAAAAGTAAATACAAGATCATAATTGGTATGAAGATTGGCATGCTTATAATTCTATTCATTTAGGAATAGACAGGCTTCGATACGAGAAAACTGGGTACACATATTTATAACAAACATATTTATTAACCCTTTTATCGAATTTCCTGAAAGGAAATAGAGCTATTGGTCCCGTACCGAAGTCAAAATTTCGCAAAAATTTCTTCAAATGTCCATCGATCCTACCTAGTAGATGTCAAAAATCACCATCTGTAAAATTTATATATATATATATATCTATGGACATATATATATATATATACATATATATATATATATATATATATATATATATGTGTGTCTGTCATCACTCTAGCGGTCACAGTTTTCATTTTATCGGAATGAGATTTGGTATTTGAAGCGCTTTTGGTATTCAAAAGATCAAGTTCGTTAATGGGTAAAATCGGACTAGGGGAAAGGGGGGTTTAGAGGGAGGGTGAAACACAAAATTTGACATATCTCCCTTAATATTCGAAAAATCGAAAATTTTATAAGAAGTAAAGTTGTAGGTATTAAGTTTTACTGTAATTTTGTTTCTTATCATTTTTTCTGTAACCCTAATATTTACAAAAATATTGACGGTTTAAGATTGAAAATTAAATTCCTCAATATCTCTGGACGCATTAGAGTTTGAGCAAAAAAGATAAGGTGATGAATTGTAGCAAACATGATTTTCTACAACTTTGTCTCTTACGCATTTTTCGATTGTTCTAATATTAAGAGAGATTTTTTATATTTTATGTTTTCTTCTATCTTTATGCCCCCCTTTCCCCTTGACGTATGTTATTTATTAATAAAATTGGCCATGCAAATACTAAAATCAGACACGACATTTCATTTTGATCAGACTAACATTGTGACCGCTAGAGAGTAATTTATTTATTCCAAGGAAATTCGCTAAGTTGAAGCAGCTCCTGCGTAACGAATTTTTTTTAACAGGATATCAGTGTTTAAAAACGAATGATGTTTTTTTTCTAGAACCTTTTATTCATTTAAATAGTACGGGAGCGTTGTCACCTATTTCACGCCTATATGGATGGAACGCAGTTTTCGAGGTCAATGTAGATGCTTACCCTACATACGAATACACACGAATTATATACGAATGGTTTTATAATAAGAGTAAAATTTTAATGGGTCACCCTAATTACAAGTTCATTACTTCACCATACCACACACAACTTTCCATTCTAAACGTATCATTCACAGACAGCGGTCAGTACGTGCTACGTGCTACGAACAAGTATGGATCTGAATCCATTAATTTTACATTGGAAGTTATCAGTAAGCTTTAAATACGAAAAAGTGATTGAAGTGATTGAAAATATGATCAATTTATTTAGATATTATTTATTTAGGTAAACCACATGTTGTTCTAATATTTGGACCACGTTACGTTTTACCCGACCATGAGAAACCATTTTACTGCATAGCAAATGGATTTCCAATACCTGAAGTTCATTGGAGTTTTAGAGAACATAATGGAGAGAGTCTAATTGAACTGGTTTGAATACAGTTAACTTTTGATCGTAAAGAATCACTTTAAAATATATTTTTTTTCAGATGTCATCAAACAGCACCGAAGTCAACGTGACTTTATTGCAAGTAACATCGAGATTACTTTTTAAAACGGACAAATACGGAGGAGATCTAATTTGTGAAGCTAAGAATAAAGCAGGAAATGTTATTAAAAACATTGAAGTTATCCCGTCTGGTAAAATAGCAATTTACTATTTCTAAATTAAATTTACTCGGAAATATTCATACAAACTTTTACGCGAAAAAGCTACAATTGGTGGGTTCTATTTCCATTACATCTTTAACAAAAACCGAACAAAGACATCTTTAAACAACATTGAATTAATAGAAGGGATCTGGAATCCTAAAAAACAGATCAAATTGTATTTTGTGATCTAAATTTTGTATTACTGTATATATATTACTAGCACTTGCAGCCGTTGAGGCTTCGTCCGCAAAAATTTTCTTAGTAACATAAAATTTCTCTCCGTCAAAGACTGAATGTCCTAAAACACCGCCACACGTATTTGTTTATTTATAATATTTACAGCCTAAATGTCAATTTCCATCTCTCTAATTTTAAAATACTGAACTTCCATACAAACGCTCACCCCGTTGTTCTCACCCCGTTGAGACTCCATTTTCCAAAAACTCCAGAAACACGTATTTTATGATGTCTGACTGCCTATTCGACCACCGTAAGAGTTTATTTTCGAAAATACTGAAACGTGTATTTCTTTATGTTTTATAGCTGATTCGCTCAGGCTTCGTAAGACACGACACGAACTTGTGTCTAAACTATTGGTTGTGTGACAAATTGTTGCATACAAAAGTTGTTTGTTTTTATGAGATAAACATACTTTTTATACTTAAACATTTTCTCTATCTCACACGGACACAGATTTGGTAGCAGCGATGCGGCACGGATTCACAAATAAAAAATTTTTGTGACTCGGAAATAATATAGTTGCCTATCAGTGGAAGAATTTTTAGAATCGGTTCTGTAGTTTCAGATAATATCTGGAACAAACAAACCAACAAACAAATTTTATCTCTTTATATATATAAATATCGAATATAAATATACTCAAGGATATATTAAGTTTAGTTCCGACTGTAAAACGATTGAATATGTTAATAAATTGACCTCATTAGTGTGTTCTAGAACTAAAAAGTGACTTTAAATTCGAGAGTGGACAAAATCAGACCAGGCTTCCTCCGTCAGTACACATTCATGTATCTTTGCAACAGTAAAAGACTGGAAAAAGTTTAAAGACAAAAAATGTTCCTTATTGACAAAAATGTTTTTCATAAATTTTGATTGTTTTCATTTTTACTTGTTTTTCTTAAAACCATTTAAGTATAAATTAATCGAAATCAAAATTTTGTGACCATAGTAGTAATATTATTATCTTTAACGATTCTAAGATATCCCGGATGGAGATTCAGCGAATGGTTCGGCTACAGATTTTAATGCTTGGAAGGAAATTGATACTGTCATTACAGGTGATTCAGTTTTTCTTTATTGTGCGTCCAGACTGTTGCCAAGACCAGTCTGGTATTTAAATGATGGCTATGAACCACTAGCATCCAACGACGGTAAGACAATTAACGTTACCTAATGTGATCGATGAGAACTCTAAGTGTATTCAATAAATTTTCATCTTGAATTAATTCCTATCTCGATTATTTTAATTCATAAATACGGATTTCTGTTACAAAATAGTCATTATCAGTATATTAGCTAAATATAATAATTCTCCGTCACCATATTTCACATGATTGCTAATTTGATGACTGAAACAACCTAGAAATTGAGATCCACACAAATTTAAATAGACAAGATAAATGTAATTAAAATTTTTTGTACAGATTACCAAATCGTTAGCAGTTCAACCAAATATTCTTATCAAAAAAATATAAAAATTCCAAATATATCAAAATCATACGATGGACTATCATATCGCTGTGACTATAAAGGTAAGCCTCCACGCTCAAAATCAATAACCTTGAAGGTTTCCGACCCAGAACTACCGATGATAATAGACAGCAATTTAGAAGATCAAGAGATAAGCGTAAACGCGGATCAAAGATTTATATACTATTGTGTTGGTAAAGGACTACCAAAACCAACAATAGTTTGGAAAAAGGTGAGAAACAAATCAAATGATTAAAATATAAATTTAATGTTCATTTTGTAGAATTAAATAATTGTAATTATCAGAACAACATCGTTTGGGTACCGGATCCAAAACGAATTGAAATATCCTCAGATAAACAAACGGTGATTTTCAATTCTACAACAAAAGACGATCAGGGTAAATACTCCTGTGAAGTATCAAATCGTTACGGAAAACAAGTAACAAATTCATCACTTATCATACAAAACGGTGGAACAACAAATACAAACAATACACAAAACTCTCTTTGGATAATCATTGGGATCGTTGCAATTATTGTTTGCATCATAATTCTTTCATCCATATTTGTAATTACAATTTTATTCATCAACTTACGACCCAAGAAGGTAAATATTACGATTTTAAATGTAAATCTCTCGTATTGATTTGCAAAATTTCTCGTTTTGTGATTTCAGAGTAGAGTTGCAGAATTGGAAAACACAGGTTTGGATCATTTTGAAGAAGGTAATGTTGCATCTATAAACCCAGATTTAACAATTGGCGACCAAGCGGATTTATTACCTTATTATGATGAATGGGAATTTCCAAGAGAGAAATTGAAATTAGGGGCAGTATTAGGAGCCGGTGAATTTGGTGTGGTGATGAGAGCAGAAGCACTTGGAATTGTAGCTGGAGAGGAAAAGACAATTGTTGCAGTGAAAAGAAATGCTGATTATCATTCGGTGAAAGCTTTGGTTTCAGAACTAAAAGTTATGGTACACATGGGACGACATATTAATGTTGCGAATCTATTAGGAGCCTGTACGAAAAATTTGGCGAGTAAACGAGAATTGTTCGTAATCGTTGAATATTGCCGACACGGAAATTTATTAAACTATTTGCAACGGCATCGAAAACACTTTCTTAATCAAATTGATCCTACAACCGGGGATATTAACGGATTAATTGGAGCATCTAGTAGCCCTAGGTTTGTATTTGTAGGAAAAATTATAGCATGTAAGTTCGATAATTAAAGCCTATAATTGTGTCACCTTTCAGTTTTCAACAATTTAGTCCTGAACAACCATCAAACTCATTTTTCAATCGTACCGTTCAAGCGATGGAGTATAAAATTGAGCCTGAATCATCGAATTTAGAAGGCGCCGACGATAAAGGTACAAAAATTATGTTTGGTCAATCTTTAAAAATTTTAATGCAATCAGATTAATTTTATAAAATATTTTAGAAAACGTCACGATGTCAATTAATGGTTGTGGCCAACAGCAAAGTAATCATCAGGCTGCACTTTGTACCCAAGATATGATATGTTGGGCATTTCAAATAGCCCTGGGAATGCAGTATTTGGTCTCTCGGCGCGTTCTGCATGGAGATTTAGCAGCACGAAATATTTTGCTTGGTGAAAATAATGTGGTTAAAATTTGTGATTTTGGACTAGCAAAGAATATTTACAAGAATTCGAACTATGTTCGGCAAAAGAATGTAAGGAATAATATTGATTTATGTGAAAGTTATTTCAAAAAAGTAATTTTGAAGCTCATATTTTCAGTGTTTTGATTTGTGTGAAAGTTATTTCAGAAATGTAATTCATATTTCATATTTTCAGTGTCGTCTGCCAGTTAAATGGATGGCCTTGGAATCAATTCGCGATAGAATATTTTCGATTCAATCGGATGTATGGTCATATGGCGTAGTTCTTTGGGAGATATTTTCTATGGGTCAAACACCTTATACAGAAATTTCAGAATATGACAAATTTTATCAACAACTTTTAGATGGATATCGTTTGCTTAAACCAGAATTTTCAACAAACAAATTGTATGCTTCCCATCTTGTTGCTTCTTGATTGATTCTAAATAATGTCTAATCGAATTCTTTACTATTTTTAGATATCAGATAATGTTAGAATGCTGGGAGGTCCATCCAAGGAATCGACCACTGTTTAATGACTTAGCTGACACTATTGGAAGCATGTTAGAGAATCATGTCCGTGAAGTTAGTATTGTTACTTTAAGTTCAAAGTTTACGCATGCTTGACAACCTAGAGGTACTTCTAAACAATTTCAACGTCCATTTTTAATAAGGTGTTTACATAGTTCTTGCAAGGAACTTTGATATTGGATTTTTAGCAGTATGAAGTGACTTCTGTGTAAAATATGCACAAACCTTGCGGTGTTATAATCTGATCGCAAATAACATTTGAAATAATTATATTCCAGCACTTCGTCAACTTAAACAGTCCGTACTTAGCAATGAATAACATTAAAATGAAAGACCGCAGTGATTATCTAGCAATGATGAGTGTACCCGACTTTGATATGTTAACTTCACCCAGACTCTACGTGAATGAACTTCCAACTGCTACGACATCAACAGCCGCCTGCGCTCAAGATAATGCAAGCAGTTCGAATACTGGATACTTATGTATGCGACCAACATTAGGTTCCAATGATTTAAATGAAACAAAGCAGGGTAAAAAACTGCATGGGAATGGCGACACACCTGAAATGATACCAATGTTAAATACTTCATGTAATACTAAATCTGACACTGAGCCTGATAGTGACATACCTTCGCCAGGTTATAAGAATATTAGTGTGAACAGTTTCCTGAATCCTTCCTATAAAACTAAAACTGATTTGTGTGATTGATTTTGTAATGACTTGAGAAAAAGAAATTTCAATTGGTTAAAAAAGTGGTGATTTGATTCCACTCCACTTCTTCAACCCTTTCTGAAATAAACTGATTCAAAACGACAAACTTTGACTTTCAAGTTATTCTGTCTTGAATATCTTCTATCCAGGTACAGGACTGTAACCGTTTAGGTACCAGTTCGCTTGAATTTAAAAGAACATAATAATGCAATTTAAAACAAAAAGAATGCCCCGTTCAGCTTCAGCAAAACTTACAGTAACGAGTTTCACAGAAAAAAACAAAATAAAGAATTCAGGTTCAAAATATTTTTCGAACTCTAGTCGCGTTTCGCAAATTTAAAAAAACTCGGTACGCAGGAGCTGCGTACCGAGCGTATATATATATATCAAAACAATCCAAAACGACAAACTGTACCAGATTTTGTAATAGTTCTCTTGGTCAGCACAATTGTTTTAAATTTGTTTAATAATGAGAGCTGTGAGAGATCGTAGCACTAATGGGCAGAGGGTCTTCAAGTCGGTAGATGGCAGCCGGTTTTAGCGAATTTCCTCCAAAGGAAATGCAGCTATTGTTTTTGCACCAATGTTGGAATTTCGCAAAAATTTCTTCAGATGTCCATCGATCCTACCTATTAGATGTTAATTTGTATATATATACAAATTTATATATATATTAGTTTTATGTCTTATATATATATATATATATATATGAGACATAAAACCTATTTTGACAAAATGGAAACCCGACTTCAAAAATCAAATATTCTATTAACAAGAAATGCACTAAAAAGTAAAAAAATAATTGCATATTCTTGTGCTAATTTTAGTTCACCTAAGCAAAAATTTTTAAATATATATGTACAATTATTGTTATTTTTGGAGGCGGTGTCAACATAGAGAAATTCACATAACTTTTGGACACCGCCTCCAAAAATAACAATAATTGTACATATATATTTAAAAATTTTTGCTTAGGTGAACTAAAATTAGCACAAGAATATGCAATTATTTTTTTACTTTTTAGTGCTTCTTTTGTTAAGTCGGGTTTCCATTTTGTCAAAATAAGTTTTATTTCTCGCTTTTTAGTGACTTTGAAGTTTTATAACTGATTTTATTTGTCTACATATGGGTAGACGTACTAAACGACCAGCTAATTTTTAGTGCATTTTTTATAACAGATTTTCAGTTTTTTTTACAAGCATTTTGTTTTTTTTTTTGTAAAAATTTTTTTTTTTGGAGTCGGGTTTTTTTTTTGTAAACAATTTTTTTGAAGTCGGTTTTTAAAAAAATTTTCTTATTTTCCCATTATGAATGAGTATACCGTTTCAAAAAAAAGAAAAATTTCACAGAAATCGGTTATCACATATAAAATGAGGATTGTCCTAAATTTCCCGGGGATCCCCTCATCAGAATGCGATGTGGTGACAATGGGACCAATGGGAAACCAAACCTTTTAAAAAACAAAAATTCAAAATCAGTTCATAAATGACGGAGTTCTGAGGGGACACACATTAAAAAAAAAAAAAAAAATACAGACGAATTGAGAACCATCCTCCTTATTTGAAGTCGGGTTAATAAAAGCCAGAACGGATCACGTTTTTGGAAATGCGAGTCAGATGTATCATATTGACGCTTCTGTTAAATCAAAAAATTCCTAAAATTTCTTATGAAGTGCAAACGATGATTCTTCTTTAGACTTGATTGAGTCAGCATCCAAACTGTAACAAAGCTCAACTAATTATTTCTTAAATTTTCGAAAAATTGGTATAATGAGACTTTGACACACTGTATTTTGATAAAGTTGCTCTTTAGACCTTACAGATAAGGTCTCAAGAAGGCCATTTTTATACAATTAGCTCAGGAAAAGCATCTATAAGCATGTTAATGGCTTTGGGAACACCCAATATATTTCAAGGAAATAAATCTTTACATTTTTAGATAATTTTATTGTTTTTTCAAAAAAATTATGTGATAAAATAAAGTTATGAATTATTTGTTATTCTTTGTTTTTATTAAAAATCCTGGAAAATAGTCAAAATAGGTCCAACATAATTCAAGACATAACATAACAATTAATAAATAGCATTCTTGCAACGGTGATTTTTTTATCGAAAACCCATTATAATTATTAAATAAAACAAATATTCGAATTTTCGTAAAATCACTTTATTTGACTAGTTTCGGGACACAGAAATAAAAAATGAAATGAATAGTTTGTACATACTGTAGCCAACCTGTTGCTACTACGTAATTTCAAATATTTGTTTTATTTAACAATTAAAATAAACAACAGCTTCAAAATAAAAAATTCGTTACGCAGGAGCTGCTTAAACTTAGCGAATTTCCTTAGAATACATAAATCACTTTCTAGCGGTCACAATTTTAGTTGATCAAAATGGAATTTTGTATATGATTTTAGTATTTGCATGGCCAATTTTATTAATAAATTACATATGTCAAGGAGAAAGGGGTCCATTGAGAAAGAAGAAAACATAAAATATAAAATATCTCTCTTAATATTAAAATAATCGAAAAATGCATAAGAAATAAAGTTGTAGAAAATCATGTTTGCTATAATTCATCACCTTATCATTTTTGCTCAAACTCTAATGTGTACAGAGATATTAAGGAATTTAATTTTCAATCTTAAACCGTCAATATTTTTGTAAATATTAGTGTTACAGAAAAAAAGATAAAAAACAAAATTATAGTAAAACTTAATACCTACAACTTTACTTCTTATAAATTTTTCGATTTTTCAAATATTAAGGGAGATATGTCAAATTTTGGGTTTCCCTTTGGCCGATTTTACCCATTAACGAACTTGACCTTTTGAATACCAAAAGCACCTCAAATACCCAATTTTATTTCAATCACATTAAAATTGTGACCGCTAGAGTGATTACAGACATATATATGTATATATATATATATAATATAATAATATATATATATATGTCCATAGATATATATATATATATATATATATATAAATTTTACAGATGGTGATTTTCGACATCTACTAGGTTGGATCGACGGACATTTGAAGAAATTTTTCCAAAATTTTGAAGTCGGTACGAGACCAATAGCTCTATTTCCTTTTAAGAAATTCGCTAATATATCGATGTTTTTCATAAATAACTCAAAATGAATCAAAATTTCGAAAAAAAATATGTGAATTAAAAATTGTAGCTCACAAAATTTCCCTCAAATAACTTTCTTAATGCAAGCTCCTTAATTTTTATATTATACACCAACCATTAATGTTTGCTTACTTCAAAAAAGGTTCAATATCTTGTACTCGTAGGTAATGGTAATTAATCACGGACCACTAACTCTGCATGCACTTGACCGATTTTGTTAAAGAATACATTCAGTTCTTTAGTCGAGAATTGTTTTAACTCATCCAAAATACTGTCAGGACACCGCTTCAGAAGTCACTCGTGTGGAAGTGTGATTGAAAATTGATTAGCAATGCGAAAATGACACAAACTGTTTATGTGAGAAAAAGGTTTAATCAAAAAAAAATTCATGGATTTTAGACCTCAGTTTTTATTTGAAGTTTGACACAACCCCGGTTTGACACATCAATTAGGGGTTGTATCGGAAAGTGTTCCCTATTTAGGAACCTGTGAAAACAGCTAATTAAAAAGCATAAACTAATGTCGTATAAAAAAGTTGAATTACTGATTGGATCGGATAAGCACACGTTGAATTGTAATGCCATTTGACTGCTCCAATGAGCACCTTTGTATTTTTGGATTCAAACAGTGTTGATTGAAAGTCACTTCTTAAAACAAGATATGTTGCCCAAGAAGCGGATGTGGCATACTGTCAGTTTAGAATGGTTTAAAGAGGGTCAATGGTTTTCTCCAGATAATAAATCTCGAAACTTTGTTATTTCCAATAGTAAATCAAATTTTAGACTAGAATGGTATCCAACATTTGTTCGCTTCTCAAATCGAAGGTATAAATCCGATACAGAAGAAACATTTTTATAAGGATTCGTCCATTTCCGCATATCCGCCTACCTGCCTACCTGTTGGTCTGTCTATCTGTCAACACAATAACTCAAAAACGAGATAGCGAACTAAAGTGATATGTGTGTTCTAGAGCTAAAAATTAAGGTCAAGTTCGTGAGTGGGCATACTCAGACCATGTTTGGGCAAAATAGGAAAAACTGTCCATCTATGAAACCGTAAGTGATAGATTGTTCCTTTTTTTAAAAATAAACAACTTTTGTTTGCAACTTTATTTTATAGACTCGGCTCACTGCAAGCCAAAGGAGCTACCTTATCCCCCCGGGTAGGCTTCGGATTAGGCTCCTCGTCCTTGACGTAATGCAAAAAACCGCATCCTTCTAGCATGTATAGAAGTAAAAAAGGTAATTTTTGTGGGTTTTTCCCATTTTCGAGCGGGTTGTGTCGTGGAAATTAAAGTTTCTCGATTTTGCCCCTAAATAACTCCGCGTCGACTAAAAAAAAAAATTATTTCCGTAGGAGCTACGTCAATTTAGGCATAATATACTATCTTCCGGTCTAAATTATGTAAGGACCAAGTTTTTTTAACAAAAGTGGAGAATGATTGGTCAATATTTATTGAGATAGTTTCTCAGGTGCCGGGTATTTCATATTTTCTAGGCCAGAACTCTAAATCAGAATTCGTTACACTTAACATACAATGATATAAAGTTATCAAGTAAAATATGAAAACCTTGCACCTGAGAAACTTACCCAATAAATAAATAGATACATACCAATCATTTGCTCACTTTGATTAAAAAACGTGGCCCAAACCTTAGTTCACTACTTTTGAAGGCGAATATTATTGTTTTTGCTGGGATATCAATTCTTTTTGTGTGCAAAAACTTGGTCAATCTCACATTTACGTTCTGCGCCGGATATAATTTTTTACACAGATTATAATTCCTGTTGAATTTTGTAACAAATTATTTTAAAAGAACTCGTCACGTAGTAGAATCGATTTTATATTGTTTTGAGATAAGGAGGAACATCAAAGTATGGAAGTTCGAACATTTGGTTTACTTGGAATGGATCATACTTATATTTGGTCAAACGTACATTCTTCAAATAAGCTAAGTGCATTTAAGAACCAAAATTCCCAGATATAAACCTGTATTGAGTTCAGGCAAAATTAATTTTATGGATTTGGATGACGTTTATCTATTTTTTTTATTTTCTATTTTTTTAATATCCGAAAGAAATCTTGTCCGATTTTAATGAAATTTTTTTTGAAACTGACTAATTTTGGGTCAAAATTTTCATTTTTTGTATTTGTAAGACGCTAGCTATAATTCTTATTTCAGATATACAATCCATGGCTTTACGCTTTTGAAATTTATAAGAGAAATGTTAAGTTTGATAGAATATTTAGAAAATACGACTCAAATTTAGTAAAATTGCAGTCAAAAAATTATTAAATAATCATTAATTGATTAATTGAAATTATTAAAATTAATAATCATTAATTGATTTCAATGATTTTACGAAATTCATGGCTTTTAGGATGCGAAGGTGTCCAAGATTTTATTTTGGATCTATTTTGACTATTTTCCAGGATTGGTAACAAAAATAAAGAATCATAAATTGTTCAAAACTTTATTTAATCACAGGATTTTATTAAAAACAAAAAACAAAATTTAAAAAAAATTCGTTACGCAGGAGCTGCTTCAACTTAGCGAATTTCCTTAAAATATATAAATCACTCTCTAGCGGTCATAATTTTAGTCTGATCAAAATGAAATGTCGAATATGATTATGACATACGTCAAGGGGAAATGGGGGCATAAAGAAAGAAGAAAACACAAAATATAAAATATCTCTCTTAATATTAGAACAATCAAAAAATGCGTAAGGAATAAAGTTGGAGAAAATCAAGTTTGCTACAATTCATCACCTTATCATTTTTCTCAAACTCTAATGTGTACAGAGATAGTGAGGAATTTAATTTTCAATCTTAAACCGTCAATATTTCTGTAAATATTAGGGTAACAGAAAAAATGATAAGAAACAAAATTACAGTAAATCTTCATACCTACAACTTTATTTCTTATAAATTTTTCGATTTTTCGAATGTCAAATTTTGTGTTTCCCCCTCCCTTTAAACCCCTCTTTCCCCTTGTTATATATGTCCATATATATGTCCATAGATATATATATATAAATTTTACAGATGATGATTTTTGACATCTACTTGGTAGGATCGATGGACATTTGAAGGAATTTTTTCGAAATTTTGACTTCGGTACGGGACCAATAGCTATATTTCCTTGAAATATATCATGTATTCCCAAAGCATGTTGACCCTATTTTATGATTCTTTTCCTGAGTTAATTGTATAAAAATAACCTTCCCTACAGATGTGGTTTAAAGAGCTTCCTTATCAAAATACAGTGTGTCAAAGTTTGTAATTCATTTGTTCATTTTATTGAAAATCTAAGAAATGTTCACTTGAGCTTTGTTACAGTTTGGATGCTGACTCAAGCCTAAGTGTTTTTATCTTTCTTGCATTTTAGAATGCCAGCCTGCAAAAACATCCAATCTATCAGCTCCCTATGTTATTTGGAAAAGAATTCAGAATGTTTCAAAAATCTACGATGTTAATCACGGCGATGATCATATTCCGTCTCCACCCCCCAAACGCTAAACCGTGTAAAAGCTTTTGTAATAGTTCTCGTGGTCGGCACAACAAATTTAAATTTGTTTAGTTACGAGAGCTTGTATGAGATCGAAGCTTCATTTGGCAGCCGGTATTCAATTACTGTTTTTTTTTAAATATGTGAAACGCGACTTGATTTCATAAAATATTTTGAACCTGAATTCTATATTTCGTTTTTCCGGTGAAAACCTATAAATTTTCTGTGAAACCCGTTACTACGGAAGCTGAGTGAGGCTTTAGTTTTTTTTTAAATTTCATTATTATGGACTTTTAATTCAAGCGAACTGGTACTTAAATGGTTTGAGTCCCATAACTGAATAGAAGATGTTCAAGACAGAATAACTTGAAAGCTTACAGCTTACTCCAGGAATTCAACCCTTTCAGAAAGGGTTGAAGACGAGAAGTAGAATCAAATGACCACTTTTTAAACCAATTGAAATTTCTTAAAATTGTTCTCAAAATCAAACACACAAATCAGTTTCAGTTTTATAAGAAGGGTTCAGGAAACTGTTCACACTAATATTCTTAGAATCTGGCGTTTCAGTGTCACTATCTGACTCAGTGTCAGATTTAGTATTTCTTGAAGTATTTAAACTCAACATTGGTACCATTTCAGGTGTGTCGTCATTCCCATGTGGTTTTTTACCCTGTTTTGTTTTATTTAAATCATTGGAACCTAATGTTGGTCGCATACATAAGTATTCAGTATTCGAATTGTTTGCATTATCTTGCGCGCAGGCGTCTATTAATGTCGATGCAGTTGGAAGGTCATTCACGTAGAGTCTGGGTGAAGTTAACATATCAAAGTCGGGTACACTCATCATTGCTAGATAATCACTGCGGTCTTTCATTTTAATGTTATTCATTGCTAAGTACGGACTGTTTAAGTTGACGAAGTGCTGGAATATAATTATTTAAAATGTTATTTGAGATCAGATTATAACTCCGCAAGGTTTGTGCATATTTTACACGGAGGTCACTTCATACTGCTAAAAATCCAATATCAAAGTTCCTTGCAAGAGCTACGTAAACACCTTATTAAAAACGGACGTTGAAATTGTTTAGAAGTACCTCTAGGTTGTAAAGCATGCGTAAACCTTGCACCTAAAGTAACAATACTAACTTCACGGACATGATTCTCTAACATGCTTCCAATAGTGTCAGCCAAGTCATTAAACAATGGTCGATTCCTTGGATGGACCTCCCAGCATTTTAACATTATCTGATATCTAAAAATAGTAAAGAATTCGATTAAATATGTATCAGAATCAATCAAGAAGTAACAAGATGGGAAGCATACAATTTGTTTGTTGCAAATTCTGGTTTAATCAAACGATACCCATCTAAAAGTTGTTGATAAAATATGTCATATTCTGGAATTTCAGCATAAGGTGTTTGGCCCATAGAAAATATCTCCCAAAGAACTACGCCATATGACCAAATATCTGATTGAACAGAAAATATTCTATCACGGATTGATTCCAAGGCCATCCATTTAATTGGCAGTCGACACTGAAAATATGAGCTTCAAAATTAATTTTTTGAAATAACTTTCACATAAATCAATATTATTCCTTACATTCTTTTGTCGAACATAGTTGGAATCTTTGTAAATATTTTTTGCCAGTCCAAAATCACAAATTTTAACGACATTATTTTCAGCAACCAAAACGTTTCGTGCTGCTAAATCTCCATGCAGAACGCGTCGAGAAACCAAATACTGCATCCCCAGGGCTATTTGAAATGCCCAACATAACAAATGTTGAGTACAAAGTGCACCCTGATGATTACTTTGCTGTTGATCACTATCATTATTTGACATTGTTACGTTTCCTAAGGCTAAAACCCTAGGGTTACTAGAGGCTCTAATCAATCCGTTAATATCCCCGGTTGTAGGATCAATTTCATTAACAAAGTCTTTTCGATACCGTTGTAAATAGTTTAACAAATTTCCGTGACGGCAATATTCAACGATTACGAACAATTCTCGTTTACTAGCCAAATTTTTCGTGCAAGCTCCTAATAGGTTCGCAACATTAATATGTCGTCCCATATGTACCATTACTTTTAGTTCTGAAACCAAAGCTTTCACTGAATGATAATCTGCATTTCTTTTCACTGCAACAACTGTCTTTTCCTCTCCAGCTACAATTCCAAGTGCTTCAGCTCTCATCACCACACCAAATTCACCCGCTCCTAATACTTTCCCTAATTTCAATTTATCTTTTGGAAATTCCCATTCATCATAATAAGGTAATAAATCCGCCTGGTTGCCAATTGTTAAATCTGGGTTTATAGATGCAATTTTACCTTCTTCAAAATGATCCAATCCTGTGTTTTCAAATTTTGCAATGCCTCTCTAAAATCGCAAAACAACCAGAAATTTTGCTAATCAATACGAGAGACTTACATTTAAAATCGTAATATTTACCGTTTTGTGTCGTAAATTGATGAATAAAATTGTAATTACAAATATGGTTGAAAGAATTGTGAGGCAAACAACCATTGCGACGATCCCAATGATTATCCAAAGAGAGTTTTGTGTATTGTTTGTATTTGTTGTTCTACCGGTTTGTATGAAAAGTGTTGAATTTGTTACTTTTTTCCCGAAACGATTAGCAACCTCACAAGAGTATCTACCCTCATCCTCTTTGGTTGTATAATTGAAAACCACCGTTTGATTATCTGAGGATATTTTAATTCGTTTTGGATCCGGCAACCAAACGATGTTGTTCTGAAAATTACAATTATTTAATTCTACCAAATAAACCTCAAATTTATATTTTAATTCTTTGCATTGTTAATCACCTTTTTCCAAACAATGGTTGGTTTTGGTAGTCCTTTACCAACACAATAGTATGCAAATCTTTGATCTGCATTTACGGTTATCTCTTGATCTTTTAAATTGTTGTCTGTTATCACCGGTGGCTCTGGGTCGGAAACCTTCAAGGTTATTGATTTTGAGCGTGGAGTCCCACCTTTATAGTCACAGCGATACGAAACTCCATCGTATGCTTTTGTTATATTTGGAGTTTTTAAATTTATTAGATAGGAATATTTGGTTGAACTCCTAAAGATTTTGTAATCTGTACAAAACAATTTCATTACAGTCTTTCTGTCTATTTAAACTTTAGTGGTTCTCATTTCCAAGATTGTTGTAGTCATCAAATTATGAATCATGTGCAATATGTGGAGAATTATTATATTTAGCTAATATACTGATTATGACTATTTTGTAACGGAAATACGTATTTATGAATTAAAAGAATCGAGCTAAGAATTAATTCAAGTTGAAAATTTATTGAACATTTAGGGTTCGCATCGATCCCTTTAGATAATGTTAATTGTCTTACCGTCATTGGATACAAGCGGTTCATTGCCATCATTTAAATACCAGTCTAATCTTTGAGTCCATAGTGACGCACAATAAAGAACGGCTGAATCACCAGTAATTACAGTATCAACTTCCACCCAAGCATTAAAATCAGTCGTCGAACCATTCAGTGAATCTCCATCCGGAATATCTTAGAATCGTTAAAGATAATAATATTACTACTCGGGTAACAAGAATTTGATTTGAAATAATTTGTACTATTTATTTAAATAATTTATGGTTTTATGTAAAACAACTAAAAATGAAAACTGAGTTTATGAAAAACGTTTCTACCAAAAGTTGTTTATTTTAAAAAAGGAATATATTTTTCTTTACATTTTTTTCAGTTTCTTATCGTTTCAAATTTACGAATTTACATTTTAGCTGTATAACACCCTAATGAAGTCAATTGATTTACACCTACAACAAAAAATTTTTTCTGCCACTTTTCTATACTGTGACCGGGTGTCACGCTAAAAATATAATTATTAAACTATGCGAGATAGAGAAAATCTTTAAAAATAAAAATGTTTATCTAATAAAAACAAACAACTTTTCTATGAAACAATTTGTCACACAATCAATAGTTTAGACACAATGTTGTGTCGAGTCATACGAAGCCTATAATATTGAAATAAATACACGTTTCAGTGTTTTTTGAAAATTAACCCTTAAGGTGGTCGAATAGGCAATCAGAGTAATAAAATACGTGTTTCCGAGTTTTCAGGAAATGAACTCTCAAGGGAGTGAACAACAAGGGGGTGAGCGTTTGTATGGAAGTTCAGTATTTTAAAATTAGAAACATGAAAAGTGATGCTTAGGCTGTAAATTATAAATAAACAAACAAATAAATACGCGTGGCAGCGTTTTAAGACAATCAGTCCTTGACGGAGAGAAATATGATGTTACTCAGCTATAAGGGCTCTACAAAATATTTGCGGGCGAAGCCGCAGCGAGTAATGTTAGTGATATATATACAGGAATACAAAATTTAGATCAGAAAATAAGATTTAATCTGTTATCTAGGATTTCAAATCCACTCTATTAATTCAATGTTGTTTAAAGATGCCTTTTTTCGGTTTTTGCCAAATACTGAAAAATTAAATCATACAATGGAAATAAAACCCACCAATTGTAGCTTTTTAACGTAAAAGTTTGAATGAATATTTTCGAGTAAAAGCTAATAATTTAATTTAGTAAAAGTAATTTACTATTTTACCAGACAGGATAACTTCTATTGTTTTATTAACTGTTCCTTCTGTATTCTTGGCTTCACAAATTAGATCTCCTCTGTATTTGTCCGTTTTAAAAAGTAATCGCGATGTTACTTCCAATAAATTCACATTGATTTCGGTGCTGTTTGATGACATCTGAAAAATATTTATTTTAAAGTGCTGCTTTACTATTAAAAGTTAACTGTATTAAAACCGTTTTAATCTCTCGTCCAAATTGTCTAAAACTCCAATGAATTTCGGGTATTGGATTCCCCGTTGCTTTGCAGTAAAATGGTTGATCATGGTTGGGTAAAACGAATGATGGTCCAGATATTGAAACTTGCGGCTCACCTAAATAATTAATTCCTAGATAAATTGATCATGTTTTCAATCACTTTTTCGTATTTAAAGCTTACCGATGACTTCCAATGTAAAATTAATGGATTCAGATCCATACTTGTTCGTAGCACGTAGCACGTACTGACCACGGTCTGTGAATGATGCATTTAGAATGGAAAGTTGTGTGTGGTTTGGTGAATTAATCATCTGGTAATCCGGGTCTCTCTTTAATATTTTATTTTTATTTAAAAACCATTCGTATTTATTAACGGTAGGGTAAGCATCTACATTGATCTCAAAAACGGTATCCAATCCATATTTGAGTGAAACAGATGACAACTCTCTCGTACAGTTCAAATGAATAAAAGGCTTTTCTAGAAAAAACAAATCAATCGTTTTTAAAAATTGATATCCTCTTAAAAAAGGTTTGATAAATAGATGAATAGCAACCAATCAAAAGTTCCTCTTTTACAAGGTTTTATGTAGGTTCACAAGTTACTTTGTCATATATTGTACTCAAAATTATGACGATTTCTAATTGAACTAGAGCTTTGAAATTTTGTACAAGTGTTTAGCTCACGTGTCAATGCAGAAGAGTATCGTTCTATATAGATTCTTTTATTCGTAAATATTCGATGAGAAGCGGTGGGAAATTACATTGAAGTTTTCACTCTTAAAATATAAAAATAAATATTTTGTATTAAATTGGCCGTTTCTTGACGAAAATCGATTACAATTATTAAATAAAACAAATATTTGTGATTTTCGTAACAACAATTTTATTTTGACTATAGTTTCGCTATCACAGTCGCTTCTTCGGAAAATATATGGTAATGTCTAATTAAATAACTGGTCAACATAAAATTATTGTTACGAAAATCTCAAATATCTGTTTTATTTAATAATTATAATAAAAATAAATAATATAATAATGTTTTTAATTTATAACTAACAATTAATGTAAGAACTAACTGAATTGATTGTTTGAATACCCAGTATATACTGAGTTTATGGAAAATCGTCGGAAAGCATGTCCGTTCGTCTGTCTGTCTGTCTGTTCACGAGAACGAAAAGAGATAACGAGCTGAAATTGTGTGTGTGTGTTCTGGAGCAAAAAATAACGTTCATTAATGGGCATAATCGGACTATGTTTGGGCAAAATGGGCAAAACTGCCTATTTTTGAAACCGTGAGACAAATAACAAACGTTTTATAACAAAAACTCTTTGAAATAAATAACTTCTGTATGAAAATGTTTTTCATAAACTCAGTATATACTGGGTATTCAAAAAATTAAATCAGTTAGTTGTTACATAACTTGTTTTTAAATAAATTTTTATTTAATTTTAACTAAATAGTAGAAAATAAAACTTTCGCACGAATATACAAATAAATACAAAAGCTTGAGATGCTTATAAAAACAATTAAAACTTAAGCGTCCCAAGCTTTTGTTTATAGTCGTATATTAGTATATTAGCGATTCGGGGAAAAAAGTTTATTTTCTATTTTTAGTTCATTGAATAAAAGCTTGTTTCAAAAACAAAATCAATTAATCAAATTTTTACAGTCGATTTTTGCCAAATCTATTTTTCCGAAAACTGTTTATTGTATAACTCAGATTAACCAATCGATTAATCTGAGCTATAAGTAACATAGCTGAAGACATGCACTAACTTCCGATGTCCTCACAGTTGGTTAAGTGAGAAAGTGAAGACAAGAAAGTCGCTAAACTTAACTATTCTTTGTTGCTTTATATTATTGATCAGTTAAAGTATTGTACTGCTGTTATTCTTTTGATCTGAACAAATCAATAATTTATGAACTTTAATCACTAGGATGTTTTTGTTGTTAATCCTACGTCAGTTTGTTGGTTAAAAGTCCACAATCTCTGGTGAATTAAAATTAAAATTAAGTTGTACGAAAAGTTTTATTTCTAAAGAAAAAAATATTCAATTTTATAGTTTCACTCATCTAAAACTTCCATTATACGCATTTTGTGGCAAATTCCGATCAATACTGACTTGTACTGACTCAGTTGACAGATATGTCAATTGAACACGTCCAGTGTAACGTATGCATTTAGTAGCATTTTATAAGACCTTTATAAACATATACTTGTGAATTTAAAACTAGCGGCCGCCATGCACTTGTTTATTGTAGTAAAATTTAAGAACACTTGGATCACATTAGAAGTTAAAAAAAATTCGTTACGCAGGAGCTGCTTCAGCGAATTTCCTTAGAATACATAAACAACTCTCTAGCGGTCACAATTTTAGTCTGATCAAAATAAAATGTCGTATATGATTTTAGTATTTCCAAGTCCAATTTTATTATAAATGACATACGTCTGGGGGAATGGGGGGGGGGGGGGGGGGTTGTATAAAGAAAGAAGAAAACACAAAATGTAAAATATCTCTCTTAATATTAGAACAATCGAAAAAAACGTAATGAACAAAGTTGTAGAAAATTATATTTGCTATAATTCATCACCTTATTATTTTTGCTCAAACTCTAATGTGTACAGAGATATTAAGGAATTTAATTTTCAATCTTAAACCATCAATATTTCTGTAAATATTAGTGTAACAGAAAAAATGATAAGAAATAAAATTACTGTAAAATTTAGTACCTACAACTTTATTTCTTATAAATTTTTCGATTTTTCAAATATTAAGGGAGATATGTCAAACTTTATGTGTCCCCCTCCCTTTAAATCACCCTTTCCCCTTGTCCGATTTTACCCATTAACGAACTTGACCTTTTGAATATCAAAAGCGCTTCAAATACCAAATCTCATTCCGATAAAATGAAAACTGTGACCGCTAGAGTGATCACAGACACATATATATATATATATATATATATATATATATATATATATGTATATGTATGTCCATAGATATATATATATATATTTATAAATTTTACAGATAGTGATTTTTGATATATATTAGGTAGGATCGATGGACATTTGAAGAAATTTTTGCGAAATTTTGGCTTCGGTACGGGACCAATAGCTCTAATTCCTTTCAGGAAATTTGCTAATACTAAAACTATTAAAATGTAATCATTATGAAGTTTTAATTTAAAACAGAGATAATAGATCAAATGGACGACACAGTCAACAGAATCAATAAATAAAAACAATTTAAAATGGACCGCTGTCAGATCACACCCAAAATAAAATCACAACGAATCACATCGCTGCACAAAATATCATCACGTTTGAGGGATGGATAGTGCAGATGTTCACGTCATCAAATAAACTTGTGTCTGGCCATGTGGGCTGGTAATGTTACGCGACCAGCTGATCAGTTCCGATGCCAACAACCGTACCATGGTCTTGTTTTCAAGTTTCGACTTTTTTGAATTTAGAGACATGCAAATTTCTATTTCAGTTATAAATTATAAAATACGTGTTTCCCAGTTTATTTTTGGAAAATGGACCTTCAAGGGTGTGAAATACTGAATGAGCCTTGAAAGGAGGCATGAAAATTGATATTTACGTTTTAAATTTAAACAAACCAATAAATACGTTTAACAGCATTTGAAAACCATTAGTCCTTGAAGGAAAACTTTTCAAAATTTTTGCAGGCAAAATCGCAACGGATAAAGCTAGTACAATAATAACTTTACCTCTGACATTAACAGGAATTGTTTGATTTCCATGAATGTTTGTTAAATGATTCCAGATTGAGCAAATGTAAGTTCCACTATCTTCTATCGATAAATTCGATAATATGATGGTTTTTTTAATTCCATTGGATAACGTTTCATTTTCTATGTGTAGCCTGGCATCATTGTGTCTAATAGGTACTGGAAGGATCCACTTCAAATACAGTAAATCTGGTCTATCAGTATCCATTTCACATGACAATTTTAACTGGTGACCCACTAAATGTGCCTCACTTTCATCCACTATTATTGGTGCCGGACCTAAAGCAAGTGATTTGTGTTTGTTAAGCATGACACAAATTTATGAAAATCTGTCAATTAAGTTTTTAACTAAGTAGCTACTGTGAGCCATAAATGCAGAGACCATTTTCAAAAAACTTGAGAAATCATTCAGAAAATCACGCA
Source organism: Nineta flava (assembly GCA_963920215.1). Taxonomy (NCBI): domain Eukaryota; kingdom Metazoa; phylum Arthropoda; class Insecta; order Neuroptera; family Chrysopidae; genus Nineta; species Nineta flava. The sequence continues at coordinate 2,486,188 of OY986041.1, forward strand.
CAGAGGCGAGTGTTCAATGTATTAAATGTAGTAATATGTATTAAATATGGGGGGGGCTTAGAAGGAGGGGAAAAGATTAAATCTTGAATGTCTTTCTTAATGTTAGTAACATAAAAAAATATTTGCGTATAAATTTCATTATTTTTGAATTTCTCCAAAATAACATCAGAGTTATATTTCTGTGGCGATATGGCAAAAGTTGACATGCCCAAAAAAAAATGCAATTTTCTGTTTGAATGTGTATATATATATATATATATATATATATATATATTTATATAAATATAAATATATACATTATATATATATATATATATATATATATATATATATATATATATATATATTTAGGACGGATCATCTGGTAGGCTTATCAGTTACTAAAAATATAATCACAAGTTGAGAAGTTGCGTCTGAACCCCAAATAGTCAATCAATAGTTAAACAAATATAAAAATCGTAATCCAGTGAATACAATCTGTGGCCGTTATTTAAATTGATATTTCACTCTTAAAATTTGTTCTTTAATGTGGAAAAGCTAAGGTTCTGAATTATTGAATTATAAAATTTATATATATATATATATATATATAGAGAGAGAGAGAGAGAGAGAGAGATACCATCAAATGTTTCATTTTAATAAAATCTATTTTGACAAAATGGAAACCCGACTTCAAAAATAAAATATTCTAAAAAAAAAAAAATGCACTAAAAAGTAAAAAAATAATTGCATATTATTGTGCTAATTTTAGTTCACCTAACCAACAATTTTTAAATATATATAAAAATATTTTAAATATACAATTGTTGTTATTTTTGGTGTCGGTGTCAGCATAGAGAAATTCACATACAATTTGGACACCGCATCCAAAAATAATTACAATAACAATATAATCATAACAATAATTGTACATATATATTTAAAAATTTAAGTATTAATGCAATTATTTTTTTACTTTTTAGTGCATTTTTTGTTTTAGAATATTTGATTTTTGAAGTCGGGTTTTTTGAAGTTCTATAACTGATTTTATTTGTCTAAATATGGGTAGACCTACTAAACGACCAATTAATTTATAGTGCATTTTTTTATAACACATTTTTTTTTATCCGTTTTTTTCCTTTCAATTTTTAGTGCATTTTTTTTAACAGTTTTTCAATTTTTTTTACAAACATTTTGTTTTTTTTTTTAAATTTTTTTTTTGGGGTCGGTTTTGTTTTTTTGCAAAAAATTTTTTTGAAGTCGGTTTTAAAAAAAATTTTCTTATTTTCCCATTATGAATGAGTATACCCTTTCAAAAAAAAACAAAAATTTCGCAGAAATCGATTATCACATATAAAATGAGGATTTTCCTCAATTTCCCGGGGATCCTCTCATCAAAATGGTGGGATATGGTGACAATCGGACCAATGGGAAACCACATCCCATAAAACAAAAAAATTCAAAATCGGTTCATAAATGACGAAGTTCTGAGGTGACAAACAGACGAAAAAAAATACAGACAAATTGAGAACCATCCTCCTTTTTGAAGTCGTGTTAAAAAGTATCAGGAACTGTAGAACTCAGCTGCATGCGAAAGGAATTTACATTTATTTTTGATGTCGTCTCTGGACTTCAAGATGTTTAATTATTTCTAATAAGCCCAACTTAGAACGTTAACTTATGACTAATTTTAGTTTTTCTCAATAATTTTGCAGAACATCCATAATATTTTTTTTTAAATCCTGGAATCATATGAATCTTACATAAATGCATACCTTTTGCTTGGAAGAAAACTTTTGTTTGAATAGTTTTTCTTTTTCGTCTACTATCAGGACACACATAAACTCTAAGGATTGGTGGATCAGAACTATTTAGTTCATGATAATAATCTAGACAATAATCATCTAATCCATAAAGCACTGTAACTCCTGGAACCCATAAATCACCATTTCTTAAAATATGATATTTATGTATTATCGGGTCATACATCCCCATTCTGAAATATTGAAGAATACACAAATTAATAGCATCAGATACATATTGAACAGATTTCTAAGATAGTTTACTGACACAAACATCAGACCAGGAACAAATCGCAACATATTTAATAGTTTTATATTTCCAAGTGATCCATTGTATAAGAAAAAGTTTGGAAATAATCTGTCACTAAGAAATTGAAAAAAAATTCGTTACGCAGGAGCTGCTTCAACTTAGCGAATTTCCTTGGAATAAATAAATTACTCTCTAGCGGTCACAATGTTAGTCTGATCAAAATGAAATGTCGTATCTGATTTTAGTATTTGCATGGCCAATTTTATTATAAATAACATACGTCAAGGGGAAAGAGTGGCATAAAGAAAGAAGAAAACACAAAATATGAAATATGAAATATCTCTCTTAGTATTAGAACAATCGAAAAATACGTAAGAAACAAAGTTGTAGAAAATCATGTTTGCTACAATTCATCACCTTGCCATTTTTGCTCAAACTCTAATGCGTACAGTGATATTGAGGAATTTAATTTTCAATCTTAAACCGCCAATATTTTTGTAAATATTAGGATTACAGAAAAAATGATAAGAAACAAAATTACAGTAAAACTTAATACCTACAACTTTACTTCTTATCAAATTTTCGATTTTTCGAATATTAAGGAAGATATGTCAAATTTTGTGTTTCCCCCTTCCTCTAAACCCCCCTTTCCCTTGGTCCGATTTTACCCATTAACGAACTTGACCTTTTGAATACCAAAAGCGCTTCAAATACCAAATCTCATTCCGATAAAATGAAAACTGTGACCGCTAGAGTGATTACAGACACATATATATATATATGTATATATATATATATATATATATATATATATATATATGTCCATAGATATATATATACAAATTTTACAGATGGTGATTTTTGACATCTACTAGGTAGGATCGATGGACATTTGAAGAAATTTTTGCGAAATTTTGACTTCGGTACGGGACCAATAGCTCTATTTCCTTTCAGGAAATTCGCTAACAAGGGAGGGTCCGCAAGAGGATATAAAATATCGTGTTTTTTTGCGAATTTCCTGAAAGGAAATAGAGCTATTGGTCCCGTACCGAAGTCAAAATTTCGCAAAATTGACTATCGATCAAACCTAGTAGATGTCAAAAACCACCATCTGTAAAATTTGTATATATATATATCTATGGACATATATATATATATATATATATATACATATATATATATATGTGTCTGTAATCACTCTAGCGGTCACAGTTTTCATTTTATCAGAATGAAATTTGGTATTTGAGGCGCTTTTAGTATTCAAAAGGTCAAGTTCGTTAATGGGTAAAATCGGTCAAGGGGAAAGGGGGGTTTAGAGGGAGGGGGAAACACAAAGTTTTACATATCTCCCTTAATATTCGAAAAATCGAAAAATTTATAAGAAGTAAAGTTTTAGGTATTAAATTTTACTGTAGTTTTGTTTCTTATTATTTTTTCTGTTACCCTAATATTTACAGAAATATTGACGGTTTAAGATTGAAAACTAAACTCCTTAATATCTCTGTACACATTAGAGTTTGAGCAAAAATGATGAGGTGATGAATTGTAGCAAATTTGATTTTCTACAACTTTATTACTTACGCGTTTTTCGATTTTCCTAATATTAAGAGAGATATTTTATATTTTGTGTTTTCGTCTTTCTATATGCTGGAATCTTTTTAGCGAATTTCCTGAAAGGAAATAGCGCTATTGGTCCCGTACCGACATCAAAATTTTGCAAAAATTTCTTCAAATGTCCATCGATCCTACCTAGTAGATGTCAAAAAACACCATCTGTAAAATTTATATATATATATATATATATATATATATATATATGTCCATAGATATATATATATATGTCTATATATATATATATAGACATATATACATACATATACATATATATATATAGCGTATATATATATATACGCTCTAGCGGTCACAATTTTAATCTGATTGGAATGAAATTTGGTATTTGAGGCGCTTTTGGTATTCAAAAGGTCAAGTTCGTTAATGGGTAAAATCGGGCAAGGGGAAAGGGGGGTTTAGAGGGAGGGGGAAACGCAAAATTTGACATATCTCCCGTAATATTTGAAAAATCAAAAAATTTATAAGAAGTAAAGTTGTCGGTTCTAAGTTTTACTGCAATTTTGTTTCTTGTCATTTTTTCTGTTACACTCTTATTTACAGAAATATTGACGGTTTAAGATTGAAAATTAAATTCCTTAATATCTCTGTACACATTAGAGTTTGCGCAAAAATGATAAGATGATGAATTGTAGATAATTTGATTTTATACAACTTTATTCCTTACTCATTTTTTGATTGTTCAAATATTAAGAGAGATATTTTATATTTAGTGTTTTCTTCTTTTTTTATACCTCCCCCCATTCCCCTCGACGTATGTCATTTATTAATAAAATTGGACTTGCAAATGCTAAAATCATATATGACATTTGCATTTTGATCAAACTAAAATTGTGACCACTAGAGAGTGATTTATGTATTCTAAGGAAAGTCGCTAAGTTGAAGCTGCTCCTGCGTAACGAATTTTTTCTTTATGGAATCAAAGTTTTTGGGCGAAGATATAGATTTAAATTGGTGAAGAATGAACTTAATTCAACAACAAAATGCTCGTCGAGGAATAACTGATTTTTTCCATTTTCGCAAGAAAAGGTGATGAAATCCAGTAATCCTTTCAGAAACCAATCAATAACAATACTCGGCAGGTGGATCGAAATTAATATTTCATTTTAGCAAAATCGAAACTATTTATTCATACTTAAATTGTTTAACAACCAGATTGTTTACTTATGAGTCATCATCTTCATGTCATCATGGAGATTTACTTTGGTTTTTGAGCCGTGCAGTCTATAACACAGGCCACCCATATCATCTTTAGTCTTTTTAACCTTTGTAAATCTCAATTATATGCAGCAGCATAGGAATTGGTATGTTTTGCAACTGCAGTCGATTCAGATAGAAAGTTTGCCGATATTCATCTGGCGAAAAGAAACTGTAGAAAAGCACTTAAAATCACAACCAAGTACGTTCACCGTTAGTTTAGTCAATTAAGCACCTCATGAAATCAAATTGACAAACTGGCACAGTGAGGATTCGAACCCGCAACCTTTAATATACTGACCTTGTACGCCATTCACAAGGATGCCCCACAACAACATTTAAATCTGTGTAATTATAAACTATTAATTCAGTTTTCTTGGGCACATTATCAGATGCATCCATTCGATAAAACAAAATAGGTGAAAAAACATAATCGTGTTCTTTATCAATCTTGTCACAGAAGGTTCTCTTCGTTGTTGTATTCATACTCATACGTTCATCTAAATAACAACATTTTGGTACCATAACCTCTGGTTTAGGCATTTGACGTGTGTTTGCTTGCTGAAATAAATAAAAGATGCTTGTCATGAATATATATATATATATATATATATATATATATATGGGGTGAGTTGATCCAGGTGGATAATAGCACACACCTCCACTTACTTCCACGATTCTCCCATTTTCAACAACATCCAATAGAAATCGATAAATCGACATTACATTTTAACAAAATGAAGACCATCCAAAGACATGATAAAAGCCACAAACAAAGCACTCAAAACAATGTGCGCACAAAAATGAAGCGGGTGGGCTCCTTTCCAAATTTAAAATAATCAAATCCGGGAACGTAAGGACCGGTGGGCAAAAATTATACGTTTTGAAAGATTAGGAAAACATGTAATATAATAATACCCGTTAAATACTTGTTATGTAAAATTATTAATTTCAATTATTTAACATATAGCCCAGTTAATCTAGGTAAAATAAAAAAATAAAAATTATAGTTTTGAAAATTGGCCAAAATGTTGTTTGAGCCTTCCTCTTGAACATATCCAAATACTCCATATGAGGAGGAGGAGGTGCGCAACAGGCCGCTATTTTGAATCTTAGGTCCTTTTTTTGGTTTTTCCTCAATATCTCGAAAACTATCAACTTTTTCATTGAATTTCCTACAAAAAACGTATATAAAGTTTTTCTAGCTTTAACCGTTTGAGAGATATATATATAGATGTATAAGCAGAAGAAGTTCCCTCATTCTTTAGGGAAACCATTTTATATTTACATGCTTTTTCTACTACTACTACAAACTTCTACTACTACTACTTCTTTTACTACTACAAAACGTATATTTTTATAATTTGGAAAGGAGCGCAACCGCTTTATTTTTGTAGGCACATTGTTTTGAGTGCTTTGGTTGTGGCTTTTATCATGTCTTTAGGTGGTCTTCGTTTTGTTATAATGTAGTGTCAATTTATCGATTTCTATTGGATATTGTTGAAAAATGGGAGAATCGGGGAAGGAAGTGGAGGCGTGTGCTATTATCACCTGGTTCGACTCACCCTATATATATATATATATATATATATACAGGATGAGTGAAAAGTCATGAAGTTTCTTGAAAGGTGGTTAGGGAATGAAATTCTAAGATTTAAAGTCCTTGGAAATTTTTGCACCTGACCCACCGTTAATTAGATATTAATTAAATAAAGTAACCAATTAGAGAAGCGCATTTACGGAATAAGAAATGGTGGTAATGGACGCAGGAGCAGCAGAGATATTTGAGGGGAGCGAGCTCTCCCCATCACTACCGTAGAGTGAATCAATCTTATGCGTTTCAAATCCGGTACAGTTTTTATAGTAGAGTTTTGAAAAATTCTGGAAAAGAAATTGACCGCTTTTTGTATCGAAAGGTCGGATTAACTGAATTGAATTATTCAGTTTTTATTTTTAAAAATGATTATTATTTTCAAATACCCATTTGTGGTTACCCACTTACTATTATTTTTAACTCCAATAATTATTGAAAACAATTTTTCAGTAAAAACAACTCAATAAAAATTAAATAATGACTAAGTTTCTGTGTAAACCAAAAGTTAATTGAATATTTATTTAATGAAATTTCATCGTAAGAAATCCCATAAAATTTTATAATTCAGTTAATTAGATTTTTCGGAATACGAAAATGTAAATTTTTTTTCCAAAATTTTTCAAAACTACTTAAAAACTGTACCGGCTTTGAAACGCATAAGATTGACGCGTTCTACGTTAGTGGTGGGGAGAGCACGCTCCCCTAATTTGTTATCCCGATAACGCACTTCTCTAATTGGTTACTTTATTTAATTAATATCTAATTAACGGTGGGTCAGGTGCAAAATTTTCCAAGAACTTTTCATCTTAGAATTGCATCCCCTATCTACCCTTTCAAGAAACTCCATGACTTTTGGCTTTTGATCCTATATATATATATATATATATATTATATAAATTTTACTGATGATAATTTTCGTTACGTAGGTTTATTTACATAAAATGATTCCGAAATTCTTTTATCAGATATTTCTGAAGTTCGTTAAAAATGAATTGGAATTAAATCAATGAATGATGAATACATTGGAAAGAATCAACAAAGTGACTTACGTAAATCTTTAATCAGACTTACGGGGAAATCCAGCAATTTGAAATTAACTTAATTTTTTGAAATTTTTCACTGATCCTATAAATTATTTTCATGGTCTGAGAATGGTTTTTAAATTTAGCTTATTAACGCCCACGACGATCTCAGTACTTATTTTGAACTTTATGGTTATTTAAAAAAAATAAATTAATTATAAATATAAATTAATATATAAATTAATTAATTATACTGATGATGATTACATTGTAGTCGAAATACGTATTTATAAAATACAAACAAATGTTCTACGAATTGGGGCAAAATTTGAAATTAAATTAAACAAAAACACTTTGAAAACAATAATTTTTTTTGTTAATCAAATTGCACTAAAAAGTAAAACGAAAACCATCGGCCGCTCACAAACTTTAAATCTGTGCCGAGAATACTTCAGTTCTTGAACTGAAGTATAGTGACTTTGAAGTTCAATAACTGATTTTATTTGTCTAAATATGGGTAGACCTACTAAACGACCTACTAATTTTAAATGTATTTTTTTATAAAAAATTTTTTTTTATCCGTTTTTTTTTTTTTTTTAATTGTTAGTGCATTTTTTATAACAGATTTTCAGTTTTTTTACATGTATTTTGTTTTTTTTTTTGCAAAAATTTTTTTTTTGGGGTCGGTTTTTTTTTGTAAAAAATTTTTTCGAAGTCGGTTCTTAAAAAAATTTTCTTATTTTCCCATTATGAATGAGTATACCTTTCAAAAAAAAAAAAACAAATTCGCAAAAATCTGTTATCACATACAAAATGAGGATTTTCCTCGATTTCCAGGGGATCCCCTCACCAGAATGCGATTTGGTGACAATGGGACCTGAAATCAAACCCTTTAAAACAAAAAAACAAAAAATTCAAAATCGGTTCATAAATGACGGAGTTATGAGGTGACAAACATTTTAAACTAAAAATAATAATAAATAAATAAAAAAATAAAAATACAGACGAATTGAGAACATACTCCTTTTTGAAGTCGGGTCAAAAAGAACAAAAACTCTCTGAAATTATAAAATTAAATACAAAATAAATTTACCTCTTCTCGATAAAAAACTTTATAACTAGTACCCTTCGATTCACAATAAATGATACAAAAACAGGGGACGATCAATAAATATTTATGAAAATTACTCAAAAACATTTTTAAACAATTACCAGGAAATGTCTAAATAGGAACTCTATTTAGAGACACACACTCTGTTCGTCCAAATTTCTCGGCGTCTCGTTTTGAACAATTCTAACACAAGAGTTCGATATCACTAAGAATTTTTGCATTTATATAAATGCATTCCCAATTTTAGGGTTCCGTAGTGATTTGTAAACTAGAACCCTTAAGAACTTTTGTTTGATCTTATGAAAAATCAGTTAAAAAAATTTCATTCGGGTCAAAATATTTCCATAATTTTTTAAATATTTAAATTAATATTTAAATTTAATAAAGTTAAAAATATTTTAATTGAATTCTATAAACAAACAAAATTGTTACTTCTTTTTTGGAAATTTCTACCTCATTAAAAATCTTCTTTTAGAGATTTTCGTCCTAATAGATAGAGCTATTAGCCTCGTACCGATGTCAAAATTTTGCAAAAATGTCTTCAAATGTCCATCGATCCTACCTAGTAAAAATCACCATCTGTATAATATATATATATATATATATATATATATATATATATATATATATGTATATATTTATATTTATATTTATATATATTTATATATATATATATATATATATATATATATATATATATTTATATATATATATATATATATATGTCGGATGTTGAATTTGTGCAAAGGACAAATTCACATTTGGAGATTTTAAACACTTACATTTATAAGTACACAGAAACTATTTTTTAAGAAAAGGTTTATTTTACTACAGTATGTCCGACATAAAGGATCCTCCAGACATAGAGGTCCGGAAATTAGATATTATCGATACTTATATATTCTTAGAATAAAATAAATTGTCTAAAAGTGCAATAAAGAATAATTGCTTTAAGATTATCAATTAACACAGTAAGTAAGGGTTCGGTCGAAGGGGCACGTGTGCCTCTACTTAGACGCAAATTGTACGGTACGGATGTTAATAAACCTATTTTTTGTGATATACCAGAGATGGTACATAAATATAATGTAGTAATAATATAATAGAATGACCCCTTTCCAATATTTTTACAAACATCAAGGAAGGGGGGTGAGTTTCAAAAAGGAAGGAGGATTTCAGTTCTGAGAGGACAGCACCCGAGTACAGACCGTATCGTGCAGTTGCGTATTAGTATCAACTGAACTCTGCTGAAAGTTCACATGGAAATAGCGTTTGGATTGTTGGTAGCCCTTTTGGACTAGTTTAATTAATTATGTTTATTGATGAGATAACCGTGGTATGGCATTTGTTAGTATTATTCGTGTTGTATCTGTATTGTTAACTGGAGCCAACTTACTGTGTCGTAGGTTGAACCAACTATTTGTAATTACTGATTGTGAAAGTGCGGGACACCGGGTATTATTGTAGACTAGTGCGTGTTTGTGAAAATGCAGTTTTCAGTGTGTTATTGGAAATTGGTAAGTGTTTGTATTTTATAAAAACAACAATGCCTGACAACATATATACTGGTTCAAACGACCATGCTCTCAAGGCTATTCCGACATATATATATATATATATATATATATATATAGGTTGTCCCGTAAGGGTGCTAAAATTTTTTTTCAAATCAGTTTCTGTTACAGAATTATTGACGGTTTAAGACCCGAACATAAAACTCTAAATATCTCTGTGCACATTTGAATTTGAAAATAAATGATCGGATAAAGAATTTTGGCAAATATGATTTTCTAAAACTTTTTTCCTTATACATTTTCGATTCTTCTAATATTAAGAGAGATATTTTATATTTTCTGTTTTCTTCTTTCTCTATGCTCCCCCTTTCAACTTTGACCTATGCCATTTATTAATAATAGTAACCTTGCAAATACCAAAACCATATCAGATACGACATTTCATTTTGATCAGACTAAAGTTGTGACTACTAGAGAGTGATTTAATGTATTCTAAGGAAATTCGCTAAGTTAACGCAGCTCCTGCGTAAATTGTTTTTTTGGTTCATTTAGTTTTTGAAATATTTGCAAAAAACCAGACCCTATTCTCAGGAATCTTCAGTTGTTTGTTGCTTTTGTAATTGTTAACAGGCGAATATAGGCATCGTTCCGAATTCGCTTTAACTCGTTTTATTAACGATGTATTCCAATGAACTGTGAACTATCCTCTAATCGTAGAGGTTGTGTGCTTGTTCACGCTAGACTTCTTTTTTGTTTTAAATGTGTGGAATAAGATTTTGTAAGCAATGCATGATGTGTCGTCGTTACCAGAGACGTCATTGTTCGGTTTATCAGACCACTTCCCGGTGGTGCGGTTATCGTTGTTTTCCATGTTCAATAATTAATTATTTTTTTCAATTAATTTTGTAGCGATTGGTTAAACTCAACATAAAACAAACATAGATCAAGTCAAATGTCTAAATAAAGGTTGTTGAGACATTGAAGCTAAGTTGAGACATTGATGATAAGCTAAGAAGCTAATCATTGTAGTTATTTTGAATTTTTAACACAAGGTAGATTGAGAATGTTGGAAAAATCGCACAGCTATCATGGAATTAAACAATTCCAACGGCAGCAGTTTGTCACTTAAATTAATTTTTAACCCGACTTCAAAAAAGGAGGATGGTTCTCAATTCGTCTGTATTTCTTTTTTAATGTGTGTCCCTTCAGAACTCCGTCATTTATGAACCGATTTTGAATTTTTTTTTTTGTTTTAAAGGGTTTGGTTTCCCATTGGTCCCATTGTCACCAAATCGAATTCTAATGAGGGGATCCCCGAGAAATCGAGGAAAATCCTCATTTTATATGTGATAACCGATTTCTTGCAAAATTTTTATGTTTTTTTGAAAAGGTATACTCATTCATTAAGGTAAAATAAGAAAATTTTTTTAAAAACCGACTTCAAAAACATTTTTTACAAAAAAAAAGCCGACTCCAAAAAAAAAATTTTTTACAGAAAAAAAACCAAATGCTTGTAAAAAAAACTGAAAATCTGTTGTTATAAAAAAATGCACTAAAAATTAAAAAAAAAAAAAAAACGGATAAAAAAAAAGTGTTATAAAAAAATTCATTTAAAATTAGTTGGTCGTTTAGTAGGTCTACCCATATTTAGACAAATAAAATCAGTTATAGAACTTCAAAGTCACTAAAAAGCGAGAAATAAAACCTATTTTTACAAAATGGAAACCCGACTTTTAAATCAAATATTCTATAACAAAAGATGCACTGAAAAGTAAAAAAATAATTGCATATTCTTGTACCAATTTTAGTTCACCTAAGCAAAAATTTTTAAATATATATGTACAATTTTTGTTATTTTTGGAGGCGGTGTCCAAAAGTTATATGAATTTCTCTATGCTGACACCGCCTCCAAAAATAACAATAATTGTACATATATATTTAAAAAATTTTTGCTTAGGTGAACTAAAATTGGCACAAGAATATGCAATTATTTTTTTACTTTTTAGTGCATCTTTTGTTATAGAATATTTAATTTTAGAAGTCGGGTTTCCATTTTATCAAAATAGGTTTTATTTTTTTAATAATGGGGTGGTTAAGTGACTTAACTGTCGGCGTATGGAAAAGAACGCACGTAACGGGCTATCTTTGTCAAGGTTTACTCCAATTTACTTTCACAAACTCCAGATGGTTAACGCCAGAGTTCCTATATAAGTCGACTGCAGTCGCACAACCTTACAATGCGTAGTCTACATACAAATTTACTGTCCGTTAGGGATCGGTTACAAAGTCCTAAAAAGATCTACTTGCTAGACTCCCCACTACTACTACTAATACTAAAGCATGCATTAAGCTTGTAAATAGAGTAACCAAACTAACTTCACGGACATGCTTTCTTAAGATGCTTCCTAGTGTGTTCGCCACGTCATTTTATATTACTCGGTAGTCGACCAGAATTTCGACTACCGAGTTTTGCCAAATTTTCGAATTTCCGAAGGAAATGCAGGTATTGTTTTTGTGCCGATGAGGGAATTTCGTCAAAATATTTTCTAATGTCCATCGATCCTACCATCTAGATTTTAAAAATGAACATTGTCAAAATTTTTATATATGTATATATTATATATATATATATATATATATATATATATATATATATATATATATATATATATATATATATATATAATATATAGAGGAAAGAGGGGTTTAGAAAGGGGGAAAACACAAAATTTGACATATCTTCCTTAATATTCGAAAAATCTAAAAATTTTTAAAACGTTTAGTTGGAGAAAATTAGTTTAATTATAATTTTGTGTCTCATTATTTTTTCCGTTCCTTTAATATTTACAGAAATATCTACAATTTAACATTGAAATTTATAATTCGAAATATCTCTGCACACATTAGAGTTTGAGAAAAATGATCAGGCAATGAATTGTAGAAAACTTGATTTCCTACGACTTTACTTTTTACACATTTTTCGATTGCTTTAATATTAAGCGAGATATTTTTTATTTTGTGTTTTCTTCTTTCTCTATGCCCCTAATTTTCCCTTGACCTATATCATTTGTTAATAAAAGTGGCCTAGCAAATACCAAACCAAAATCATATCAAAAACGATATATAATTTGGTTAGACTATAATTGGAGCCGCTACAGAATAATTTATGTATTCTAAGGAAATTCGCTAAGTTGGCGTAGCCCCTGTGTCGCTAATTTTCCACTGTTATTTCTTTGGAGAATCACTTTCGCCGTGGTATATTTAAATTACATTTACTGATGTGTAAATCTCTCCTTACTACGGCTATAAAGGGCTTTGAGTTCATGGTTTTATATCGGATTTGTTGAGTAATGGTTTTTCTTGGTTTGGGAATTTTTCACAATATTATTTCCGACATGCACTTTGTTTTTAAGATAATTTTCAAGATAATTCAGCAAATTATATCAATTTCCTAACGTAACTTCCATTATAAGTCTATAATTTTTTTATCTATTGTTTACTTCCGTAAACTATTTACTACAAATCACGCGATTGTTGTAAATTCTACAAATATAATGCCCCAATAGTGTGGGTAAAATGATTCTGCAAAATATGGTCTTTTAATGCATTTAATTTAAATGTATCTAAATTAAAATAATTGACCCATTCGAATCCTAAAAGCCATGAAATGCGAAAAATTATTTAAATCAATATTTAAAAAATAGATTTTTTGTATTTATTTACGTCAAAAGCCATAAAATTAATTTTGCCTGAACTCTATTCCCAGTTTATTTAAAGTATTCCCAGTTTATTCTCAGTTTATTTAAAGTATGTAAATGTACGTTTGACCAAATATAAGTATGATCCATTCGAACTAAACCAAATGTTTGAACTTCCATACTTTGATGTTTGTTTCTCCTTAACTCGAAATAATATAAAATCGATTCTACTACGTGACGAGTTCTTTCAAAATAATTTGTTACAAAAATTCAACAGAAATTATTGTCTGTATAAGAAATAATAGTTTTCGAATTGATATCCCAACAAAAACAATAATAATCGCCTTTAAAAGCAGTAAAACCTAGGTTTGGGCCACGTTTTTTAACAATAGTGAGAAAATGATTGGTATATATTTATTTATTGGGTAGCTTTTTCACGTGCAGGGTTTTTATATTTTTCATGGTAGGTAACTTTTTATCATTAAATGTTAAGTGTAACAATTCCTGATATTTTGTCAAGTGAAATATGAAATACCCTGCACCTGAGAAACTTACACAATAAATATAAACCAATCATTTTCCCACTTTTGCTAAAAAAACTTGGTCCTTACATAGATTTCACTACTTTAGAAGGTGAAAATTTTTGTTTTTACTGGTATATCAATTCTATTTGTGTGCGAAAACATTATCCCTCTCACATTTATGTTTTTGCTGAATATCATTATGAAGCTTGAAATGAAATATTCATATAGTCTAGATACTTTATCGAAGAAGAAAACTCATAATATAGAATATGTCTCTTAATATTAGAAAAGTATAAAAATGTATGAGGTGTAAAGTTGTACAAAATCAACTCATTACCAGATGCTTTTTCTCAAACTATAAAAGACCGGGCGTCCCATTTTATAATCTATCACGTTGTACCAATTAAAGTTACCACACTGTCATTTCTAAAGGTTTGATAGTTGATTGAGTTTGACGAAGTTTTGATTTCAAATTATTGAAAAAACTTTTAAAAAAAACGGTAGATAGTTGAAAAATAACTTTTGTGCGGTCTCTCCCAGGATGCGGTATCACGACTAAAATTTTTTAGCAAATGAGATGAACGTTATAGAGTGGAACATAAAATTTGGCATATCTCCCTTAATATTCGAAAAATCGAAAAATTCATAAGAAGTCAAATTATAAAAAAGTAATTTAATTAAAATTTTCTTTCTTATCATTTTTTCTGTTACACTTAATATTTAGAATTTAAGATTGAAAGTAAAAATCTTAAATATCTCTGTAAACATTAGAATTTGAGAAACAATGATCAGGCAATGAATTGTAGCAAAACTTGATTTCCTACGACTTTAATTTTTATACATTTTTCGATTGTTAAGGAAATATTTTATTTTTGTGTTTTTTTCTGCCTCTTTGCCCTCTTTTCCCCTTTCCCTATGCCATTTATTAATAAAATTAGCTTTGGAAATACCAAAATCAGGTACGACATTTTTTTTTGATCAGACTAATAGTTTATACCGCTAGATAGTATATTATTTACTCTTAGGAAATTCGCTCAAGTGATGTAGCACCTATGTAACGAATTTTCACAAGTATTTAACAAGTATTATGTTTCCCTAATCTTTCAAACTAAATATTTTTTGCCCGCCTGCTTTATTTTTGTGCACACATTGATTTGAGTGTTTTGGTTGTGGCTTACATCATGTCTTTGGGTGGTTTTTCTTTTGTTATAATGTATTGTATTTTATTGGATGTTGTCGTAAAATGGGAGAATCTCGTGAAAGGAAGTGGAGATGTGTGCTAATATGGTTCGACTCACCCTGTATATATATATATATATATATATATATATATATATATATATATATATATATATATATATATAAACTAAATGAACTTTATATCAACCTGTATCTCGAAAACGAAGCTTGAAAACATTCAAGTTCATATAAACTTCGCATCTTATTTTTGGGAGATCTACCGCCTATTAAATTTTCTGGATTAAAATTTGGGAACAAAAAATCTACCATTGTTTTCTATATCAAATACAAGAGTCTGTTGGTTGGCCAAACTTATCAAACTGAACCAAATATGACCATCATAAAAGTCATTAAAACATTTTTAATTGAACTACTTAATCGGAGCTTTAAAAAAACAAAATCGCCCAAAATAATATTTAATTTTAAACCCACGATATCGCCTGCTTAAACAATTCGTCACTTTAACAACTTGTTTGCACCTGCGCATTAAATACTTTTGAAGTGTCAAATTCAAAATTTTGCACTGGATCAAACAAGGATCAAAGGATTAATCAATAATTATTTTAAGTATTATCATTATTTTTATTTGAATATAAAACATAATCAAAAAAATTACAGAAAATATATTACATAATTTCTTCATTCTATGCAAATAAATACAAATGTTACAAAAAACAAAATTTAATGATGCAAAAGATGCAAAAGGTGCTGTTTTAATGTTTACGCTTGGTGCTGTATCTGGGAAAAATCGCATGGTTTTCAAATATTATTTAATGCAGAATATTGGGCTATTGGTAATAAAAACAAATTTCAATCAGTTTTTTAAACGATTAATATATGTTAAAATGTATTTTATAATTTTTATCCAAAAAACAAACACTCCTGTTCATAAAAATTGAACCAATTGAATCATTCTGTGTTATTGTGTTATTGTATGTAATATTTTACATATATTTAGTAATATATACACTTAGAATGTCACTTACTGGTTCATTTTTTTATGAACGGGAGTGTACAACATACTCGGATTGATTTATTTATTGTTTAAATTTTGTAAATTCTTTTTCTTTAAGTTTACTTGAATTTTATAATCACAATTACAACTGAAATGGAAGGTCACTTTGCATAAATTTAATTAGGCATTTACATATTTTATTTCGGTAGGCAACCCAAGAAAATAAAAAGTTACTAGAAATACACTGGAATTATGGTTTTGTTAACCATAATTATGTGTCTTAGCTAAGTATTACGTATATCGTAGCGGTGCAACAATCAAAATAGTAGAAAGCACACTTAAATAAATGGCGGTCAGAATGGACATTAAATGCAATGAATTGTAATTAACAGTTGGTCTTCTGTTTAACTGTTGGATTTACAGTCTTTCTTTCATACATTTTTGTACTCATTACGAGAACTACAGCGATAGAAGACAAATGAACGACACATTGTAACATTGGAGTTGTTTCGATTTGCGTCACAAAATTGCTAAAACATTTGTATATCTGTAATATTTTTTTAGAAAACGTGAAAAAGTAAAATGTATTCCTTTTAGTTAATTTATTTCAAATAAACGCAAGTATACATTAGTATACACAAATAATAATATGTTTATAAGAAGGGTTCAGAAAACTGTTCGTACATTTAGTATTATTTATAAGCTGGCGTTTGCTTGTCACCAGCAAGGTCAGTGTCAGGTTTACTATTACTTGACGTATTGCAACTCCACATCGGTACCATTTCAGGTGTTACCTTCTTGTGTCGTAATTTAATGAATAAAAATGTCATTGCAAGTATGAGAATTAGGAAACAAATAATTGCGACAGCGATTACCCAAAGTGAATATTGTGTATTGTTTGTATTTGTTGTTCTAAAGGTTTGTATGATAAGTGTGGAATTTGTTACTTGTTTTCCGAAACGATTCGCAACCTCACAAGTGTATCTACCCTCATCCTCTTTTATTGTAGAAATGAAAACCACCGTTTGATTATCTGAGGATATTTTAATTCGTTTTGGATTCGGTAACCAATCAATGTTGTTCTGAAAATTACAATTATTTAATTTTACCAAATAAACCTCAAATTTATTTTTTAATTCTTTGCATTGTTAATCACCTTTTTCCAAACTATTGTTGGTTTTGGTAGTCCTTTACCAACACAATGGTATGTAAATCTTTGATCTGCATTTACGCTTATCTCTTGATCTTTTAAATTGTTGTCTGTTATCACCGGTAGCTCTGGGTCGGAAACCTTCAAGGTTATTGATTTTGAGCGTGTAGTCTTACCATTGTAGTCACAGCGATATGAAAGTCCATCGTATGATTTTGTTATATTTCGAATTTTTATATTTTTTTGATTGGCATATTCGGTTACATTGGTAAAGATTTGAAAATCTGTACAAAACAATTTAATTTAATTTTTTCTGCCTATTTAAACTTTAGTGGATCTCAATTCCTAGCTTGTTTCAGTCATCAAAATAGCAATTATGGCCAAAATGGTCACGAAGAATTATTGCATTTAGCTGATTTCTATACTGATTATGAATATTTTGTAACGGAAATACGTATCTATGATTTGAAAGAATCAAACTAGGAATTGAGTCTAATTGAAAACTTATTGAATAAAATCGATCATTGTAGGTAACGTTAATTGTCTTACCGTCATTGGATGTAAGTGGTTCATGGCCATCTTTTAAATACCACTCTACTATTGGTATCCATCTTGATGCACAATAAAGAACAACTGAATCACCAGTAATTACAGTATCAATTTCTTTCCAAGCATTAAAATCTGTCGCCCAACCAATCGGTGAATCTTCATCCGGAATATCTTAGAATCGTTAAAGATAATAATATATTACTATTGTTATAAAATTTGAAATAATTTATAATAAATGGTTTTATGTAATAGAAGTGAAAATAAAAAAAACCAACAAAGTTTATGAAAAACCTTTTTAGCAAAAGTTTTTTATTTTAAATAAGGAAAATTTTTTGTCTTTAAATTTTTTTGTTTGTTTCAAAGATAGATAAATGTGTGCTGTCGGAGGAAGCCCGGTCTGATTTTGCCCACTCACGAATTTAAAGTTAATTTTTAGTTCTAGAATACACCAATGAAGTCAAATGATTAACACCTGCTCCAACGAATTTTTTCTACGACCAATATTTTCAATCATTACACAGTCGGAACTAAACTTAATATATCCTTGAATATATCTATCTATATTCGATACTAATATATACAGATAGAAAATTTGTTTGCTGATTTGTTTGTTCCGGGTAATATCTGTAACTACTGAACCGATTCTAAAAATTCTTCCACTGATAGGGAGCTACATTATTTCCGAGTGAGAAATGTTTATCTAATAAAAACAAACAATTTTTGTATAAAACAATTTTTCACACGTCCAATAGTTTAGACCCAAGCTCGTGTCGTGTAGAATAAGAAGTCAGAGTTTCGGTTTTTTTGAATTTAGAGACATGGAAATTTCTATTTCGGCAATTCATTATAAAATACGTGCTTCCAGGTCTTTAGAAAATTGATTCTCAAGGGAGTAAACAATGGGGTGAGCGTTTGTATGGAAGTTCAGTATTCGAAAATTAGAGACATGGAAATGGATATTTAGGCTATAAATTATAAATAAACAAACAAATTCATACATGTGGCAGCGTTTTAAGGACGTTCGAAAGAGTCATTTTGCGGGGAAAGACGTAATAGGGGTATCAGGTGACTGCGCATGAAACTAGATTTAAATATTATATGGTTATTCGGTAAATAATTATACTCGTGAGTCGTGAGTCGTAATGCCAAACCATAGACATGGCGTCTTGTGTTTTGCTTCTCTAAAGTGATAAAATTACTTACATGATTCATTATTGCATTCCAAAATTTTGAACATACCTTCATCTTTGGCTCAAATTAATCCTTGTTTATTTAACAACAATTTACATAGTTTTATAAAAACTTATCTGCATTTTAAACTATGTTTTATTCGATTATAAAGATTAAATTTGTTTAAAGATTGTTAAAATAATCAAAGAGAACTCTAGATTTTTTGTAATTAAATTTTTAAATATTGCCCGTTTTCTTAGAACATTTATTTGTATTTTATAAATACGTATTTCGACTACAAAGTAGTCATCATTAGTATGAACATCGAATCATAACTATCTCTGACAATATGGAGTCAGAGATAGTTACGATTAGATATTCATACTGATGATGACTACTTTGTAGTCGAAATACGTATTTATAAAATACAAATAAATGTTCTAGGAATTGGGGCAAAGTTTGAAATTAAATTAAATTTTAGTTTCTCCATAAGACCCAATGTTAAAAGTATGATTTTCAATATCGAAAAAAAGCATTTGAACATTTTATCATATGTAATTTACAAGAACTTCTCTGCATTTTTTCTCCTTTTCAAACGTCCTTAAGACAATCAGTCCTTGAAGGAGAGAAATATTATGTCACTGAGATATAAAGGTCTTATAATATTTTTGTGGGCGAAGTCGCAATAGGTCATGCTTGTTCGATCAAGACGATCAAAAACAATTTGCTTTTGTTTATCTAGGATTTTGGACCCACTCTTTTAATTTTAATGTTGTTTAAAGATGATTGTTTTGGTTTTAGCCAAATACTCAAAGAAGAAATCATATAATGAAAATAAAACCGATCAATTGTAGTTGCGAGTAAAAGCTAAAAATATAATTTAGAAAAAATAAATTGCTATTTTACCAGACGGGATAACTTCTTTTGTTTTATTAACTGTTCCTTCTGTATTCTTAGCTTCACAATATAGATATCCTTCGTATTTGTCCGTTTTTAAAAGTAATCGCGATGTTACTTCAAATAAATTCACATTGACTTCGGTGCTGTTTGATGACATCTGAAAAATATTTATTTTAACGTGCTGCTTTACTATCAAAAGTTAACTGTATTCAAACCGGTTTAATTGGACTCTCTCCATCAAATTCTCTAAAATTCCAATGAATTTCAGGTATTGGATTCCCCTTTGCTTTGCAGTAGAATGGTTGATCGTGGTTGGGTAAAACGAATGATGGTCCAGATATTGAAACTTGTGGTTCACCTAAATAAATTATTCTTTAATAAATTCATTATTTAAGTTTTCCTATTTAAAGCTTACCGATGACTTCCAATGAAAAATTAATGGATTCAGATCCATACTGGTTCGTAGCACGTAGCACGTACTGACCGCTGTCTGTGAATGATACGTTTCGAATGGAAAGTTGTGTGTGGTTTGGTGAATTAATCACCTTGTAATCAGGGTGACTCTTTAAAATTTTATTTTTATTAAAAAACCATTCGTATTTAACGGTAGGATAAGCATCTACATTGACCTCAAAATCTGTATCCAATCCATATTTGAATGAAACCGGTGATAACGCTCTCGTACTGTTTAAATGAATAAAAGGCTTTTCTAGAAAATAGAAAAAAAAACATCATTCGTGTTTAAAAACTGATATCCTCCTAAACAAAGGTTTGATAATTAAGAGACAAGTAACCAATTTTAACCTTGTATTTACAATTTTAAATTTATCATCCAAAAGATCCTCTTTTACAAGCTTTCATGTGAATTCACCAGTTAGTTAGTCTGTGTGAGTCAAATATTGTAATAAAAATTATGACTAATTCGAATGGAGTTAGAGCTTTAGAAATTTTGTACATGTGTGTAGGTCACATGTCAATGAAGTAGAGTATCATGCATTTGATTTGAGCATTATAAACATATTGTAAATTTAAATCGAGTACTCGAGTCAAATTAGCTTGGTTTTCAGGCAGGTAGCTCGGAGCCGCAATTTTTTTAAAAATCTATTCAGTTTGGCATACTAAACATGATCCTAAGTTTTTACATTCCGACTCGTGAGGAACAGGGTCAAAATTGAATATGTTTATAACAAAAAAACCATTTTTTCTTTATATCTTTTTAAAACTTTATATTTTAAAAATGACAAAGGATATTAGTAAATATAAAAATATAAAAAAGAAAAGAATCGAGATAGAAACATTAATATCGGTTAATTAGAATTCGATAAAAAATTCCCCAAAGTTTTTAAACCCATAAATTTTAAATTAAAATAAAAAATCTAAAAAATTACTTCATTTTTTTTAACAATAGCAAAGTATTCCTTTTATATGCTAAAAATAATGTGCAAAATTTAAGCCCTTAATAAAAATTTGGTCCCCGAAAATTAATAAAATACCATGTCACCTATTTTTACCGACAAAAAGAAGGAGGTACTCAAATCAACCAGTATATTTTTTTTTATGTTTTATGTAAGATCACGCATAACTTTTTACAGAGTAGTCCGATTTTGATAAGTATTTTTTTGTTGGATGGAGAATTACTCAAATTTGGTCCCATATAAATTAGAAAAAAAAATTCAAATTTTAGCCACGAAAAAAAAATTAAAAAAATAAGACTTCCCAGCGCTTCCACTAAAGAACAAATATCAATATATATATATACATATATATATATATATATATATATATATATATATATATATATATATAAAGATATTTGTTCTTTAGTGGAAGTTCTTTTATATGTATATATATATATATATATATATATATATATATATATATATATATTATGTATAACCACGCATAAATTTTTACAAAGTAGTCCGATTTCAATAATTCCTTTTATATTGGATAGGGTATACTTCGAAGTTGGTACCATAAACTTTGAAAAAATAATTTCGCCCCTTAGAGTAGAAAAATAGGGAAACATGGATTTTTCACCCACGGAATTGTCATCTGTGAGCCGATTTTGTTGAAACTTGGCACTCCTATGTAGTTCTAATAACACTATACCATGTACGAAAAAAAAAGGCACTGAAAAGTGAAAAATAAAAACTTAAAAAAAAAAATTTTAACCTTTGAAAAAAGAAAGGAACTGAAAAGCAAAAATTAAAAAATAACCTTTTTAGTCTTACTTTTAAGTCAATGTTAATACCTTAACAATTTTGAGTCGGCGCCAAAAAATCTCCATCGAAATAGGCGAAGGGTGAATCTGATTTTTGGTTAAAAGTAAATATTACAAAATATTACATTTTGTAATATTTTGTTTGGTTGGCACCGACTCGAAATTGTTTAGGTATTTACATTGACTTAGACTAAAAAGGTTCTTTTTTTATTTTTACTTTTCAGTTCCTTTATTCTTTCGTTCTATTTCTTGTTAAAAAGTTTATTTTTCACTTTAAAGATCCTTTCTTTTTTTATAAATAATAAACTATATTTTGACAAAATGGAAACCCGACTTCAAAAATCAAATATTCTATAACAAAAAATGCACTAAAAAGTAAAAAAATAATTGCATATTCTTGTGCCAATTTTAGTTCACCTAAGCAAAAATTTTTAAATATATATGTACAATTATTGTTATTTTTGGAGGCGGTGTCAGCATAGAGAAATTCACATAATTTTTGGACACCGCCTCCAAAAATAACAATAATTGTACATATATATTTAAAAATTTTTGCTTAGGTGAACTAAAATTGGCACAAGAATATGCAATTATTTTTTTACTTTTTAGTGCATTTTTTGTTATAGAATATTTGATTTTTGAAGTCGGGTTTCCATTTTGTCAAAATATAGTTTATTTCTCGCTTTTTAGTGTCTCTAAAGTTCTATAACTAGTTTTATTTATCTAAATATGGGTAGACCTACTTAAACGACTAATTTTTAGTGAATTTTTTTATAACACATTTTTTTTTTTACCCGGTTTTTTTTTTTTTTAATTTTAAGAGCATTTTTTTATAACAGATTTTCAATTTTATTTACATGCATCTTGTTTTTTTTTTGTAAAAATTTTTTTTTTTGGGGTCGGTTTTTTTTTTGTAAAACTTTTTTTTTTACCCGTTTTTTTTTTTTTTTTAATTTTAAGAGCATTTTTTTATAACAGATTTTCAATTTTATTTACATGCATTTTGTTTTTTTTTTGGGGTCGGTTTTTTTTTTGTAAAAAAATTTTTTGAAGTCGGTTTTTAAAAAAATTTTCTTATTTTCCTATTATGAATGAGTATACCCTTTCAAAAAAAAAAAAAAAAATTCGCAAAAATCGGTTATCACATATAAAATGAGGATTTTCCTCGATTTTCCGGGGATCCCCTCATCAGAATGCGATTTGGTGCCAATGGGACCAATGGGAAACCAAACCCTTTAAAACAAAAAAAAAACATTCAAAATCGGTTCATAAATGTTGGAGTTCTGAGGTGACACACATAAAAAAAAAAAAAAAAAAAAAAAAAAAAAAAAAAAAAAAAAAAAAAAAAAAAAAAAAAAAAAAAATACAGACGAATTGAGAACCATCCTCCTTTTTTGAAGTCGGGTTAAAAAGGGTGCAAATCATGCTAGATAAATAAATTTTTTTTTTAAAGAAAGGTCTTAAAGATATTTCAATTAGTCTATAACGCGCTATAAACAAATTTAAAACAAACACTTAAGACATTATTTAAATAAACTTAATTTTCTTTAAACTTATAAATTTTTTATAGATCTTTAAATAAATAAAAATACCCAGATACGTAAACTTTTAAGAGGGTTCATCATGTGTTTTACCTTTTGCTAATTTACTTATAATAAATTAATATATTTACATTTTTAACACTTACCTATCTAACTATAAACTCAAAAAATTTTCCGACCATTATGGTTTTTTTCTTAAAGAAAAGCTGGATAAAATCCGTGGGTATTTAATTAGAAAATAATAATTTTTGAATTTATAGACAGCTTGATAAAATTTCTCAAAAATAGACAGAAGATTTGTCTACTAAAGACTATATATGTTAATTTCACATAGATATTAAGAAAAAACGCTTTTTTGTTATAAACAAATTTAATTTTGACCCTGTTCCGTCACGAGTCTAAACGTAAAAACTTAAAGTCATACTATTAAGGTTGTTAAGAAAGTGTTTGAGGTAAGTCAACCAAAATTAATGGCAAAGTTCGTGTAACTCAAAAATACACGCATTCTAACCACTTTAGAAGATTTTTTAAATTAATAATAAATTTTTAATCCGATCAAAAACGTAAATGAACAAAAGGGTCGATTTTTCGGGTGTATCCTTAATATAATAGTTTCGCCTAAAATTTTATAACTAGGCAAAAATATTTGAAACTTGAAATAACTTGCCAAGTTATAAAATTTTAAAATCATACTAAGGGAAAACTTTCGAAATAAATGTCAACCAAATATTTCCTTACATTTAAT
Source organism: Nineta flava (assembly GCA_963920215.1). NCBI lineage: Eukaryota > Metazoa > Arthropoda > Insecta > Neuroptera > Chrysopidae > Nineta > Nineta flava. The sequence continues at coordinate 2,510,981 of OY986041.1, forward strand.
CAATGTACCCCTCATTAAATTTCTATGGAAAAATTTACATAATAAATTTATATTCATTTTCTTACACGTAAATAACTCGGTCCCCAATTTCATATCATCACTTTTTACGGAAAAAAATATTGTAGAGGGACTTATAAATTTAAGCCCTCATTAATTTTCTTAGGCGAAACTCTTTTTTTACATGTTTTTGATCGGATATCAATCCTTTTTGCAAGACTTAAATATACAAATTAAGTAGAGCTTCGCGATTTGTTATGAATTGTGTTACTTTACGCTTCGCGTTACATATGGTTATGTCTTCATAACTTGTTCATAACTCTAAGTAGATTCACACTTACAAAGGAGACCACTTCGCGTTATGTAACGATAACTCGCTCTTTTTGCAAAGGGACTCCACCCTCTTGAACCCCAAGGTGGCCCTCGGTCTTGGCTTCGTGTCTTTGAAAGATTGTATACAAAACTGCAACCTGCTGGCATAAATACAAGTAAAAAAAGGTAATTTTTACTGTATTTTCCATTTCGGGGATGTTGTATTGGAAAAATTACAGTTTTCCGATTTTTCTTATAAGTTCCAAGATGTCAAATGAAAAAAACAACATCCTTCTACCATGTCTAGAAGTGAGTTAGATTTTGTATCCATCAGTGAGTGAGTCACTTACACAAAGGGCTATATAAATTATAGGAATCCTAAATAAGTATACTAAGTATACATACATAGACTACTAAAATCATAGCCTTCCATAGTTGGATCAAAATAAATTATATATTTTCGGAATCTGTGTATTAAAACCTTTCATTTGATACCAAACTCGATACATTTGTGAAATTTTTTTCCGTAATATGCAAGTCATATCCTAACAACACATCCTTTGTCAAAATATGATAAGTAGATTAGGAGCTACACGGGAACATATACATAACATCCATCCATACATAGACTGTTAAACACGTCCCTTCTGTAGTCAAAATTTGCAAAGTGGAGCTACCGTAATAAAACTTAAGAATTATGTTCTCTGAACAATCATTGGGCATTATAAGAGATTTTTTTTTTTCATTTTTTCTATAAAACACACCGTTTCGGCGTTTAACTTTTTATGTCAAATTCTACGTTAATTTAGCATGGTTATAAAATTTACATAATTTAATAATTTAATAAATTGCCCGAATAATTTCTATGAAGATGTGGTATATAAGTTCTGTGGTCTATTTTGACTTAACACGAAAGAATCTCCGTTTATTTTTTCGACATCTATATTGGTTTCCGAAATATTTAAATTTTTTTGCCCAAGGAAAAATTTTATTTTTTCAAAAATTCATAAGAAAGCAAAATTTTTGAATTAACCTTTTATGTTTGAAACTCAATATAGTTGATGATAATTTATCAAAGCCACGAAAATGATCACGAAATTAATTTAAAATTAAATTTTTGCTATTACCTCGACAGACTACTGCATTCAACTGACATTTCAACAAAGTAGAATTTTGTTGTGAGTTTATTTTTGGGATGGTCTGTTGCATTTTGGGGGGGAGGTTGCATTTGGATAAATTTTGCAGTATATCCCGTAAGATAATTAATAAGTTTAAGAAACTAAAACTTGATTACAAAAAAACGTACGAAAGCACACGTGGAACACTACAACGACGAAGCTAACGATATTCATCAAAGTAGTGCTACCAGGAACTTACATAAATATAACAATACATAGACTGCTAAAAACATAACCCTTCCTTTTGGCTTTGTCGTAGTCGGGTGAAAAGTATTCCACGTTGAATGAAATTAATCAAACTTGAATAAAAACAAAAAATTGCATAAATATTTTTTTAGTAAAGAGATTTTTTGTCATTTGCTTTCAAAAATTCATATAAAAACGAAAAATTAAAAAAATTCATCTTATTTTTAGCGAATATTAGTAGAAAGTTTAGCTATCCAAAATTTTTTTTATTGAATGTCTTCAATGCTATTCTCATAAAAAATGAGTAAAATGTAGTTTTTATATATTTAGATTTTTAACATGTAGAAAACAGGCAATTCATAATAAAATTATGATCATCAACCTATAAGTATTTAGCATGAACCAATAACATAGCAATATACAAGTATTTGGATTTACAATGTTAAATTTATCAAAACAAATATGCCAAAAATTTCTATTTTGGGATAGAAATTTCGGATTTTTATAATTTTCCTGACTGTTTGAGTAGTAGAGCCAACTGTATGCCAAATACCAATTTTAAAGGATATCGGGAAGTACGCTAGAATTTTGATAGACCATACACGGTAAATTGGAGTTGTATACAAAATTTTTGCGGGCAAAAACGCGACAGATAAAGCTAGTACAATAATAAATTTACCTCTAACATTCACAGAAATTGTCTGATTTTCATAAATGTTTGTTGAGTTATTCCAGAAGGAGCAAATGTAAGTTCCACTGTCTTCTACCGATAAATTCGACAATATGATGGTTTGATTAATTGCATTGGATAACGTTTCATTTCTGATTTGTAGCCTGGAATCAATCTGTTTATTAGGTACTGGAAGAATCCACTTCAAATGCAGCAAATCAGGAATATCAGTATACACTTTACATGACAATCGTAACTGGTGTCCTACTAAATGTGTCTCACTTTCATCCGTTATTATTTGATCTAAAACAAATGATTTGTATTTGCTAAGCATGAAATAGATTTAAGAAAATTTGTCAATTAAGAATTCCACTAAGTACTATGGGTCACAAAATTAGCGATCATTTTTCAAAATTTGAGAAATAATCCTTTTGAGAAAATCTATATGAAATATGGGGAAAAAATAATTAGAAAATAAATAAAATAAAATAAATCATAAAAACATAGAATCTTGAATTTCTCTTGAACGTTAGCAAAATTTAAAATAAATTTGACTGCAATTCATTACCTGACCATAATTTTTTGCTCTAACATTTGCTGAAGTATTTGGCTATGAATGAATTTAATGAATAAATGAATTTCATTATTTTTGCATTTCACTAAAGTAACATCAGAATAATAATTCTGTTGCGTTATGGCAGATGTTGATATGCCAAAAAAAAGTCTATTTTCTGTGTGAAGTTGATATGTCCCTCTTAAAATTTGTGTGTATATACAGGGTGAATCTAACCAGCCGAATAATAGCACACGCCTCCACTTCCTTCCATCATGGAAAGAAGTGGAAGCGTGTGCATCTGGTTAGATTCACATATTTATAAATATATGAATACATATTTATAAATATATGTGTATACAGGGTGATCTGAAATTTATTCAGAAAAACTACGGTGCAAAGCTGCAAAAGACAAACACAAAAATTTAATAAATTTTTCGATATGACGCTTAGTTTTTGAGATATTTAATTAATTAAACAATATTAATAATTTCAACTAATCACTTTTTTGAATTTATATATATTTCAAATACATTTCATACATATTTCATTTTATATATATTTCATAATTCCACACTTGACAAAATATCACTCATAAGAGTTTTATGAGTGAATTATCAACAGTTTTTTGGACATGTCAACATCTGTCATAATGCCACAGATTTGTATTCACTGGATTCAAATTGTTATATTTGTTTGATTATTTTTAATATTAACAGAGATCTCTCTTCCTCTCTTTCTCAACCAACTCTTTTCCCTTGACCGATTCTATTTACGAACGAACTTAGCCTTTCAAACAAGCATGTCAGATACCTAATTCACATATATATATATATATATATATATATATATATATATATATATATATATATATATATATATATTCACCAGTACAAACATATTTTCCATGTATTGTGACATGCTCTGACGTTTGAAAGGCTAAGTTCGTTTGTAAGTATACAATCGAAACCGGATATAACGACATTGAAAGGACCACATAACTAAGGACGCTATATCCGAAAGTTGAAACGGAACAAGTTACGCGGCGGGGGTTGGAGGAAATAAAACAATTCTTCTTATGTCATTACTGAAAAAGTATGATGGTTGGTCGATATAGCCGATGATACGATAAAGTTTCGTCGCTTTAAGCGATATGTCGCCTTATCCGATGTTGTTATAGGCGGTATGTTAACATAGGTGCTTATATAGGGATTCGGCCGGAACCTTGTCTTTTGTCGGCTTGTATAGACTGTTTCGACTATATATATATATATATATATATATATATATATATATATATATATATATATATATATATATATATTATATATATATATATATATATATATATATATATATATATATATATATATTTATATATATATATATATGTGTATATAAATATATATATATATATATATATAGGTATATAGGTGTATATCTGCCCAAAAGTATACATATATATTCACAACTGTTATATTTATATACATATATATAAATATATATATATATATATATATATATATATATATATATATATTTATATATATGTATATAAATGTATGGAAATTGTTGTGTCGTTTTACCGGTTTGTATGATAAGTGTTGAATTTTTTGCTTGTTTTCCGAAACGATTAGATACTTCACAGGAGTATCTACCCTCATCCTCTTTTGTTGTGGAATTGAAAACCACCGTTTGATTATCTGAGGATATTTTAATTCGTTTTGGATTCGGTAACCAATCAATGTTGTTCTGGAAATTACAATTATTTAATTTTACCAAATAAATCTTAAATTTATACTTTAATCGTTTGCATTGTTATTCACCTTTTTCCAAACTATTGTTGGTTTTGGTAGTCCTTTACCAACACAATGGTATGTAAATCTTTGATCTGCATTTACGCTTATCTCTTGATCTTTTAAATTGTTGTCTGTTATCACCGGTAGCTCTGGGTCGGAAACCTTCAAGGTTATTGATTTTGAGCGTGGAGTCTTACCATTGTAGTCACAGCGATATGAAAGTCCATCGTATGATTTTGTTATATTTCGAATATTTATATTTTTTTGATGGGCATATTCGGTTACATTGGTAAAGATTTGAAAATCTGTACAAAATAATTTAATTTAATTTTTTCTGCCTATTTAAACTTTAGTGGATCTCAATTCCTAGCTTGTTTCAGTCATCAAAATAGCAATTATGGCCAAAATGGTCACGAAGAATTATTGCATTTAGCTGATTTCTATACTGATTATGAATATTTTGTAACGGAAATACGTATCTATGATTTGAAAGAATCAAACTAGGAATTGAGTCTAATTGAAAACTTATTGAATAAAATCGATCATTGTAGGTAACGTTAATTGTCTTACCGTCATTGGATGTAAGTGGTTCATGGCCATCTTTTAAATACCACTCTACTATTGGTATCCATCTTGATGCACAATAAAGAACAACTGAATCACCAGTAATTACAGTATCAATTTCTTTCCAAGCATTAAAATCTGTCGCCCAACCAATCGGTGAATCTTCATCCGGAATATCTTAGAATCGTTAAAGATAATAATATATTACTATTGTTATAAAATTTGAAATAATTTATAATAAATGGTTTTATGTAATAGAAGTGAAAATAAAAAAAACCAACAAAGTTTATGAAAAACCTTTTTAGCAAAAGTTTTTTATTTTAAATAAGGAAAATTTTTTGTCTTTAAATTTTTTTGTTTGTTTCAAAGATAGATAAATGTGTGCTGTCGGAGGAAGCCCGGTCTGATTTTGCCCACTCACGAATTTAAAGTTAATTTTTAGTTCTAGAATACACCAATGAAGTCAAATGATTAACACCTGCTCCAACGAATTTTTTCTACGACCAATATTTTCAATCATTACACAGTCGGAACTAAACTTAATATATCCTTGAATATATCTATCTATATTCGATACTAATATATACAGATAGAAAATTTGTTTGCTGATTTGTTTGTTCCGGGTAATATCTGTAACTACTGAACCGATTCTAAAAATTCTTCCACTGATAGGGAGCTACATTATTTCCGAGTGAGAAATGTTTATCTAATAAAAACAAACAACTTTTGTATAAAACAATTTTTCACACGTCCAATAGTTTAGACCCAAGCTCGTGTCGTGTCTTACGACGCCTGCGTGAGTCAGTGGTAGAATAAGAAGTCAGAGTTTCGGTTTTTTTGAATTTAGAGACATGGAAATTTCTATTTCGGCAATTCATTATAAAATACGTGCTTCCAGGTCTTTAGAAAATTGATTCTCAAGGGAGTAAACAATGGGGTGAGCGTTTGTATGGAAGTTCAGTATTCTAAAATTAGAGACATGGAAATGGATATTTAGGCTATAAATTATAAATAAACAAACAAATTCATACATGTGGCAGCGTTTTAAGGACGTTCGAAAGAGTCATTTTGCGGGGAAAGACGTAATAGGGGTATCAGGTGACTGCGCATGAAACTAGATTTAAATATTATATGGTTATTCGGTAAATAATTATACTCGTGAGTCGTGAGTCGTAATGCCAAACCATAGGCATGGCGTCTTGTGTTTTGCTTCTCTAAAGTGATAAAATTACTTACATGATTCATTATTGCATTCCAAAATTTTGAACATACCTTTATCTTTGGCTCAAATTTCGACTACTTTGTAGTCGAAATACGTATTTATAAAATACAAATAAATGTTCTAGGAATTGGGGCAAAGTTTGAAATTAAATTAAATTTTAGTTTCTCCATAAGACCCAATGTTAAAAGTATGATTTTCAATATCGAAAAAAAGCATTTGAACATTTTATCATATGTAATTTACAAGAACTTCTCTGCATTTTTTCTCCTTTTCGAACGTCCTTAAGACAATCAGTCCTTGAAGGAGAGAAATATTATGTCACTGAGATATAAAGGTCTTATAATATTTTTGTGGGCGAAGTCGCAATAGGTCATGCTTGTTCGATCAAGACGATCAAAAACAATTTGCTTTTGTTTATCTAGGATTTTGGACCCACTCTTTTAATATTAATGTTGTTTAAAGATGATTGTTTTGGTTTTAGCCAAATACTCAAAGAAGAAATCATATAATGAAAATAAAACCGATCAATTGTAGTTGCGAGTAAAAGCTAAAAATATAATTTAGAAAAAATAAATTGCTATTTTACCAGACGGGATAACTTCTTTTGTTTTATTAACTGTTCCTTCTGTATTCTTAGCTTCACAATATAGATATCCTTCGTATTTGTCCGTTTTTAAAAGTAATCGCGATGTTACTTCAAATAAATTCACATTGACTTCGGTGCTGTTTGATGACATCTGAAAAATATTTATTTTAACGTGCTGCTTTACTATCAAAAGTTAACTGTATTCAAACCGGTTTAATTGGACTCTCTCCATCAAATTCTCTAAAATTCCAATGAATTTCAGGTATTGGATTCCCCTTTGCTTTGCAGTAAAATGGTTGATCATGATTAGGTAAAACGAATGATGGTCCAGATATTGAAACTTGTGGTTCACCTAAATAAATTATTCTTTAATAAATTCATTATTTAAGTTTTCCTATTTAAAGCTTACCGATGACTTCCAATGAAAAATTAATGGATTCAGATCCATACTGGTTCGTAGCACGTAGCACGTACTGACCGCTGTCTGTGAATGATACGTTTCGAATGGAAAGTTGTGTGTGGTTTGGTGAATTAATCACCTTGTAATCAGGGTGACTCTTTAAAATTTTATTTTTATTAAAAAACCATTCGTATTTAACGGTAGGATAAGCATCTACATTGACCTCAAAATCTGTATCCAATCCATATTTGAATGAAACAGGTGATAACGCTCTCGTACTGTTTAAATGAATAAAAGGCTTTTCTAGAAAAAAAAACATCATTCGTGTTTAAAAACTGATATCCTCCTAAACAAAGGTTTGATAATTAAGAGACAAGTAACCAATTTTAACCTTGTATTTACAATTTTAAATTTATCATCCAAAAGATCCTTTTTTACAAGCTTTCATGTGAATTCACCAGTTAGTTAGTCTGTGTGAGTCAAATATTGTAATAAAAATTATGACTAATTCGAATGGAGTTAGAGCTTTAGAAATTTTGTACATGTGTGTAGGTCACATGTCAATGAAGTAGAGTATCATCCATTTGATTTGAGCATTATAAACATATTGTAAATTTAAATCGAGTACTCGCGTCAAATTAGCTTGGTTTTCAGGCAGGTAGCTCGGAGCCGCAATTTTTTTTAAAATCTATTCAGTTTGGCATACTGAACGTGATCCTAAGTTTTTACATTCCGACTCGTGAGGAACAGGGTCAAAATTGAATATGTTTATAACAAAAAACCATTTTTTCTTTATATCTTTTTAAAACTTTATATTTTAAAAATGACAAAGGATATTAGTAAATATAAAAATATAAAAATGAAAAGAATCGAGATAGAAACATTAATATCGGTTAATTAGAATTCGATAAAAAATTCCCCAAACTTTTTAAACCCATAAATTTTAAATTAAAATAAAAAATCTAAAAAATTACTTCATTTTTTTTAACAATAGCAAAGTATTCCTTTTATATGCTAAAAATAATGTGCAAAATTTAAGCCCTTAATAAAAATTTGGTCCCCGAAAATTAATAAAATACCATGTCACCTATTTTTACCGACAAAAAGAAGGAGGTACTCAAATCAACCAGTATATTTTTTTTTATGTTTTATGTAAGATCACGCATAACTTTTTACAGAGTAGTCCGATTTTGATAAGTATTTTTTTGTTGGATGGAGAATTACTCAAATTTGGTCCCATATAAATTAGAAAAAAAAAAAAATTATGTATAACCACGCATAAATTTTTACAGAGTAGTCCGATTTCAATAATTCCTTTTATATTGAATAGGGTATACTTCGAAGTTGGTACCATAAACTTTGAAAAAATAATTTCGCCCCTAAGAGTAGAAAAATAGGGAAACATGGATTTTTCACCCACGGAATTGTCATCTGTGACCCGATTTTGTTGAAACTTGGTACTCCTATGTAGTTCTAATGACACTATACCATGTACGAAAAAAGAAAGGCACTGAAAAGTGAAAAATAAAAACTTAAAAAAAAAATTTAAACGTTTGAAAAAAGAAAGGAACTGAAAAGCAAAAATTAAAAAATAACCTTTTTAGTCTTACTTTTAAGTCAATGTTAATACCTTAACAATTTTGAGTCGACGCCAAAAAATCTCTATCGAAATAGGCGAAGGGTGAATCTGATTTTCGGTTAAAAGTAAATATTACAAAATATTACATTTTGTAATATTTTGTTTTGTTGGCACCGACTCGAAATTGTTTAGGTATTTACATTGACTTAGACTAAAAAGGTTCTTTTTTAATTTTTACTTTTCAGTTCCTTTATTCTTTCGTTCTATTTCTTGTTAAAAAGTTTATTTTTCACTTTAAAGTTCCTTTCTTTTTTTATAAATAAAAAGGGTGCAAATCATGCTAGATAAATAAATTTTTTTTTTAAAGAAAGGTCTTAAAGATATTTCAATTGGTCTATAACGCGCTATAAACAAATTTAAAACAAACACTTAAGACATTATTTAAATAAACTTAATTTTCTTTAAACTTATAAATTTTTTATAGATCTTTAAATTAATAAAAATACCCAGATACGTAAACTTTTAAGAGAGTTCATCATATGTTTTACCTTTTGCTAATTTACTTATAATAAATTAATATATTTAGATTTTATAAGGCTTAATCGAAAGCTTAAACACTTACCTATCTAACTATAAACTCAAAAAATTTTCCGACCATTATGGTTTTTTTCTTAAAGAAAAGCTGGATAAAATCCGTGGGTATTTAATTAGAAAATAATAATTTTTGAATTTATAGACAGCTTGATAAAATTTCTCAAAAATAGACAGATTTGTCTACTAAAGACTATATATGTTAATTTCACATAGATATTAAGAAAAAACGCTTTTTTGTTATAAACAAATTTAATTTTGACCCTGTTCCGTCACGAGTCTAAACGTAAAAACTTAAAGTCATACTATTAAGGTTGTTAAGAAAGTGTTTGAGGTAAGTCAACCAAAATTAATGGCAAAGTTCGTGTAACTCAAAAATACACGCATTCTAACCACTTTAGAAGATTTTTTAAATTAATAATAAATTTTTAATCCGATCAAAAACGTAAATGAACAAAAGGGTCGATTTTTCGGGTGTATCCTTAATATAATAGTTTCGCCTAAAATTTTATAACTAGGCAAAAATATTTGAAACTTGAAATAACTTGCCAAGTTATAAAATTTTAAAATCATACTAAGGGAAAACTTTCGAAATAAATGTCAACCAAATATTTCCTTACATTTAATCAATGTACCCCTCATTAAATTTCTATGGAAAAATTTACATAATAAATTTATATTCATTTTCTTACACGTAAATAACTCGGTCCCCAATTTCATATCATCACTTTTTACGGAAAAAAATATTGTAGAGGGACTTATAAATTTAAGCCCTCATTAATTTTCTTAGGCGAAACTCTTTTTTTACATGTTTTTGATCGGATATCAATCCTTTTTGCAAGACTTAAATATACAAATTAAGTAGAGCTTCGCGATTTGTTATGAATTGTGTTACTTTACGCTTCGCGTTACATATGGTTATGTCTTCATAACTTGTTCATAACTCTAAGTAGATTCACACTTACAAAGGAGACCACTTCGCGTTATGTAACGATAACTCGCTCTTTTTGCAAAGGGACTCCACCCTCTTGAACCCCAAGGTGGCCCTCGGTCTTGGCTTCGTGTCTTTGAAAGATTGTATACAAAACTGCAACCTGCTGGCATAAATACAAGTAAAAAAAGGTAATTTTTACTGTATTTTCCATTTCGGGGATGTTGTATTGGAAAAATTACAGTTTTCCGATTTTTCTTATAAGTTCCAAGATGTCAAATGAAAAAAACAACATCCTTCTACCATGTCTAGAAGTGAGTTAGATTTTGTATCCATCAGTGAGTGAGTCACTTACACAAAGGGCTATATAAATTATAGGAATCCTAAATAAGTATACTAAGTATACATACATAGACTACTAAAATCATAGCCTTCCATAGTTGAATCAAAATAAATTATATATTTTCGGAATCTGTGTATTAAAACCTTTCACTTGATACCAAACTCGATACATTTGTGAAATTTTTTTCCGTAATATGCAAGTCATATCCTAACAACACATCCTTTGTCAAAATATGATAAGTAGATTAGGAGCTACACGGGAACATATACATAACATCCATCCATACATAGACTGTTAAACACGTCCCTTCTGTAGTCAAAATTTGCAAAGTGGAGCTACCGTAATAAAACTTAAGAATTATGTTCTCTGAACAATCATTGGGCATTATAAGAGATTTTTTTTTTTTCATTTTTTCTATAAAACACACCGTTTCGGCGTTTAACTTTTTATGTCAAATTCTACGTTAATTTAGCATGGTTATAAAATTTACATAATTTAATAATTTAATAAATTGCCCGAATAATTTCTATGAAGATGTGGTATATAAGTTCTGTGGTCTATTTTGACTTAACACGAAAGAATCTCCGTTTATTTTTTCGACATCTATATTGGTTTCCGAAATATTTAAATTTTTTTGCCCAAGGAAAAATTTTATTTTTTCAAAAATTCATAAGAAAGCAAAATTTTTGAATTAACCTTTTATGTTTGAAACTCAATATTTAAGTTGATGTTAATTTATCAAAGCCACGAAAATGATCACGAAATAAATTTAAAATTAATTTTTTGCTATTACCTCGACAGACTACTGCATTCAACTGACATTTCAACAAAGTGGAATTTTGTAGTGAGTTTATTTTTGGGATGGTCTATTGCATTTTGGGGGGGGGGGCGGTTGCATTTGGATAAATTTTGCAGTATATCCCGTAAGATAATTAATAAGTTTAAGAAACTAAAACTTGATTACAAAAAGACGTACGAAAGCACACGTGGAACACTATAACGACGAAGCTAACGATACCTCGAAGCTAACGATATCTCATTTGTTAAAATATACTAAGTAGCTACATGAAAACATATATAGGCTGCTGAAATCATATCCTTCTCTAGTCAGGTAAAATTAAATTACACATTTTTGGAATCTGTGCATTAAAACCATTCATTTGATACCATACTCGATACATTTGTGAACTTTTTGGCAGGCGTATTAAGTAGTCTAAGACAAGCGAACGACATATTATTCATCAAAGTAGTGCTACCAGGAACCTACAAAAATATAACCATACATAGACTGCTAAAAACATAACCCTTCCTTTTGGCTTTGTCGTAGTCGGGTGAAAAGTTTTTCACGTTGAATGAAATTAATCAAACTTGAATAAAAACAAAAAATTGCATAAATATTTTTTTAGTAAAGAGATTTTTAGTCATTTGCTTTCAAAAATTCATATAAAAACGAAAAATTAAAAAAATTCATCTTATTTTTAGCGAATATTAGAAGAAAGTTTAGCTATCTAAAATTTTTTTTATTGAATGTCTTCAATGTTATTCTCATAAAAAATGAGTAATTCGTAAAATGTAGTTTTTATATATTTAGATTTTTAACATGTAGAAAACAGGCAATTCATAATAAAAATATGATCATCAACCTATAAGTATTTAGCATGAACCAATAACATAGCAATATACAAGTATTTGGATTTACAATGTTAAATTTATCAAAACAAATATGCAAAAAATTTCTATTTTGGGATAGAAATTTCGGATTTTTATAATTTTCCTGACTGTTTGAGTAGTAGAGCCAACTGTATGCCAAATACCAATTTTAAAGGATATCGGGAAGTACGCTAGAATTTTGATAGACCATACACGGTAAATTGGAGTTGTATACAAAATTTTTGCGGGCAAAAACGCGACAGATAAAGCTAGTACAATAATAAATTTACCTCTAACATTCACAGAAATTGTCTGATTTTCATAAATGTTTGTTGAGTTATTCCAGAAGGAGCAAATGTAAGTTCCACTGTCTTCTACCGATAAATTCGACAATATGATGGTTTGATTAATTGCATTGGATAACGTTTCATTTCTGATTTGTAGCCTGGAATCAATCTGTTTATTAGGTACTGGAAGAATCCACTTCAAATGCAGCAAATCAGGAATATCAGTATACACTTTACATGACAATCGTAACTGGTGTCCTACTAAATGTGTCTCACTTTCATCCGTTATTATTTGATCTAAAACAAATGATTTGTATTTGCTAAGCATGAAATAGATTTAAGAAAATTTGTCAATTAAGAATTCCACTAAGTACTATGGGTCACAAAATTAGCGATCATTTTTCAAAATTTGAGAAATAATCCTTTTGAGAAAATCTATATGAAATATGGGGAAAAAATAATTAGAAAATAAATAAAATAAAATAAATCATAAAAACATAGAATCTTGAATTTATCTTGAACGTTAGCAAAATTTAAAATAAATTTTACTGCAATTCATTACCTGACCATAATTTTTTGCTCTAACATTTGCTGAAGTATTTGGCTATGAATGAATTTAATGAATAAATGAATTTCATTATTTTGGCATTTCACTAAAGTAACATCAGAATAATAATTCTGTTGCGTTATGGCAGATGTTGATATGCCAAAAAAAAGTCTATTTTCTGTGTGAAGTTGATATGTCCCTCTTAAAATTTGTGTGTATATACAGGGTGAATCTAACCAGCCGAATAATAGCACACGCCTCCACTTCCTTCCATCATGGAAAGAAGTGGAAGCGTGTGCAGCTGGTTAGATTCACATATTTATAAATATATGAATACATATTTATAAATATATGTGTATACAGGGTGATCTGAAATTTATTCAGAAAAACTACGGTGCAAAGCTGCAAAAGACAAACACAAAAATTTAATAAATTTTTCGATATGACGCTTAGTTTTTGAGATATTTAATTAATTAAACAATATTAATAATTTCAACTAATCACTTTTTTGAATTTATATATATTTCAAATACATTTCATACATATTTCATTTTATATATATTTCATAATTCCACACTTGACAAAATATCACTCATAAGAGTTTTATGAGTGAATTATCAACAGTTTTTTGGACATGTCAACATCTGTCATAATGCCACAGATTTGTATTCACTGGATTCAAATTGTTATATTTGTTTGATTATTTTTAATATTAACAGAGATCTCTCTTCCTCTCTTTCTCAACCAACTCTTTTCCCTTGACCGATTCTATTTACGAACGAACTTAGCCTTTCAAACAAGCATGTCAGATACCTAATTCACATATATATATATATATATATATATATATATATATATATATATATATATATATATATATATATATATATATATATTCACCAGTACAAACATATTTTCCATGTATTGTGACATGCTCTGACGTTTGAAAGGCTAAGTTCGTTTGTAAGTATACAATCGAAACCGGATATAACGACATTGAAAGGACCACATAACTAAGGACGCTATATCCGAAAGTTGAAACGGAACAAGTTACGCGGCGGGGGTTGGAGGAAATAAAACAATTCTTCTTATGTCATTACTGAAAAAGTATGATGGTTGGTCGATATAGCCGATGATACGATAAAGTTTCGTCGCTTTAAGCGATATGTCGCCTTATCCGATGTTGTTATAGGCGGTATGTTAACATAGGTGCTTATATAGGGATTCGGCCGGAACCTTGTCTTTTGTCGGCTTGTATAGACTGTTTCGACTATATATATATATATATATATATATATATATATATATATATATATATATTTATATATATATATATGTGTATATAAATATATATATATATATATATATATATATATATATATATATATATAGGTATATAGGTGTATATCTGCCCAAAAGTATACATATATATTCACAACTGTTATATTTATATACATATATATAAATATATATATATATATATATATATATATATATATATATTTATATATATGTATATAAATGTATGGAAATTGTTGTGTCGTTTTACCGGTTTGTATGATAAGTGTTGAATTTTTTGCTTGTTTTCCGAAACGATTAGATACTTCACAGGAGTATCTACCCTCATCCTCTTTTGTTGTGGAATTGAAAACCACCGTTTGATTATCTGAGGATATTTTAATTCGTTTTGGATCCGGCAACCAAACGATGTTGTTCTGAAAATTACAATTATTTAATTCTACCAAATAAACCTTAAATTTATACTTTAATCGTTTGCATTGTTATTCACCTTTTTCCAAACTATTGTTGGTTTTGGTAGTCCTTTACCAACACAATGGTATGTAAATCTTTGATCTGCATTTACGGTTATCTCTTGATCTTTTAAATTGCTGTCTGTTATCACCGGTGGCTCTGGGTCGGAAACCTTCAAGGTTATTGATTTTGAGCGTGGAGTCTTACCATTGTAGTCACAGCGATATGAAAGTCCATCGTATGATTTTGTTATATTTCGAATTTTTATATTTTTTTGATGGGCATATTCGGTTACAATGGTAAAGATTTGAAAATCTGTACAAAACAATTTAATTTAATTTTTCCTGTCTATTTCAATTTTAATGGATCTCTGGATCTTTGGTTGTTGCAGTCACCAAATCATATGGTCACGGAGAATTATTATATTTAGCTAATATTCTGATTATAAAAGAAACGAGCTAGGAATTAACTCAAGTTGAAAATTTATTGAATACAACTCTTAGAGTTCTCATCGATCACTTTAGGTAACGTTAATTGTCTTACCGTCGTTGGATGCAAGTGGTTCAACGCCATCTTTTAAATACCAGTCTGGTCTTGGTAACAGTCTGGATGCACAATAAAGGACAACTGAATCTCCAGTAAATACAGTATCAATTTCTTTCCAAGCATTAAAATCTGTCGCCGAACCATTCGGTATATCTCCATCCGGAATATCTTTGAATCGTTAAAAATAATGGTTTTACGTAAAACAATTAAAAATGAAAACAAGCAAAGTAAAGTGTTTAAACTTCCGGTATATCAGTCAAAGTTTCTTTTTTTTTTTTTAATTTAGAGATATGATAATCTCTACATACGTTGTTCCAAGTTTTTGGAAAATGGACTCTCAAGGGAGTGAACGAACAAGCAGGTGAGCGTTTGGAAGTTTAGTATTAATTTATAAATAAATAAACTCCTTAACAGAGAGAAATAATATGTTAGTCAGTTATAACAGCCTTTTGCGGGCGAAGCCGCAACGAGTAATGTTAGTGATACACATATATATAACGGAGTACAAAATTTAGATCAGAAAATACAATTTGATTTGTTAACTAGGATTTCAGATCCACTCTATTAATTCAATGTTGTTTAAAGATACCTTTTTCAGTTTTTAGCAAATACTCAAGAAATAAACCATGTAATGGAAACAAAACCCACCAATTGTAGATTTTTCATGTAAAAGTTTGTATGAATTTTTCCGTGTAAAAGCTAAAAATTAAATTTATAAAAAGTAAATTGCTATTTTACCAGACAGGATAACTTCTTTTGTTTCATTAACTGTTCCTTCTGTATTCTTGGCTTCACAAACTAGATCTCCTCCGTATTTGTCCGTTTTAAAAAGTAATCGCGATGTTACTTCGAATAAATTCATACTGATTTCGGTGCTGTTTGATGACATCTGAAAAATATTTATTTTAAATTGATGCTTTACTATCAAAAGTTTACTGTATTCAAACCAGCTGAATTCGACTCTCTTCATAACCATTTCTAAAACTCCAATGAATTTCCGGTATTGGATTCCCCACTGCTTTGCACTCAAATGTTTTCTCATGGTTGGGTAAAACGAAACGTGGTCCAGATATTGAAACTTGCGGTTCACCTAAATAATAAATTCCTATATCAATTGATCATATTTTCAATCAAACACTTCAATCACTTTTTCGTATTTAAAGCTTAACGATGACTTCCAATGTAAAATTAATGGATTCAGATCCATACTTGTTCGTAGCACGTAGCACGTACTGACCACGGTCTGTGAATGATACGTTTAGAATGGAAAGTTGTGTGTGGTTTGGTGAATTAATCACATTGTAATCGGAGTTATTGTTAAAATTATTTAAAATCCATTCGTATTTAACGGGAGGTAGAGCATCTACATTGACCTCGAAAACTGTATTCAATCCATATTGGAGTGAAACAGGTGATGACGCTCTCGTACTGTTTAAATGAATAAAAGGCTTTTCTAGAAAAAAAAACATCATTTGTTTTTAAAAACTGAATCCTCTTAAGGACGTTCATTTGCTACGCTAAAGTCAAATGAGTACTATCTTTAATAAAATTTATTTAGGATTTTAAAAAAGGTGTAAAGTATGTCAATAATCTTACAACGATTTATAACCTTTTTTATTTGTCCTAAATATTTTAAAAGTATTTATTGGAAAATACCAGGAAATTGTAAATTAGAAATTAATTTGACTTAATGTGACAGATATGACAGTGAATTATGTTTTATATTTGTGTGTATGTGTATATTATTTTGGTGTGTGTGGTCGCCAGTTTTCAAAATATGGTGGCAA
This sequence comes from Nineta flava, assembly GCA_963920215.1. Classification (NCBI taxonomy): domain Eukaryota; kingdom Metazoa; phylum Arthropoda; class Insecta; order Neuroptera; family Chrysopidae; genus Nineta; species Nineta flava. The sequence continues at coordinate 2,528,461 of OY986041.1, forward strand.
AAACAAACCTAACAAAAAAGTTTTAATTTTATTAAATAATTAATTCAAATGTTCGGCAACACCAATTTTTTAATGCAATTATATAAACTGCATATTTTAAAGAATATTTATAAACATTATTTATTATCCTGTCTACTTTAATAATATAGTTATTTTCAATTTTAAGTTCAAAAAAAATTCTGTTCTCCATAAGACGCTGTGTTTAAAGTTTGATTTTTAATCGATAATTACTCTTTGAAATGATCGTCAACAGGTGTTAAATTTTTGAGGGAGGATAACTACTGAATTGAGCTATTCAATTCACTAAAAAAAAATTTTTTATCTACTATCAAGCTTCATGGATGAACGTCCTTAAATAAAGTTTGATAAATAAGAGACTAGTAACCAATTATGATCTTGTATCCACATTTTTAAATTTATCGTCCAAAAAAGTTCTTTTATAAGTTCACCGGTTAGATACACCTAGTCTGTGTGAGTCAAATATTGTTGTCAAAACTATAACAGTTGTTAATTGAGTTAAAGCTATGAAATTTTGTACGTGTGCTTAGGTCACGTGTCAATGAAGTAGAGTGTAGTTCATTTTATATGAGCATCGTAAACATACACTTATGAATTTAAAACTAACGGCCGTTGTACACAAAATTTAAAAATACTTGGATCAAATTAGAAGTCGAATTATTAAAATTTTATCATTACAAAGTTTAAATTTAAGACAAAAACAGATCACAGCCATAATGGTCTAAGATCCGGCATTAGTGAAAACCTTCCCTCATCTGTTAATTGATTGAAATATTATTGAAAACGCTTATTACAATATAAACAATTTGGCAATGTATCATGCGAATGTGAATCATGAATGTGAATCATGCATTCCGTTTATCATGAACTCTACACAATCCACTATTAGTATAAATACACTTATAAATGGAATACGCTTTACAAATGCATGAATCATATACTTTCCTTGTTTGTTTCGTGGAATAACGCAATAGTCTCTCTCTCTACAAGGTTTTTTTTATTAATTTCTATTTTTTTTAATTTTTCTTATATAGGCTGCACTTGATTGTAATGGATTTTAAGATGGCTGCCAGTTATGGATGTATTCTAATTATTCTGAACTTTTATATTAGCTAAAAAATTTTCAATTAACATATGAGGGAAGTAACTTAAGTTTACTTTAAGTTTGAACACCTGGCTGCAGGTAACCGTAGCAGTAATAAGCAGCGCTGCCTGCTATTACAAGATTTGTCGTATCGTATACTATGTTATTTAACAAGCAAAATTCAATTAACACGTGAGGGATTTAACTAAAAAATCAATTTTTAATTAATTAATTAATGTTAATTGCAGCAGAACTAACCTGGCAGACATTACATTGCCAAATTGTTTATATTGCAATAAGCGTTTTCAATAATATTTCAATCAATTAACAGATGAGGGAAGGCTTTCTACTGTCGGATCTTAGACCATAATAAAATAACAATTGATCACATCACTGCACAAAATATCACAATGTTTGAGGGATGGATATGCAGATATTTGCGTGCGCCTCGGTCTAGGTAAAATTTTTACTAACTTTGACCGATAGAACAATTACAGATTTATTAATAAATATATATATATTTATATATATATTTATATATATATATATATATATATATATATATATATATATATATATATATATATATATATATATATATATGTATATATATGTATTTATATACATCCTCATCCATATACAGCCTCGCCCCGGTTAGTAACAAGTATTCAAATTTTGAACCTCGCCTCGTGAAACACTAGTCACCAAGACTGGTAATGTTACTGCCTATGACCGGTAAGATATTCTACTTAAATGTCACGGGACCAGTGGAACATGTCCGACATCAACCGTACCATGGTCTTGTTTGGTATTCGAGATTTCGTTCATGAAAAAAATGTTACACACGGATGTAAAGACAAGCTTACGAACGCACGTAATGATAGACACAGACATCTTTCCAAAAATTGGTTTTAATAGACTCCAGTGACCTCAAAACGCGGAGACGTGGTAAAGTTCTAAAGATAAGACCTGTACAGGGAAGTTAATAATTATTAAAATTGATACACATGTCACCATCAGTATCGTAGCTAACTAAACGGACAAGTCAGACCATCTCTTTATGATCAATGTTAATACATGCTTTACCAAAACTAATCGGTATTAGGGATTAAACATTTATGATGGAATGTATTATGGAAGCCGACTTGTATTGACAGTGATGCTTATTAAATATGAAGGTCTCTTTAAGAAATCTTTTTATGAAAATTGATATGGGAGCACTTTAACCATATTAACACATAGAAAACGTGGCATTCAATCCTATAGACATATGGATTCACCAATTTATTTCGCCCTCGTAACCTTCGGTCGTCTTTATACAAACACCGTGTGCAGTTTAGAATACATCGAATATTTGGAAGTGAATATTTGCTCAATATTTCGTTCTTCTATGCGTTCCCATCTCACTCACCCGAATACGATGAAATTTTTGTTGAGTGTTGTTAACATAGACTATAAAAAAAAGTTTTTGTTTTATGCATCTGCATTACTAAACGCGTGTCCACGTGGCATGCAAAAAACCTTACTTTTAAACAATGCAAGATTGGAAACATCTTTAAATATAATTATAATAAAAAATGCGTTACGCAGGAGCTGCGTCAACTTAGCGAATTTCCTTAGAATACATAAATCACTCTCTAGCAGTCACAATTTTAGTTTAATCAAAATGAAATGTCGTTCTGAAATGATTTTAGTATTTGCATGGCTAATTTTATTAATAAATGACATACGTCAAGGGGAAATGGGGGCATAAAGAAAGAAGAAAACACAAAATATAAAATATCTCTCTTAATATTAGAACAATCGAAAAATGCGTAAGGAATAAAGTTGTAGAAAATCATTTTTGCTACAATTCATCACCTTATCATTTTTGCTCAAACTCTAATGTGTACAGAGATATTGAGGAATTTAATTTGAAGTCTTAAACCGTTAATATTTCTGTAAATATTAGGGTAACAGAAAAAGTGATAAGAAACAAAATTACTAGAAAATTTAGTACCTACAACTTTATTTCTTATAAATTTTTCGATTGTTTGAATATTAAGGAAGATATGTTAAATTTTGTGTTTCCCCCTCCCTCTAAACCCCCCTTTCCCCTTGTTCGATTTTACCCATTAACGAACTTGACCTTTTGAATACCAAAAGGGCCTCAAACACCAAATTACATTCCAATCAGATCAAAATTGTGACCGCTGGAGTGATTACAGACACATATATATATATATATATATATATATATATATATATATATATATATATATATATATATATATATATATATATATATATATATATATATACAAATTTCACAGATGGTGATTTTCGACATCTACTAGGTAGGATCGATAGACATTTGCAAAATTTTGAAGTCGGTACGAGACCAATTTCCTTTCAGGAAATTCGCTAAAAACGTGTTTCCCAGATTTTGAAAAATGGACCCTCAGGGAGCTGAAATACGGGATGAGCCTTAAAGTTCAGTATTTTAAAATTAAGGAGAAAATTCATTTTTAAACTATAAATTGTAAACAAATAAATAAGTGGAATAGCGGTTGAAGACAATCAGTACTTGATGGAGAAAAATATTGTGTTACTCAAGTACAAGGGCTTTTCAAAATTTTTGCGGGCGAAGCCGCAACGGATACAGCTAGTACAATAATAAATTTACCTCGAACATTAACAGAAATTTTCTGATTTCCATGAACATTTGTTAAATGATTCCAGATTGAGCAAATATAAGTTCCACTATCTTCTACCGATAAATTCGATAATATGATGGTTTGTTTAGTTCTGTTGGATAACGTTTCATTTTCTATGTGTAGCCTGGAATTAATCGGTTTAGTAGGTACTGGAAGAATCCACTTCAAATGCAGCAAATCTGGTCTATCAGTATACACTATACAAACCAATTTTAACTGATGACCCACTAAATGTGCCTCACTTTCATCCGTTATTGTTGGTGTCGGATCTAAAGCAAATGATTTGTGTTTGTTAAGCATGAAATAGATTTAAGAAAATTTGTCAATTAAGCATTCTACTAAGTACTGTGGACCACAAATGTAGGGATCATTTTCAAAAATTTGAGAAAAATTCATTTCAGATCAAAATTCATTCATCACCATAGGAGTCGCTCCGGAACGGATGATCAAAATGTGAGAATATATATTAAATATGGGAGGCTTAGAAGGAGGGAAGAACATAAAATCTTGAATTTCTCTCTCATTGTTATTTCTCTCTCATTAGTAACATGGTAAAATTTAAAATACATTTTACTACAATTCATTACCTGACCATAAATTTTCGGCAACTGTAAAATTAGCAGAAATTTTTGCATATAAATTAATATAATGAATAAATGAATTTCATTATTTTTGCATTTCACCAAAATAACATCAGAATAAATATAGAATATTTCTGTGGCAGGTGTTCAGATGCCCAAAACACAAATCAATTTTCTGTTTGTTATCATATGTCCCTCTTAAAATTGGTATGTACATATATTTATGTATATATACATATATTTATGTATCAGGCTTTTATATATTTATGTATCAGACATATCAGGCTTTTCCACATTAAAGAACCAATTTTCAGAGTGAAACATCAACTTAAGACAGATAATTGAATTTTTTGGACGTCCAACATCTGCCATAACACTATTATATACGCTGGATTTCGATATTTATATATGTTTAAATATTTTTAATATTTAACATATTCAACAGAGATATTCTATATTTCCTCTTCCTCTCACCCACACGTTTCCCTTGACCGATTCTACATACTAACGAACTTAGCATTTCATATTGTCGGACTCATAATTGAGAATACCATGGAAAATATGTTCTTAATGGTACGTGCATATATATATATATATATATATATATATATATATATATATATATATATATATATATATTTTGTTGTAATGAAAATTAGTGAAATAATTTTTAAGACCTCAGCACACAATCTAATTGCAAAAAAAAAAAAATAATAAGGAAAATAATTATAAAAATTGGAAAAGAAATTAAATCTAGATCTAAAATTATTTTATTTCCAAAACAAAAGAACATATAATTTGTTTTATAGCAAAACTATTATTTTTTGAACATAAATAGTAAACGCTTATTATTGTATAGCTTATGTAAGTTGGGTTACTAACTTAACTTTATTTAGAGATAAACAAGATTTATTTATTTTTTTATGTTTTTTTGTTGATTCGTCTAAATATGTTGTTGCGACGGTATATAAAGGCGGAGCCTAACTCAATTAAAGTCAGTTCGAAAATTCTGTCCGAAAGGAACAGTAGTGCGATTTAATGTTACCATTGTTGAATTAATCATTGTTAAAAATTTGTATTGTTTGAATATAAATAAAAAATTGATGAACAAAATTAAGTATTTTGTTTGTTTTGTTTCGAGTATTACAATCTGTAGTAGATTCAACAGTGCTTCTTTTGTTTAAGTTAAAAAGAGAGCCAAAATACCGCGACAATATAATATATATATATATATATATATATATATATATATATATATATATACGTACGGAGGCGAATGTTTTTAGTGTTGTAAAAAAATGTGAGAAGAAAATATATGATCAAATGATTTATTTAAAAAAAAAGGATTTCTCTTTTTTTCTTTCTTTTTGGAAACATCTGTCAAAAATTCGTTCTGCTTCCTCTCCTGAACGACTTGATAACTTTATTTAATCAATCAGATTCCTGTTTATGTAAAATTCACGTTGTTTTTGAAACAATAAAACAAACCTTCTTGTTCATCGTCTCTGGACTCTAAGATGTTTCATTATTTCTAATGAACACAACGTTAAAAATAACTAATTTTTGTTTTTCTCAGTAATTTCGCAGTACATCCATAATTTATGTTTAAATCCTTGAATCATATGAATGCTATTTATATCCTTACCTTTTTCTTGGAAAAACACTGTCGTTTGAATATTTTTTCTTTTTCGTTCACTATCCTCACATACAAAAGCCTTAAGAATTGGTGGATCAGAACTATTTAGTTCATGATAATGATCTAGACAATAATCATCTAACCCATAAGGCTCTTGTTCTCCTGGAATCCATAATTGACCATTTTTTAAAATATGATATTTAAATTTTATCGGGTCATACCTCCACCATCTGAAATATTGAAGAATACAGAAATTTATAGCATCAAATAATTGAACAGATTTCTAAAATAGTTTACTGAAACAAACATTTGACCAGGAGCAAATCACAACAGATTTGAAAGTTTTCTATTTCCAAGTGATACATTGTATAACAAAAGTTTGGAAATAATCTGTCACTACGTAATTGAAAAACAAGAGAGGGTGAGCAAAAGGATTAAATATTGTATTTTTCAAATTTTTTTTAACTTTGAGACACATCGCAAAAGATTACATTAAACCAATTTGAATAAAAGTGGGTCTCTGGCATATTTTGATAAAATTAATTTTTTCAGATTTATTTTTAAAAAGAAATAATGGAATCAAGGTTTTTGGGGTAAGACATCGATTCGAATTGGTAAAGATTGAACCAATTTCAACTACAAAATGGTCGTTCATTGACTCCCCACATCATTCTTTAAAACGCATAAAAAACAAATTATGTTGAGGAATAACGGATATTTTTCACATTTTTGCCTCGTAATCTTTTCTGAAACCAATCAGAAACACTAATCGATGGGTGGTTGGAAACTAACATTTCATTTTAGAATCAAAATCGATTTTTGAACTATTTATTCTTACATAAATTGTTCAACAACCAGATTGTTTAGTTATGAGTCATCATCTTCATGTCATCATGGAGATATACTTTGGTTTTTGAGCCGCACAGTCTAAAACACAGGCCACCCACATCATTCCTCTTTTAAGCCTTTATTAATCTCAATTATATACAGACTATGGATTGGTATGTTTTGCGATTGCAGCCGACTCAGAAAGGAAGTTTGCGGATATAGATCTGGAGATCGTGAGAGAAAATTGTTGAAATGCACTTTAAAAGATCAATCATTTTCATTGTACAAGTTCGTCCGCCAACAGTTGAGTCTTTTCACCACCTCATTAATTCTAATTGATAAACTGACATAGTCGAGATTCGACCCTGCAACCTTCCAGTTCCAAGCAATGCTCGATCACTTGACTGATTGAACGTCCTTTATTACATTAATCAAACTAAATATATCGGAGTGATGACTCACAACTAACAAAATAAATACTGTAAGTCTTTCATTTACTAACCTATTTGTCGTACAAAGCTTTCCCACAACAACATTTAAATCTGTGTAATTATAAATTGTAAATTCAGTTGCATCCATTCGATCATACAAAATAGGTGAAAAATCATAATCGTGTTCTTGATCAATCTTGTCACAGAAGCTGATCGTTGTTGTTACATTTTTACTCCTACGTTCATCTAAATAACAACATTTTGGTACCATAAATTCTGGTTTAGTCACTTGGCGTGTGTTTCGTCTCTGAAATAAATAAAATATACTGTTGATCAGTCTACACAAGAGTTTATTATTACAGTCTACAGTCCTGTTGGAATATATCAAGATATCCAAAATACTTGCAACCTTAAATCTATTTTAATTAAATATATTAAATATGTACTTAACTAATAATTGCAGATTTATAACACTCATACATTTATAGATATGGAGGAGGGAGATGGTCGATTTCTTTGTTCATATATATATATATATATATATATATATATATATATATATATATATATATATATATATATATATATATATATATATATATAAATATATATATATATATATATATATATACCACTACGCGTCACGTGTGGGTTACGGGCTCCCTTACCGTGAGATGGTCGATTTCTTTGGACCGTGATATGGACAAAGAAATCGACCATCTCACGGTAAGGGAGCCCGTAACCCACACGTGACGCGTCCCCAGGTGGCGGATAGGGGAATGCTCTCTAGATATAGAGGGTAGGAGAGAAATAAATTATCTTCCGCGGTCCAAACAGGCTGAGGAAGGACACCTCATAAAAAAACCACTGCTGCCTTGCAGGTAGGGATTGGATTTCCCAAAGGCTAGGACATGGTTAAAGTCCGAAATAAAACCCGGATCGGTTACGCCGTGGGATCATTGGGAGTGCCTCGGGGATGGTGCCCGAGGCTGATGTGTGCTTGCACTGCCGATGTGATGCTGCGACGTGGGACCAGGGGCCAGCCCCTTCGGGCCTTGATCAGGAAGTGCGCATTGACCACGGAGATCGGAATCCGTGATGCCTCGAGCGAGCGCCAGTCCGTCCGTGTTTCCCGGGACTGGTTAAGCGAAGGTTGGGCCTCAGGGAACTGGGGTAGGCCGTTGCCAGGCCGAGGGTATACCCGCTCTCAATTATTTCGGCCCGCTCCCTTACGCACGAAGCGCTGGCAAACAACAAGATGGATCATTCAATCAACCAACAAAATATTGAAGGACAGCAGTCCTCCCAGAAGGAGATAGCCGGTGAGACAACGATTGCCACCCCGAGGAGGCTTATCATTCCTGACCCACCAGGGTCACCATGGCAATGGAGCAATAGCATCGATGTGGCACCCGAGGCATCAAACAAGGAGATGCAGAAAAGTATAGCTGCACTTCATCGATTGAGGACTGTTCTAGATGACCTCGTAGCCCTCACATACTCGAAGACGAATGTGAGCAAGGAAATCATCCGGAAAATGAGAACTCTGGAGAATACCCTCACCACGGCGGAACTGGTTATTTCTCGAATTGAGAAGCCGGAAAGCCTAAACCGAGTGCCGACAGTCCGAACACGAGACGCGGAAAGCCAGTGGTCTCCAAAATCAGGTGAGTCCCACCCGGAAGCAGAGACTCAGCACAAGCGTCCAGGAGAGTCTCGGGAGAACAAGAGGCAACGCGTAGAGTCCCCTGCAGCAGATGAGGATTTTCGCCTGACTTCGAGGCAACTCAAGAAGGCGAGGAGACAAAAGGACAAACAACTGAAGCGTCAAGGGGAAGGCACACCTCAGACCACCAAAGTTGTGCCCAAGAAAACGAAGGAAAAGAAAAAGCCGAATACTCGTCAACGCAAAGCAGCGAGACCAATACGACCCGACACCCTAGTCGTAAAGGCCAAGGAGGGAAATTCCTACGCAGACATCCTTAAGTCGCTGAAGAACGATTCAGAACTGAAGGAACTTGGAAATAGCGTGACCAAGGTTTACAAGGATACGAAGAAAAACCTGGTGCTGGTTCTAGATAAGAAGGCACACGACAAAATGAGCGAATTACGCTCAACAGTCGAGAGGAAACTCCAGGACACGGCGGAAGTCATCAGTCGGATAGACATGATGGCCATTGAATTGAAGGACCTAGACGAGCTGACGACGGCTGTGGACATCTGCGAAGCCATCAAGTCGCAGATCGAGGAAGCAGAGACGGTGGACGCGAGTGCCGTAAAGTCCATCCGAAAAGCGTACAGAGGAACGCAGACCGCTGTATTAGTTTTGCAAGCCAAGCTTGCAAAAGCCATCCTGCTGAAAGGGAAACTGAGAGTAGGTTGGGTGTACAGCAGAGCAAGTGAAAAAGACGGCATCCCAAGGTGCTACAAGTGCTTGGATTTTGGTCACCTGGCACGGTCCTGTCAAGGCCCAGATTGTTCAAAGCAGTGCTTTCGATGCGGTAGTGAGACCCATACCGCCAAGGCCTGAACAGAGAAATTGTACAGGTGCATCGTGTGCGAAGGAGAAACGACGATGACCCACAAAACGGGCACTTACTCTTGCCCCGCCTACCAACGGGCCGTCAGAGAGTCCAATCGAAAAAAAAGATGAGGTTTCTGCAACTCAACCTCAACCACTGTGAGGCAGCCCAAGATCTCTTCTGGCAGTCGGTCCACGAGGAGAACATCGACGCTGCGATTCTCTGCGAGCAGTGCCGAGACATCCAAGGCACGAGATCATGGCTGCGAGATAGCTCTGGCAAGGCCGCTCTCTGGTTTCGCAAGGGCCTCGATGTCCAGGAGATCCAAGCAACAGAGCGAGAAGGATTCGTGTGGGCTAAGGTATCGGACACGTATATCTGCAGTGTATACGCCAGGCCGAGTGCCTCCCATGCTGAATTTCTGCGGCTGCTTGACGAGATAGTAGAAGAACTGCGAGGAAGAAGACCAGCAATCATAGCTGGTGACTTCAATGCCTGGGCCACTGACTGGGGCAGCAGAGTGACCAACCAGAGAGGAGCAAGCGTCCTGGACAATTTCTCCACACTGGATCTGGTCATTTTGAACAAAGGATCGACTCCAACATTCTCGAAGAACGGTAATAATTCAATTATCGACGTGACATTTGTAAGTGAGAGCCTGGTACCACGTGTCGTATCGTGGAAGGTCAGTGACCACTACACGCACAGCGACCATCATGCCATCATCTTTGAGGTGGCAAACACTCGTGCGCCGAGAAACCGGGGTGACCCACGGAGGAATACGTGGAACCCACGATCTTTCGATCTGGAGATGTTCGAAGAGATGTTGGAAAGCGTCAACGTGCCAGAAGGTCCATCTGATACCAAGGTCGCACACTTGATGGCTATCCTGACCAGAGAATGCGATGCATCGATGACGAGGCGAGCAAACAACAGCAGAAGACCAGCATATTGGTGGAACGACGAGATCGCGGATCTTCGAAGAGTATGCCTTCAAAAGCTCCCGGCCCAGATGCTATTCCCAACATAGCTCTTAAAGTCGCTATCAGAAAAAGACCAGACATCTTTCTCTCTGTCTACAATGCTTGCATCGTAGAAGGTAACTTTCCTGCCTGTTGGAAGCGACAGCACCTGGTCCTATTGCCAAAGGGCGACAAACCACCGGATGGGCCCTCATCCTATCGCCGACAAAGAATTGGAAAGGATCGTAGCCAATCGCGTAGCGGTCAACAGTGAGAGTGACCAGGAGCTCTCAGAAAACCAATACGGTTTCCGCAAAGCTAGATCCACAGTCGATGCCGTGGAAAAAGTCGTTGGTATCGCCAGGGAGGCGATCTCCGGAAGGAGTTGGACAACAGGTGCAAAGAAATACTACGCAATCGTGACTCTCGACGTCAAAAATGCGTTCAACTCTGCAAGGTGGAGTTGCATCCTGAACGCTCTTCGATTGATGCAGGTTCCACAATACCTGCTGAAGATCATCAGCAGCTATTTCTCGAACCGTGTCCTTTCATATGACACGGAATCGGGTACACGGTCGTACAACGTTACCGGCGGTGTTCCGCAGGGTTCGGTTCTTGGGCCCCTCCTGTGGAATATCATGTACGATGCCGTGCTGAAGCTGACGATGCCTGAAGACTGTACATCAGTAGGCTTTGCCGACGACGTGGCAGTGGTAATTGTCGGCAAGTACCTGGAAGAGGTCACATTCAAGGCAAACAGAGCAGTGTCCTGCATACGCCAGTGGCTGACATCCGTTGGGCTGCAACTGGCCGACCACAAGACAGAAGTCGTCTTGGTAACCGGCCGAAGAATAAGGGAGTCCATCACCCTTTCCATCGGAGATTGCGAGATTGAATCTCAAAAGTCACTGAGATACCTGGGCGTCCAGATCGACACGAAGCTTTGGTTCGGCGAACATCTTCGAATAGTTAGCCAGAAAGCATCCAAGGTGGTAAACGCACTGACCTGGTTGATGCCAAACACAGGAGGACCACGACAGAGCCGTAGACAGCTCCTCTCAACGGTCACCAGCTCGATCCTTTTGTACGCCGCACCAAACTGGTCGTCGGCCATGGATACCGCTTCTTACGCTCGCCCAATGATTAGAGTCTACAGGAGAAGTGCACTGCGCGTCGCATGCGTTTACCGCACGGTATCGTATGATGCTGTGTGTGTAGTGGCTAGTCTTCCGCCAATCGAAATCTTGGCAGACGAGCGACGGAGAATCTACCAACGAAGGCAGAGTGACACTGACGACATCAGGACACTCGCATCAGAAGAAAGAGACCGCACACTTGAGATGTGGCAAAGACGCTGGGAATCATCGACAAATGGAAGATGGACGAATCGTCCGATTCCAGACATCGCGAAATGGTTCAACAGGAAGCATGGAGAAGTGGACTTCTATGTCACGCAGTTGCTGACCGGACATGGCAACTTCCGAGCCTACCTCAACAGGTTCGGTTTGGACTTCGAACCACCATGTCCAAGTTGCCCACATGAAGAGGAAACGGCGGAGCACATTTTCTTCTCGTGCCCCCGTTTCGCTGCAGAGAGAGCGGTACTAGATGCAAGACTCCATTGCCATGGTACACCAGAAAACCTCGTTGACCTGATGGTCCGCTGTGAGGAAAATTGGAAGGCAGTGGCCGACGCAGCGGCCAAGATGATGAAGATTCTCCAGGGAGATCGACCAAGGAGACGTCCACAGCGACAATAATTGAATAGGCAGTTGTAAGCCAGTCCTCCCCGGGCGAAGTAGTGCCTGACGGCGGTTCCGCGCGGGGTATAATGGAGTATCCTCAAGAGTTTAGGGTTTTAGCGGGTATGTTCCAGACTTCTTCTGGTCCGAGCCCCGCACCGTGCCGAAAGTCCTCTGAAAAGGAGACTTCTCGGTCAGTGCAATTTCATGCATTTCCCCCTCTTGATATCAAAAAAAAAATATATATATATATATATATATAATGAATTGGAATTAACTCAATGATTGATGAATATACCCGAGCAGAAAATGCCAGATGTTTGCCGGACACTATATCTGGTCCGCATCAGTTACGAGTATGGCATGCCAGATCGGGCATGCCGGACTGGTACCCGATCAGTTCCTGAACAGGTATCCATCTGGCAAGTAGAATCTTCAAGTGTTCATATTATATTGGGTTTGCCTGACATGGGCCAGACTAGGAACGGATAAGGTTAACCTTAGCTCACAATTGTAGGATTTTTCTAAACTTTGTAAAATGAAATTTTTTCAACTTTATTAATATTAAATAAATTTTAATTATTATCTTTCTTTAACAAAATAGTAAAATTATTTCAAAAGATTTTAAATCATGCCGGACTGGTACCCGAACAGTTCCTGAACAGGTATCTACCTGGCAAGCCCAATGTGAAAGTATTCTTATTATATAGGGATTGCCTGACATGGACCAGACTAGGAACGGATTTGGATATTTCTTTTTTTTGGAGTTGGTTAAAATTTGTGTTGATTTTCTCATTTCCACGGAAACTCTACTTCAATAAGATAGCTATAAAATTGTTTTATTTAAGTTTTGTTTTAATTTTGAAATGTCAATTTTGATTGTCGTTTCCATAGTCACGTTAAGTCAGGACAACATCTGTTGGGTCAGCTAGTATATTGAAACAAATATCGAATGGGATTATATCGATAATACCTCAAAAGGAAATTATTGTTCCAACGTCATGGATAGTTTGAATTAGTCAAAAACGTCATGAAATGGTAAAAAATTGTCACAATATCATGTTGAAATTCATGGAAGCGCTTGTAAGTGATTTATTTTGGTTTTTTTAGAATTCTATTTATGAATAAAGTATAGTATGATGACTTTACATTAAAATTATTAATTAATGCAAATTTTTATAGGTTCTTACGAGCAAGCTGAAATTCGTCTTAAAAAATAAAGGTGTAACGTCAGCAATTAAAACGACGGAAATTGGGACGATCATCGATTATTACGCTTAGAAGAAAGTGAAAAAAATTTACATTATTGTAAACTAAATTTTGTAATTAATCAATAAAAGATTTAAATTTAATTGAATTAAACTTGTTTTATTTTTAAATCTATAGAACAACTTAAGATACAGATCCGTTTACAAGCTGGCATGTCAGACCTGGACCCTATAAGACATCCCTGATCTGGATCTTATCAGGCATGCCAGATCCGTTTCTAAGCTCGCATGCCTGATCCGAGGCGAGCCAGGCAGCCAGATATGTTCCAGATCGGGCATGCCAGATTGGGCCCAGATTAATCGTCTGCGTTACATGACGGATCACGTACGGATCAGTTGACCAGATCCGGTCCTTGTCAGTTTCTGGTAAAAATTTCTAGTCGGGTATTGGAAAGAATCAACAAAGCGACTTATGTAAATCTTTAATCGGACCTTACGCGAAATCCTTTAATTTAAACGGAAATCCTTTAATTTAAACGGAAATCCACTAATTTGAAAGTCACTTAATTTTTAGAAATTTTTCACTGATCCTATAATTAAGTGCATGATCTGAGAGTGATTTTTAAATGTAGCCTATTAACGCCCACGGCGATCTCAGTAGTTGATACATTTTTTTAACTTTATGGATACTTTTTAGTTTAAAAAATAAATTAATTAAAAAAAACATTTTTTAAACAATAATTCTCTTTGTTAATCAAATGTTGCACTAAAAAGTAAAACGAAATTCATTGGCCGCTCACAAACTATAGAATCTGTGCCGAGAATATTTCAGTTCTAGAACTGACCATACCAAAAATTTTACTTTAAGTTTATCGATTTCACATGAGATTTCTCGATTATTAGCTGCAATATGTCGCTCGTGTTGTCTCGACTACGATCAGGAATAAAACTTTACCCAACAACAGTTACTAGCGAGGGTCGATGGATATTTAAAAAAGAACAAAAACTCTCTGAAATTATCAAGTTAAATAAAAAATAAATTTACCTCTTTTCGATAAAAAACTTTATAACTAGTACCCTTCGATTCACAATAAATGATACAAAAACAGGTAACGATCAATAAATATTTATAAAAATTACTCAAAAACATTTTTAAACAATCACCAGAAAATGTCTAAATAGGAACTCTATTTAGAGACACACACACTCTGTTTGTCTAAATTCCTCAGCGTCTCGTTTTGAACAATTCTAGCACAAGGCTTCGTTATCAGAATGCATTTTTGCATTTATATAAATGCATTCCCGATTTCAGGGTTCCGTAGTGTTTCGTAAACTAGAACCCTTGTAGTTTCGTCATGTACATTTGTGTGCCACAGTTATATATATATATATATATATATATATATATATATATATATATATATATATATATATATATATATATATATTATATTAACAAACTATGTATTTTAAAATAGACCCAATAGCAACAGAGTATAGCCATATAGTGCATGCAACTATCACTGTCTATGCACAGTATGCCATGATATAATGTTCTTTGTTAGACCCAAACTGCACTCAGCTGGGTGCTAATACGTCTCCCCACCAAAGACTGATTTAAGACAGTGCATAGCATAGCATAGCATATATCATAATGTTGAATGCTTTAAAAATATTTGGTTGTGTTATTTTCACGGTATTTCCAAAATGAAAGAAAAAGTGCAAATTATTAATTAGTACTTTGCGGAAAATTCGGCACAGGAATGTGCTAATTTATTCATTGTAACATTTGAAGACAGACATTCGCCAAACATTCGAACAGTTACTCGTTTGATTAGCTGTTTCGAAAAATCTTGGGTTGTATATCTTGTATATCTGGGGTTGTAAAGAATGCCACAATGATGACGAACCTCCACGGAAAAAAAATGAAGAGAGAGATATAGCAGTTTGTAGTTCATTATTTCTTGACGATACAAAATCGAAAAGAGAAGTTGGTGAAAAACTGGGCCTAAGCCATTCTACAGTGGCGAACATTTTGAAGCGAAACAATTTCAAATGTTTTATATGTAGAAAAACCCAAGAGATTTTCGCTGAGGACCTTCACCACAGGATGGAATTTTATGAAGCTGTGATGGAAAAGGCGAATCGAAAAGATAATTTCATCAGAAATATTTTATTTACTGATGAATCATCTTTATGCAAAAATTGTTGACAACTATGCGAATATTTATCCTCAAGTGCTAGAAAATACTCGGGTAAATTTCTACTATCGACAAGGACATTGTTTAATAAATAATGGAGGAATATTCGAATAGTTTGTTTCACAATTTAGTATATATGAAAATTCCAATTTTTTGGGGGTATTCTTGGGGTATTTGGTGTATTCTAACAAACTATTCGTATATTCCTCCATTATTTGTTAAACAATGTCCTAGTCGATTGTATATATATATATATATATATATATATATATATATATATATATATATATATATATATATATATATATATATATTCTAATATAATAAAGTTGAATATATTTTTAAATATTGTCTATTCAAGTACACCGTATGTGTTGGAAAGCATTGCTAATAGAAAATCAATATTAAATATTATTTACTATAATAACTATACACAATATGCTTAGTAAAGAAATAAAAATAGTGGAGGTACTCTTTGGTGTGTCTGTTGTGTATGCTTGCTAGACTGTTTTGTACTGCATTAACATGTAATGAGAGTGGGTTAAATATGTTCATTGTTGTCTTGTTAAGCTTAGCATTATTTCTAACAATTGAAAATTCTTTTTTGAATATCCCTTATTTTTTGTATGTGGAATGTTTGAAAATAAATGACAGTATTCTATTAACGGTATAACATAAAACAACAATCCACACAAATTAAAAGAAAAATAAAACCCCAAAAAAAAAATAGAATTCCGACAAAAACAAAATGTTAAATCAACGGTTTGAATATTCTTCCATTATTTCGTAACAATATCCGAGTCGGCAGTAGAAATCTACCCGGGTATTTTCTAGCACTTGAGGAGAAATATTCGCACAATTGTCAACAATTCTTTGCCTTAATTGTTGCAAATTTTCAGGTCTATAAAATATAAAATCCCATAAAAAAAAAATCGTTAGGAGATAGATATGGCGATCTGGCTTGCCACTTGAAGGTTCCAAAACCACTCATAAGACGTTCCTGGAAAGTTTGTTCCAGGAACAGCCTAACTATCATGGCATAGTGTGCAGGCCAATCATCTTGTTGGAACCATACAGATTCTAGATCTAAATTAGGAAGAGCTCTAACAGTTGGTAAAATATTATTTCGTAACAAACTCAAATATTTTTGAGAATCTAAAGATCCGTCAATGAAGAATGGCCCTATAATACGATCACCCAATATTCCAGTCCAGACATTCAGTTTCAGTATATATGTTTATGTATTGGTTTTATAGTAAATATTTTATTTATTTATTTAACACTGATTCTCTATTAGAAATGCTTTTGAAAACGGTCTGCATATAGTTACTATGCGGCATCATGTCTCCTGTGAGACATTGTTATCATTTTGAATTAGTTTTCAAAAACTATTCAATATTTTCAAGTTTTTTATGTGCTGATACGTAATTAATATAAATTACCACAAAATAGCTCCGCCTGTTTTATGTTTAATTGCAAGATAGCTAAGCAATTTATTTGTTCTTAGGCAGATTAATCTATACTAATAAATAAAAGTTTGAACGCGCTAATCTCTGGAACCGCTACTCCGATTTGAAAAATTATTTTTGCGTTAGATTCATGAGGAAGGCTATAGGCTATCCAGCAATACGTTAAGTATTGCTAGATAGCCGAAATTCTCAGTTAGCCTAAAATATTGATATTTTTAAAGTCGGAAGAAAAAATATATTCAATAGATTTAGATATGCAGAGGTCGCTGGTATTCGGAAGAACAAGTTCGTTTATGGGCAAAATCGAACAAGGAAAAGGTGGGGCTTATTGAGAGGGAACACAAAATTTTGCATTTTTCCCTAAATATTGGAAAAATGGGAAAATATATAAGAAGTAAAGTTGTAGAAAATTAGTTAAATAATTAAATCATTTTTCTCTTACACTCATATTTACAGAAATATTGACGGTTTAAGATTGATAGTTAAAATTCTAAATATCTCTGTACACATAAGAATTTGAGAAAAATTGATGAGATAAAGAATTATAGTATACATGACTTTCTACCACTTTACTTCTTATACATTTTTCGATTATATTAAAAGTAAAATTTTATATTTTGTATTAAATTTCGATTTTTGTCCCAATTTCCTAGATCAAAAATTTTTTTATTTTATGTAGACCGTCACCAAATTAGCAACAAGTAACATCTCCTCGGAGAATAATTACAATTAGCTAATTCATACCGATGATGACTACTTTGTAGTCGAAATACGTATTTATAAAATAAAAATATTGTTGATCTAGGAAATTGGGGCAAAAATCGAAATTTAATTCGAAATATCCTTCGAGTTCTCTTTGTTATTATTTATATTTTGTGATTTCTTCTTTCTCTATGCCCCTTTTCCCCTTTGACCTATGGCATTTATTAATAAAAGTGGCCTTGTAATTATCTAAATCATATTAGATACGACATTTCATTTTGATAATTGTGGCCGTTAGAGAGTAATTTATGTATTCTAAGCAAATTGTACGCAGCTCCTACGTAATGAATTTTTTTCCTCGGCGCATTTATTGCAAAAATCTAGACCCTTTTCTCTCTGGAATCGTTAATTCCTTATAGCTTTTGAAATTGTTAACAGGCGAATATAGACATTATTTAGAATCGAATGAGCCTTCGATCATATTTTAATTCACTTTAACTCGTTTTATTGACGATTTATTCTGTTGAACTATCCTCTATACGTAGAGGTTGTGTGCTTGTTCACGCTAGACTGCCTTTTTTGTTTAAAATGTGGGTAATATGATTTTGTAGGCAATGCATGATGCGTCGTCGTTACCAGAGATATCATTGTTCGGTTTATCAGAGCACATTCCGGTTATTTCTTGGGAATTTTATAGCGATCGATAAAACTGAACAGAAAACAAAACATAAAACAAATCAAATTCAAAAATAAAGGTCGTTGAGACATTGAAGCTAAATTAAGGTTGTTGAGGCATTCGAGCTAAGACATGGAATTATTTCAGATTTGGACTTTTTAACACAAGGTAGATTGAGAATGTTAGAAAAATCGAACATTTATCATGGATTTAAACAACCGCGGATAAAAATAAATATTAAAAAGGGAGGAGTGGCAGTGTCTTAGACACGGCCGTGTATTTTACGTGAATACGTGTAACGGATACTTTGAGCGTATTATCTGTACACTGAGAGAGAAAAATACTTATATCAAGTAAACTTTTTTTGACATTTGTTTCTTGACATATATATTAATCTCGCGACAAGCTTTTATATCAAGCAAATTGTATAATGTAATAAATTGATGGGTTTGATTTAATTTAGAGTTTATTTTCTTGTTTTAAAAGCTTATTTTTAAAATTTTTTTTACTATTAATTTATTTTTATTTTTCGCTAGACATGTTTCTAAGTCTGTTCATTTCATAATTAGTTTCGTAATTTTTCATGTCATAATTTCGGAGTTAACGAGTGAACGGGTAGTAAGTTAAAGGGAAAGTGGTGCTTGGAGATGAAGGAACATAAAATATCTCACTTAATATTAGAAAAATTGAAAAATGTGTAAGGACATAAGTTGTAGAAAATCATGATGTTTACTACAAATCATTACCTCATCATTTTTTCTACAACTCGAATTTGTACGCGATATATTTAGGATTTAAATTTGCAATCTTAAACCGTCAATATCTCTGTAAATATTAGAGAAAAATGATTAGAAACTTAATTATATTAAAACGAATTTCCTACATTTTTACTTCTTATCTGTTTTTCGATTTTTCAAATATTAAGTGAGATATACTTTTGCAGATATTTCGACATTGCATTATTTATGTTATTTTTTTACTTGCACACCATATTTTATTCGCTATAACTATTTTACACTAATGTTTCACTTCTCCTAGCTTCTATCGAGTCAAAAGTTATACCAAACGAAAATTATGTGATGCAGCAAAACGATCTCAAAATGGCCGCGCTTCCCACTCAACTGCGCATGATTCGTCGCAGTTTTATTTCGGCGTAACTACTTCTTTGAACCTTTAGCTATCTTGTGGTGTAAGTATATTTTTGGAGTAGCTGATAGTTTTGTAGTTGTAACACCAAACTGTTATCATCAGTTTTTTTGAATTGAACCCCCTATATATCAAATTTATACGTATTTATGTCCAAAAAAAATTGTAATTAAGCAGTTAAAAATAATCAAAAATTGTATGAATATTATAAATTAAGTATTCCGACGTCAAACCGTCCGAGTGGTCGAGCTGTTCAAGGCACTGTGCTTGGAACTGTGAGGGTTATGGTTCAATTCCAACGGCAGTAGTTTGTCAGTTCATTTAATTTAAAAATTCGACTAAGCTTGTGAAGGTTTTCTGCAGTTTACTTACACAAACTTCAGATGAATATCGGCATAGTTACCGTACATAGAAATTTACTGTCCGTTAGGGGTCGGTAAAAAAGTTCTAAAAAGGTCTACTTGCCAGAATTCGGCCTCCCCTCTACTACTACTACTAAAGCATGCATTAAGCTTGAGAAACCAAACTAACTTCACGGACATGATTTCTTTAGATGCTTCCTACAGTGTTCCGACGTCATTTTATATTACTCGTTGGTAGAGAGACTAGGAGAGGACCTCTCATTTTAGCGAATTTCCGAACGCAGCTTTTGTTTTTGTACCGATGATGGAATTTCGTCAAAATTTGTTCAAATGTCCATCGATCCTACTTACGTGATGTTAGAAATGACCATTGTCAAAATTTATATATATACTGTTTTATTCCGTTTGGAATGAAATTTGGTATTTGAGGCACTTTTGGTATTTGAATGGTCAAGTTCGTTAATGGATAAAATCGGGCTAGGGAAGAGGGGGGGGGAGTTAGAGAGAGAGTGGAAAACACCAAATTTCACATATCTCCGTTATAATCGAAAAATTTATTAATTTAAGTAAAGTTAGAAAAACTTAGTTTATAAATTTGTTTCTTATCAATTTTTCTGTTCCATTAACATTTAAAGCAATATAAACAATTAAAGATTGAAAGTTAAAATTCTAAATATCTCTGCACACGTTAGAGTTTGAGAATAAAGCATATTTTGATAAAATGGAAACCCGACTTCAAAAATCAAATATTCTATAACAAAAAATGCACTAAAAATTAAAAAAATAATTTCATATTCTTGTGCCAATTTTAGTTCACCTAAGCAAAAATTTTTAAATATATATGTACAATTATTGTTATTTTTGGAGGCGGTGTCCAAAAGTTTTGTGAATTTCTCTATGCTGACACCGCCTTCAAAAATAGCAATAATTGTACATATATATTTAAAATATTTTGCTTAGGTGAACTAAAATTGGCACAAGAATATGCAATTAGTTTTTTACTTTTTAGTGCATTTTTTGTTATAGAATATTTGATTTTTGAAGTCGGGTTTCCATTTTGTCAAAATATGGTTTATTTCTAGCTTTCTAGTGACTTTGAAGTTCTATAACTGATTTTATTTGTCTAAATATGGGTAGACCTACTAATTTTTAGTACATTTTTTTATAACACATTTTTTTTTTACCCGTTTTTTTATTTTAATTTCTAGAGCATTTTTTTATAACAGATTTTTAGTTTTTTTTACATGCATTTTGTTTTTTTTTTGTAAAATTTTTTTTTTTTTTGGGGTCGGTTTTTTTTTGTTGGTTTTTAAAAAAATTTTCTTATTTTCCCATTATGAATGAGTATACCCTTTCGAAAAAAAAAAAAATTTCGCAGAAATCGGTTATCACATATAAAATGAGGATTTTCCTCGATTTCCCGGGGATCCTCTCATCAAAATGGGATTTGGTGACAATGGGACCAATGGGAAACCAAATCCTTTAAAATAAAAAAAAATTCAAAATCGGTTCATAAATGACGGAGTTCTGAGATGACATAATTTAAAAAAAAAATACAGACGAATTGAGAACCATCCTCCTTTTTGAAGTCGGGTTAAAAATGCTAATGAATTGTTGTAAACTTTCTTTTCTACAACTTTAATCTTTCGATTGTTCTAATATTAAGCGAAATATTTTATAGTTTGTGTTTTCTTCTTTCTCTATGCCCCTCTTTTCCCCTTGACCAATGCTATTTATTAATAAAATTGACCTTGCAAATACCAAAGTCATATCAGAAACGACATTTTGATTAGAATATAATTGTGACTGCTTGAGAGTAATTTATGTATTTTAAGGAAATTAGTTGACGCAGCTCCTGCGTAACGAATCACTTTCGTTATAGTGCATTTAAATTAAATTTGACGATATGTAAAACTGTTCTTACTACAGGTATAAAGGGCATTCAGTTGATGGTTTTATATCCGGTTTGTTGAGTAATGGTTTTTCTTGGCTTGGGAATTTTTCAGTACAATATTATTTCAGATAGGTACTTTGCTTTATCTTAGAAAAACTTCCTGCATTCTTGTTATTTATAATATTTTGTGTGTTTTTAGCGAATTTCCTGAAAGGAAATAGAGCTATTGGTCCCGTACCGAAGTCAAAATTTCGCAAAAATTTCTTCAAATGTCCATCGATCCTACCTAGTAGATGTCAAAAATCACCATCTGTAAAATTTATATATATATATATATATATATATATATCTATGGACATATATATATATATATATATATATATATATATATATATATATATATATATATATATATATATACATATATATATACATATATATATACATATATATATACATATATATACATATATATATATATATATATGTGTCTGTAATCACTCTAGCGATCACAGTTGTCTTTTTATCGGAATGAAATTTTGTATTTGAGGCGCTTTTGTTATTCAAAAGGTCCAGTTCGTTAATGGGTAAAATTGGACAAGGGGAAAGGGGGTTTAGAGGGGGGGGGAACACAAAATTTGACATATCTCTCTTAATATTCGAAAAATCGAAAAATTTAGAAGAAGTAAAGTTTTAGGTAGTCAATTTTGCTGTAGTTTTGTTTTATATCATTTTTTCTGTTACTCTTATATTTACAGAAATATTGACGGTTTAAGGTTGAAAACTAAATTCCTTAATATCACTGTACACTTTAGAGTTTGAGCAAAAATGGTAAGGTAGTGAATTGTAGCAAATTTGATTTTCTACAACTTTATTCCTTACGCGTTTTTCGATTGTTCTAATATTAAGAGAGATATTTTATATTTTGTGTTTTCTTCTTTTTTTATAACGTTACGCTCAGCGGAGCGGGCGAGTGACGGCTAGATCTAACATAATTATTTAATAATTTTAGACTGCAATAGGGAATATGCATGAAAATTTTTTTCACATTTATTTTCAGAATATGAAAATACTGTTAATACTGTAATAATATTTAAAAACGAAATTAAAATCCGACAAATATCAAGGAAGCTATAAGCTTTTAAAGATTATTATCTGTCTCTTTCTTGCAAAAATACTAAAAACGGAGTTTTACGTGTATTTTAAATGGTGAAAGTGTAATATGACGTCACATAACATATCAAGAGGGCTATCACTCTCTTTGTCTAATCGGGAATTTCAATCATTCATATCTCGCTTATTTTTAAAGTTATTTAAAAAGTAATTTTACCTTGATATTTGTCAAGTAAACATGCTTCAATTCAAGTGAACAAAAATTTTCATGCATATTCCCTATTCTACTTAGAGTTGAATTTTTCAAACTTTCTATAAAATTTAGTATATATCTTATAAATTTCAAAAGTACAAACCCAGGGAATCGGATACAAGGGATCTGATACAAGAGTTGTAGCCAGCGTCGTACACTGCCGTTCAATAAAATTGAATAGACCTTAAATGTTAATTTTATTACATTTCATAAAACTTCTCACTTTTGTAACTCTGTATAATTATTCATTTATAAACAAAGATAACTGGTACATATTTTAAGTGTGAAAAAAAGAAATGGAAGTATAGTAAAAACATTTACTACAAGAATAATCAACATTGTGAGAGACTGATTCGATTCAGATCTGTTCAATTTTATTGAACGGTAGTGTACATATACAAAAAATGAAAATATTGACAGAAAATTTGTCCTTATCACATTCATTCATCGTTTGGATATTCAAAAATTAGATTTTTGGTACTCAGAATTCTCAATCTAACATTATCAATCTACCTTGTGTTAAAAAGTCCAAATCTGAAATAATTCCATGTCTTAGCTCGAATACCTCAACAACCTTAACTTAGCTTCAATGTCTCAACAACCTTAATTTAGCTTCAATGTCTCAACGACCTTTATTTTTTAATTTGATTTGTTTTATGTTTTGTTTTCTGTTCAGTATTATCAATCGCTTTAAAATTCCCAAGAAACAACCGGAATGTGCTCTGATAAACCGAACAATGATATCTCTGGTACGACGACGCATCATGCATTGCCTACAAAATCATATGACACACATTTTAAACAAAAAAGGCAGTCTAGCGTGAACAAGCACACAACCTCTACGTATAGAGGATAGTTCACTAGTTCCCCAGAATAAATCGTTAATAATAAGTGAATTAAAATATGATTGAAGGCTCATTCGATTCGAATTGATGTCTATATTCGCCTGTTAACAATTACAAAAGCTATAAACAATTAACAATTCAAAACTAAATGCATCGAGGAAAAAAAAAATTCGTTAAGCAAGATCTGCGTCAACTTAGCGAATTTCCAGAGAATACATAAATTACTCTCTAGCTGTCACAATTATGATCTAATCAAAATGAAAGAACTTTTTACTGTAACACCATATTTTATTCGACACCATATTTTATCCCACTCAACCAGTTGCGGGGGATGCGTCGTAGTTCTAACTTGGCGTAACAACTTCTTTGAACCTTTAGCTATCTTGTGTGTAATTATATTTTTGATGTAGCTGATAGTTTTGTAGCTGCAACACCAAACTGTATCCTCCAATTTGAATTATCCCCCTATATATCAAAATTATAAGCGCAATCAAGTCAAAAAAATGATTCGACAGAAAATTATAGTAAAACTAATTTTCTACAACTTTACTTCTTATGTTTTTTTCAATTTTTCCAATATTTAGGGAGAAATGCCAAATTTTGTGTCCCCTCTCTCTAAACTCCACTGTCAAATTATACCGGATTTTTATATTTTAAAACTGCAATTCTACTAAATTTGAGTCGAATTTTTTAGCTCTCAGCTATCATACAATTGGAAAAACAGTATGTAAGTTATAATTTGGTATAACGTACATCCAAGCGTGGATCCAAGCGCGGTTATGGGCACGATGGGCATGCTCCCAACCCTAATAGACTTGTGACGTCACACTTACACGGTCTATTGAGGTCGATAGGCTGATGATATTACATCCAATGCCTTAATAAAATTTAAAAAAATCAATGAATCGTGCGTGATTCGGAACGCAGCGAAGTACTTAGTCATCATAGACGATATCATGACACGTTATGTCACATTTTGACAACATATTATCTGTTTCTTTTTGGCACATGAATACTTGTATTGGAAAAAAGAGATGACTATTCGCTGGGAGCGCATAGTCATCTACTAATTTAAAAGTAAGCGTGTGTTGTATGCACATACACAATGGCACAGGAAAGATTATCCGGGCTACCTCTCCTAAATCTACACAAAGATGTGAGCCTGGATATCGATGGAATTATCAATGTTTTCGCGAAAAAGAAACGTAAGCTTGAATTTGTAATTTAAGTAAGCGCCTAAATAAAATTATTTAATGTAAAATGTATAAATCGGTTCAGTATAGTTTAGAGTCTAAAATATGTGGCACTGTGATGGGCAAACAAACATACATTTAGTTTTGCAATTTTCGTGAGCGAATAAACTAACATTTTACAGGTTTATTAATTTACTAGTGTTCGCCCCACGGCTTTGCCCACGTGGAACTATACACTGTACGAAATCTTGGTCAGGGCGTCATATATTTTGTAAACATCTTCTTTGTAGCAAGCATTATATCGATCATGAGCGAGTTCATACTCCAACTCGTATTTGGCCGATTTTTGGGTGGCTGTGACCAGAACCTTTTTTGAGAGCAGGATCCGCGCCTGCGTACATTGTTTCTTTTTTGAATCCTGAAACGCTTTTTCCAAGAAGGGTTTCAAATTTTCGAACGACAAAAGGAAAGACGGTAAAGCACATACTTTGAGTAACAGTCCGTCTAAAATAAGGACAAATCTTTTGGGCAACAAAAAAACAAAACAATCAATTGATATGTGACTAAACAGAATAAGCGAAGAGACTAGACTAAGCGAATTTCATCCAAAGGAAATGCAGCTATTGTTTTTGCACCAATGTTGGAATTTCGTAAAAACTTCTTCAAATGTCCATCGATTCTACCTATTAGATGTTAAAAATCACTATCGCTAAAATTTATATATATATATATATATATATATATATATATATATATATATATATATATATATATATATATATATATATATATATATAAATATATATATATATATATATATATATAAATTTATATATATATAAATATATATATATATACATATATATATGTACTTTTATGTCTCTCTAGCGGTCACAGTTTTATTCCGATTAAAATGAAATTTTGTATTTGAGGCGCTTTTGGTATTCTAAAACTCAAGTTCGTTAATGGGTAAAATCGGACAAGAGGAAAGGGGGGTTTAGAGAGAAGGGGAACCACAAAATTTGATATATCTCCCTTAATATTTGAAAAATCGACAAACTTACCAGAAGTTAAGTTGTAGGTACTAAGTTTTACTGTAATTTTGTTTCCTATTATTTTTCTGTTACACTAATATTTACAGAAAAACTTACAATTAAAGATTGAAAGTTAAAATTCTAAATATCTCTGTACACATTAGAGTTTGGAAAAAATGATAAGGTAATGAATTATAGCAAACTTGATTTTCTACAACTTTACTCCTTATTAATTTTTCGATTATTCCAATATTAAGAGAAATATTTTATATTAAGTGTTTTCTTCTCTCTTTATGCCCCGTTTCACCTTCACGTATGCCATTAATTAATAAAATTGGCCTTGAAAATACTAAAATGATATCAGATACGATATTTCATTTTGATCAGACATAAATTGTGACTAGAGATATATTTATGTATTCTAAGGAAATTCGCTAAGTTGACGCAGCTCCTGCCTAACCAATTTTTTTATATTTTATTTTTAATTTTTGAATCCTGAAACGCTTTTACCATCATGTTTTGAAGTTTTTTCCGAAGGATAAAACAAAATATGGCGAAGGAAATACCCTGAGCAACAGTTCACCTGAAATAATGACAAAATTTTGTTGGTCAAAAACAAAAAACAAGCAAAATTGATATTTGAATAAACATATTATTTCTGTTCGCTTACTTTTTGAATCCTG
This sequence comes from Nineta flava, assembly GCA_963920215.1. NCBI lineage: Eukaryota > Metazoa > Arthropoda > Insecta > Neuroptera > Chrysopidae > Nineta > Nineta flava. The sequence continues at coordinate 2,555,740 of OY986041.1, forward strand.
AAAGTACATAATTACGAAGTTAGTTCGTTATAATAATAATAATAATATTCTGAGTGAAAATAATATACAATAATATCCATATTATTATTTAATATACATTTAAGTTTTTGTATTTGAGTTTTATTGACCTCCATATACATACATGTATGTACAAACTACAGCAACGTACGTCAGTGTGTTATATAGGGTGCATTCGTCTTGGACGCTCACACGCTTTCAGCGCGCTCAATCGTCGTTTTCAGCGTTCGACTTGGCGCTGTGAATGTTAAAAACCACGCTTGCGGCTGAGTTCATGAGGTAGATCCCGCGCTCACAAACGCTTACTCCACAGAGGTAGGGCAGCAAAAGCGTGAGCGTCAAATCTTACTATTTATCAAAACGAATGCTACGTGAGCGTAAACTAACCAAACATTTGTCATATTTATTAAAGTACTTAAAATTAAAATCGTTGACAAATCAGTAAAAATGGTTAACTATTTACCCAGATTATTTTCGATCGATTTAAATGATTCAGAATCTGGTAAAACGTATACTATTTCTGTTACTTCCGACGAAATAAAACGTCGCCATGTTGATACAAACTAACGCTCACAACGTCCAAACCGAACGATATTTTCTGATCGATTCTAAGCGTTTGTAGGCCAACATGAACATCAATAATTTGTGCTTATAAGCGTGAGCGCTCAAAGCGTGTGAGCGTCCAAGACGAATGGACCGATATATATACATAACATATGGAGGTCACTATTTTATTTAGAATTACATTTGTTTTTTCTATTTTAATAAATCATTACAAAAAAACAATAAAACAATCATTTTACAATAATTATCATAATAAAAGTTTTACATAGTAAAACTGTGTCAAAAGAGTATACATAATATAATAGGGGGGTGACAATTATACAGTTAGGGTGGCGTTACTTAAAAACAAGTGGGGCCAAAACGTTGTCGAGCGATACATACTTTCAATATAATACTAAAACCAGAAAAACTTGTCATATAAGTGAAGCGAAAGAATCAACTTTTTCCCGTAAGTTAAAGTATGGATATATTTTTGTCTTGTTATATACATCTTTCTATGCCATATACGGGACTGACGTAGTGTGGGTGTCAGCCACCCGGGGCGGAAGAAAATTTTCCGCCCTCTTATTTAGGTATTTCAATTTAAAAGACTATAGTATACAGTAATTATAACAGGGTACAAATAAAAAAATCATAGTCTTTTAAATTGAAATACCTAAATAAGAGGGAGAAAAATTTTCTTCCGCCCCGGGTGGCTGACACCCTGTACCCTGTTATAATTACTGTATATATACATATATATATATATATATATATATATATATATATATATAATAGGTATAACCATAAGTGTTCTATACCTGTTATATCAATGTAAGTGGCATACGTGTAATCATATTTATATATATATATATATATATATATATATATATATATATATATATATATATGTTTTACAATATAATAATCACATTTATTACAAAAATTCTTACACGTATGCCACTTACATTGATATAACAGGTATAGAACACTTATGATTAGACCTTGACGATCAACAAGATTAAGTTATTAGCGAATTGAATATCAAATGCAAATCTATGTCAAATAGTAATTTCTTATTTTAAAATTGTAGTAGAGTGGCATCTATTAGTGTAAAGTGCAATTAAAATGAGAGATAGCCGACGACACTTAAGTTATTTATGTATTAAACAAGGTAACTGTAATTACTGCTAACAAGCTTAGTATTTACAAAGAATACAATGTACATAAGAGCGTATAAGCAGAGATTAGTGTATAAGCAAAGAATACAATATACATAGTATAAGTACGATTTTTGTGTTACTTAAAATTTTTATGAGATTTTCGTCAAATGAAGAGGCAATCCACCTTCGTGAACAATTATTTTGCAGAGAAAAACGCCGAGTACTATTTGGGCGGGTTACAGAGATGGGAGCATCGCTGGGAGAAGTGTGTTGAGTTACAAGGAGTTACAACTTTTCAGACCACCCTCGTATATATATATATATATATATATATATATATAGTCCCAATGCTATATATATATATATATATATATATATATATATATATATATATATATATATAATCCCCTATTCCACACTCTTAGGATTGATTAAAAAAAGCAAAAGTAATCTATGTGTGTTCCCAGGATTCAAGCTATCTTCATACCAAATTTCGTCAATATTGGTTGGGTGGTTTAGCCGTCACAACGTAATAGACAGACAGATAAAGTTACGCTCAGACAAAAATATCTAGGAAGGCCTTTAATTACTATTACTACTCTTGCTTTTATAATATTCGTATGGATTATAAGTTAACTTTGGGGTTTGTAACGGTTAGAAATATTGATCGGGAGAAAAAACTGTATGGGATTGAAATTTGTCCAAAAATCTGTAAATTTGTCCATTTCCGTCTATCCGATAAATCAAAAACTAAGAGATTACGGGATGAAATCTTTTGAGTGTGTTCTAAAATTAAAAAAGTGACTTTGAGTACGTGAATGGCCAACATCGATTCATGAATCTCCCCGCTAGAGGGGAGAGGTATATCTATCTTTAAAATTATATACAGTCTATTTTCAAAAGCATTTCTAATAGGGAATCAATGTTAAATAAATAAATAAAATATTTACTATAAAACCATACATACATACACATACTTACAAACATCTGGCTGCTTGTTATGATGTTTGATTGGTGTCATTTAAGAGTGGGGTTTTAGTGGAGCCCACTTAATTTATGCATACACACACTACAGACTACAGAGTACCCCCACTATTTTTATTTCTTTATGAAGCATTGTGTAGTAAATAATACTTAACAATGATTCTCTATTAGCAAAGCTCGAAAACCAAATCTTTTTGGATATTATTCAAATTATAGTATGGTAAAACCGTTCCCACGACGAATGGCTCACTGTTTTATTTTTAAGTAACGGTCACTGTTATAAGTAAACAATAAATAATATTAACACTTTGTTTGATTTTTTTTACAAGATGCACGGAAGCCTCTGGGTCGGTTCACAAATAACTTGTTGAATGTTTCTGATGTGTCTGAACTCTTTACGGCAACTTTCAACAAGATGTTGATGAGGCCCATCCGAGTGGCTTCCGTAAACTTCTTCACAATTTTTCAAATAAAACTAATATATTTTTGTTATATAGATTTTTGTATAAATAAAAATTTATTTATTTTTATAAAAATAAAAATTATTATTTAATTTACTATAATTTTTGTTTGTTTTATAATTTATAATTAGTATAATAAAAATAGTTTTTCGTTTAGATTCAATTTTTTGGTTCTTACAGTGCAGAAAATTCGAGTCCGAATTTGGTCTGAATGATTAACTTTACTAATGAGATTCTAATTCACACTTTTTTCTGGCGTCTAACTTTAATAAGTTTTTCAAAACGTTTCATATCGTCATTTTTACAAAATCTTGAGCGGAACTAAAACAATCCTATTTTCGGTGTTTTTCGGGAGTATTTTAAGACATTTGTTTTTACAATGAATAAATGTGTGGAATGAAGCTTTTTTTCTTAATTTTAAAGCTTTAAAATTTAATCCCCACATAAAATTACAAAAATTGTATAAACTTTTTGCCATAGATCCCAAACCCTATTAAAATTAAGCAATTTTCTGTTTTTGTTTTGATAACTGGAAAAATAAATATTTTAGCTTATAAATTGACCTAGCAAAATGTCTGCGTTTTGGTGTCTGTAATTTGGTAAACTTTTATTGAGACATTTGTCTCGCAAAATACAGCTCTGTGGATTTTAAACTCCTAAAACTGGGGCTATTTTCAGGTATTCAAAATTATACAGCTCCGTCAATGTTAAAAATTAAGCATGCCACATACAATACCGGTATTCAGATGGCCTTAAAACTTTGTGACACGTCCCGCTCAAGATATTATGTTTAGAATGAAAAACTTTTTGGACAGTAAATACACTTGGCCGCAATTTATTAATGCATCTACAGATTTTAAATTGTTTATTTGTCAGATTACTGAACGCCAAAATCGCATAACGTTTTAAGTGAACCAAGCTAATTTTAAATTTCCCGCGTCGATGATACAACTGCCGTTTATAAAATAAAATAATTTTTATTGTACTAAGTATAATAATTCATATATTTATTTATAAATATTATTTATTTAAATAATATAATTTGTGTTAAAATTAAAATAGGAACAACTAATTTTACAAAATTAAATATACACATTTTATTATATTTATAAACTGTATTTTAAATCATTTTATATTGGAATTAAATTGTATAGCATGCAGTGCAGGTTGTTCCAATCTCTCGGCAAACTTTTCTGACAGTTGAATCCGTTTCTAGGTTTGTTCCAACTCTGTGTTAAATTTAACTGACAGATAAACATCGTTATGAAACGTTGTTGAGAGATCTTTGTTTCTTAAATTCTTCCATCCATGGACAATTTGCAAAATATATTGGTAAGATGATAATTGATGGGTTTTCTTACGACTTCTTTTGAATTTATTCTATAAATTTGAGGTTAATACACCGACATGAACATAGCTATAGATGTTTTCGAAAGTAAAAAATGGTAGCAATTTTAACATATCTACCGTCAGGTAAGTTGTAAGTGGAACAACGCTCATATAAAACTGTCAAATAAAATTTATCCTAGAGTTAACCCCACAATTTATTGGAAAGTTGGGACAACTGGCCCTAAGTAGAAAAAAACTAACGTGAATGTAATTACTAAATAACTGTAATGTAATGGTTAGCACATAGCCCCGGATAGACGGTGATCTATGGTTCGAATCCGAGTGGTTGCATTATCTTTTTCATATTTTTAATTTAGAACAAACCCATTTATATAAAGCGGCATACATATACTATTTTATTGTGAAAGTAATTATAACAAAATGTTTGCCATATTTAAATAAAAATTATGTGAAATAGTGTTTTAAAAATTAACTACTGTCGACCAGTTCCATAGACTTTGTACGACGTATGTTAATATACATGCTATACGGTAATTCACAAGTTTTAAATGATGTAAAATACAAAGTATACATATTGATTTATTATCAATTTAAAACAATTTTTTCTAAATTTTCTTTGTTTGTTTGTAAATGCATTGGATGATAAAAAAAAGAGATCTTTCAATATTTGATTAATTCTTAAAAAAATATAAATAATTAAAATTGCATCCTTAAAAACTTAAAAACATTTCACACTTAAATTTATTTATTTTTAATATATTTATTTATTTTTAATTTTATTTATTTTATTATTCTAAAATATTTGTTCATTAAGCTGTTCCAAATAAATAAAATTATCTAGTTAAGATCAATTTAACGGTTACTAGAAAATTCAAACGAATTGATAACCTCCTCCTTTCTTGAAGTCGGTTAGAAAATCTATTTCAGATAAAATAGCGGTCACATTGAATATAAATAGCAAAAAAATTCCCTTGATCAGCTCCAAGAGTGTCGCATTTTTTTGAAACAGATCGAATTAAAATTTCTGTATTTTATCGGAATTGAATTAAAAAATTGCTAAAATAATATTTTTTTTCAAAACTTTATGATGTGTGCCATACAGATTAACAGTTTGGAACGAAAGTTTAGTAAAAGTTTTATCCAAAAACAAAATGTATTCACCACAAATCGACTTTAAAAATTTGAACACGAGATGCTACTTCTGGAATTGATGATAGTAAGTGGTAGTATTTAAATCCCAATAATAGTACATGAATGACTCGACTGAATTTCGGCCTGCTTTTTAGGTTAGTTTGACATTTGATTTTTCAATTTATGTCAAATAATTATTTTTTTCTAAATTTTGTCAATTCAAAACGTCAATTTTTGTAATATTTTAAATTTATTGACAAATATTTTATTTCCAAAATTTTATTAATGCGGGTTTTTTGTTGGTTTTCCTGTCATCAAATTATTTTAGAGGTTAGAAATTATGATCTCTGATTGAAATGCGATAAGTGATCGGATTTCAAAAGCGATCACTAAAATGGCGTCCGATAAGTAACCATATGATTACTGATCGGAGATTTATATACCATTTAGCCGATAATTGCTGATAGAATAAATCGACTGAAAGCAGTCGAAATTTATAATATTTCTGTAAATGATTAACAGAAACAATGATCGAGTGAAAGTTTTGCTCATGAAAAGTTCTTCTTTAATATTAAGAGAATTATAAATTTTGTATTTATCCGTCTTCCGCTAAATCTCACTTTTACTTTAATCAATTTTCCGAATTTGACGAGTTTGATCTTTCAACAAATGCCAATTATAATTGGTAAAAATAGAAATTTTGAAAATCATGTGACACTCCTGATTCAATATTGATTTTTATTTAAAAAAAAAAAAAAAAAACATGTTTATATTTTTTTTTACATAATTGTTTCAGTTTCATTTTCATCTATTAATACTTTTCCCTTATCATCTAACAGATACACAATTAAGATCCTTAAGGATAACCATCCAAAATTTATTTAATTCATAGTCAATGTTATCAAAAATGTAGACTACAAAACTAAATAAAGTGCTTTTGAAGTAAAATTGCTTTTTTTTTCGCGGGCCCAAACTATGAATCAATAATAAATCTCATAAAATAATAAACCAATATTGTTATAGAAATATTATATGTCAATAGAAGCTCCCCACGAATATAAATAGCAAGTATATTGGCTACCAAACAGGATATACACTCCCGTTCATAAAAAATGAAACATTCTAAGTGGCACTGTATACAATATTAAGCATATATTCAGTAATATATACGCTTAGAATGTAACTTACTGGTTCAAATTTATTCAATGAGAGTGTACATATACTGTCTCTAATGTCCTGTTTTGTGCCTATATCAAAAGCCTCCAAAAACAAGTGGGAACGCTCCAAGAAATATATTTAACATATATATGCTTTAAATATATGTTTACTATTAACGTAAAAATTAAATATATGTTATTTATTAAATATATGTTACACTACTAACGCGCGTGGTGGTCATACAAACAATTTTTATTGAACGTTTTGATAACTTTATTGCAATTTCTTCAGCAACTATGATAAAAACAATATTTGGTCATATTTCCAAAATAGTGTTGTTCATATTGGGAACTTTATCTAGCACTTGAATATGCTCTTTGGTGGATAAATTATAAACTAGATCTAGTAGGTCTATATTTTTTTACCCAACCCCCGTGATATACACCGTTTGGCCTAAAATTTTCGTGATCGCACGCAACATTTAGAAACTACTGCTTTCAGGTTTGAATATATTATAAGCTCCGCTCAAGAGATCCCAATAGTTGCTGAAGAAGTCACAATATTTCCAATAAAGAACCACTTTTTTAGGTTCTATTGTCTACATTCCCGATAACTTACAATCTAAAACACAATTCAGGTTTTTAACTTCAGCTCTCTTGCAACAAATATTCTTGTTACTTGTAAATAGATTTAAAATAAATTTTTACACAAGTCACGGTTAAAATAATACTATTTAAATACACACACGTGCAAAAACTTATAAATGGAATGATTAGTAAACAAATTAACTTCTATTGAATAGAGCAAAAATGTAAAATAAAATAAGTATATGTTAAAACAAAACAAAACTCTGGCTACAAGATTCAAAATGGTTTATCCGAAGTTATGGATTTCTAATATAATCTTGATCGCCGCTTTGCGTTCTTTATAAGAACAGTTCTTAAAATTCATATTGACGTTTAATCATTTATAATTTTTGAAAAAGGTGATTGTTATCAAAGACACGAATGTGTCAAACTAATAGAAGCGGCAACACATTTCCAATTTGCTTATTCTTTCATTCATCCAATATTATATTTCGAAAATGCATATTTCCTGAGGTATTTTCGAAAAACCGTCATTAGAGTTACCTCTAGCTCAAAATACAGTTTGACTGATCGAACAAAGCATGTGGTTAAAAATTAAATATGAAATGTTTCAAGGGCCAGATATATTATTTTTAACTGGCGTGTATTATTTGAAATCCATAACCCATGTTAATTTGGAATAACACTTTTTCCTGATATGTTGCCATGGGAAAGTCAGTAATTAATCTATCTAATGCTCGGATTTAGTATAAAGAAAGAGGATGAGGCTTGGACATAAAACGAATTTATTGATCAGAGGAGTGACGTCAAAATCTTCAAAGATAGAAACCAGTAGTTTATCATACGATTCTCAAAAGACGTACATCAATGTTTCTAGATAAACATACCGATATCTATGGAAACATTGAATATAAATGCCACTAAAAAAATATTATACAAATTTATTGGGTTGGAGTTGCCCTAAGAGAATTTTTGTTCTTAGGAAAATAGAAAGTATTAGAGAACGCTAAACATCGTAAAAACGTTAACGCCGGGCGTAAATTGTACACGCAGGGTGTCGCAGGGTTGTAGAATTTGAGGTCCGGGCAGGAAAATAATTTACGCGATTGAAATCTATTGCTCAAGATTCATATTGAATCTTGATTAAGTTCAGAATCGGATTCCAATGATTTGGAAAACCAAATAAAAAAAGTAAGACGCACAGAAAAGATATAAAAATTATGACAAACAAATATAAGACCTATGCCCGTATAACCCGTGAACTATTTTCGAAATTGCACGGATTCATCACGAAAACAATAGATGCATCACGTCACCCTGTGTGAGAAACAATCGCTGTTGAATTCATTTATGCGTTTCACGGAAACTCACGATGAGCTCATAATCTCACCACAGCTTATAGCACTGCACCCGGCCTACAAAACATCAAATTGACCACAACTACAATTAAAAGACCGGTTTGAACGACAATTAGAGTTACTAAAAATAATGGTAAGGTGATAAATTGTACAAAAATTTGCTTAAACTTTATATTACCAACATTAAAGAAGACTTTGAAAAATTTCTAGCATCTTGAAGTAAAGCACACACAAAGAAAATAATTCGTTCCTCCGAAGCTCAAGTACAGTCCCATTTTTATACACAACATCCGTGATCGAATGTGACTTATGTAAAACTATATGAGGTGATTGATGTAATATTTGTTTGTGAGGTTATGTTAAATTAATTATATAATTAACATTATAAAATATTTACAACAAAAATAATTAAATAAGTTTGTTTTACAACTAATATAATTTACACATATATATTTCGATTAATTAATATTACATGAGTGTTGTTTTTATTCTTGTAAAATTTATTTTAATTAATTAAAAACTAAATTCAGAGACGTTGCAAACGTTGACAATGAGACACTCAGAGTCTGCTATCCATCCATATTTTAAAAATAATATTCATAAATAATTAATTATTAACAGTTAAATATTTTTACACGTAGTCAAAAAAAATAAAATAAATTACAAAATTAAAATTAAAAAATAAAAACACATTATTTTTTGAGAACATTTTTTCTACTACAACATAATATTTATTATTTATCCACTTTCTAAAATATTTTAAAATATATCAGTCGTTAAATAATTACTCAACAATTTTTCCATATTTCTTTTCAGTTGCTGTTGGTTTTTCATTGTTATTAACTTTTTTTCTTTTCTAAACTAAATAATTGTATATTTATTTTAAATATATAAATACTGTTGTGGGAACTTTAGTTTCCAAACGTGTAAGGATTGGAGTTTTTGTTTTCTTTTGTTGAAACACTGAAACATAAATGAAAAAAAAAACAAGGTTATAATTTTGATAACTATCTTGAAGTAGCCTCACTTCCTTGTCAGGGCCGAAATTAGCTCTGTCCTAGACGGCTGGATAGATATGTCTATAATTAGGAAATGGAAAGCTGTAGCGGCCAGAACAGGAAAGACAAATCTTCTGATGGGAGCGTTTACCGATGATTGCTAACTCAAGAGGCATTATCTCTCATGAGGTTGAGAGTAGCGTGCCTTCCCTGGGCTGTGACGGGGTGGCCGACACGCCTTTTTTCTTCTGGTAGAATGTTCTGAACAGATCCAGGATCAAGTACCTATTATTCGACTTGACCGAAATGAGGAAATCTGACATATGTAGGAATAACTAGAAGATAGGCTCTCTGTCATATCAGCTGATTAGATATGTCTATGAATAGGAAGTGGAAAGCTGGCGAAATCTTCTGGTGAAAGTGCTTACCAGGGACTACAAAGTCAAGAGGCAATATCCCGCAATTAGTGGAGAATAATGTGACTTACCTGAGCTGTGACGTTGTGGATAATAAGCCATTTTATCTTCTGGTAGAATGTTCTGAACCGAACCAAAATACCTAACTTTCGACAAGATCGAAATGGGGAACCTGACGCAAAACAAATTTAGTGGTGTTCTGACCTGTCTTTGCAAAGAGGACGAGTAGAATCGACAACGACTAAAGGGCGACTGTAAACAATCCAGATGTGGTAGAGCTTAGCAGAGGTTAAGGAGATGGGCTATTCAGGAGTCGGTAAAAAAAGTCCTAGAGAGGCTTAGTTGCAACTAAGTCGGATTGCAAGATTTGTAGCGAAAAAATATACGGAAGTCAAGTTAAATAAAACCTCATAAAAATGTATACCAATTAGGAACCTGGTGAGTACAAGAAAAATGAAGCAGTGAGCCACAGTCTACATATTATATGGATAACAAAAAAATAAATCAAAACTGACTTACCATCTATACAAGCGTTGACTAGTAAATTGCTACGTATGTGAAAAATTGTAGCGATAAATTAAATTATAAACAAAATTAATTTAATAATTATTTTGTTTTACTTTAATAATGGCGGGGGTGGACCACGTGCTCGCGTCATCTTTGGTCGTTTTGGTGGTTGTAATTTATTTTTACTCTTATTATTATTAAACCTTTGTTTATTCTGATTGATTTGCCGATGCTCTTTAACAGCAGCCTTATCCCGTTGCATTAAATCTCGATCCCTGCTATTAAAACCGCTGGTCGACGCTGCTGGCGCTGTATACTGTGCCAGAGCCAACGTATTGCTTGGCTTCATTGAATAATTATTATTGAAATGATAATTATTAATTGTTATATTTCCATGACAATTCGTCTGTGCACGCCAATCGTTCAACTGGACACCCAATCGCTTACATTCCCTCGCATATGCTATAAACGATTCACAAAAACATTTCCCATTCGGGCATTCGCACATATCTTGTATACATGCCGTATAATATTTGGCTGGATTCAATTTCTTATCGCAGTTACCAAATTTGTTGTTCCGTATTAATGGCAAACAAAAATGTTGGGTCCATTTCGCGTACCGTGGATTATTACATGTATGACTGCCACCACGCATATGCTGTATGGTCTCGCCACGATATCCTGGCAATTCTTCGTTATTATTATGCTCGTTATAACGGGCACATGCTTTTTTCCCACCGACACGCCATGATTGTGCAAATTTCCAGATTTCTGTTTCGTTTAGCTGTGTACCCTTTCGTGTGACCAAATCATCACGTACAATTGAATTATAATTCCCGCACAGTCCACATAATTTCCCCTTGTAGCGTGTCGGTACTGATACTTCTAGAAAACTATTACCATCCCATAAAACTTTTACACCAACGTATGTGGAAACAAGAATATATTCATCGGATTTATCGATACGTATTTCACGATTTTCACGTTTTTCAGAACCGTCATCTTCAGGTCCACGATAGTTTGACGATGAATATGGTATGTTGATCCGTTTGCCATTGACTTTAATGCGTTTCTTCTGGCCTAAGTTAATTTTTATATCTTTGATCTTAATTGATATTGTTTTCGTCCATGATGATACTTTAGTTTTACGATTGTCATTGGTCACGCGAATTGAGAAGGTATGATCTACACAATCGGCTACCAACTGATATTTACAGGATCCTTGAAAACTATAAAATCGACCGTCGAATGTTTTGTAATGTGGATCACCAAAAACTGTGCAAACTCCATCACCTATAAAAACAAAAATTATTCAAATTAGTATCTGTTTGATACTTCCCAAGACACACTCCTTCTCAAAAACTTTCACTGTACTATGTGATAGGGCCTTGTGGTCGGAAGGAAAACCACCCTACCTCAAGAAAGGAATCATCTGGTATACAGACGGATCCAAAACTGAAGAAGGGACTGGGGCGGGAATCTACGGTAAGAGACCTAATGCAAACATAAGCTTCAACTTGGGGAAATATACCACGGTCTTCCAAGCAGAAGTCTACACCATACTGGCTAGCGTCCGTGAGAACCTACGTAGAAGCTACATAAACCAGAACGTATGTATTCTTTCGAACAGTCAAGCTGCTTTAAAAGCCTTGTCTGGAACTGAGGTCACCTCAAGGGTAGTCAAGGATTGTCTGGAGGAACTTCTGAAACTGGCAAAACGGAACAATGTTTAATTGATCTGGGTGCCGGGTCACAGTGGTTTCGAAAGAACCGAAAAAGCAGATACCTTTGCAAAGAATGGAGTCGAAATGCCTTTCATAAGCCTAGAGCCTATTTTAGGAATTCCAATGACTGCATGTAAACAGGTGATCAACGAGTGGTCAAATGCTAAACACCGTGATCACTGAGAGAAAGTACCGCGGCAAGATTGCAGCAAAGAGGCTATCTCTCGATGCACTGAGGCTGAGCAGGATGCAACTGCGGAGGATTACCGGATTCATTACCGGGCATTATCTCCTGCGGAAGTATCTGCTCACAATGGGTCTCCATAACGGGTCCATTACGTGCAGATTGTGTGACGAAGAGGAAGAAACATCCAGCCACATAATATTTGACTGCGAACCTCTGGGTTGCAGCAGATACAGGATATTCGGTGCATCTCACCCCGAATATATGAACCTTCGGGAAGACCTGATAAGCAAGCTCCAGGCTATTGCTAACATATGAGCAAAGCAAATCTCATCAAACTGAAGTGGAAGGGGGGGCTCAATGGGCTATAAAGTCCAAGTGAAATAATTTTTACCCCAAAAAAAATCAATGAATCAATCAATCTGTTTGATAAGTATCTATTGATCTCAATTTTCTATCTATTTCTAATTGTCAAAGAGCAAATTACGACTAGCTAATTTATACTGATGATGACTACTTTGTAGTCGAAATACGTATTCATAATACAAAAACTGATCTAGGTATTGAGGCGAGTTCTCATTAGTTCTCGTTTGATCTAATATATAATAATTAATGCTCATTTGATGCCAAATTAAATGCTTAATTTGATCACAGCGTGCGCTGCAGTCGATTTGGCTACCCGCACCATATACTCTACACCTTGCCAATACTTAAATTAAGTTCTGTGTAAAAATGAAGCCATAACTATCAATTAGTTACCACATTCGTTCCATCTTTATTAAATCAACTTACAGCTAAATAATAAATGCTTTTATTTCAAAACACAGAAGAAGTTCTATGACAAATTTTCATTAGACAAAAGGAAAAAAAAATTAAACTTACTTTCAACACATTTCGGACAGCATTGACCTGACGGATGAACTAATTTATGATTGGGCGGACATGGAACATTATTATGATGTGGACACTTTTCCATAGCACAATGTATTTCGCCATCTTGACACATGCACGATTTGCACGGATCTAATTGCCATGATTCACCATCCTATAGAAGAATTAAGAAAAAAAAAAAAAACTCATTAAAATTGTTTTGGACCTGGCGGCAAATGACGGCGAGACAACCCACATAATAAAAATTTGTTTGTTCATAAATCATTCGAGTTTTTATTGATTTATTTTTACTTTGATACGTTTCTTAAACTCACAAAAGCTTTTAGCATCATGCACAAATCATATTTTTGTTGTTGTTTTGTTCAGAGGTGGGCAGGAGATGACTCGGCCAAGCTCTGAGTGAGAGGTAGGGAAGAGAGATAGAGTTAATACAGGGTAACCTACCAATTATTAATATTTTCTTTTTTTAATTAAAACATTTTCTGAAAAAAATATAATACCAAATCTTTTTTATGGTCACTATTATACAAAGTAAATAATACATACAATCATTCAATACATACTCTGGAATTTTGGGCTGGTAATTTGGGTCATAAAATGTACCTTTTAGTAAATATCATATTTGTGTATGAATAAAATAAAAATATAAAAAAAATATATATAAATCTTTTGAACCTTTAAGTTTACCGCTGGACCATTGTAATAAAAGAGGGAAATTTTTGCAAAGGATAATTTAAATAGAAATATAGTTTTGGAAATTCCAAATAATTTGTCTAAATATTTTACTATTCATATCCGAGAACTAATAAAGAATTATTTACCTGATTTAATTATTTTTTCTTCATATGGAGTATGCTCAGTATAGTGTCATGGGAATTTGATGAATTAAGTTAAATTTTACATAAAGTGGGAATTTGAGTTCTTCGAGTTAGTCTACTTTGAATTGAAAAAGTGAAAAGTACTTTTTGTAGTAGTGGAAATTATTTTTCGCATAATTTGTTTTTCAAAAAAAATAAAAGTAGTGAATTTAATAATGGAGATGACATCGCAAGCAGTCTTGGATAAGTTCAGATTATTATTATTATTATTGTTATTATTATCATTATTGTTATTATTATTATTATTATTATGTTTTTTGGTGTACCTCTCCATACTGCAAAAGATATTATTTAAACAATAAATATTTTATAAAACTATTTCTAAATTGATTGAATAAATTATTGGGCAATAATCGGTAGGACAACCTGTATTGAAACATCGTTCCGTCTTGCTTCAAAACATACCTTCTTTACTTACTCTCACCCAGCTTATGGAGAGCTCGTAAGGCTCAGACGAGCTGTCTGTGCCCACCTCTGCATTATATCTTGTCCTTTTTGACAGGGGGAGAAAAAAATATATGAAATGATGACTGTCAAAGTATGTGGAAAATAAATGATGATATTCTTTTACACAACTTATTTGTGTATTTTGTTTTCGGAAACCTTATAAGTTTCTAGGAGAAGATATGATAAAGTGTATTATTATAAAGTGAAAATGTGACAACTAACTGAGTTAATTGTTTAAATATCCTGTACCTTATCAATGTTAAATAGATAGATAGATTGTAGCGGCTCACCTGGACGGGCTAAACTTCGACCATAGGGTTCATTGTGATGCCTAAGGATGTGAGGATGTGATTGGAGTGGAAGGAATTTTGTGTGTAGGCTAGGAATTGGTTAGTTGGGCGGCTGCAGCCGAATCTGATAGCAACTATACCGATATTTCTCTGGAAACCTTCACAAGCATAGCCGGTTACTTCGTTCTTGTCCATACGCCGACAGTTTAGTCAATTTACTGCATCTTTTTTTTCTGAATAATTGTCAAAATGCCTATGTCGGGATTCGAACCCATATCCTCCCAGTTCTAAGTAGACATAACGCCTTAAATCGCTCGGCTACTTGGACGGTTTATCAGTGTTACTTTTAGGGAGATCCATTAATTGTTTATGAAGAAAACGAGTTTAAACCAGAGGTGGGCACAGACAGCTCGTCTGAGCCTTACGGGCTCTCCATAAGCTGGGTGAGAGTAAGTAAAGAAGGTATGTTTTGAAGCAAGACGGAACGATATTTCAATACAGGTTGGCCTACCGATTATTGCCCAATAATTATATAGTATCGTCTATAGTATTGTCAATATTTTATTTTTTTTGAAAAACAAATTATGCGAAAAATAATTTCCACTACTACAAAAAGTACTTTTCACTTTTTCAATTCAAAGTAGACTAACTCGAAGAACTCAAATTCCCACTTTATGTAAAATTTAACTTAATTCATCAAATTCCCATGACACTACACTGAGCATACTCCATACGAAGAAAAAATAATTAAATCAGGTAAATAATTCTTTATTAGTTCTCGGATATGAATAGTAAAATATTAAGACAAATTATTTGGAATTTCCAAAACTTATATTTCTATTTAAATTATCCTTTGCAAAAATTTCCCTCTTTTATTACAATGGTCCAGCGGTAAACTTAAAGGTTCAAAAGATTTATATATATTTTTTATATATTTTTATTTTATTCATACACAAATATGATATATACTAAAAAGGTACATTTTATGACCCAAATTACCAGCCCAAAATTCCAGAGTATGTATTGAATGATTGTATGTATTATTTACTTTGTATAATAGTGACCATAAAAAAGATTTGGTATTATTATATTTTTTTCAGAAAATGTTTTAATTAAAAAAAGAAAATATTAATAATTGGTAGGTTACCCTGTATTAACTCTATCTCTCTTCCCTACCTCTCACTCAGAGCTTGGCCGAGTCAACTCTTGCCCACCTCTGGTTTAAACAATATATTAAGTGTCGTCACATTATTAAACGGTGATTTATTACTAACGCAGGGCAACGTGCCTATTTAAACTGTAGTTAGTAAAGGTTATTTTGTAATTTTAAGTTTAAAGGTTCCAACATAATTATACAAAAAGTATTACTTGAAAGAATAGAAAGTATTCAAATCACTGTATTTTTTGCTACTTTTTAAACGCCTGTACATACGCGCGAAATGAAAACAACCAAAAAATCCTTGCAGTTTTTTGAAGTTGAAGGTAAGAGCTAAGTATCCTGAAATTTTCAATCTTTTTTGAACGAGTTTGTATAATATATGTGCACTTGATATCTGACAATAATTAGCCCTTTACATTTAATAGCACAGGTACCGTAGTCAGTTGAAAAGCACCAAAACTCATTTAAGCTTTAGCTTTAATCTTTTAGCTTTAAAATGCCACCTTAATCAAGTAGATATCTCTAATAGAAAAATATTTACACCTAAAACTGTAAATCCCAAAAATACGACTTTTCAATTGCTTTATTTTGTGTGAACCGGAAGTGATACGTACAAAAATAAAATCACCATAGGTTTTCGTTTGTTTGAGACTCTAACGAACATTTTCACAAAGTTTAAACAAAATCTAAATCATCGCAGCAACGATTTTATTTATTTTTGATGATTTTTCAAATGGAATGACTTTATATTGATATCTCATCAATTTTTGTAATATAAACTCACCTGATATAATTTTCCCTTGTGCAAACATGTTGTACGGATTTCCTCAACGGGTGGACAATGTGGACAACAATCGCCGGGAGCAGTTTTTTGATCTTCTGCTGCACACAATAAAACCGGACATGTTGAACGTTGACAAACCGATGTACCATTTCCAATACATGTACACGTTGTACAATTTTGTACATCCATATTAAAATGTTGTCCATGTGATATATAATTTCGACCCAAAATACAACCGGATGCACTGGGCAATAATGTACGTGTACCTTTACATTGTGGACAACATTCACCCGCTGGCAAATATTGACTATGTGCGGGGCATTGGAGAACAGGACATGCACGTTTTGTGCAAGTCATTCGTCCCAAATCACAATGGCATTTTAAACATGGATCTTCTGGTATTGTGACGTCACGTTCATCTGTCACACGTTGGCCATTGATTCGACAACCTAGAAATTATACAAAATTGATTTATGGTTTATTAAACTACCGAATTAATTCCATTACAGTAATTTATTTACAATAATATAGATTAAACAAAGCAAGAAACAAGCATCGAAATTTCTGTTAATTCCTAATAGAAAAGCACTGGTTTTTGAAAGCTTTTATTTAACTTTCAATGTATGTATGTATGTTCGGGTCAAATCTTGCATGCTGAATTAGAAGCATTTCCTCTTATCCAACGGTGTTGGTTTTTTACGTTGTTGGTTCAATTCCGATGACAATGCATTTTTGAAGGCAAGGGGAAACACAAAATTTGGTAAAGATTATTAAAATAATCAAAGAGAACTGTAGGGTTTTTTTGAAATTATATTTCAAATTTTGGTCCGCAGAACTAAATTTAAAATTGCACGAAACAATTCCACCTCACTAACACCAGAAATTGGCAACGTTGAACAAACTAAATGGTGCAAACTAACATACTTCCGTCCATGCACAAATAAAATCACTCGAGAATTAAGGGACCACAACTTAAAAACAGCGCTTGTTAGTAAAAATAAAATCAAACAGTTACTGGGCAACCCTAAGGATAAAATTAGTAATGAAAAACAATCGGGCATATATGGTGTTAATTGTCAAAACTGTTCGAAAATTTACGTTGGTCAAAGTCGTCGCCAAATCGGTATTCGAATCAAAGAACATCTGGCTCATGTGAAATTTGGGAGAACCGAAAAATGTTGTATAGCGGCGCACGTTATTGAGAACAACCATAAAATTGATAAATCGAATCTAAAACTACTTAAATCGGTACAAAATCCCACAGAATTAGATGCATACGAAAGCATCTACATATACAAATTGAGAAAACAGATAATGAATTTAGACAATGGCCCAATTCCAAATTCTGATTTAATAAAATTAAACCATTTTCAAAAATAAAAATAAAAATCCAATACCTGAATGTCAAAGTTAACGTAGGTACACTCACTTTAGTGACAAAGCAAACGCCGCATAGTCACCAAAGAATACCGCCAATAAATATGTGGGGCTTTCCACACACCTAATCCAGTAGTCAGGCAACTTAAATAATCCTCAAGTCAGATTATACCCTCAGTCAAATCGTATAAAAGGACATAATTTTTTAATCTCATTGTGACACAGGCACCAAATTAGCAACAAGCAACATATCTCTGAATCCATATCCCAGAGATAGTTACGATTAGCTAATTCATACTGATGATGACTACATTGTAGTCGAAATACGTATTTATAAAATACAAACAAATGTTCTAGGAATAGGGGCAAAATTTGAAATATAATTACAAAATTTGGTATATCTCTCTTAATTTTGAAAAAATCGAAAAACACATAAGAAGTAAAGTTGTAGAAAATTAGTTTTGCTATAAAAAGCATGTTTTAAAAAATGTTTTATTAATAGAAACTTATTCTATTTTAAATTATTTTGCATTTTTTAGTTCATATTGCAATAAAAACAAATGTTTTTTTAGTCTTTTTAAACTCAAAAAAATTTTATCCGTGTTTCGAACTACGAAACACTTATGGAATATCTCAGATATCTGTGTTTCTGTCTCAAGATTTGTCGCAGAGACTATTTTAGGTAAATGATTTCAACTAATGACTTATATATCTCTCGGGGCTGAAACCAGGCGAATAAGACGCCCTTCCACCATCTGACAGAATGTCCCTAAAGAGTTAAAATGAGGAACCTAGCTTTCGGCTCAACGGGGAACATGACGTAAAACAACTAAAGTGGAGGTCTGTCCTGTCATTTGTAAAGAAGGCGGATAGGTTCGCTAACGAACAGTGCTAGATAGAGGAAACGACCTAGCTGTGGTAGAAGATGGAAGAGACTGATGTACTCACCCCATCAGTCTCTCCCATCATCACCTATGGGTCGGTAAAAAATGCTTAGAAAGATCTACTTGCTAAGCTTCGATCTTCCCTCCACTTCTATATGTCGAAATATAATAGTTTTTTTATTTACATCCCCCATCGAAATCGAATCAGATAATCGTTAGGTATTAGATTATATACATCAGGTGCCGACTATCTTTACCAACGGTTTCTCTATCTTTCCTTCCTTCGCCCCAATTACTACTAATAGGATTGAGTTCTGTACAAAATGTATTGTCAAAGATAGAACTAATAATAATAAGGAGATATTTTAGCAAAGAAGGGAGTCGAAATATCATTCATTGGCTCAGAGCCTATTTCAGGAATTCCAGGGACTGCATGTAAACAGGTGATCAGCGAATAGTCAAATGCTAAACACCGAGATCACTGGGAAAAAGTACCGCGGTAGGATCTCGGGAAGGTACTGCTTCAGAGTGCAACCAAGAGAATATCTCTCGATGCACTAAGGCTGAACCCGATGCAACTGCGGAGGGTTACCGGATTCATTACCGGGCATTATCCCTTGCAGAAGCATCTGCACACAATGGGACTCCATAACGGGTCCATTATGTGCAGATTGTGTGGCGAGGAGGAAGAAACATCCACCCACATTATCTTTGAATTCGAACCTCTAGGTTACGGCAGATACAGGATATTCGGTACTTCTCACCCCGAATATATGAACCTTCAGGAACACCTGACCAGCAGCCTCCTGGCTATTTCCAACATACGAGGAAGCAAATCTCGTAGGACTGAAGTAGAAGGGAGAGCATAATGGATCATAAGGTCGGAGTGCAATACTTTTTTGACCCCAAGATGTATCTAACTATCTATCTATTGGTATTAAATAAATCCGACGAGTGAAGAAAATCAAAATCAAATAATTAGTGTGTACGTGATTAAAATCATATAATCAATAACATTATTATGCCCTATATTATGATATTTTCCTAAGAAACGTATTGGCGCGGAGGCGTTTTCATATAACAAGAGAAAAACACAAACACGATGTGTGATGAAAATGAGTAAAATTGTTTAAATTAAAATACATTTTTTATTGATTTCCCAATTATACATTATTTTGTAAAGAAAATTTATTATCAAGAATTCAATTTAAAATGTATTTTCATTTTGATTATAACTTAAGGAAGTTGGGATTGATAGCGATGCCTGAGGTACGAAGGGAAACGTCCCATGTTAATGTATAGAGAGCATGATGTTAATTATCATTAACTTGATAACTAACATCATGACAAAATTTGATATCATGGCTAATAAAGAGTCAAAGATATTGGAAATTAAATAAATAAATGTCGTTCGATTATACAGGGTGGGCCATCTAATGTTTGGAATTTGAACTATAGGTTATTTTGATGTTGGAAGGTTTGATGACAGTTTTGTTGTGACAAAAAGTTAGTTTTTTGTTTGAAATTCACGAAATGGGTCGCTTTTTGCTTGAACAAAGTTGGGAAATATTAAAAACTTATTTCCAAAGTGATGAGTCTTCTACTCAAACTGTAAAAAATTTACGAAAAAAATTTGACAAAAAGGATGTGCCAAAAACGCAGTTTGTGGATCAATTTGTGAAGCGAGGTCGTGAAAATGGATCATTGTTGGATAAAAAAAACCCGTGTGCACACTCGACCGAAACCATCGAAAACATCGCTCCTGTTGCTCAGAGTGTGCGTGAAAAACCATCAACATCAACTCGTCGTCGTTCTCAAGAAGGGGTCGTTCTCTTGTGCGGAGCCGTTAAAGACAAGTGTTACGCTAACCATCCAGAGACGATTGACGACTTGAAACATGCAATTGAAGTTGCCATTGACGAAATAGAGGCCCAAACAACCGAAAATGTACTGAAACGAAGTTGGTACGACCAAAGAATACAATATGCATAGAATCTCATAAGTACGATTTTTGTGTCACTAGAAATTGTGAATTGTGAGCGTGACCGTTAGATGACAATAGCGGTTCGATTTCGGTATTTAGTGCCTTTAGCAGAACAACCAACTGTATTCTTTGTGTATATTGTATCTGACCAAAAACATAAATGTAAGAAAGGGCTAAGTATTCGGAAAAATCCTTAATGTAATAGTTCCTTCTTAAAAAGTGATGATATGAGAGTAAGGACCAAGCTATTTACAAAGTAAATAGCTCTAGACTTCATATAATAGTTCCTTCTTAAAAGATGATGATATGGAAGAAAGAACCGAGCTATTTACAAAGTAAATAGCTCTAGACTTCATATAATAGTTGCTCTTTAAAAAGTGATGATATCCCATTAAAGAGTCGAGCTATTTACAAAGTAAATAGCTCGGTAAACTATTATCTAAAAAAAATTAATGAGGGGTAAATTGATTAAATGTAAGAAAAAATTTGGTTGAAATTTATTTCGTAAGTTTTCCCTTAGTATGTTTTTAAAATTTTATACCGTCTGTTTAGTTTACATCTTCGTATCATAGATCCCACGAGTATGAGAGAGTACATGTGTACATATACATTAAGCAATGTGTATGAGAAGGTCTTATAGGTTTAATATACAAACATATTTTTCAAAATAGTGAATAATATTTATAACGAGTATGAGAGAGTACATATGTATGCATTAAGCAATGTGTATGAGAAGGAGGTCTTATAGGTTTGAGTGGTTGGTGACCACTCGAACAGTTATGAAAAATATGCTTGGTTATCAAACCTATAAGATCTCCGTCTCATACTCATTGCTTAATGTATATGTACATATGTACTCTCTCATACTCGTGGGATCTATGATATGAAGATGTAAATTGAACATAGTGTATAACGCGACAAGTTTTAAAATATTTGAACTCATCAGAAAAAATAACTTGCCGCGTTATATAAAATTTTAAATTTTCCCGAAAACTCGGCCCTTTGTTACATTTATGTGTTTGGTCGGATACAATATACACAAAGAATACAGTTGGTTGTACTGCTAATGGCACTAAATACCAAAATCGAACAGCTATTGTCATCTAGCGGTCACGATCACAATTCACAATTTCTAGTGACACAAAAATCGTACTTATGAGCTTCTATGTGTATTGTATTCTTTGGTACGACTGAGCGACAAACTGAGAAGTGTGTTTGTGTTGATTTATTAATGTATACATATTTTTTCGCGCTCATTTCAATGTCACGAATGTCATATGCAGTACACATTTTAAAAACAATGTTAAATGTTTTTATCCTTAATTTAGCCAACAAACTGTACTCATGATTTGGATGGCGATTGGCACATGTCACCAATAACGTTACGTCTATATGTAAATAAAATTTTGAAGTTTTCTAATCGCTGTATCAATAATAAAAAATAGTTATTCAATACTATTTGCTATATCTCCATTTAATCCCATGTTAAAGTGCTATATTTGTTCTATTTTTTTCGCAATAACAGTATGCACAATCGTATTTAAACTCTGCGTACGTACATTTCTAAAGTATTTATTTCCATCATATATATTTAGTCGAAACTTTCACATTGTAAACGAATTACGCCCCAACTCCCTTAAGTAATGCTGGGCAGGTACTAGTAGTACATTTGTTTATTTGTATAAGGTGTTTACTTTATAGTCCGTGTGCCCACCTATGCAATTTTTCACTATTGTATATTTTTATTATAATATTTTGCTTGATATAATTAGTTGAAGCAACTTAAAGTTCATTTTCAATGCAATAACTTTTCCACAAAAGTCATGAACTAATTGTGTGGTGTTATGCAAAATAGAGTTAACCCACAGGTTACTGGTTTTGAGAGAATTGGCTTCAAAGCAGTAATATGACAACTGATAAATGTAATAATACTTTACAATTGTTATATTATTAGGTTTTGAATAGCTGATTGGGCTTGGATCATTTTTGCACATTGTAGGGAATAACGTTTTATCCCACTTGGGTGGGATAACTCTAATTTTCATGTTTTGTGGAGTGAACGCTTTTTGCAGAACACCATCCAATTATTGATTCAGAAGTTTACCTGGACACTTCAGCATTGCATGTAGCAAGGTTAGAAACAAATAATTAGCTGGGAAGCTTTTGGAAAAATTATCAATATTTCCCCTTTTTATTAAATCGATAATTTTTTAGTAACGTTTTAACGTTTGATTGGTTCCAAGTGTATAGGGATTGCCCCTGTACTCCAAAACATACGTAAGTTTTCGTATTTTCCGTATAAATTATTTAAAACACAAATAAATTGTATAACAGTTGCGACATAATTTCATCTGTCGTTTCTAAACCTACATTAAATAATTTTAAATTTTTTTAAAATAAATATTTTAAAATAATCAATCAATCACCAAATATAAACTATGTTCCGGATTTTTCCGAAAATTATTTTTAAATTTTTTATATTGTTTGTACAAATTATATCATTATTTTGTTTTAAAATTTATTATTAAATAAATATACAAAAAATTCGTTACGCAGGAGCTGCGTCAACTTAGCGAATTTCCTTAGAATACATAAATCACTCTCCGGTAACAATTTAAGTCTGATCAAAATGAAATGTCGTATCTGATATCATTTTAGTATTTTCAAGGACAATTTTATTAATAAATGGCATAGGTCAAGGGGAAAGGGGGCATAAAGATAGAAGAAAACACAAAATATAAAATACCTCTCTTAATATTGGAACAATCGAAAAATGTATAACAAGTAAAGTTGTAGAAAATCAAGTTTTACTAAAATTCATTACCTTATCATTTTTTCCAAACAGTAATGTGTACAGAGATATTTAGACTTTTTACTTTCAATCTTTAATTGTAAATATTTCTGTAAATATTAGTGTCACAGAAAAATGATAAGACACAAAATTACAGTAAAACGAAATACCTATAATTTAACTCATGATAAACTTTTCGATTTTTCAAATATTAAGGGAGATATACCAAATTTTATGTTTCTCCCCTCTCCTTAAACCCCCCTTTTCCCTTGCCAGATTTTACCGATTAACGAACTTGATCTTTAGAATACCAAAACCGCGTCAAATACTAAATTTCATTCCGATCGGAATAAAACTGTGACCGCTAGAGAGTCCACAGGCACATAAAAAGTATATATATATACATATATATAAAAATTTTAGCGATAGTGATTTTTAACATCTAATAGGTAGGATCGATGGACATTTGAAGAAATTTTTACGAAATTCCAACATTGGTGCAAAAACAATAGCTGCATTTCCTTTGGAGGTAATTCGCTAAAAATAAAAGACGTATCTATCTAAGAAGTTACTTTTTGTCGAATTTACGCAACAACATTACGCCAATGTCTGACAAGTTGTCTACCGAAATAACGAAAAAATAGTTTCACGCTATTTCATTGCTTGTGAAGAACAACCAGAAGAAAACATATTTTCTTGAAGATAAAACCTGTATAGATCGGCCGTTTGCCCTCGAAAAACTCTTTTCAGAAAGTTTTTCGAGAACAAATTAATAAATATTGTTCGTTTAATAGTATTGATAACTGTCCACTTTGGTCAAGACGTCTGGTGGTCAAGAACGAAATCAGTTTTAGTGTGTAGTAAGTTATCGTCGACCCAGATCTCTAATATAGTTTATAGTTTCTGCCGAAATACCTGCATTAACAAAATTTTGGAAATAAATTACTTGTCAATAAATTGAAAATATAAACAAATTAACATTTCAAACTGTCAAAATTTATTTAAAAAAATAATTATTTAACATTAAAAAAATAGATTATTTCCTTGCACAAAAAATTCAGACATATTTTTAAGCCCCCCCACCCCTCTCATGTCAGTGCGCAATATAATAAAAATAAAAGGTTTCCCTTTTTTATAGTTTGCCATTTTTGTGTACTATTGATTTTTCAACAGCTAGTTTCTCGGGTAAATAAAAAAAATAAAAAATTTTCCCATTACATACACTTGGTGACATACGGTTATTTTTCACAATTGTATAGTTGATTTCTGCCTGGTTCATTCCGTTTTCGAATAAAAATTGTTACTATATTTATAATGAACAATTTTTAGCCGAAGCATTTTTTCGAAAACCGAATCAATAAGGCGTAAATCAATTATGAAATTTTAAAAACTGACATCAATGTGTGTGGTCCATAGTGAAACTGTCAACCAAATTAGCAACGAATAACATATCCTGAGACAATATAAGAGTAATTTTAATAAGAGTGATGTTCACATGAGTATATTTGAATGAAAGCAATTTTAACAAGAGTCATTTCAATAAAATTTATTATCTATTTATATCATAGGTGGGCAGACCTTGACTGCACTCAGTTCTGAGTGAGAGGTAGGAAGAGAGATAGAGTAAATACAGGGTATCCTACCAATCATTATTATTTTCTTTTTTTAATTAAAACATTTTCTGAAAAAAATATAATAATACCAACTATTTTTTATGGTCACTATTATTCAAAGTATACAATACATACAATACATCGAATACATACTCTGGAATTTTGGGCATAAAAAGTACTTTTTTAATATATTTGGGTATGAATAAAATATAAATGTTATATAAATTATAAAATATAAATCTTTTGATCTTTTACATTTACCGCTTGTAAATTTTTTGATGGTTAAGCTTTAGTTTAGATTTTAGAATTAGATTTTAGGAAATTCCGAATAATTTGCCTAAACTATTCATATCGGAGAATTAATAAACAATTATTTACTTGATTTAATTATTTTTTCTTAGTTGGGGGTATAGTGTCATGGGAATTTGATGACACTGGATACAAAAATGATGCCAATGATAAAGCTGAGTGGAGGGAGGTTTGGTAATTTGTTACTAATTTCTAAATGGTAAAATTTTACATAAAGTGGGAAAACATATAGTTGTTTTTGGTGTATCTGTCCATATTGTAAAAGATATTTTTTAAACAATAAATATTTTATACAACTAATTCTAAATTGATTGAATAAATTATTGGGCAATAATCGGTAGACAACCTGTATTGAATCATCGTTCCGTCATGCTACAAAACATACCTTTTTTACTTACTCTCACCCAGCTTATGGAGAGTCGTTCGACTCCGGCGAGTCGTCTGCGCCCACCTCTTAATTTATTTTTTTAAATCTTTTTTTATTTCTATTTTTGTCTATTGATCTCCATTTTCTATCTATTTCGAATTGTCAAACAGTAATTTACGATTAGCTAATTTATACTGATGAAGACTACGTTGTAGTCGGAATACGTATTTATAATACCAAAACTGATCTAGATATTGGAGCGAATTTGAAATTTTATTTCAAAAACCTAGAGTTTTCATTAATTATCATTTGATAATCTAATATTTACATATATTAATACTATTTGACTGTTCAAACCATAAAAAAAAGAGTTTATTTTTATATTTGAAGTTGTATTTATTTAAAATTCTCGTCGATTTGTTTATTTTGATAACAACTTGTACAGATACTTAATCAATATGTTTGCGAGTATTGATTTAATGATATTTTCTAGTAAATTTTCATAACTATTAACTATTTCCAATTAATTCTCATTTAATTGCCTGTTATAATAAATTTTATTATTTGTATTGCGTATTAAAATATTTTTTATTACATTAAAAATTGCACTTTGAACGGAAAATCCTATTGTATACGTTGAAATTTTTTTATATATAGGGTGTCCTAAAAGTCTAGAAATACAACAATATCTAGAAATAATCTATTTAATTATTTGCTGGTTTTTTAGTGTTAGATAACGCTCAAAATAATCCGTCAACTTTGTCGAATTGTCTTAGAATAAAACACTCTCTTGCGGTCACAATTTTAGTCAAAATAAAATGAAAAGTCGTATATGATATTATTTTAATATTTGCAAGGCGAATTTTATTAATTAATGGCATAGGTCAATTGGAAAAGGGGGCTTAGAGAAAGAAGAAAAGACAAAATCTAATATAACTCTCTTAATATTTGAACAATCGAAAAATGTATAAGAAGTAAAGTTGTAGAAAATCATATTTGCTACAATTTGTCATCTTATCATTTTTTTCTCAAACTCTAATGTGTCCAGAGATATTTGAGATTTTAATTTTCAATCTTAAATTGTAAATATTTCTGTAAATATTCGTGTAACAGAAAAAATGATAAATAATAAAATTATAGTATAACTAATTCTCTACAACTTTACTTCTGATGTATTTTTCAATTTTTCGAATATTAAAGGTTATATAGTAAATTTTGTGTTTCCCCTTCTCTTTAAACCTTCCATTTCCTTTATCCGATTTGGTCCATTAACGAACTTGGGCTTTCAAGTACCAAAAGCACCTCACATAAAGTGAATTATTGGTAGTCTACGTAGCTCCTACAAATTTTCTTAAATACACATTTTAAAACTCCGATTATTGATGAGATTTTACGAGCTAAACTAGAAAAGAATTGACTGTGAAATTTGCTGTTTTTTTATTCATTAAAGTTTTGAATTCGTTTCTATGAATAAGATTACTTACAGGATGCTTCAGAAGTATCGGTCATTATGAACAATTTGAGTAAAGTAGATGGGAAAAAATTGTGTTTTCGTGAAAAACTGTCTTAAGCGACAGTGAATTTGAAAAACAATTTCCTTAAACTGGAATCCAACAATGTTTACGATATACGAGATAATGTAAAATAGTTGATATTGAAAAATCCCGCATAAATTGATTACCAAATCGTTTGCACGATGTATTTGAATCTTGTCACGATTAGAAAATTTTGACAACAATTTTTTGTACCAAAAATTGTCAATATTACAGTTTTTTTTTTAAAATAAATACGTATCATTCCTCTTAAAACTTCCTGTACATATACGGTATTAATTGGATAATGGATATGGAGAGACCCATGAAGGTAAACTTATTGGGTGGTCAAAAAATGTAAATTTATCTAATTTATATTCGAACAAATAATATTTAAGTAGATTAGATTTTTGGCCTTTGTCTCAGCTTATTGTCTCAACAATAAAGAATAATCCTGTCAAAGTTTAAACTTGATCCTGTTTTTAGTTTTTGAGTGAAAAAAAATGTTAAAGTTACATTTTTTAAAAGATTTTTACATTGGTTAAATGGACTCAGCGGTAAAAACATGAATACAAAAATCCATATCTCGATCACCAGAAATGTCAGGTTTATGAAAAACTGTCATAATAATGATCAAAGTCTTATAAATACTTGGACCATATTTTCAAACAATCCTGTTTTTGGTTTCTGAGATAATTAAATTTATAGATCGCAAAATGGTACTAAAGTCCCTTTTATTTTGGATTGTCACAGAAGGTTTGGCAACGTCAGTGATATTAAAAATTAAATAAATAATTATTAATAAAAAAATAATAATAATAACAATAATTAAATTATTATTAAAATAATTTTTTTTAATTTTTAATAATTTTTTTCTATTTTATTTGATAATAATTTTATTAATAATTAACAATTAATTTAAAAAATTTTCTAACGTAGTTAGAATTTGTGTATTTTGAGTTACGCGAACTTTACCATTAATTGTGGTTGATTTGCTCCCAGTACTTTTATAACAACCTTAATACCACTGACGTGGCATCAGACTTAATATACCACTGAATACCCCAGTGAGTGCATCAGACTCAAGTTGAGCGTTTTTTTTTGAAGGATTAACACCTACATAGGCGCGGTATTTTTGCGGTATTTTATTTTAAGAAATTTTTGGCTTTTGAAATGAAATCGATCATAGACGAACTTTTTGAAGAATGATGTACTCTTCCTAGAATATATTTTCGCAAGAGTAAGTACGAAACAAGACTGATAGAAACTGGAATTTTTGAGCTTAATATGCATCTCCAATGAGAAGTGCATACTTCTTTTCCAAATATACAAAATATTTAGTCTTTATGGTAGTTTTGCTGCTATTGGCCATAATTATAGAATGTTTCAAATTTTTGCATACTTAGTATGAGTATTACACACTCACACTTAAAAATTGAAATGGATTGACCGGATCAAACTCGAACAAAATGTAATTAAAGTTCGAATAATTAATTTTAAGCCATATTTCTACCAATTTTTAATATTTAATAAAAAAACGACAATTAAGAGTGTTTTTAAAAAAATAGCAATAAACAATTGGATTTATCCTGCGGATTTAAAAAAAAATTCGAGAATTATTGACCATCTCATTGTTTAGTTATAACAACGCAAAGTGAAGTATTTTAAGTAGCATATGCTCCACAATCTTTTGACAATATTTTATCACGACAACTACCTTAAGCCTTACTCATTTTGGTCAGAGCTCGGAACTCAAAGCGTTCCGAGCATATTATCTCCTTACGAAGATAATCTATAGGCAACGTTATAATAGCCATCACAGGACACTGGCTGAGCGATTGACTTGCGCAATGTCTTGGAACTATCACAGTAAAAAAAGGAAGATACGAGGACTCACCCCGTCTGTCAGTGCCCCGTTCTTAATACGAAAAAGCCTCTCTGGGCTAAACGACCTCTCTTATATACAGTCTACTAGCGTCAAAGTCCTATTGCGATAGCACTATTGGAATAGTAGCAAGGATTCCCGGCTCCTTTTTATCACTGTACAGCTCGTAATAATACAAGGATCTTTGGGCTAAACGAACTCTTTGGGCTAAAGTCTACTAGCGTCAAAGCCCTATTGCTATAGCGCTATTGGAGGTGTAGCAAGGATAAGTAGCTGTCCCAACTAAGACAGCCGCTAAAATCTGGACTAACCAACTCATTAAGAACAATATTAATATGAAAGTAATTGATGTATCGACTTAATGCATATAATAAATCATTCAACTATTCAACCATATATATATATATATATATATATATATATATATATATATATATATATATATATATATATATATATATATATATATATATATATGTATATAAGAATATAAATATTTGGTCAAATTGATTTGTGGTTAAAGCTTAAGAGTTGAGACAACAACGTTATATGTTGGAGATAGTTTACATAACACAACGGGGGGTTTTTGATATTTAGTCCTTTTGCTTCTCCCATGGAGAGTTAGTCAGTCATAGAGTAGATACTCGAATGATAATCGTTTTCGTCCATCCATCTACTATCCAGTTGTTTGTTTGTTTGTTTGTTTGTTGTAAAGTAAGGTGCCGACATTGTTAACATGTTTTGTTGTTCAAATTTAACTACATCATAATATGACCACACACAAACTACCATCCATTGGAATTAAGCAATCATATTAGCTATGTATATATAGCTATAAATATTTATTTAATATCTTCTTGTGAACTAGGATGGCCACCTTTTTGAAAATATTCACCTGGTCTTAGAGACTGCAGTCACGTTGGTTGCCTATCTAGACTAGCAAGGCGGTTCCGTCCTCTTCGTGTCTTAGAAAGAATTAAAGAAACCACCCCCTTCTAGCATGTATAGAAGTAAAGAATGTATTTTTGGGAAGTTTTTCCCCTCACCAAGGAAGATTGCGATATGAAAGGTAAACTTTTTCAAAATCTTTCTAGCATGTTCGCAATCTTCTAACAAGCCTAGAAGTGAGTTAGAATTTGTATACGGGAATCAGTCAGTTACACAAAGGGTTGCATATATTATAGGATTGTGCTGGTTCTATACTATCGGATTGTGCTAGGATTGTGATAGCTTCCCAAAAACGATATATGTTGTTAAAATCATAAGATAGACATTTTTCCTACAGCCTATGTACTTTTTATAGTCGACCCAATAATTTCACAAGCAGAGTTCTTCTGTTTTTTGTCAATCTGAGATGCGACTATGGGCTCAGTCATGAAAGACAAAGGGATTTAACAATTATTGCCTACAACACTTTCCTGAACAAGACTTCTTATCAAAGCAATTTCCTGCCAGGATAAATTTACCTTCTTAGATGGTAAACGTGTGAGTAGTCATTGTAGCGGAGGATAGGTCGAAACCTGGAAGCCTGTAGACCTTTCTATGCCTTTTTTACCGACCACTAAAGGACAAGAAATTTTTATGTAGACTAGGAATTTGTAGTTTGTGCAACTGCAGCCAACTAGAATAGGAACTATGCCGATATCCATCTGAAATTCGTGAAAAGAAACTACAGAAAACTGTCACAAGCTTTCGTTCTTGTCCATACGCCGACAGTTTAGTCAATTAACCGCCCCATTAATTGTCTTCTTAAATTAATTTAATTGACAAACTGCCACCGTTGGGAATCAAACCAGCGCCATTTAAAGCTCGGCCAATCTGGGACTGGTTGGTAAACGTCTTAAGTATGAACAACTTTGATTTAAACGGGCCGAAGAATGATTTGTTTTTGAAATATAGCTCTAGAGAGTATCAGAGAAAAACAAATTTTTCGTTCATGATCGAGGGGGTAAAAGCTCTTACAAACTAGGTTCCAGCAATGGTTTAATTTCGAGATACGGGCTTCTCATGAAAAAGTAATTTTTAATGTCTTTACACATAATTTGGTTTACTTCCCCCGTATTTCTAACTTTTGTAGATAGGAAAGTTCCGCGTTTTTTGGAGCGAGCTATATATGGAATGAGTGTTTGCTAGCTACCAACTTCTACAAATATTCCGTTGCGTCAGTATCACTTGTTTACATAAATGCCTCGAAAACTACATAGAAATGTAGCAAAAAAGTAATTTTGTTTACATAACTCACGTACAGAATGAGGACTGGTTAGGAATAAAATAGGTGTCAAAATTTGATGCTAGTTTAAAAAAAATTATAATTGAATTCGAATAAAAGTTGTTACTATACTCTGATCACGTGACTGAAGTAGTTGACAAAAGAGAAATAGTAAACAAAACGAGAGTTATAGCTGTTAACAAACATGCGATTGATGTATTTCAAGTGAATTTCATCGTGTGCACAGCAATGTAACTTTATAGTCCACAATGCAGCACGGTTGTTTTTAATGATTAGTAACAAGCATTTTTTTTCAGTAGCTTCCTTTCGACGAGACACCCAACTTTTCTCTCGCGAAAATTATCGATGATAGTGAATAATGAAGCGCGTAAGAGAGTAATTTTTGTTTGTTTGACGATAGCAAAAATTTGGTCAGTAACAGTTAATTTGTTAGTTAAATTGAGTGATAATGTAATAACGACTTCAAAAAAACTTGTGTCCTATAAAATGGATGGTGTGACAGACAGGTCTTCCACCCCGAACATGTTCAAATAACAGGGTATACATAGCTATAAGTAACAAACTGATTTTTATGCTGTTAATTAATAATGGTCTGTATAATTTGATGGCCACCTTGTCCTACAAATTCAATGGTTCAATTTCCCAGTTCTACGCTCTGAACATGTCAATGTAAAATTTTCATTTATAAATTAGTAAAATGTTTTCTTATTTCAATGACACACAACGTTTGTTCATATTGTAGGTCTCATTTCTTCAACCTTTAGTTCATAAAAGAGTACTAATATTGTTTTTATCGTGAATACACTCTATCGCGCCAAGTACCGGTTGTTTAAGTAGCGCCAAGTAATAACTATGCATACCCCGTTATTTGAACATGTTGGGATGGGGGACCTACCTGTCACGCCATCCATTTTGTAGGACAAAAGTTTTTTGAAGTTTTTATTACATTGCTATAGTCAAAGAAACAAGTTACTCTCTTACGCACTTCGTTAGTCACCATCATCAAAAACTTTTGCGAGGGAAAACTTGGGCGTCTCATCGAAAGGAAGCTACTGAAAAAATTTAGCCTGTTACTAATCATTAAAAAAAACCATGCTGTACTGTGGACTATTTGGTATATCACAGATTTTTATTGCGATTGAAAAAAAAAACTTTCATGTGTAAAAACGGGCTAAGATGGGCAACCCTACTAAAACATACCAACACTAAAGATACCTTCTACTGTTGATGAATAGTGTGGTTATAGAACCTTTTATATATATTTTTTTTAATATTATGTATATTATAATAACTAGGACTAAAATAATTTTTTGTTTTCCAAAGTTAATATTTGACTGTCAAATATACCTTTTTGAATGAAGTTTTTTTTGTCATCAATGATGATGACCGGCCCCGGTCGTACCGCCGACAGTTTATTATTTTTGTTCGTTTTTGGTTTGGTTTGGTGGTTTTAATTTAACTTTTAAAATTGTATTCATTATTTTTTTTTTGAATTAAATAATATAGTCTTACTTCTATAATATACAGTCTGTTTTCAAAAGCATTTCTAATAGGGAATCAATGTTAAATAAATAAACAAAATATTTACTATAAAACCATACATACATACACATAATTACAAATATCTGGCTGCTTGTGGTATGATGTTTGATTGATGTCATTTACGAGTGGGAATTTAGTGATGCCCACGTAATTTATTATATTATTATTCATTACGTATGCACTACAGAGTACCCCGACTATTTTTATTTCTTTATGAAACATTGTGTAGTTATTATAGTAAATAATATTTAACATTGATTTTCTATTAGCGAAGCTTTCCAAAACAGACGGTATAGCTATCTATCTGTTTTGTATTTGTATTGTTCAACAATTGAAGAAGGCAAAGAGTTATTGGTGTTTATATGGAAATTGCATTTAATTTCTTATTTGCTCAATTAAATTTCGGGGACTCTTTAGTTAGATTTGGCAAAACGTATTACCTCTTATGAAACTTAACCAACCAGAACCACAATTCATTTTATACTCTAAGATATAGTTCTGGTAAAAAAAGTCAGGAACTTTATCTAAAAACTGGTTCCCATTAGCAGCCAAAAATCTCTTTGAGAACACAGGAAGTGTGTACAAAATTTAAAGTGCATCGGATATAACTTTGTTGACTGATATATGGATCGATTTTGCCTATTCACAAAGTCTAAACCATTTTTTAACCCGAGAATATATCCAAGAAATTTTCATTTTTAAGTTATCGTGTTGATAGATGGACAACGAGAAAAAGATGGACTCCGAAAATGGAGTAATTTAAAACATTTTTTAAACACTTGTACTGATGACCACAAAATAGCTTATTTTTCCAAATTCTGCATTTGATTGATGTCTTATTGAATCGGTGTTCATTATAAATATTGTAACAGGTTTTATTCGAAATATTTTCGTAAAAAGCGAATGAATAAGGTACAATATCAACTAGAAAATGTGGAAAAATGGGCGTTGTTATTGTAGACCATAGCAAAATAGATTATTTCATTAAACTATCACATCATCTAGGATAAAAGATGTTTAATCATCGAACCCCTTAACAGATTTTTATCAAACATAGATAAGTACCACCGCAAGGAAAGCCATTATCTAATCGGTCCATGCACAAACAAACCCACAAACAGACAGACTGACCGACAGACATATGCTTCGAACTTATAACACCCATCATTTTGTGTTTCGGGTATAAAATGTAAATTTGTCAAGTTTCACTAACGCATATACCCAATTTCACATGAATGCATTCCTCACTTGTTGAACAATTATAATTAAAAATTAAATAAAAAGGTTCATGTAAATAATAATAATAATAATAATAATAATAATAATGATGATATACCTTTAATAATGTTTCGTATTTAAATATTCTAAATTTATATATCTTTTTATGTTTTTTAATTTTGTTTTTCGTTCTTTCTCTAAATAATAATTCCTTACTAAATAATAGTCCATCATCGCCGGCCCATGGTGTATATTTGATAACATATTAAAACTATAAAACTATAAAAATAAATAATACTTTTAAAACTAGTTGTTTGTTGTGTTAGTTGATGTTAGTTATTATATTGAAAAATTCAGGTAATTTTGTTTTATTTTTAATTATGTTATTATAATCACAAAAATAAAAATAATAGTGATGACCCAGGTGTATCTGCATGGCTTGAGTAAGGTGTCCGTGTCTTCTTCAAAGAAGAAGAATTGTAAAATGATTCTCAGTAGGGTGATGAGATCTAATATATGGACACGATACGCAAGATAGAACGAATTAAATTATAATTCTCACCATTTTGAATCAAGTCAGTTTCAAGAATAAAACAAAGTTTTTTACGTTACGTTACGATTATACGTTCCAGTATTTGAAATGGGCCACTAAATAATCACTCATTACATTTATATTTTTGAAATCTTTAAATCGATTATTAAATTGTAAAATTACCGTTTCACTAAAATCACTACTTTTATTTTTTTCGAAAAAAGAAATTATGCGAAAAATTATTTTCACTAGCACGAATAGTACTTTTCAGTTTAATAATTCAAAGTAGATTAACTCGAAGAAACTCAGTCAGGTTGAGTAAGCTTACATAAAATTCCCACTTTATGTAAAATTTAACCATTGAGAAATCCGTAACAAATTAAACCCCCCCCCCCCCAGCCTTATCATTGGCATGTTTATTGTATCCAGTGTCATCAAATTCCGATGACACTATACCCCCTACGAAGAAAAAATAATTAAATCAGGTAAATAATTGTTTATTAGTTCTCTCATGTGTCATAGTTTAGGAAAATTATTCGGAATTTCCAAAAACTATCAAAAAAATTTCTCTAAAAGTCTAAACTATTTTTCAATTCTATTTAAATTCTTAGCGAAAATTTATCTCTTTTATTATAACGGTCAATCGGTAAAAGATCAAAAGATTTATATAACATTTATATTATATTCATACACAAATAAATAAAAATAGGTACATTTTATGCCCCAAATTACCAGCCCAGAATTCCGGAGAATGAATTGAATGCATTGTATGTAACCTTTTTTATGTATGAGGATTAAAAAAGGGTTGATAGTATTATATTTTTTTCAGAAAATGTTTTAATTAAAAAAAGAAAATAATAATTGGTAGGTTACCCTGTGTTTACTCTATCTCTCTTCCTACCTCTCACTCAGAGCTTGGCCGAGTCTTGGCCTCAGAGCTGAACGAAATCAACCTTCGTCCAGCTATGATCTAGATGAGATAGACAAATAACTACATACATAAGTGATATTTATTTACAAGCATAATATTTATCACTAGAAAATAGTAAAATTACAAAGTCAGTGTGTAGTACTTATCCCACAAAACGATTAACTTTACAACGTCCAAATGAGAATTTTACTATACATTTTTGTAATCGAAATTCCAAGCACCAGATTTGTAATCTTACAAATATACTAGTAAAATGTAACTATAAAAGTATATAGTTAGCTTACTATGTCTCAGGTATAAATTTACAATAGGAAATGGTGAATTTACTATCTGTATTTGACTAATACAAACATTTAGTAAAAATACCATAATTCAATATAGTAATTCGTATTTTCGGAACTATGATTTGTAATTTTACTTACGTATACTCCCGTTCAATAAAATTGAACAGATCTGAACCAAATTAGTCTCTCACAATTTTAATTATTCTTGTAGTAAATGTTGTTTACTAAACTTCCATTTCTTTTTTCACACTTAAAATATATACTAGTTATCTTTGTTTACAAATGAATAATTATACAGAGAGTTACAAAAGTGAGGAGTTTTATGAAATGTAAGAAAATTAACATTTCACGTCTGTTCAATTTTATTGAACGGGAGTGTACAATAAATACTTTGTAAATTTAACATTATTTTTCACAGTGTGGGAAATGATCCGCGGAATATTTGATCTAATGGGTAAATGTCAGTGTCCATCTATTGGGTAATCCAACCTATAGACAATTTCTACACAGATGTTCTTCTATCTATGTTGGATGTATAAAATAACTGTTATTATTTATTAAATGTAGACAAGAGTTCAGAATTGTGTGTATATATTAGTTATTAGGTTGATTACAATAATATTTTAATTTAAAAATCTATAATAATCAGGTCTATAATTTAGGTCTATAATATAGATCATTTAATCAAATAATAATAATAGCAATCATAGAATATTACACGATTACATTACGGAAACGAACGTATTGATTTAGAATACTCCATTTAGAATGTGCCATTTTATGCCACAGAGACAAAACAATGCGATCGTTAAGATTGCAATTGCCGTTGGAATAACAAAAAGATAATAATAAATTTAGATTTTTGCCCCAATTTCCTAGATCAAAATTATTTGTATTTTATAAATACGTATTTCGACTACAAAGTAGTCATCATCAGTATGAATTAGCTAATTGTAATTATTCTCCGAGGAGATGTTACTTGTTGCTGATTTTCTGAAGGTCTGCACACTTTATCTCTGCACACTTGTTGCTAATTTGGTGCAGACCGTCACCAAATTAGCAACAAGTAACATCTCCTCGGAGAATAATTACAATTAGCTAATTCCTACTGATGATGACTACTTTGTAGTCGAAATACGTATTTATAAAATACAAAAAATTTTGATCTAAGATTTTAGGGCAAAAATCGAAATTTATTTCGAAAAATCCTAGAGTTCTCTTTAATAATATTTATAAAAAGATAATATCAAACAGACTCCGAAATCACAGTGATATATTTTCCAAACACTCCAAGTGACCGAGCGGTCTAAGGCCTTATGTCTACGCAGTATACCTACTTGGAAACTGGGAGGTTATGGATTCGAATCCCGATATCGACAGTTTGTCAATTATTAAGAAAAAAAAAGGGCGGTTAATTGACTAAACTGTCGGCGTATGGACAAGAACGAAGTAACCGGCTATGCTTGAGAAGGTTTTCTGCAGTTTCCTTCACGAACTCCAGATGAATATCGGCGTAGTTCCTATCAGAGTCGGCTGCAGCCGCATATCCTACCAATTCCTAGTCTATACATAAAAATTTCTTCCACCCCACTTACATCCTCACATCCTTAGGCACCACAATGGACCTTGTCCCTATCACAGTATTATATATAAATTTGAGATATGCAAATTTGTTTTTTGGTTATCAATAAATATAAATTTTTATTTCTTTTAAATGACATTGCCTTGTCATCGGTTCTTAATACGTCTGCAAAATTTCAGATCATTCGGAACACCGGAAGTGGGTGAAAACTCAATTAAAAATTTCATTACATTCATTAATACACTCCCATTAATAAAAATTGAACCGCATGATACATACAGTAACACTTAGAATGCTTCAAATGGTTCAATTTTTATGAGCAGGAATGTACATAGATAGATAGATGCCCACAAGTCAAGCTATTAAACGCTTGTTCGAAACTAATTATTGTAGGTGACGTAGCGAGATGTATATCACAAGACAAGAATATATCAAGAAATCTTCACGCGTATGCCAATTTTTCAGAATCTTACAGTTTAAGGTATGTCCAAACTATTATTAGGGTGTCAAAAACTTCACGAAATTCACAATATTAGTAAAATGAATCCTTAGAAATCAGCTGAATTTTTTTAGAATTTATCACCATGGCGTTTTTGAGAAAATCGTTATGTAAGTTGGTGAAATTGAACAAGCATCTTCATAAACATGGTGAAATAAAATGCACGAATCCGACTGTTTTTACTTCGAACTCTCTCGGTATAGTCACGATTGTTCTGAAATTCGACATATACTTTCCTCAATTCCTTAGAAATATTTTTCCTTAAAACTTTATGGTTCAGTTGGCATCCTGAGTACTGGCGCGCTGTTTGAAAGT
This sequence comes from Nineta flava, assembly GCA_963920215.1. Lineage (NCBI taxonomy): Eukaryota > Metazoa > Arthropoda > Insecta > Neuroptera > Chrysopidae > Nineta > Nineta flava. The sequence continues at coordinate 2,594,646 of OY986041.1, forward strand.
CGTTTGAAACTATATACACTAGTATATGTACGATGTTTTATTGCGGAATCACCCTGTTTCGCATATAATTTTCTATATAGTTCTTTTCGCGCGGTTACCCGATCACCTGATATAGTTTGGAAATACCTTAATAACAAATGTTTGTATTTATGCTTGTAAGTATATTAGTTAATTTATATATTAGAACGCGAAGTCGCGGATACAACTAGTATATATAAATAAAACCTATTTTGACAAAAAAAATGGAAACCCGACTTCAAAAATCAAATATTCTATAACAAAAAATGTACTAAAAAGTAAAAAAATAATTGCATATTCCTGTGCCAATTTTAGTTCACCTATGCAAAAAATTTTTTTAAATATATATGTACAATTATTGTTATTTTTGGAGTCGGTGTCAGCATAGAGAAATTCACCTAAATTTTGGAAACCGCCTCCAAAAATAAAAATAATTGTACATATATATTTAAAAATTTTTACTTAGGTGAACTACTTTTTAGTGCATTTTTTGTTTTAGAATATTTGATTTTTGAAGTCGGGTTTCCATTTTGTCAAAATAGGTTTTATTTCTCGCTTTTTAGTGACTTCGCAAAAAAGCGAGATAAAAAGCGAAAAATTCGCAGAAATCGGTTATCACATATAAAATGAGGGTTTTCCTCGATCTCCGGGGATTCCCTCATCAGAATACGATTTGGCGCCAATGGGACCAATGGGAAACCAAACCCTTTTAACAAAAAAAAAATTCAAGATCGGTTCATAAATGACGGAGTTCACATTAACAAAAAAAAATATACAGACGAATTGAGAACCATCCTCCTTTTTGAAGTCAGGTTAATAAATAAAATAAATTTGAAATATAATTAAAATGTTTTGAACTTACCTAAACATGTTTTACAACATTGGCCTGGTTGGGGTGGCAATGGATTTGCGCAGGGTGTGTAACATTCCAATACAGATTTTGTTATAACACCAGCTTCACAGCGGAACACACGGCATGGGTCCTGTGGGTCTGTCCATTCAGTGTCACTTGCATATTCAGTGCCATTATACACGCAACCTAAACACATATTGAATCAAATACTATTTAAAAACAAGTTCATTATAAAATAAGCGAAAAAAAACGCCAACAAACTATGGTGCGAAACACTCATATGACCTCTATATTTTGGTATTAGGTTATCATATTAATGAGAAAGAATTCTTGGTTTTTGAAATAAAATTTCAAATTCGCCCCAATACCTAGATCAGTTTTAGTATTATAAACACGTATTTCGACTACAAAGTTGTCATCATAAGTATAAATTAGCTAGTCGTAATTTACTCTTTAACAATTAGAAATAGATAGAATATAGAGATCAATAGACAAAAATAAAAACAAATTAAAAAAATTCGTTACGCAGGAGCTGCTTCAACTTAGCGAATTTCCTTAGAATACATAAATGACTCTATAGCGGTCACAATTTTTATCTGATAAAAATGAAATATCGTATATGATTTTAGTATTTGTAAGTCCAATTTTATTAATAAATGACATACGTCGAGGGGAATGGGGGAGGGAGGTATAAAGAAGGAAGAAAACACAAAATATAAAATATCTCCTTAATATTAGAACAATCGAAAAAAGCATAAGAAATAAAGTTGTAGAAAATTATATTTGCTAAAATTCATCACCTTATTATTTTTGCTCAAACTCTAATGTGTACAGAGATATTAAGGAATTTAATTTTCAATATTAAACCGTCAATATTTCTATAAATATTAGTGTAACAGAAAAATGATAAGAAACAAAATTACAGTAAAACTTAGGACCTACTACTTTACTTAAATTTTTAGATTTTTCAAATATTAAGGGAGATATGTCAAATTTTGTGTTTCCCCCTTCCTCTAAACCCCCCTTTCTACTGGTCCAATTTTACCCATTAACGAACTTGACCTTCCGAATACCTAAAGCACCTTAAATACCAAATCTCATTCCGATAAAATGAAAACTGTGACCGCTAGAGTGATTACAGACATATATATATATATATATATATATATATATATATATATATATATATATATATATATATATATATATATATATATATATATATATATATGTGTATATGTCCATAGATATGTATATATATATAAATTTTACAGATGGTGATTTTTGACATCTACTAGGTAGGATCGATGGACATTTGAAGAAATTTTTGCGAAATTTTGACTTCGGTACGGGACCAAAGCTCTATTTCCTTTCAGGAAATTCGCTAATAGATAGATAAATATAGATAGATAGCCCTTTTTCTTTTTTATTCATAAACTGTCATGAGGTATAATTAAATAGAAGATATACAAACCTTTACATTTCATGCAGCAACCATTTTTTGGTTTTTCAATTAGTTGAAAGCATCCATCGGTTGACGGACATCCTTGCAGGCATTCTACAAATCCATTCTGAAATTTAAAAAAAAAAAAATTCATTAAACATCATGAAGGATAGTTTACGAAACAAATCTATCGGTATTTTTGAAGAACCAACTATACTGGAAATAACATTGATTATAAATTTATTTTTAAGGATAATTCCAACCGCGAAAAAATAAAAGTCAAACATATTTTCGACGGTGATGTAAGCCGTCGTTTAAGAGGCTGTCTCTCGATGCACTGAGGCAGAACAGGTTTCAACAACGGATTGCTACCGGTTTCATTACCGGGCATAATCCCATGCGGAAGCATGTGTACACAATGGGACCCCAAAACGGGTCCATCATACGCTTGTTTCCAATTTTTGAATAGTAAAGTAATATGTAATATGTAAAAATAAAACCAACTGTAATAATTTTGCGTAAATTTCAACACTATTAATTATTGTTGACATACGTTTCAGTCTTTTGTGTGACCATTTTCTAAAGCTAAACAACAAATAGACAGTTGTTTCGGAAATAGTCATAAAATAGACTGAAACATATGTTAACCGTAATAAATAGTGGTTGCAATTTTGTCTTCAAACGAAAGAAGTAATTGAATTTTCCTTGTTGAAAAAACTATTTAGGTATTGAATAATTGCGAAGAAGACATTTTATTTATCAAACATACACACAACAAACACTTCTTTAAAAGCCTCTCATTAGTTACTTACGTTTTACTGTAAGTCGCATCATTAATAACCTCTCTCCTCTATTGGTGAGTTAGAAAAACATATCATCGACACATACCTCAACATTATCATATTATCTATGAGAATTCATCATCATTCAAAGATAGGTATTTAATTCTCATAAACTACAATCTACACAATAATTACAGGTTGAATATTATAACGTGGATTAAAAACTTAACTAAGTATTCACAACCTGCCTATGGTTTTGCATACAAAAATTTTTGTGTCATTCTTATATATACTCCCAGCGACAGAAATAATAATATAATCAATTTATTTTATTTTAAAAATTAACAATGTAAAAGAAACTAGTGAAAAGCTACCGGCGATTGAAGTGAAAAGTTTTATGCAATACGAGGAAACAAATAAAAAATATTGAAGTCAAGAAAACCTTAATTAAAACTGGTTTGAAATATAAATCAATAGTAATGTGTAGATAATCTCGAATTAAACACTACATAATTTTCACTTGTATATACCTATTTATTGTTATATGTACGTATATAATTAGTATATACAAGTGAAACTTCTGTAGTGTTTAGTACGAGATTATCTGCACAATGTTATTGAAGTATATTAGCGTTATGTTTGCGCAATATGCATACTTGGAAATTGGGAGGTTATGGGTTCGAATATCGACATCGGCAGCTTGTCAATTATTTTAAAAAAAGAGGGCGGTTAATTGACTAAACTGTCGGCGTATGGACAAGAACGAAGTAACCGGCTATGCTTGAGAAGGTTTTCTGCAGTTTCCTTCACGAACTTCAGATGAATATCGGCATAGTTTCTATCAGAGTCGGCTGCAGCCGCATATCCCACCAATTTCTAGTCTACGCAAAAATTCTTTCCACTTCACTCACATCCTTACATCCTTAGGTATCACAATGGACCTTATGGTCAAAGTGTAGCCTCTACAATCTCTCTCTCTTGATCTATTGATTTTCGACAAATCTTACGGTTTGTTAAAAAACATTGAAATAAATGATTGTCCATGTTTTAATGTACGATATATATCAGTGTGTATGTGATGATTGTTGTATAAGTGTACTGACTATAAAGTTAAGTAAATAGTTGAACAGGTGAGTAGTTGGTTAACCAACAAACGACTTAAGTAATGACTTAAGTATATTTACATTAAATATATCTATGAGAATAAGTATATATATATTTAAGTCTTGTTTAAATTCATTGTAAAAATTAAACATCAAAATAATCTATACAAACTCATATAATTGTTATTTTTACCATTTGGAGTCACTACAAGGGCGTCGCCAATGGGGGGGGGGGGAAAGGTAGGGGCAGTTGCCACCACCTACAGATTCAAACACAATGAAATTGTGTTCTAAAAGAGGTAAAAACCTTCTTTCCCAAAACGGGAAAAGCGTTGCAAATTTTGATCGCTCTACCGCTTAGCAACCTTAGGAGCCAAATAACCTGGTTAAGAAGCACTATTGGGGAAAATCGCCTCAATGGTCTGGCCATAATGAGTGTGCATAGAAAAATTATTAATGAAAACTTACAAGATTTTCATAATAACGTGGTCGAAAAGTTTACCAAAAACCCCCGAAGATTGTGTTTCAATTAACTTAATAATATAAAACCTATTTTGACAAAATTGAAACCCGACTTCGAAAATCAAATATTCTCTAACAAAAAATGCACTAAAAAGTAAAAAAATAATTGCATATTCTTGTGCCAATTTTAGATCACCTAAGCAAAAATTTGTAAATATATATGTACAATTATTGTTATTTTTGGAGTCGGTATCAGCATAGAGATATTCACATAACTTTTGGACACCGCCTCCAAAAATAACAATAATTGTACATATATATTTACAAATTTTTGCTTAGGTGAACTAAAATTGGCACAAGAATATGCAATTATTTATTTAATTTTTAGTGCAGTTTTTGTTAGAGAATATTTGATTTTTGAAGTCGGGTTTCCATTTTGCAAAATAGGCTTTATGTCTCGCTTTTTTGTGACTTTGAAGTTCTATAATTGATTTTATATGTCTAAATATGGGTAGACCTACTAAACGACCAACTAATTTTTGGTGCATTTTTTATAACACTTTTTTTTATCCGTTTTTTTTTTTTTTTTTTTTTTAATTTTTAGTGCATTTTTTTATAATAGATTTTCAGTTTTTTTTACAAGCCTTTTGTTTTTTTTTTGTAAAAATTTTTTTTTTTTGGGGTCGGTTTTTAAAAAAATTTTCTTATTTTCCCATTATGAATGAGTATACCCTTTCAAAAAAAAAAAAAAAAAATTTCGCAGAAATCGGTTATCACTTATAAAATGAGGATTTTCCTCGATTTCCCGGGGATCCCCTCATCAGAATGCGATTTGGTGACAATGGGACCAATGGGAAACCAAACCCTTTAATACAAAAAAAAAAATTCAAAATCGGTTCATAAATGACGGAGTTCTGAGGTGACACACATTAAAAAAAAAAAAAATACAGACGAATTAAGAACCATCCTCCTTTTTGAAGTCGGGTTAAAAAAAGAATCTCGCTCGACTCGATTTTGTAATTGCCAATGTCTAATATTCTAATAAATATGGTATCTAACTATAATAAATATAATAATATAATAACATGTGCTTTTGACTGTATTTAAATTTCATACTTTTCCCATCTTCCATATATCAACTTGCTTCCCCCCCCCCCCCCTCTGGGCCATCGGCTGGCGACGCCCTTGAGTCACTGGTAGTATTTATATCTAGTAGAATTAAAGAGGGTATTAAAACTTATTTACTTTTCACATTATTAATACTACTATTAAAATTTTATACGATTTATTATCTCTTGAATCAAAGCTATAATCTCCCAGAATGGGAGAGATATTAAATTAAATAGGTAATTAAACTATTCTCAGTAGGAGAATCAACTGTTGTCGTAAGAGTAATCTTTAGGTACAATCATTTTCCAATTGTGGTGAATCCCTTAATTGGCCCGGCAACTCAAATAATCCTTCAGGTACTACTTCAATCAGATCATATAATAGACAAAACTTTTTTAATATTAATGTGAGACACGCACCAAATTAGCAACACGAAACATATTTCTTACTCCATCTCCCAGAGATAGTTACGATTAGTTAATTCAAACTGATGATGACTACATTGAAGTCGAAATACGTTTTTATAAAATACAAATTGTTCAAGGAATTGGGAGCAAAACTTGAAATATAAAGCCATTCTATTTGTTTTCGTAATATTTCATTTACAATTGGTATTTAAAAATCGTTCTATATAGAAATAATTATGTAACATGCATATTAACAAGTCTCATAAAATGCAAAGAGTAAAGCAGAGGTGGGCGCAGACGATTCGCCGGAGTCGAACGACTCTCCATAAGCTGGGTGAGAGTAAGTAAAAAAGGTATGTTTTGAAATAAGACGGAACGATGTTTCAATACAGGTTGCCTATCGATTATTGCCCAATAATTTATTCAATCAATTTAGAATTAGTTTTATAAAATATTTATTGTTTAAAAAATAACTTTTACAATATGGAGAGATACACCAAAATACATAATAATAATAACAATAATAATAACAATAATAATAACAATAATAATAACAATAATAATAACAATAATAATAACAATAATAATAACAATAATAATAACAATAATAATAACAATAATAATAACAATAATAATAACAATAATAATAACAATAATAATAACAATAATAATAACAATAATAATAACAATAATAATAACAATAATAATAACAATAATAATAACAATAATAATAACAATAATAATAACAATAATAACAACAATAATGATGATAGCATTAACAATAATTTCAACAACAACTATATGTATTCCCAATTTATGTAAAATTTAACCATTTAGAAATTAGTAACAAATTACCAAACCTCCCCCCCCCCCACCGAGCTTTATCATTGGCATCTTTATTGTATCCAGTGTCATCAAATTCCCATGACACTATACCCCCTACTAAGAAAAACATAATTAAATCAGATAAATAACTGTTTATTATTTCTCCGATATGAATAGTTTAGGCAAATTATTTGGAATTTCCAAAAATCTAATTCTAAAATCTAAACTAAAGCTAAACCATCAAAAAAATTACAAGTGGTTTACAATTGTCAAGCGGTAAACGAAATAGGTCAAAAGATTTATCTTTTATTATTTATATCACATTTATATTTTATATTCATACACAAATATATTAAAAAGGTACATTTTATGCCCCAATTACCTACCAAAAATTCCAGAGTATGTATTCAATGTATTATTTACTTTGTATAATAGTGACCATAAAAAAGATTTGGTATCATTCTATTTTTTTCAGAAAAGGTTTTAATTAAGAAAAGAAAATAATAATAATTGGTAGAAAACTCTATATTTACTCTATCTCTCTTCCTACCTCTCACTCAGAGCTGAGTGAAGTCAAGGTCTGCCCACCTATGGTGTAAAGTATATTAACTGAGATGGTGAGTATTAAATGTAGAAAACCTTATTTTATAATTATTCTAGCATTGAAATTAGATTAATATGTCGTTTTATTTAATTAATTTTCTTCTGTTTAATATAAAATTCAACAATTTTTCTCTTAATTCTGAAAATGTTAATAATTATAGTGTATGTGAATTGTTATAATTTACAATCTGTATATTATATGATTTACTCTCGGGATCAAGATCAAACGAATGCTAGAATTTCATTGATTTAAATCCATTCAAATGGCAAACAGACAGGGAACATTGTGCAGCGACATACTAAGTTGCAAATGTGTATAGTTTTTTGCAGCAACAAAAAACATGCCCTGGAACGGTTGCAGTAAAAATCAAAATTATTTGATATTTTGTAGGAGGAGTTAAATGTTCCTGTACAAATTGGTCATATTATCTAAAATGTTATGCTTTCCTAATATTTTATTATATTTTATTACCTAGATTGGTTACAATTTACTATATACTTTATTATTTGTACAGAATAGATATTATCCAACACTAGTTTTACTAGAGGTATATACATATAAATAAACTATACAAATTAAATGAGATAGATAGAGACAAGATGAGAAATGATTGAATTTTTATGACTAGCGTCATAAAATAATAAAATAATAATTTTATGTTCCATAATTTTGGTTGCACGTCTGTACAGAAAATAATTTGTAGGCGGAGTTCAATGTTGCTGCACAATGTTCCTCGTCTGTAGGCCTTTTTTAGTCTTTTATATGTTACGAGAGAGAATCAATATTTAAGGATGTTCCAGTATACCACCACTTTTCAACAGATTTTGCTCATTTTTTTCACAGGGTAAAAATAACGATTTCTAATAAATCCCGAAGTTTCAGAATTTTTGACCGTTTAGAACGCGAGATAATTATTAACAAAAATCATTCTCTCTCACTCTCTCTTATTAGAAGCATGTAAAACTTCATGTCCTCTATTATCTGTTGTATTAGTAAAAATACTCGACAGAATTTAAAAAAAAAACTAGGAGAGTAAAGCTAAATATTTATTATATGAATTTAAAAAAAAATAAATCGTTTGTTACCGTTTTGTTTCCGAAATATAAAAGTTTCAAATTATTCCTTTTCTTCAACATAACATTATTTTGTATATCTGAACAGTGTTTCTGTCTCTGTGTTGTATATGTGTGTTTATGTATTGGAACGTTCTTAAAAAGAATCTGAATCTCATATTCAAAGATGTGGCAAGAGATATTTTATCCAGTCTATCCGTAGTCGAATACAAACTAAAATTATTGAATACAATTTATACATTTTTTTTAAAATAAATATGTTTAATAAAATAAAATATGTATTCATTTAAAAGCACGTTTAAAAATAATTGTATTGTCTAATTATAGTTACAATTCAAACGCGTAATATTTTTAAATTACTTTGTTAAATCTTTACTTTTAATCACTGAAAGAAGGAGGTTCGTTCAATTACTTTTTTAACTGGAATAATATGTGATGTTGATTCCCTTCACAAAACAAGAGAGAACTATTTTAAGCTAACAAAAAATTCACTTCGAATTGTGGATGAATTATAATCTCCAAAAGCTATTTTTGTACACGGTGTATCAATTATCACTCCTAGTAGTTATCGTTATTGAGATATCGTGATCACAAAACAAAAAATTCGTTACGCAGGAGCTGCTTCAACTTAGCGAATTTCCTTAGAATACATAAATCACTTTCCAGGGGTCGCAATTTTATCTCAAAATCAAAATGTAATGTCGTTCATAATTTTAGAATTTGCAAGGCCAATTTTATTAATAAATGGCATACGTTAAGAGGAAATGGGGGCTTAAAGAAAGAAGAAAACACAAAATATAAAATATCTGTCTTAATATTAGAAACGAAAAACGAAATATTAGAATCGAAAAATGCGTAAGGAATAAAGTTGTAGAAAATCAAATTTTCTACAATTCATCACTTCATCATTTTTGCTCAAACTCTAATGTGTACAGAGATATTGAGGAATTTAATTTTCAATCTTAAACCGTCAATATTTCTGTAAATATTAACAGAACAGGGTAACAGAAAAACTGATAAGAAACAAAATTACAGTAAAACTTATTATCTACAACTTTACTTCTTATAAATTTTTCGATTTTTCGAATATTAAGGGAGATATGTCAAATTTAGTGTTTCCCCCTCCCTTTAAACCCCCCTTTCCCCTTGTTCGATTTTACCCATTAACGAACTTGACCTTTTGAACACCAAAAGTGCTTCAAATACCCAATTTCATTCCAATCAGATCAAAATTGTGACCGCTAGAGTGATTACAGACACATATATATATATATATATATATATATATATATATATATATATGTATATATATATATATATATATATATATATATATATATGTATATATATATATATAGATATAGATATATATTTATATATAAATTTTATAGATGGTGATTTTCGACATCTACTAGGTAAGATCGATGGACATTTGCATAAAATTTTGCAAAATTTTGAAGTCGGTACGAGACCAATAGCTCTATTTCCTTTCAGGAAATTCGCTAAGAAATTCGCTAATAGATTGGAGGAGGATAGTAGTCATTTAGAAGTGTTTACTTTTTTTTTTAGTTAGTGAGGTTAAATGTAACAATGCCAACAAAGTGTGATCGAGTCATGAATTTTGTTTGATTATATAAAGAAATTTATGAAAATTAAATAATTAAATAATTTATTAAAATTTAATTAATTTATTATGTTAAGAATTAGTTTTTCTTAAACCTAGCCTTGCGTTAGTTACGGATTTTAATTGCAATATTACTTGCAATTGCGAACAGATCCGGTGAAAACTGAACATCCATTGTTGACCTCGTAAACCTAACCTCGATATTACGCTATTGCAGTATGTTTATACAGTGAACCAAAATTGAAGGATCTTAGTGTCAGACTGACATCGTTGGAGTTGATCAGTCGACCTTGGCCAGCAATCGGCTATAATGCATTCGAACGAAGACAAAGTAAAAGTCTGTGCATAGAGGTTTGAATAGATTTCCGTAAACATTGCAACAACCAACGAATGAGTGAGAATCTCCTTAAAAATATAAATTGAAGAACTAAACATAATATTTTGTAATAGAAACAGGTGACATTTACTGTTATAGATTTGTGATTTATTTAAGGTCAAATTATTTTATAAATAATGTATACTTAATACTTTATAGAGTTAAGTAAGCTAACTCTATACTTATAGCTAGCTAGTTAAGTCAATTCAGTTCGTTAAAGCAATATATACTTTATACTGCATCATGTATACTTCATTGACCTCCATCTATGTACATGGACTGACTATCTTCTAGTTAATAATTGAGACAACTTCATGTATACAGTAGCGCCGTAAAACTGAGTGGTGAAAATGGAAGTAAATAGTATAAAACCGAGGTAAATAGATTTTTTACGATTCAAAATAAATTTTTGATCTAAATAATTTTTAATTAAAATTTTTATGGTAACTTTTATGATCACAATTTAAAAATTTATTAGAAAAATTATGCTAAGGTATTTCCAAACTATATCACCTGATCGGGTATCCTGATTGGGTATAATTAGACAATACAAATATTTCCAAATTTGCTTTTAAATGAATACATATTTTAATTTATTAAACATATTTATTTAAAAAAAATGTATAAATTGTATTCAATAGTTTTAGTTTGTATCCGACTACGGATAGACTGGGTAAAATATCTCTTGCCACATCTTTGAATATGACATTCTTTTTAAGAACGTTCCAATACATAAACACACATATACAACACAGAGACAAAAACACTGTTCAGACAAAATTATGTTATGTTGAAGAAAAAGAATAATTTTAAACTTTTATATTTCGGAAACAAAACGGTAACAAACGATTTATTTTTTTTAAATTCATATAATAAATATTTAGCTTTACTCTCCTAGTTTTCATTTTAAATTCTGTCAAGTATTTTTACTAATACAACAGATAATAGCGGACATGAAGTTTTACATGCTTCTAATAAGAGAGAGTGAGAGAGAATGATTTTTGTTAATAATTATCTCGCTTTCTAAACGGTCAAAAATTCTGAAACTTCGGGATTTATTAGAAATCGTTATTTTTACCCTGTGAAATATATGAACAAAATCTGTTGAAAAGTCAGTTCAGTTCGTTAAAGCAAAAAGATCTATATAAAAAATTATATGCGTAAAAGAAGTATGTTGGTACTCCTGCGCGTTGTTGAAAGCAGCTGTCCGTTGTCGTCAGTGTTCCCATTTGTTACATAACATATCATACATATACTAGTCATCATACATATACTAATATATAATTTCAAACGACTTTCAAACAGCGCGAATTTTTGGACAAAAATTCATTTGTATTCGATTAATCGATATTTATCTAATTATGGTAAAATGGCGCTTAATAAAACCTGTAATAATTAAAATTTTTGACGTTAGTTTATAAAATTCTATAGAAATTTACCATCAGTATGAATGAATGTACACTCGCGTTCATAAAAATTGAACCGGGAAGTCACATTCTAACAGTCCAAGTGCCCGAGCGGTCAAAGGCGTATGCCTGAGGCGTTATGTCTAATTGGAACTGGGATGCTATGGGTTCGAACCCCGACATCGGCAGTTAGTCAATTATTAAGAAAAAAAAAGAGGCGGTTAATTGACTAAACTCTCGGCGTATGGACAAGAACAAAGCAACCGGCTATGCTTGTGAAGGTTTTATGCAGTTTCCTTCACGAGCTCCAGATGAATATCGGCATAGTTCCTAACATAGTCGGCTGCAGCCGCACATCCAACCGATTCCTTGTCTACACACAAAATTTCCTCCCACTCCACTCACATCCTCACATCCTTAGGCATCACAATTGACCTTATGGTCGAAGTGTAGCCCGTCCAGGGCAGCCGCTATAATCTGTCTATCTAAGTCACATTCTAAGCGTATATATTACGAAATATATGTACACTCCCGTTCAAAAAAAATGAACAGATCTGAAATGTTTATTTTCTTACATTTCATAAAACTCCTCCCTTTTGTAACTCTCTCTATATTATTTATTTATAAACAAAGATAACTAGTATATTTTTTAAATGTGAAAAAAGAAATTGTGATAGTCAGATTCGGTTCAGGTCTGTTCAGTTTTTTTGAACGAGAGTGTATGTATGATATTACATACAGTAACACTTCAAAGGTTTCAACTGGTTCAGTTCTTATGAACGCAAGTGTATGTAAGTTTTTAACCAGAAGTTTTATAAAAAATGAACAGAAAAACAACAAATACGGTCGATAGTAGATCTTAAAAATCAACTACAGCTGATTAACCATCTTTGACATTAAATAATGTTACCAATAATCAAACATATTACTTCAATTATCAATGCAAGTAAACGCTAGTCACCTCCGTTAGTACAACATAACCGTTCAGACATTACTTATAATAGATAAATAAATGTAAGTTTACAAAAACAATTAAAATACAACCGATTACTTGTCGGATCATTAATTAATATGCGTATAGTCATCATGATTAATATGGACAGTAGTTTTGTTTTACATCTCAAACAATCGCAGTCCATACATCGAGGTCAGTGTTATATTTAGTGCTTAGTTAGTTAATGTTCAGCAGTTTACATTATTGTTAAATAAATAACCATTTTGTAATTTATTACACTATTTTAAAATTAACTGCCTATGTAATATTTTGTAAAAAAAAAAAAAAGAAAGAAGAATTTATTAAATAGAATCGTTGTTTTTTTAACACCTTGTAAAATAATTAACTGGTATGTTCAAGCAAACAGTACGTATTTTTATATCCTATATTGACGTGTCCTATAGGCCACAATATGTTTTTGGATATTGAAACACAATATTATACAGTATAGAAAGATTAATGATCGTGAATAGTTGTTACACCGCTAGTTCTTACATTTGAACATTTAAATTTGACTATACAGTTAAAATTAGGTACAGGAATGTCTTCTTCATCATTATTACTACATGTTTCTGATAAAAGAAGAATATTAGAATTACGAGCCACGTTATCAATGATATCATTTTGAAGGGCTCGTAAACTTTGTATATTATATATATACAGACCGTTTCCAAAAGCATTTCCAATAGAGAATCAATGTTTAATAAATAAATAAAATATTTACTATAAAACCATACATACACATACATATTGAAACTGAATGTCTGGACTGGAATATTAGGTGACCATATTATAGAACCATTGACTGATCTTTAGATTCTCAAAAATAATTAAGTTTTTTACGAAATACTATTTCGCCAACTGTTAGAGCTCTTCCTAATTTCGACCTGGAACCTGTATGGTTCCAACAAGATGGTTCCCCTGTACACAATGCCATGATAGTAAGGCTGTTCTTGGAACAAACTTTCCAGGAACGTCTAATGAGTGGTTTTGGAACCTTCAAATGGCCAGCCAGATCAATCTCCTAATGATTTATTTTTGTAGGGTTTTCTCAAAACACAGATCTATTCGCGAAATAGGACTACAAATTTGCAACAATTAAGGCAAAGAATTGTTGACAATTGTGCGAATATTTCTCCTCAAGTGGTAGAAAATACCTGGATAGATTTTCTACAATCGACTCGGATATTGTTTAGCAAATAATTGAGGAATATTCGAACCGTTGGTTTAACTTTTTTTTTGTCGGAATTCTATTTTTATTTTGGGATTTTATTTTTCTTTTAATTTGTGTGGATTGTTGTTTTATGTTATACCGTTAATATAATTCTATAATTAATTTTCAAACATTACAAATAATAAGGGATATTCAATAAATAATTTTCAATTGTAAGAAGTAATGCTAAGCTTAAGATGAGAACAATGAACATATTTAACCCACTCTCATTACATGTTAATGCAGTACAAAACAGTCCAGCAAGCATACACAACAGACGACACACTAAAGAGTACCCCCACTATTTTTATTTCTTTACTAAGCATATTGTGTATAGTTATTACAGTTGATCAAACTAGCCTGGTCTTGATACATTTCACTAACTCTGATTTAAATATAAATAATGAACTAAATGCGACTCTTTCAAACTCTAATTTTGAACGGAATAATTAACGCTAGTTCTACCATGATCAAATATAGATAGAATGTATAATATATAATTTTTCACTAAGATATCATTTTATTAAACATTTGTGTCTTAATATTAGTGTTGACCTTATTTAATATTATTTTAATAAATTATTTAAAAAAAGAAGTATAACTTCTAAAGTGCGTACATAATTACACACACACACATACATTTGAAGTTTAAAACATTCTGAAAATCTTATTGAAACTACTTAAATCGTTTTGTTTGCTCGAACCAAACGAAAACACATCTGGAAACAATTTTATATTGTAATTGTAGTTTCTTTTTTTTTCAACTGCAAACAACAATTCAATCATCGCAAAACGATATAAATATTGAGCCTTGTGCGCGCGTATGTTTGTGTGTCCGTGTAGACGTTATTATTACACGTTACTACAAAGTTATCGTTTTTTTTAACACACACACAAATCTTAACGTACTTAACGAAAGAAATAACAAAAAGGTATTAAATCAATTTTCAAAATCATAAAATCAAATATTGAGTAACAGCCACGAACACACGGTGAATTATTATAAATATTTGGAAATCAAATTATATAATTTATGGTGGCGCACAACCCGTTGAAACTATTTAAAACAAAAACATTTTGAGTGCGGGACTCCGGCATGATGTAAGAATATATTCGACTAGCTGAAAAAGCTGGGGTTGTCCGATAGTTCACAGTACAGCACGGTTTTTTTTTAAATGATTAGTAATAGGTTAAATTTTTGCCAGTAGCTTCCTTTCGACGAGACGCCCAAAATTCTCGATGATAGTGACTAGCGAAGCGCGTAAGGGAGTAACTTGTTGGTTTGACGATAGCATAAATTTTATTAGTAACAGTTAATTTGTTAGTTAAATTGAGAGATAATGTAATAAAGACTTCAAAAAAACTTGTGTCCAACAAAATGGATGGTGTGACAGGCAGGTCCCCCCAAAATGTTCAAATAACGGGGTATAAAGTGTAAGTGTCTGGGCCGCAAGTTGTCCTTGGTTCTATTACTCTGGCCTCTGGCTAGTCCGCACTTGGTGCATCCCGACGTCTATCATAACCTCCATGCCTTGCCCCCCCCCAGCGATCCGGAAGTAATTGGCCGAATACCTCGTTTCCCACGTAGATAGAGGTAGATTGTAAAGGCTGCCCTGGACGGGCAACACTTCGACCATAAGGTCCATTGTGATGCGTTAGTATGTGAGGATGTGAGTGGAGTGGAAGGAATTTGTAAGTAGACAAGGAATTGGTAGGATGTGCGGCTGCAGCCGATTATGATAAGTACTATGCCGATATTCATCTGGAGCTCGTGAAGGAAACTGCAGAAAACCTTCTCAAGCATAGCCGATTACTTCGTTCTTGTCCATACACAGACGTAACCGAAAGGAATTTGGCAAACATCGTTATGTTGACGCGAAAGTATACACAAATAAACAAATATTAAATAAACAAATCACTTCAACAGAAGTAGTACTGTCTAAATAAATAAAAAATTTAGAATAATATGAAAAAGTTGGCTATCACGTCACAATCGTCTTTGGTGTAGCGGAAGCATACTGGACTAGTTATCCAGAGGCCCGAGGTTCGATTCCTGGTTGACGAGTTAATTTTTTCATATCAGTATTTAATTTAATTAAACATACACAGACAGTTTAGTCAATTAACCGCCCCTCTTTTTATTTTTATAATTGTGAAACTGCCGATGTCGGCATTCGAACCCATAACCTCCCAGTTTCCAAGTACTGAATACTGTACTGCACAGACATAACGCCTTAGACCGCTCGGCTACTTGGACTCGTTCCCCACACTCAATCTTCCAAGATTCCTATTGGCAGGAATGGGAGATTTTGAGACATTAGTGCAGGAATAGGAGGAAATCACCTAACATATTAAAAGTGTGCCTAGAAGGCTTGAGGCAATCATTAGAGCAAGAGGAGGTAATGGCCACTGTTAAAAGTTTATTTCCTTCACAAAACTCGCAAAATAAAAAACTGTTTAAAAATTATAAAATTTATTGAAATTTGTTAAATAAAATTTTTCCCCTTAAATTATAAAGTTTTTTTTTCGTAATCCCATATTTTTAAAGAACAAAACTAAGAAAGAATATCATTATTCCTATGGGACATCGAACATCGGACATTACACGTAATATATTTAACGAAATTATATAATTTATGATAGCAAGAATAGCTTCGTGTTGCCGTACGATATACGATGAATGTTGCACTGACATATGCACAAAATCTTAATAAGATTTCACTGAAATTAGTGGTAAAAAATCTGGTGCGAAACACTCACATGTCCTCTATATACATCGAACTATCAAAAACTATAAATGAGTCTATAAAAAACCAAAAACCCAATAAACACCAAGAGTGTGTTAAGTACCCTTTCCGATTTGTAGATTTCAATAAAATTCTGGATTTTGTTTTAAGTCTTGTCAAAGGTAAAACGCAGTAATGCAGAATAAAAATAAGTGAGGTTAGAAATATGTAAATATGTCAAAGTTTACAGTAAAAAGTTTATAAAGTGTACAAACTATGTTATGTGCATAAAATGAATGTTAATCGGTCAAAGTAAGAAATTAAATTTTTCTTTCAAACATTCAGTTAATTATCTTTAATATATAGATAGATATACTTCCCAAAATATACTCCTTCTAAAAACCTTTCACTGTAGTCTGTGATAGGGCCTGTGGACGGAAGGAGAATCACCCTATCTCAAGATAGACATCGTCTGGTATACAGACGGATTCAAAACTGAAGAAGGGACCGAGGCGGGAATCTACGGTAAGAGACCTAAGGCAAACTTAAGTCTCAACTTGGGGAAATATGCCACGGTCTTTCAAGCAAAAATCTACGCCATACTGGCTTGCGTCCGTAACAATCTACGTCGAGGCTCCATAAATCAAGGCTCCATAAACCAAGCTGCTTTTAAAGCCTTGCCTGGAACTGAGGTCACCTCAGGGTAGTCAAGAACAGCTGGAGCTAGCAAAACGGGACAATGTTAAATTGATTCGGGTGCCGGGTCACAATGCGAACCTCTGGGTTACAGCAGATACAGGATATTCGGTACATCGCACCCCGAATATATGAACCTTCGGGAAGACCTGATAAGCATGCTCCTGGCTATTGCCAACATGTGGGAGAAGCACAATGGATTATAAGGTCAAAGTGCAACACTTTTTAGACCCCAAGATGTATCTATCTATGTATCTACCTAGTTCTCATATTATTATTTGGATAAACTTTAATATTTGGACAATCATATCTGATAATAAAAAGTAAAAAAGCAGTACTTATATTTTACAGTGGATAAAAGCAGTACAGTTTAAAAATCAATTTGAAATATTTGACAAAATTAAAAAATGATTATCTTGTTGCAATAACATTTTTAATGATCCATTTTATAATTGATATGTATAGAATCATCGGAAAAATCTATTAGCATCAAAATTAATAATAGGCATATTACAGCCTTTTACCTTGTAAAGGTAAATGATTGTTATATTAAATAATTATTATTTAAATAAATAATAAATATATGTAAAAGATATAACAATCATTTACCTTTACAAATTGGCGCCCGAGAAAAATTAAGCGAAGAGGGTGGTAAATTACCATATTTTTAAAGAAAAAATTTTTCCAAAATCTTCCAATAGATGCCTATTGGATGATTGGATTGGATCGATTATAATTTTATATTGTAGTTCTTAAAAAATATAACATACCACCTACCAAATTTAACAGATAAGTCTTTCATTTCTGTTAAAATACTTATTTTTGCTTTACGCTTATAACTATTTCGATTTCTAAAAAAATATTTTTATTATTTTTTTTGACATTTCATTTTTAATATGCCTAGAAATCGAAATGAGCTACTGAATTTAGAAGCGACACCGCTACAACCTCAATACGGCAGAATACCTTTGCAGTATTCTATATGTATATATATAGAGGTAAAAAAATGCGAAATGATTTGCTTGTAAATTGTAATAATGTTTACTTTATTGAGAATTGAAGAGTGCGTTAGGTCAAGTATTAACAAATATGTAAGATTAATTCATGCAAAATGTCTGGCGGCTATAAAATATTTTTTATGTGTTTTAATTTTAATAAATCTTCCATCATTATTTCCACTAACTATCATATAATGTTCTACATAGCTGTGAAGTTATTGCAGTTTTATTACCTCAGTATAATATTTATAATATCGTTAGCTGAAATACTCGATGGTACCCAAGTTTGAAGCAAATTCTTCGAATTCGCATAAGAAATTTATGCCAAATAACTAATTTTTAGCTAATTTCCTCCAAAGGAAATGCAGCTATTGTTTTAGCACCAATGTTGGAATTTCGTAAAAATTTCTTCAAATGTCCATCGATCCTTACTATTAGATGTTAAAAATCACTATCGCTAAAATTTGTATACATATATATATATATATATAAATATATATATATATATACACACATATACATATGTACTTTTTAAAAATGTCTGTGGACTCTCTAGCAGTCACAGTTTTATTCCCATTGGAATGAAAATTGGTATTCTAAAGGTCAAGTTCGCTAATGGGTTAAATCGGGAGAGGGGAAAGGGGGCTGAGAGGAGAGGTAAACACAAAATTTGACTATCTCCCTTAATATTTGAAAATTCGAAAAATTTATCAGGAGTTAAGTTGTAGGTACTAAGTTTTACTGTAATTTTGTTTCTTATCATTTTTCTGTTACACTAATATTTAAAGAAATATTTACAATTAAAGATTGAAAGTTAAAATTCTAAATATCTCTGTTCACATTAGAGTTTGAGAAAAATGATCAAGTAATGAATTGTAGCAAACTTGATTTTCTACAACTTTACTCCTATACATTTTTCGATTATTTTCGATTATTAAGAGAGATATTTAATATTTTGTGTTTGTTTGACATGAATACATAAAATATATTTTATTGTAAAAAATTTTGATTGTCGTTTCCATAGTAACTGTTAACTATAATCGTTATACATCGATTTATTTTGGCTATTAATAAATTTAATTTTTGCAAATACTAAAGTCATATCAGATATTATATTTCATTTTGATGACACTAAAATTATGACCGCTAGAGAGTGATTTATGTATTCTTAGGAAATTTGCTAAGTTGACGGAGCTCCGGCGTAACGAATTTTTTAAAAATTAATTCTGACTGTTTAAAACGTCAAATGTCTAAAATAATTTAAATTTTTTATTTCCAAAATTTTATTAATGCAGGTATTTTTATAGAAACTGTAAACTATATAAGAAATCTGGATCGTGAGAAAGCGGTCAAAGCTTTGGAATTTGGATCTTCTGATACTTTTTCTGGAGTTATATGGGAAATTCACATTAAGTCTTTTCTCACCAGTATATCGCTATCTTCTATAGTTTCTCCCAACAATTCGGATAAACATATACATTTCCCTTTTATATAACTATAACACGGTAGTGGGTTTGGTAAAGTTTAAGGGAGGCGTGGCTTTGCGTACTGACGTTGACTATTACTACAGGAAATATTCGGTCCAAATAGAGATTAATTGTAATATTTATTATTTTAAGGATGTTCCAGCACTGTGTACACATACTTACACATATTATCGGCAGACAGATACTTACACATACTATCAAATATTCCCGGTACGGTGATCTGGCAACGTTGCTCTGTGTATATAACTATATATTATTATTGCTTATGTCAATAGTAACAATTCCCGCTCTTTACTTGATGCAAAACTTGGGAACGATTGGCGCACAACGTTGTCAGGCCATTATTTACCATAAACGAAATGTGTTATAATTGGAAACGAATAATATTTTAAATTATTATATTTTGAAAACAAAACGGAAAAACACGATTTCTTTTTCTCTTCTAGATTCTCCTATTTATTTGTTTTACTCTCCTAGTTTTTTTTTTTAAATTCTTTTGAGTATTTTTTCTAATACAACAGATAATAGTTGGGCGAGCAAGAAGTTTTACATGCTTCTAAACGGTCAAAAATTCTGAAACTTCGGGATTTATTAGAAAGCGTTATTTTTAGCCTGTGAAAAAAAAATGAGCAAAATCTGTCGAAAAGTGGTGGTATGCTGGAACATTCTTAAATAGCAGTAATGTTTTAATACTTTCATATTTATTATGATGCCTCGCGTTGCGTGAATCTGGAGCTGATTATCCCGAAAACGGCAAAGTATTAATATACGCTTTAATGTACTATGGTCACACACATTTTTCAAAATTTTTTAATTAATATTACTTTCGACTGAATAAGTTTATCGAATGCGTTTTATTTAAAAATGTTAATTGATTTAATTAGTTTGTCAAAAAGTTACCTGATATTGGGAAATATTAAAAAATCTGGCTTCTTCATTCGGTTTTTGAAAAAAATGCTTCGAACAAAAGTTGTTCATTATAAGCATACTAACAACTCTTATTCGAAACATTTTTCCAAAAAGTGAATGAATAAGGCACAGATCAATTGTAAAACTTTGAAAAAAATAACACTTTGTATCGTCATTGTATTATTTCACCCAAAAAAACGTTGGACATTCCCTGTAAAATATAACGTAAGTAAAGTATTCGTTTCGCTTGCTATTTAGTAATTAGTAACTGGTATAAAGAGTCTGAAATACAAGAAATCTTAAATTTTAAAGAATGATAGTAAATACATGACGGTTATTTGAGTAAAAAGAATAAAAAATTTTCGTATTTAATTTTAATAAATCTTCAATGATTTTTTTTTTTTTTGTAAAATAAAGATTTATACGCACTTTGAAGTATTCTGTGTTTGTTTGTGATGTTGTACGTTTAGAGTAAAAATGATGACGTGAAATTAGATATTAACATGAAGATATGTATGGCGGGATTCAGAAAAATAGAGCAATGACCGAGATGGTCATCAACTTTATATCATATGGTGTCAATGCTGATCTGCACTTCAAAAGTTCAAAGTATTCTTAATGAGTGAAAATTATGTTATTCATTACATATTTAAAAACAAGATAAACGAAAAATTCGTTTCGCAGGAGCTGCTTCAACTTAGAGAATTTCCTTAGAATACATAAATCACTTTTTATCGGTCACAAATTTAGTCTGATCAAAATGAAATATTGTATATGATTTTAGTATTTGCAAGGCCAATTATATTAATAAATGGCATACGCCAAGGGGAAAGGTGTGCATAAAGCAAGAAGAAAACACAAAATGTAAAATATCTCTCTTAATATTAGAACAATGAATGCGTAAGGAATAAAGTTGTAAAAAATCATGTTTGCTACAATTAACATCACCTTATCATTTTTGATCAAACTCTAATGTGCACAGAAATATTAAAGAATTTAATTTTCAATCTTAAACCGTCAATATTTCTGTAAATATTAATGTTACAGAAAAAATAATTAGAGACAAAATTACATTAAAACTTAGTACCTACAACTTTACTTCTTATAAATTTTTTGATTTTTCGGATATTAAGGGAGATATGTCAAGTTTCCCCCTTCCTCTAAACCCACCTTTCCCCCTATCCGATTTTACCCATTAACGAACTTGACCTTTTGAATACCAAAAGCGCCTCAAATACCAAATTTTATTTCAATCCGATTAAAATTGTGACCGTTAGAGTGATTACAGACACATATGTATATAATATATATATATATATATATATATATATATATATATATATATATATATATATATATATATATGTATATACATATATATATATATATATATATATATACATTTATATATACATTTATATATATATATATATATATTTGTATATATATATAAATTTTACAGATGGTGACTTTCGACATCTACTAGGTAGGATCGATGGACATTTGAAGAAACATTTGCAAAATTTTGAAGTCGGTACGAGACCAATAGCTCTATTTCCTTTCAGGAAGTTTGCTAAAAATTAAAAAAAGAAGCTTTAATAAGTTTGCGATGACCGCCATATTGGATTTAAAACGACGTCACTTTACTTACTGTGTTTTGCTCATCAAGTCCTTTCATTTGATACCTATATCATAGGGGTTAATGTGGAAATTATATATAAATCGTCATTTTGCGGCGGTCGACCGTCAATATCTCTGTAAATATTAGAGAAACAGAAATAATGGATAAGAAACTTAATTATAGTAAAACTAATTTTCTACATCTTATGTGTTTTACGATTTTTCCAATATTAAGAGAGATATACCAAATTTTGTGTTTACCCCTCCCTATAAACCCTCCTTTCCCTTGTCGATTCCGGTCATGCTTACCATAAAAATGCATTGTCATCGGAAGTAAACCAACATGTAAAAATTTAACTCCGTAGGATAAGAGGAAGTAGGTCAAATTTAACTTGCAAGATTCCATTACAGACACCAGGACAGATGAAACTAAATAAAAGCTTATAAAAAAAAACAACTAAAATATAAGCTTTTGATAGTAGGTCACGCTCTAAACAGCAAAACATAACAAAATAGTTAATTTCAAATCATTGAATCTGAAAACAGCTTTCTAAACAAATATTTCCCGTGGAAATTATATCATCAATACTAAACAACAAAATAGACATTGACCAGCGGAGTATATAAAGTTACATCTACACTCCCGTTCATACAAATTGAACCAGTTGAAACATTCTAAGTGTTATTTTATGTAATATTATACATATAATACTCAATTCGTAGGAAATAGGATTTGGAAAAGTGAATGAATTAATTTAAATAAATTGGACGTTTCGTCATTTATTTATGACTTCCTCAGCAACTTATTTATGTAATTCAAATGTCTAACATAAACCAACTATGCAGAACGACTTTAATAGTTACATTTGATGCCATAATCATTATTGTAACTCAAAAAATTAATTTTGATTTGAATTTAATATATTTTTTATTTATTTAATATTTGAATTAAACTTATTTTTAATTGAAAGTATGTATTTGTTAATGTCATCTGATTAAAATATAATCAGATAATTAAAAATATAAATAAGTTGCTGAGGAAGTCATAAATAAATGACGAAACGTCCAATTTATTTAAATTAATTCATTCACTTTTCCAAATCCTATTTCCTACGAATTGAGTATTAATACATATTATGGATACGAATATTGAATCATTATACTTATATTTAGTAATATAAACACTTAGAATTTGACTTACAGGTGGTTCAATTTTTATGAACGGAAGTGTAACTCGTATAATAAATTTTATACTAATCAATCCGGAAGAATGTTTAAAGGAGGGAAATTTCGTTATGCTGAACACTTCTCCATCGGAAAATCTTTCTTACAACGATCAATTCGAAATTTTACGGATCCAATTCAAAGTACTCATTTGAAATAATTTAGAAAAAAATTAGAGAAATTATTAAATGATCAACGGGACATTCAAAATTCTCCACTCTTTAATCTGTTTGTAGATAATTAATTTTCGGCAGAGTATAATAATTTCTGTATTTATAACAATTTTTTATGTAGAAATTTATTTGTATAAGTTTTATTTTGTATTTATTATCTGCATGTATAATTACATAATAGTTTTTACAATTCTATTATTATTTTTATTTCAGCTAACTCATTTATTGAATGCTTCGAGGAACTGAACCACCTGGCACTGAGTAACACAGTTAGACTGATCTGTTGAAACTCAACTCGGTTGAAACTCAACAGAATGCAATTGAGAAGGGTGGCGGGGATTTTGACAGGACACTGTCGATTGAACTACCACCTTCAAAACATGGGGATCTTTAATGATCCCACTTGTAGGGCCTGTATGGAGGACGATGAAATCTCCATACATGTTATATGCACCTGCAAAAACTTACATGGTGTCAGATATAAAATGTTTGGGTCCGAAACCTTGGATCCATCAATCCTGGGTGCAATCCCGGCGGAGGAATTGTTATTCCGAAACTATAGTCAAAATAAAAATATTGCTACGAAAATCTCAAATATTTTTTTGTATTTAATAACAAAATAGTTAATTAGACAAAATTTGAGGTGCTATAAATTACAACTACCTTTGACAAGAACTAATACTGATAAAAGCTTTTATGTTAGTTTTTTTTTTAAATTTAAATAGTTTTATTATTGACAATTCAACATATTGATTAGCAAGATTTGGACCTTCACTAGCAAGTAAAGTTAAATAAAACCTAATAGAAATTGGAAATAAGGAACGCCACTTATCAAGCTGATAGTAAGTACTTCATTAAGTCAATTTACATCAAGTTAAGTGCATATATATATATATATATATATAATCACATTGCATACATATATTATTTAAGTACAAATAGCGTCAAAAGTCGATCTATCATTTCAAAATTTTATAATTGATTTGTGTCCTATTCATTCGGATTCGGAAAAATGTTTCGAATAAAAGTTGTTAATATAGGTATATTGAATAACTTTTGACTGAAGCCTTTTTTCGAAAACCGAATAAATAAGGCACAAATCAATTATAAAGTTTTGAATTGATAGATCGACTTTTAACGCCATGTGCACTTATATATCTAAATCTATATATATATATATATATATATATATATATATATATATATATATATATATATATATATATATATACACATATATATACACATATATATATATATATATATATATACACATATATATACACATATATATACATATATATATATATATATATATATATATATATATATATATATATATATATATATATATATATATATACATAAAAAAATCTAAATCCTATACTCATTTATTAGTAATGATCAATTAATTCTAAATATGTAACAATCGATTCTGATTGAATAAATCAGCAATAAATACACTCAGTAAGTTTGGTTCTTACATTTTGCAATTACTTAAGACATTTTAAAGTTATTGTAAAATTTTATTCCGCTATCTACAAGGATTAAGCTTCCATTTTAAATTAATTATATATTTTTTGTAGTATCGGACTGATTTTCAAGGTAGATAGGCAGATAGATACATCTTCGGGTCTAAAAAGTATTGCACTTCGACCTTATGGTCCATTGTGCTCCCCCTTCTACTACACTCAGATGAGATTCGCTTCTCCCATAAGTTGGCAATAGCCTGGAGCTTGCTTATTAGGTCTTCCTGAAGGTTCAAACATTCGGGGTGAGACGAACCGAATAGCCTGTATCTGCTGTAACCTAGAGGTTCGCAGATAATGTGGCTGGATGTTTCGTCCTCCTCGCCACACAATCTGCACACAATGGACCCGTTTTGGATTCCATTGTATGCAGATGCTTCCGCAGGGAATAATTCCCGGTAACGATTCCGGTAATCCTCCGCAGTTGCATCCTGTTCAGTTTCAGTGCATCGAGAGAAAGCCTCTTGGTTGCACTCTGAAGCAGTATTTTTACGAGCTCCTGCCGCGGTACTTTTTCCCAGTGATCAAGGTGTTTAGCATTTGACCACTCGTTGATCACCTGTTTACATGCAGTCCTGGGAATTCCTTAAATAGGCTCTGGGCCTTTGAAGAGTATTCCGACTCCCTTCTTAGCTAAGGTATCAGCTTTTTCCTTCGAAACCACTGTGACCCCACATCCATATCAATTTAACAAGACAATCCTTGACTACCATTGAGGTGACCTCAGTTCCAGGCAAGGCTTTTAGAGCAGCTTGACTGTCCGAGAGAATTCTTAGGTTCTGGTTTATGTAGCCTCTAGTTTCTGATAAAGGATGGCGCATAAGATTTATTTAATGAATGCGTATTTGAGCATCATTTGGTTTTAACTCGTGAACCAATTTAATCTTATATGGGAAAAGGTGTAGCGTATGTAAAATTCTTTGCAAAGACCGCCTAGACATCACCAACTGCTAATAACGTCGTCTAGTGGAAGTTTCGAAGTTTTCCTCAACCCTTGCTTGCACCCGAGCAATGTTCAAATCATTTCGAACTCCACGAGGTCTTCCAGCACGCCGAAGATCACAGACAGCCCCATGTTGCCGAAAACGCTGAACCAATCGGTAAATTGTCGGCACATGAAAGAAATTTTGATATGATTGTTGTATCTGAATAATCGAATGCTGACTTTCAAAATGAAATTGAACAACTTTGGTTCTTTGTTCTGTGCTGAGTCTTTCCTTTATAAATTTTCCAAGTTTTTCAAAGTTAATAAAATCATACCGTTACTAATGCGCCACCCTATACAAAGCATTGAAGGTGAATAAAAGATGAAAGATTTAAATACTCTTTCGAGTAAAAGAGTATTTAAGTAAAATACTTTCTAAGTAAAATAATTTTGTTTGGTACACTTAGCGTTTTTCTGTTTATTCCCCAGATAATTATTGCAGTTTATAAAAAGTTTACATAAATTTACAAACAGTAGACAGCACAAACTAGGTTGTCTGTGCTTATCGAGTTTTACCTTTATTACTTTAACTATATCGCTCTCGTTAGTCAAGTTTACTTTTAATTGAATGTAAACTTTATCATCATCATACAAAAAGACATACCGAATATACTTTTAAAACGAAGACCATCTAATTTATCTACGAGACTCGGTCTCGGTATCTGTCTCTTTGTGCATCAACCAATCGTAGAGATGCATAAATAATTGACTAGTGATGTGCTTATAAACATGGAAAAGATACATTTTATTTATCAGCTGTATATATATATATATATATATTTATATACAGTCTGTTTACAAAAGCAGTTCTAATAGGGAATCAATGATAAATAAATAAAATATTTACTATAAAACCATTCATACATACACATAATTACAAACTGGCTGCTTTTGGTATGATATTTGATTGATGTCATTTAAGAGTGGAGATTTAGTGATATATATAAAGTGATATAGCCCACTTAATTTATAATATTATTATTCCGTTACGTATGCATACACACACTACAGACTACAGAGTACCCCCACTATTTTTATTTTATGAAGCATTGTGAGGTTATTATAGTAAATAATACTTTACATTGATTCTCTATTAGCAAAGCTTTCCAAAACAGACGGTATATATATATATATATATATATATATATATATATATATATATATATATATATATACATGTATTCAAGTACACGGTGAAATTTTTTACAGTACTCTAAATACAACACTGAAGTGATTCCTTGCAGTACGAAAAATTTTTTCATGCCAAGAATTTCTGACTCATATATAGGGAAGATAATATAATATATATTTGGTATAAGAAAATAAGTATCTTGACATCTATAGTTTTGACTTGAGAAAATTATCTTAACTAAAGATAAACTGACTCTTGACTCAAGAATCTCGAAGTTCTTAAAACGAAATGATAATTTCTTTGGACCAAACTAAAGATTTGTTTAATTCAAACAAATGAAACTTTTTAAATGATAATAAGTTAGTAATGATATACTTCAGTTAAATATATTTCAGTTAAATTTATATACTTCAGTTAAAGATGCTGCATAAACTTTCTCTGCTTGAGTTTTAGCAAATTTCAAAATTCGCTACCGATTTCAAAATTTTTCAAAAATTTCTTCAAATGTCCATCGATCCTACCTACCTACCTAGTAGATGTCGAAAATCACCATCTGTAAAATTTATATATATATATATATATATATATATATATATATATATGTCTGTAATCGCGCTAACGGTAACAATTTTATTCCGATTGAAATGAAACTTGTTATTTGAGTCGCTTTTGGTATTCAAAAGGTCAAGTTCGTTATTGGGAAAAATCAAACAAGGGGATTTAGAGAGAGGGAGAACCACAAAATTTGGCAT
Organism: Nineta flava; assembly: GCA_963920215.1. Taxonomy (NCBI): domain Eukaryota; kingdom Metazoa; phylum Arthropoda; class Insecta; order Neuroptera; family Chrysopidae; genus Nineta; species Nineta flava. The sequence goes on from OY986041.1 coordinate 2,623,171, forward strand.
ATCTCTCTTAATATTCGAAAAATTGAAAAATTTATTAGAAGTAAAGTTGTAGGTATTAAGTTTTACTGAAATTTTGTTTCTTATCATTTTTTCTGTTACACTAATATTTACAGAAATATTGACGGTTTAAGATTGAAAATTAAATTCCTTAATATCTCTGTACAGAATAGAGTTTGAGCAAAAATGATAAGGTGATTGAATGAATTGTAGAAAATTTGATTTTCTACAACTTTATTTCTTACGAATTTTTTTATTGTTCTAATATTAAGAGAGATATTTTTTATTTGTGTTTTCTTATTTCTTAATGCCCCCATTTCCCCTTGACGTATGCCATTTATTAATAAAATTGGCCTTGCAAATTCAAAAATTGCGACCCCTAGAAAGTGATTTATGTATTCTAAGAAAATTCGCTAAGTTGAAGCAGCTCCTGTGTAACGAATTTTCTATTTATCTTTTAATAAGAAAAATATTTTTTTTTTACAAGAATTTCATTTTCTTGACTAAAAAATCACAAGAGCATTTGGCCAAGAAAGACTCTCTTAGGCCAAGACTACCGAGAACTCTACTTTAAAGAATTTTAAACACCGCTCAACAATTTTAGTTCCTTCGCTCATGTTTTTGGTTCGACTGCTTACAGTCTTGAATGAAAACAAGGGTTTCTTTATTGAAGCAAATATTTTGAAGAAAAGATATTTTCTTGAGGAAAGAAATTCCTTCTATCAGTGTATTATTGTATTGTAGAAATTATTGGTGTAAATTGAAAAGCAGTAACATGCGATTTACTGCCTTTATACTCTGTAAAACATTAATTACTGCATTTTTCACTGTTTTTATTATTTAAGTTTATTATTTCGTCAAAGGTAAAACGCAGTAATTCAGAATAAATATATGTGATATTAGAATTATGTAAATATGTGGAAGTTTACTTTTAAAGTTTACAAAGTGTGCAAACTATGTTTTGCTCATAAAATGAGTATTGATCGAAAAAATTTGGAAATTAAAATTTTCTTTCACATATACTCTTACTTCTAATATTATTATTTGGACACACTTTCATATTTGAACAAACTATATAATGATAACAAGTAATACAGAGTAAAAAAGCAGTACTTATATGTTTCAGTGGATAAAAGCAGTACAAGTTGAAAACTACTGCCTTTTTTAATTTGAAAAATGAATTTACTGCTTTTATACTTTGGAAATGTAACCAATTCGAAATATTTGACAAACTTCAAAAATTATGTTGAATTAACAATTTCTTCGGCAACCCAATAAGTTCGACACAAATAAAGAATGGTATTAAATCAAGTGGAAATTTAGCTATAAATATTTTTTTATTTTTTTTAAAAACATTTTGTTGCCTCTATTGAAATCAATATTACATACTGTACAACACTTAATTTAACTTGCACATCCTGTATTTGAACAGTTGCTGTTCATGTTGCTGTAGTCTGTTAGAGAGTTGACTGTGATAAACTGATTGAACAAACATAAATCATAATTATACTGATACTTTTGTAGAGTAGTAAATACAATTTATAATAAACTTATTGATTTCTAAATGGCTAAAAGATCAAATAATGAAGAGGCCACTTGTAAAATGTATATTGATTGCTCAATGACAACCTGCCAATCAGAACGAACAACATATGCACATGTAATCACAGTCAATACATATTGTTGTATTTATAATATTTATGTGTATTGACAATTTTATTTATGTCGACTGCATTTCATACAGTGTATATTAAAAATAAATACAATTAAGAGTTACAAAACATAAAAAAACATGCTTTTATTGCAATAGGAACTAAAAAATTGAAAATAATTTAAAATAGATAATAAAGAGATTGACAACAAACTTACCTTTAATGTAAACAAGAGAATGGGGTGCTCTCTACTTACTCTTGTAAAAAGAGAGCCAATATGAAGACATAAGTAGAGAGCACCCCATGCTTTTGTTTCAATTAAGTTAATTTTGTTGACAATATCTTTATCATCGGTTGTTAATACGTCTGCAAAATTTCAAATTATTGGAACCCCCGGAAGTGGGTGAAAGCTCACTTAAAAAATTCCATCAATTTTAAGAAGCTAAACAAGAACGAAATATTTGAATTTGATTAACCACAAATAACAAGAGACTCAATAAAGACTTTTTGTAAAAATAGTCTTGAAGACAATTAAGAAAGTAGGCTCGTTAACATATTTTTCATTAAAGGATCGGAAAAAAACTATTTTCTCAAGAGACGAAAAAAAGAAAACATTCAAAACACAAGTTTGAAATACATTTATCATACACAAAACAACAAGTAAAACAATTTCAGAAAAGATATTGAACAAATGTACATAATATCCTTGAATATCCTCTGTCCAATAATGTTTAAACAAAAGTTCATTTTTTTAGTTAAATGAACATTAATTGTTATATATGCTACATGTTACGCTCCTATGTTTCTAATCTACGTAATAAGCAAAAACAATATACGAAATATCATATCCATTTTCTGGATGCCGAAAAAGTATAATTTACTTTTGGATATCTATACTGGATATGAAAAATCATATGTAACTTGGTGAAGATTGAGCCCACGACCTCTGGCGTTTCGACTTGGTGGTCCAACAAAAAAGTCACGAGATGCTATATATGTGGAATGAATATAATTTTACACTATCTTGATTTTCATGTATTATTACTTTTCGATTTGTCTATTTAAAATTTTTTAACTTTTTTTGTTGTAAAGTAATATCCTTGTACACTCCCGTTCATAAAAATTGAACCAGTTGAAAGTGTTACTGTATGATATTTGATAATGTATATACTTAGAATGCGACTAACTGGCTAAATTTTTATGAACGGTAGTGTACATATTATTAAAATGTCAAATTAAGTAAACTATAGTCACCTCGTTAGAAAACATAACCGTACGACAATGATCAGTTTACAAAAACAATTTAAAATGATAATTTGCAAAAAAAAAACAGGAGAATGCCCTACCCTAGATCTTCAACGGGATTTCATCAAGTAGATAAAAATCCGAACAGAAATAGATACCAATTATGTATATATATATATATATATATAAATATATATATATATATATATATATATAAATATATATATATATATATATATATAAATATATATATATAAATATATATATATATATATATATATATATATATATATATATATATATATATATATATATATATATCTAGTGCAGTTAATGTACTCTATATAAGTAGATAAGAAAATCTATGCTAGATATATATTCACACATGATTTGCACGCATCAATCTTCCATTCCATTTCAAAGTTTTCAAAACATAAATTATGTAATGTAACTTCTTGTAACAATTTGATATATTGTACTGTTTATTCTTCATTTCAGAAATACAACAAATTTATCTTTACTCTTCGTTACGTCCAGACAAATTACGATATTTCTGTACTACGGGTGGACAATTTATTATCGAATAATTCAATAATTTAATTCAGTAACCAACTTTAATTATATTGTTTTTTGGTATAACAAATTCTCTTAATTACGAAAACATACTATTTCTAGAACATGCTTTACTTCTATATAAACACATTCGAAACAGATTGAAAGCAGTTAGTGACTCTACTAGTGCTTTGCAAGTGTAAAATTCAGAGTGTAAAAAACTATAAAAACATGCTTTTATGAAACTTAAATGAAACTAAAAAATGCAAAGAATTTAATATAGAAAATAGAAGAAAGCGATTGATAACAAAATTAACTTGTATATGTAAACAAAAGCATGGGGTGCTCTCTACTAACTATTGTCAAAGTAGAGCCATTATGAAGACGTAAGTAGAGAACAGCACATGCTTTTGTTTAGATTAAAGTAAATTTTGTTGTCAATCTCATTATTCTATTTTAAATGCATCGTTTTAACTCTAAATTTTGTTTATTTTTTTTAGTCTTAAAACAAAACAATTTTTGAGTAGTTTTTATTCTTCATTATTATTCCCACGATTGATGGAATGAATCCAATTCTTACCCGCAAGAAAGTACATATCGAATATAGCTTAATAAATTTATGTTAAATAATTTTTTTTTCCAAATTTTAACAGTTAGAAATGTCATTTTTCATTAAAATTTTGTATATAACATTTCTATAGAAACTATAAACAATACTAGCACACTATAAATCGTTATATTTAAGTAAGAGATATGCACATTTGTATTTTGGCTATTCATAAATTAAAATTTTCATTAAAAATTTTTTTTTTAAATATTGTTTAAAATAATTTAAAATATTTAAAATATATTTTAATATTTTTTAAAATATTGTTTAAAATATTGCATTGTCTTCGGTTCTTATAACGTCTGCATTTCTGATTATTCAGACGTCCGGAAGTGGGTGAAAACTCACTTAAAATTCCCATTACATTAGATACATAAATTAAAGCTAATAAAAGTATATTAAAAATATTTTTCTTTATAAAATTCTTCTATCAACAAATTTTATTTATAAAAGTAAGAAATTTTGGTGTTTTTTTTTTTTTTAATTTTGGTTCTCTAAACAAAATAATGGGAGTCATTTGAATAGAACGACTTTTTTGTGTTTCTGTATTGAGTTCTAGATTTTCTGAATAATTTTTTTTTCTTCATAACTTTAAGGTTGTTATGAAGAAAATTCAATTTAATGATAGGTTCTTCAAAATTAGACAGCCTATTATTTCAATAATAAAGAATATCCTGTCAAAATTTTAACTTGATCTTGTTTTTAACAAAAAATTGTTAAAGTTACGATTTTTAAGAGATTTTTACATAGCTTAAATCGGCGGTAAAAACATGAATACAAAAATCTATATCTCGACCACCAGAAATGTCAACTGACATAATAATGTTTATGAAAAACTGTCATAATAATTATAAATGTCTTATAAATACCTGGATCATATTTCCAAACAATCCTCTTTTTGGTTTCGGAGATAATTAAATTTATAGATCGAAAAATGGTACTAAAATCACTTTTATTTTAGATTGTTTCGGTAGGTTTGGCAACGCCAGTGTTATTAAAATTAAATAAATAATTATTAATAAAAATTAAAAGAAAAGATAATAATTAAATTATTATTAAAATAATTTTTTTTTAGTTTTTAATTCTTATTATTTTATTTGATAACAATTTTATTAATAATTAATTTAAAAAATCGTCGAACGTGGTTAGAATTCGTGTATTTTGAGTTACACGAACTTTACCATTAAGTTTGGTTGATTTGCCCCCAGGTACTTTCAAAACAACTTTAATTAAAAGGGATTTGTTGTTTAAAATGAATTATTTGTTGAATCTGTACTCAGCTTGAATATATTTTTAAAAGTATGTTATTTACGACATATTAAGTTCAATTACGTTTCAAGAAACAACAGACATTCTGTCATTTTCAACTGTCAAAAATGAAATTTTAAAGAGTCCTTCAACAGTTTTTATTTTATTTGTCGTTAAATTATTATAAATGATTCGACATAAAAAATACAACAAGACATCTTTATTTGATAAACAAAAAAGAATTTCATTACTTAATTAACGTCAACCAACATAAAACAACTTTAAATTCAGTACTCTAAAGCAGAAGTGGGCAGGAGATGACTCGGCCAAGCTCTGAGTGAGAGGTAGGGAAGAGAGATAGAGTTAATACAGGGTAACCTACCAATTATTAATATTTTCTTTTTTTAATTAAAACATTTTCTGAAAAAAATATAATAATACCAAATCTTTTTTATGGTCACTATTATACAAAGTAAATAATACAAGCAATCATTCAATACATACTCTGGAATTTTGGGCTGGTAATTAGGGTCATAAAATGTACCTTTTGAGTATATATCATATTTGGGTATGAATAAAATAAAAATATATAAAAAATATATATAAATCTTTTGAACCTTTAAGTTTACCGCTGGACCATTGTAATAAAAGAGGGAAATTTTTGCAAAGGATAATTTAAATAGAATTAAAGTTTTGGAAATTCCAAATGATTTGTCTAAATATTTTACTATTCATATCCGAGAACTAATAAAGAACTATTTACCTGATTTAATTATTTTTTCTTCGTATGGAGTATGCTCAGTATAGTGTCATGGGAATTTGATGAATTAAGTTAAATTTTACATAAAGTGGGAATTTGAGTTCTTCGAGTTAGTCTACTTTGAATTGAAAAAGTGAAAAGTACTCTTTGTAGTAGTGGAAATTATTTTTCGCATAATTTGTTTTTCAAAAAAAAGAAAAGTAGTGAATTTAATAATGGAGAAGACATCGCAAGCAGTCTTAGATAAGTTCAGATTATTATTATTGTTATTATTATCATTATTGTTATTATTATTATTATTATGTTTTTTGGTGTATCTCTCCATACTGTAAAAGATATTATTTAAACAATAAATATTTTATAAAACTATTTCTAAATTGATTGAATAAATTATTGGGCAATAATCGGTAGGACAACCTGTATTGAAACATCGTTCCGTCTTGCTTCAAAACATACCTTCTTTACTTACTCTCACCCAGCTTATGGAGAGCTCGTAAGGCTCAGACGAGCTTTCTGTGCCCACCTCTGCTCTAAAGTATCGTACTCTAAAGTAAATACAACCATTAATCAGTAATGATTTTTTCTACAATACGATTCTTTTACTTTACTATTTAAGCAGTTAGTATTTTACAAAAATACTAGATGATACCGCCGCGCGCACACAAATTTATATTCATTTATCTTATATGGAAGAAAAAGAAAGATGAGATACATGTAAGTTCATACTGCATGTTTCAGGCAAAATAAATTTCTATTTTAAATTATCTTGTCTTTGTTTTTTTTTGTATTGTTTTTCTAAAACTCTAAATTTTATTATTTAGTTTTAAAACAAATTTATTTTTTGTGTTGCAATTTCTTTCTTCATTATTATTTCCACGAGTGATGGAATGAATCCAAATCGTACCAAAGAACGTATTTATCGCATATAGCTGAGGAAATTTATACCGAATAGTTATTTTTTTCTAAATTTTAACTGTTGGAAACGTAGTTTTTTTATTAAAATTGTGTTGATCACATTTCTATAGCAACTATAAACTATACCATCATATATATAAAGATTTCTAAAATATTCAAAGAGAACTCTAGGTTTTTTGAAATTAAATTTTGTCCCAATTCCAAGAACATTTAATTGTATTTTGAAAATACGTATTTCGACTACAAAGTAGTCATCATCAGTATGAATTAGCTAATCGTAACTATCTCTGGGTTATGGAGTCAGAGATATGTTGCTCGTTGCTAGTTTGGTGCGTGTCTCACAATAATATTAAAAAAAGTTTTGTCTTTTATATGATCTTACTGAAGTTTTACCTGAAGGATTATTTGAGTTGACTGACCAATTAAGGGATTAAGACTGTAAAGATCCAAACCAATTTACTTGCGGCAACCTTTTTTCACCATGCGTTGTTGTTATTGTAAATAAGATGAGGGTGTTGATCGAAGCTAACCTTGTTATTCAGGTATTAAATTTTTGAAAATGGTTTAATTTTATTAAATCAGAATTTGGAAGTAGGCCATTGTCTAAATTCATTATCTGTTTTCTTAATTTGTGTATGTAGATACTTTTACATAGATTAAGAAAACAGATAATGAATTTAGACAAACACACTTAATCCCTTAATAGGTCAGTCAACTCAAACAATCCTCAGATCATATAAAAGACAAAACTTTTTTGATATTATTGTGAGACACGCACCAAATTAGCAACGAGCAACATATCTCTGACTCCATATCTCAGAGATAGTTACGATTCGCTAATTCATACTGATGATGACTACGTTGTAGTCGAATTACTACAAATAATTGTTCAAGGAAATGGGGTAAAATTTGAAATTTAACTAATAAAAGCATGTTAAAATAGTTAATATCTCTTAAATTTGTACATTCTGTACCCATTTAAAGAGATGTATTTTTATTCATAAACAGTTGGGAATTATAAGAATTAGCTTGAAGCAAATCACGATTTACTTACTCGAACATTAAAACCAAGCTGCTTTATGTTGAATTGTTTCAATTGAAATACCTTAAAGTAGGTGTAAAACGCATGTTTTATTTAGAATTATAATAAATTCAGCTTCTTAATTAAAATAGTTATCTGTAGATTCTAAAACGGATGTTTGAGTCGTTCTTTTTTTTTTGGAGTATAGATGTGAGTTTCTGAGTTGTTTTTAAATTCTTATATACTTCAAATTAAATATTGATAGGAAAAAATTAAATATTAGATTATCAAATGATAATTAATGAGAACTCTAGGTTTTGGATATAAAATTTCCAAGTCGCCGAGAGAAAATTTGTTCAACAAAAACTTTTCTATGACTTTGTGAATAGACTTTTGCGTATGAGGTTTTTAAGAAAATATAGTGATATGACAAAAAAATAGTCTCAAGGACTACCAATAATTTTCATTGAAAAAATTCTTTTCTCAAAAACAATTAATTTCAATGCATTTTGGGAAATAAATTACCAATATACATAAAAAATGAATAAATTTAAATAGAAGTGTTATTTTAAAATCCAAGAACAAAGTTATATCAATAATATATGTAGAGAAATTAAGAATTACTTCCTGTAAATATTACCAAAAAAAAAAAACATTGTATTATGTGGTTTTGCGTCAATTTTTTTTTTTAATGATAAGTAGCCGCAAAAAGATTTATTATTTATATATTTAAAACATCAACACAGTTATATTCGTTTCACTTGAAAATATGAGAGTTGAAAAATAGTTAAAAATATAACTATTTAAAGTTCGTCATCATGGAATTTTTGAGAAAAAAATCCAAACTCCAAACGAGAGGAATGTGAGATGTTGTTGTGTCTCTGTCTATTAAAAAATGAAATAAAAAAATAAAAACTCTCGTATCTTATATTATTTTTTGATTTATTAATTCAAAATATAAAATAATAAATCGATAAAATATTATGAAATTTATTATCAAGGCCACTAATAAATACTAGTATTTTTGTTATATTTGTATATTTTATACCAGTGCTTCTCAAACTTTCTTTATATACACTAGTAAAGTATTTTTGGCGCGTGACCTCTGTGCCGTCTCGTGTTTTTTATTTTAAGTTATGGTTCTGTCCAAACTCGTAAATGTTACGGATATCCATGTAAAAAGTCAACTTTAATTTTAACTATAAAGAAATAATTGAATACAATGCCAGTGAAAAAATTTGATGAGCAATTACCAAGAAGTGCAATTAGGTATTTTAAGAAAAAACAGTATTTCGAAAGGTACCAGATTATGTGTTAGTTTTTATGTTTCTAATGCCTATGAAGAGATTGATGTCAATGATTCTCGGCGAATTGTTGTTACAGTATACACACTACTAACGGATATACACTTCTACAATCATTATGTCACAATTAATTAGAAATGTTCACATAAAACTGTTATTATTAATAACATTGTTAATTACAATGAATTACTATGAATTACATTGTTAATTACTACGAATTACAACAATAACTTTGTAACAAATGTGGCAAAGGTGTTTCGCTAAGTAATATACAAAAAATTTGACGAGAATCATTTTTTTTTTTTTTTTTAGCATCCTAATTTTAACTATTATCAGTTCTAATAAGAACTATGAATAGAGTGATCACAAGATAAAAATCGTGAATTGTGTCTACCCAATGGAAGACACAAGAATGAAGAATTATATACTAAAATTATTTAAGTACATTTATCACTAAAATGTCAAATAAATCTATATTTTAATTCTAAGATATTAAGTTTATTTAGTCTGTTTAAGGTCTTACTATTGTCAAGAAGATTAAGCACATACACATTTGGATGCGTTTCTAAACGATACATATAGTTTTCACTAAATCGCACTATTTCTTCACGCACTGTAGACACATTTAAACTACGATGTAGGTCATCGTTTCGAACGTACCATGGTGAATCACTTATCGCACGCAGCACTTTAGACTGAAAACGCTGTAAAATCTCAATGTTACTCACACTTGCAGTACCCCACAATTGAATGCCATATGTCCATATAGGTTTCAAAATGCTTTTATACACTAATAACTTATTTTCGAGGGATAATTTAGAGTTACGATTAAGCAACCAGAAATATTTATTGAATTGAATATTTAATTGTTTTCTTTTGGCCCATATATGCTTTCGCCAAGTGAAGAATTTCGCCAGACGAGAATCATTGACATCAATCTCTTCATAGAGATTAGAAACCTGAAAACTAGTACATAATTTTGTACCTTTAGAAATTTTTTTTTTCTAAAAATATCTAATTATACTTCTTGGAAGCTGCTCATAAATTTTTTTCACAATTATTACATGTATATCCGTATATTGAGTTTTGACAGAACCATAACTTTACGAGCGTATATAACTAGGCCTCAAAATTTTAAAAATTAATTGGCTCAAGAGCTCATAAAACTAATCATCTATGGTGTAATGATTAGCGCACTGATTAATTTGTTCATGTTAATATTAATTAATAAAATTCAATGACGAATTAGTCTATATAGTCCTTTCATAGTTAGGTCTTCGTAACCATACTGGAGGTGGATACTGGTAGAGTATTCTGACGTTAAAAGTGTGAACAAAATAATGTGTGACTTTCTGCAAATTAGTTTTTCTCACACGCCTATCATGTTTTGTGGTGGATTATTTTGCTAAAACTTAAATCAAAACTTTGATTATCAAAATACAAACAACCTTTATTCAAAAAAATAAGTCGAATGGACTTATGTGCAATCACTCCGACATGATTTTTTATAACAGTTCGTCGAATGTTGGATAAAAAACGTTTGAGAAATGCTGGTGTTCAATATCCGTGCATAATAGGAGTTCCCAAACTTTTTCTCTAATGGAACACGTCGAAAATTCTGGAATTTTAACCGAACACATTTTTTATTTTGAAGGGAATAAATTTATATTTACAAAAGATACCAATTGCGTGAAAATTTAATAGTTAGTTTGTGCCTTTATTATTCGGTTTTCGAAAAAATGCTTCGGGTAAAAGTTGTTCATTATAACTATACTAAAAACTTTAATTCGAAACATTTTTCCGAAATCCGAATTAATAAGGCAGAAATCAATCATAAATTTTTAAAAACTGACGCCAACTTTTGTTGCCAAGTGTACTAATGCCATGCGATACACTAGAATTTGACGTATGTTGAACACATAACACGTATTTTAAAGATTTAATCAGATTTATGAAGAATATATCAGCAATACTGTCGATCGTATAAGGTTACAATCATAAGAACAAAAACTGGAAGGAATGGCGTAATGTAATTGATAATTGAGCTCACGTGACGTTTTGTGGCGCCAACAACGGTCAATTATGAAACTGATTAGTATTGTCAAAATGCTGGAAAAAAAAAAACGCTTTTATATGAACATTTATTCGTGGAACACGTATTAACTTCCCGCGCTGAGCTCCAATATGTTCCGACAACTACAGTTTGGGAACCCTAGTACATACTAAGATAAAACCAGAAATATTTTGAAAGAAAAAAAAACAAAGTTGAAAATATATTTAATTGACAAATACTTGAATCAAATGATTTGAAACAAATTTTATTTATCTCAAGTTCCAGATTGTAAGAAAACAAAAAACAAAAATTGTCTTCATATTGATGAAGTCTGAACTCCTCGTATAAGACATTTTTAAAGGTCAGATTTTAGATCTGTGACCTTTTACGAGTACACCAAATTAAAACCAAAAAAAAAAATGTAAATTATTTATATAATATTTATCACAACGATTAATTAAAATCAAATATACATATTTAATTAATTAATTAACTTTTCAATGGATTTACGCACACTATATGGGCTGGAATTTGGAAAGTTCGAATAGAGGCACGTGGTTTTGATATAATATCGATTTTAGCCCGCGATGGCAGTCAAAGAACAGTTTTTTTTCGAAGTCTAAAGTTGTTGATTAAAGTTTTTGGTATTTCTAGAGTAGATTTTTCCACTATCATTGGCGGTAGATAGACTTATTAAATTTTTGTCAGTAGCTGCCTTTCGACGAGACGCCCAACTTTTCTCTCGCGAAAATTCTTGATGATAGTGACTAACGAAGCACGTAAGAGAGTAACTTGTTTGTTTGACGATAGCAAATATTTTATCAGTAACAGTTAATTTGTTGGTCAAATTGAGAGATAATGTAATAAAGACTTCAAAAAAACTTATGTCCTACAAAATGGATGGTGTGACAGACAGGACCTCCACCCCCAGCTTTGTTCAAATAACGGGGTATACAAAGTTATTAGTAACAAGCTGATTTTTATGCTGTTAATTAATAATGGTATGGATAATTTGATGGCCACCTTGTCCTACAAATTCAGTGGTTCAATTTCCCAGTCCTACGCTCTTAGCATGTCAATGTAAAATTTTCATTTATACATTAGAAAAATGTTTTCTTATTTCAATGACACACAACGTTTATTCATATTGTAGGTCTCATTTCTTCAACCTTTAGTTCATAAAAGACTACTAATATTGTTTTTATCGTGAATACACTCAATCGCACCATGTAACGGTTATTTAAGTAACGCCAAGTAATAGCTATGTATACCCGGTTATTTGAACATGTTGGGATGGGGAGGACCTGCCTGTCACACCATCCATTTTGTAGGACACAAGTTTTTTTGAAGTCTTTATTACATGAAGTCTTAATTAACTGTTACTCATAAAATTTTTGCTATCGTCAAACAAACACAAAATACTCTCTTACGCGCTTCGTTAGTCACTATCATTGAAAATTTGTGCGAGAGAAAAGTTGGGCGTCTCGTCGAAACGAAGTTACTGACAAAAATTCTGGCGTATATATTACTAAATTTATATGTATAATACATACAATAACGCTTAGATTGATGCAAATAGTTCAATTTTTATGAACGGGAGTGTAAATGCTATATAGTAATCCCTATATAAAATCATTTAAGGTTTCCCTATCTTGTACTGCTTAAAAGATAAAATGGAATTTTAAAAAATGTACTCGGATTAATGGAACAAAAATACAGTTATTTAAGTTGTGAAACAATTTTTCTAAAATGCATATTTTAAAAATTATTTAGCTGGAAACTTTTCAAATGAACACACTGTATATTACGTAAAATGTAAAAAAAATTGAGCACAAAAACTTTTAGGGGCGGTACAGTCATGCTCATTTAAATATTATCTATTACAATATTTTCAATTTTCACCACTTATGATAAAGTGACTCAAAAATGTCCTTAAGGTTGATCGGACAGTACAGTACAGTACATTTCATAATAAACAGATACACTCTTTTTAACAGAAATTAAAAATTTTAATCTATAAATTAATGATTTAAATTTAGATAGCATCGAACATCACTAGTAATCGGATTGATTTACGTAGCTATTTAATTACTAAAAATAATAAATAATCGTCTTTCGACAGTAATTTTGATGATTTGATGAAAATTTTCGTGAATTTTTTATCTTTTTAATTAAGATATTTACAAAACTCTTCGTCAGACTATTTTTTTTTTAATTTTTACGTAATGTACGAGATTTAATTTATAAAAGTAGAAGTTTTTTATTTTTCAATCTACAGAAGTGGAGCAACATTATTGAAAATGTATGCGTTCATTCAACATTTGCTATTCACAACATGTTAAAATTCCAATTTTTAATGATTAATTACATGAAAATCCTTCATCAGATTTTTTTCAAAAAATTATTTTATGCGTAGTTAGTAATTAAGAACATATCAAAAATTCAGATTTTTATCTATACATTGCCGATTTTACCTAAACATGTGTCCGATCAACCTTAAAATACAATGTAAATTTTGATAAGTTCGGTAGGCATCTACGCATCTCTGCCGGACTTTTTTCTATCGATGGACGAGAGAGTGGACCTTGAATTATATTTTGTATATTTTGTCAACTCGATGTAATTAATAGAGTTGTTGATTGATTCTAATGATTTTGACTGATGACAGAAAACTAGCCATAACCGGGGCTATTATTTTTGAAGGTTTTTGGCGACTTTACTATTTTTTGTACGTATGTAGATGTTTATTGGCATGCTGTAATGGGCGATTCAAAAATATAAAACAAAAAATTTACAAAAATTATATCAAATAAAAAAAAACTTCATAATTAAATTTCTGATAGTGCTTAAAGTTTAACTGGAATTTACGAAAGTATCAAAAGAAACAACAAAATAGGATTAATTTTATTAAATCAGAATTTGGAATTTGGGCCATTGTCTAAATTCATTATCTGTTTTCTCAATTTGTAGATACTTTCGTATGCATCTAAGCCGGTGGGGTCTTATGCCGATTCCAAATTCTGATTTAATAAAATTAAACCATTTTCAAAAAAATCTAATACCTGCATATCAAGGTTAGCTTCGATACCCTCACTTTAGTGACAAAAATAACGCCGCATAGTCACAAAAGGATACCGTTAGTAAATAGGTGAGGTTCTTCACACACCTAATCCTATAGTTAGTCAACTCAAATAATCCTCAGGTCAGATTATACCCTCAGTCAAATCATATAAAACAGAGGTGGGCACAGACAGCTCGTCTGAGCCTTACGGGCTCTCCATAAGCTGGGTGAGAGTAAGTAAAGAAGGTATGTTTTGAAGCAAGACGGAACGATGTTTCAATACAGGTTGTCCTACCGATTATTGCCCAATAATTATATAGGATCGTCTATAGTATAGTCAATATTTTATTTATTTTTTTAAACAAATTATGCGAAAAATAATTTCCACTACTACAAAAAGTACTTTTCACTTTTACAATTCAAAGTAGACTAACTCGAAGAACTCAAATTCCCACTTTATGTAAAATTTAACTTAATTCATCAAATTCCCATGACACTATACTGAGCATACTCCATACGAACAAAAAATAATTAAATCAGGTAAATAATTCTTTATTAGTTCTCGGATATGAATAGTAAAATATTTAGACAAATTATTTGGAATTTCCAAAACTATATTTCTATTTAAATTATCCTTTGCAAAAATTTCCCTCTTTTATTACAATGGTCCAGCGGTAAACTTAAAGGTTCAAAAGATTTATGTATATTTTTTATATATTTTTATTTTATTCATACACAAATATGATATATACTGAAAAGGTACATTTTATGACCCTAATTACCAGCCCAAAATTCCAGAGTATGTATTATTTACTTTGTATAATAGTG
Source organism: Nineta flava (assembly GCA_963920215.1). Classification (NCBI taxonomy): domain Eukaryota; kingdom Metazoa; phylum Arthropoda; class Insecta; order Neuroptera; family Chrysopidae; genus Nineta; species Nineta flava. The sequence continues at coordinate 2,638,414 of OY986041.1, forward strand.
ACCATAAAAAAGATTTGGTATTATTATATTTTTTTCATAAAATGTTTTAATTAAAAAAAGAAAATATTAATAATTGGTAGGTTACCCTGTATTAACTCTATCTCTCTTCCCTACCTCTCACTCAGAGCTTGGACTTGAGCTTGAACTCCTGCTCACCTCTGATATAAAAGACATAATTTTTTTAATATTATTGTGAGACACGCACCAAATTAGCAACAAGCAACATATCTCTGAATCTATATCCCAGAGGTAGTTACGATTAGCTAATGCACACTGATGATGACTACATTGTGGTCGAAATACGTATTTATAAAATACAAATAAATGTTCTAGGAAGTGGGGCAAAATATGAAATGTAATTTTAAAAAGCCTAGAGCTTTCTTTGATTAATTTAATAATCTTTATTGAATGGAGTTGTTTATGATAGATGCGTTGACGTGAAATATTCTTTTTCCTTATATGTAACAAAAATATGTCTTTTAATTAGCGAGCGAGCTTATTGGTGCATTCTAATTTCATGTATGAATGAATTTTTCTTTGCTCGCCTGACGATAACTTTGCTTTTGACACAATAAAATTATACCTTTTATACATTTACATAAAAGTTACGAATACATAATAAAACTTATTTTGACAAAATGGAAACCCGACTTCAAAAATGAAATATTCTATAACAAAAAATGCACTAAAAAGTAAAAAAAGAATTGCAAATTCTTGTGCCAATTTTAGTTCACCTAAGCAAAAATTTTTAAATATATGTGTACAATTATTGTTATTTTTGGAGGCGGTGTCAGCATAGAGAAATTCACATAATTTTTGGACACCGCCACCAAAAATAACAATAATTGTACATATATATTTAAAAATTTTTGCTTAGGTGAACCAAAATTGGCACAAGAATATGCAATTATTTTTTTACTTTTTAGAGCATTTTTTGTTATAGAATATTTCATTTTTGAAGTCGGGTTTCCATTTTGTCAAAATAGGTTTTATTTCTCGCTTTTTAGTGATTTTGAAGTTCTATAACTTATTTTATTTGTCTAAATATGGGTAGACCAACTAAACGACCTACTAACTTTTTCAGATTTTCAGTTTTTTTTAAATGCATTTTGTTTTTTTTTTGTAAAAATTTGTTAGAGTCGGTTTTTTTTATAAAAAATTTTTTTGAAGTCGGTTTTAAAAAAAATTTTCTTATTTTCCCATTATGAATGAGTATACCCTTTCAAAAAAAAAAAATTTCGCAGAAATCGGTTATCACATATAAAATGAGGGTTTTCCTCGATTTCCCGGGGATCCCCTCATCAGAATGCGATTTGGTGCCAACGGGACCATTGGGATACCAAACCCTTTAAAACAAAAAAAATTCAAAATCGGTTCATAAATGACGGAGTTCTGAGGTAACACACATAAACAAAAAAAAAAGCAAAAAAATAAAAAAATAAAAAATACAGACAAATTGAGAACCATCCATCTTTTTGAAGTCGGGTTAAAAAGAAGACATTCATTAATTATTTTAAAATTGTTCACAAGTTGGAACATATCAATATGAAGAATACAGACATTGTCATCTAATTATTGTCTTCCTAATTTGTTTACATTCATGAAACATCGAAATACATAAATTATACGTTTACACGGTGATGTTTCCACCGACCCATATTTAATAACTGAATTTTAGATAAAAAGAAAACCAACAAAGATATAAAAACAAGTAATGTAACAACTAACTGAGTCAATTGTTTGAATATCCAGTATATACTGAGTTTATGGAAAAAGTTTCAAACAAAAGTTGTTTATTTTAAAAAGAAGAAGATTTTTTGTTATTAAATTTTAATTATATCTCTTACGGTTTTAAAGATAGGCAGTTTTGCCCATTTTACCCAAACATGGTCCGATTTTGCCCTTTAACGAATTTGACCTTACTTATTTACTCTAGAACACACACACAAAATTTCAGCTCATTATCTCTTCTTGTTCTTGAGTTATCGCGTCCACAGACAGACTGACAGACATGCGGAAATGGCCGAATTAGGCCATTTTTTTATGAACATTCATAAAACGATCAATATTTTTACAAATTCGTGATCATACTTAATATACCTTGTATATTTACATATAACGAGTATAAAAATTGACGCCAGGTTAAACTTCTAGTCTAAGAAGTATAATGTATTTCATAGCTTTTATGAGAAATTATCTATACATTATACAATTTGTGGAAATGCTCCCGTTTTATAAATATACTTATTGTATGTGTTTTTTTTTTCTTTCGTACCAAGCTTTAATATTTTTGTCTAAACTATTAACTGAATCGAAAAATTTTTCAAACAAAAGTTGTTTGTTTTTATGAAAAAACCATTTTTATTTATTTGAAGACTATTCTTAACTTGCACCGGTTAAATGAGAGAGGTTGATGGACAAAGCTACCACGTGGTACAAAATGCATGGAACAAAAACATAGTTATAGTTTGTATCACACCCGTTACAGATATGACAAAATATTCCAAACAAAAGCAATTTGTTTTTATAAGACAAACATTATTTGATAGAGAAAATACAGATTTTCTCTATCTTACATCATTTAAAAGATTATACTACGCATCACGACTGCGTAGAACTAAGAGTTTATATGGCCTATAAAATCTTTCACCATTTGGTGAAAAAAACTGTATCAAAATATCAAAATCGGTTCAGTGGATAAGAATATATATATATATATATATATACATAAAATAAATTATATTATTAAATTTTATATATATATATATATATATATATATATTCTTAACATACTGCTAGTGAGAGTTAAAAATCTACCCAAATTTATGCCCAAACAATTGGATTTATGAAAAAAATGTTTCAAACAATAGTTGTTTGTTTGTATGACAAAAAAATATTTTGTTCTTCAAGTTTTTCTTTATCTTGCATCGTTTAAGGTTGTTGTGAAGAAAATTCAATTTAATGATAGGTTTTTCAAAATTTTACAGCTTATTATTTCAACATTAAAGAATATTCTGTCAAAATTTGAAGTTGATCCTGTTTTTAGTTTTTGAGTAAAAAAATGTTAAAGTTATGATTAGAGATTTTTACATAGATTAAATGGACTCGTCGGTGAAAACATGAATACAAAAATATATATCTCGACAACCAGAGATGCCAGTGTTATGAAAAACTGTCATAATATTTATCAATGTCTTATAAATTCCTGGACCAAATTTCAAATTAATCCGGTGTTTTGTTTCTGAGATAATTAAATTTGTAGATCGAAAAATGTTCTAAATCTAGTTTTGTTTTTAATTTTATTTATTTTTATTTATTTTTATCTAGTAAGTTTAAGTTTTAAACAATATGTATTTTATTACAAATATATATGTTTTTTACAAAAATTAAATTATTTGAAACGATTTAATTGCAAAAATTTTTACTTATTTAGAGTTGGCAATGGATGAGATATCAATGCATTTAGTATAGGATAAACTCACCACCCCCTTTCCAGTTTCACAACAACCTTAAAAGATAGGTTATACCATGTGGATACGGATGCATATAGAATAAAACATTTGTGAAACCTTCTTAGTTTATTCGATAGAATTTGCCACCGGTGGTAGCCGCATTAAAATCGCTTACACTATTAAATTAAAGACAGCTTCGTAGAAATCAACTCCGTGTATATATTGGATTACAATAAAATAATTTGTATTGAGACAACCTTTAAATTAACAAACAATGTGTTTAAAACTCGATTTAAATTGCATATAATTAATCATAACGATAAATGTCAATTAATTAATTAATTATTAATAATAAATAATTAATGCTTAACATTTTAGCGTAGGCAATCATGAATTTATTTGAAAAAAAAAGATGTTTTTGTTGTTTGTTTGTGTGTGTGTGTGTGATACTTCTTAATAAAGTTAAATATTGTTGTTAACATGACAAATAAAATAAATAGACAACAGATCGTATTCACTTGTTGAGTCCGTCTAATATTAATGATCACAATATTCCAATAAATAATTAACATTTCCGCATATTTATTTATTTATTTTTTATTATTAGATATATCAATCATTATTTTTAGGATACCGTATATCAACAGTGGAAACAAAAGCCAATGACAGAATCTATGGGTTTTTTTACATACAGGGTGTCCTGTAAGTAGTCGAGTTCCATAAGATGGTAGATAGAGGGACAATTTTGAAACGAAAAGTCCTGAGACATTTTTTTATTACGCGCACCATTTAATTAATTATTTATTAATTATTAACTAATTAAGGAAACTAGATTTAAAGCAGAGTTGCAAAAAGTACATTTTTTTGATATTCATTTTTAATTTAATTATCAATTTTTGGAAAAATGTATTGTTAAAATTTTTCAAATTATTAATTCCCTGAAAAGTGCATTAATTAAATTTCATAGGAAAGGAAACAGGAAAGTAAAATTTAAGGGGTGGGATCTTTGTTTTATAGGGTGTGCATGTCTTACGACTTTCTAAAATTGGATAATTCCAAAAATTTAACTATTGCATTATTAAAAAAATAAATCAATAAAATAATTTTATTAATGCGTTTTTGAGAAAATTTTAGAATTTAACGAATTTGCGCATTTTTTTTTTAAATTTATTATTAAAACAATTTATTTATTACGTTTTTTAAAACATAAAAAATTTAATTAATGCACTTTTCAAGGAATTAATAATTTGAAAAATTTAAGCAAAACGTTATTCCAAAAATTGATAATTAAATCAAAAATGAATTATAAAAAAAATGCACTTTTTGCAACTCTGGTTTCAACCAAATTTCCTTAATTAATAAATAATTAATTAACGGTGCGTCTAATAAAAAAAGGACTTTTCGGTCCAAAATCGTACCCTCTACCTACCCTTTTATGGAACTCGACAAGTTTTCAATCGATTGTTTTACTGAGCTTGCGTAGTATTATTTTTGGAGTTTACTCCTCAAGAATCGATTTCAATTTAAAGCTCCCGGTACGACAATTTGATGGGTAGTGAAATCAAGGGTTAAAAAAAAGCATTATGTTTTTTTTACAAACACTTAATACGCTTATGACACTTAATTTATGATGTTTTACAATATATTTTCAGATTGATTTTACATTATAAATTTTCCTTTTTCGTAGGAAATTAAATTATTTTAAGAAAATAAATTATATTAAATGTTAGCTTCTAAAAAATAATTTTAAAATTATTTTATTAAAATTTTGTTTCAATTTTGAAATGTCAATTTGACTGTCATTTCCATAGAAACTATATACTATACTAGCACACTATAAATCGTTATATATAATTTATAAATATGCAAATTTTATTTTGCATTAAAGCTTTTAATAAACTTACAATTGATTTCTGTCATGTGAATTTCATTGTGTCGAACATCAATGCAATTTTTGTTATATCAACTGTTTTTAATACGATTGAAAACTTTCATGTGTAAGTGTCATTCATGTGTAAACTATTTATGATTCTCTACCTATCAATTATAAAATCAATCGTTAAGAATGTTATTTCAACAAGATAATCATTTTTTAAGTTTGTCAAATATTTCTAATATAAAAGCAGTAAATTTATTCTTCGAAGTAAAAAAGCAGTAGTTTTCAAACTGTACTGCTTTTATCCACTGAAAAATATAAGTACTGATTTTTTGCTCTTTATTACCTATTATGATTATAGTTTGTCCAAATATTAAAGTTTGCCCAAATAATAATATTAGAGGTAAATAAGAAAAACTTAATTTCTTATTTTTAACGATTATTATTCTATTTATGATCACAACATAGTTTGTACACTTTGTAAACTGTAAATGTAAACTTTGACATATTTATATATGTCTAACTTATTTGTATTCTGCATTACTGCGTTTTATCTTGGATAAATTAATACAAACACATAATAAAAACACTAAAAAAAGAGCAGTAATTCATGAAGGATCATATCAACCATTTTGTAGACTAGCAAATGATATCCATATAGATATCGCATTGAAACGACTTTCCCTACTGAACTCTATTCTTCAATAAGTAATTTAAGATAACACACGTTTGACCGAATATTATTTCTTTATTTATATCACAATATAATAATAATAAATTAATGAAGGTCACGTGTTACAACACTAATTAATTCATTAATTAGAAATCATAAATCATATATGTTTGGCTTTAATAATTCCGACTAATAACTACCCCTTAAATCAATTAATCTTTTTGTCTTTTACGATAACCGGAATAATTGGCAATATCAATTAAACTTATTTTAACTACCCTGAAAATACTGAGTTCATGGTAAATGGACTGTTTATTTTACTGTATACATAAGCACAGATGTATAAAAATATGCCTGATGCCAAAGCCAAGGGTATGAATTTGAGGTAAAACTGTTTAGTTTATGAAAAAAAAAAACATTTCACACGAAAGTTGTTTCTTTAAACAAAAAATAACACTTTATTATTATTTAAAGTTTCCTCCAATCTCTTATGGTTTTAAAGGTATATACAGGGTGTCCCGAAGTCATGGACACAACTGAAGGTATGGATAGAAAATTGAATTCTGCGACAAAAAGTCCTTTACCATTTTTTAATCTGACGCTTAGGTAATTAAGTATTAATTAAAATAAGTAACCAATCAGAGACGCGCACTGGGTTACGACAAACACACGTGCATTCTCCACTAACATATACTAACAAACACTCACTCACACACACTATTGGGCGCCTCTGATTGGTTCCTTATTTTAATTAATAACTAATTACCTATGCGTCTGATTAAAAAATGGTAAAGCAATTTTCATCTCAGAATTCAATTTTCTATCCATACCTTCGGTTGTGTCCGTGACTTAAAGTACACTCTGTATATTCTTTCCTAAATGGGAGGGGCGGGGCCTCATTTTTACAATTCACGGATTTGAATCCAGTTTAGTTTAGATCTAGAACTCATAAAATTTCAGATTGGTCAGAGACAGACACTCTGAGACAGACGGACATAGGTAAATGGAGTAATTAGAACATTTTATGAAAATCTATACCAATAATTTTTTTCTACAGTCTATATTTCTAGCCGTTACAAATTCAAAGAATAAGCTAATAATACTTTTATTTGTACTATATACATACGCAGAAGTTTCCCGAAACATCAAAGTTATAAAAAATCGTTTACCCTAAAAATTTTCTATTCCTGTTTTCTTTAAAGTTTATCTTCTTACACGCGTAGTGATAACTTACACACTCTTTTGGCCAACTTTTCACTCAAAATAATAATTCCATAAAAAGAAATATTTTATATAAAAAATAAAAATTACAAAATTGTATAAAATTTCTATAAACAAAAAACCAAAAAAGGACAATTTAAAAAAAATTTAAAAAAATCATGGCAATTTTTGATCAGCCTTATCAATACGATTCATCTTATCATGTAAAACCATTTTATTAATTAGTTCTGGTGATGTCAGACCACCACCCGAAACATTCGCACAATTAAATGCTTTCACAAGCATTGCTTTACAATTTATGGGGAAATATTGTGGATATTCAATAGCAAAGCGTATTATTAAATTACCCTTTTCTTCGGTACCAACAATGGGCATACCTTCACCTTCTACCACTTTTTCGTATGCTGGATGAATAACGTCAGTGATTGGTACACGAAATGTGCGATCATCTAGAGTCGTTATAATCACTGTATACCTGTGCATTGGGATTAAGAAATTGGTTAGATGCAAAATTAATTGCATCCAAGTTGAATCTTTGGTCAAAAAAATTTCATTTAGTTCTCATTTTTAGCGAATTTCCTGAAAGGAAATAGAGCTATTGGTCTCGTACCGACTTCAAAATTTTGCAAAAATTTCATCGATCCTACCTAGTAGATGTCGAAAATCACCATCTATAAAATTTATATATATATATCTATGGACATATATATACATATATGAGTACATATATATATATATATATATATATATATATATATATATATATATATATATATATATATATATATATATATATGTCTATAATTGCTCTGGCCGTCAATTTTAATCTGATTGGAATGAAATTTGGTATTTGAGATGGTTTTGGTATTCAAAAGCTCAAGTTCGTTAATCGGTAAAATTAAAAGGAGGGGGAAACACAAAATTTGACATATCTCCCTTAATATTCGAAAAATCGAATAGTTTATAAGAAGTAAAGTTGTAGGTACTAAGTTTTACAGTAATTTTGTTTCTTATCATTTTTTCTGTTACACTAATATTTACATAAATATTGACGGTTTAAGATTGAAAATTAAATTCCACAATATCTCTGTACACATTAGTGTTTGAGCAAAAATAATAAGGTGATGAATTGTAGCAAACATGATTTTCTACAACTTTTTCCTTACCCATTTTTCGATTTTTCTAATATTAAGGGAGACATTTTATATATTGTGTTTTTCTTCTTTCTTTATGACCCACTTTCCTCTTGACGTATGTCATTTATTAATAAAATTTGCTTTACAAATACTAAAATCATACACGACATTTCATTTTGATCAGACTGAATTTGTGCTCGCTAGAAACTGATTTAGATATTGGAAATTCGCTAAGTTGAAGCAGCTCCTGTATAACGAATTTTTTAAATCAAATTCTCGGGATATGTCCATCGATTCTAGGTAGTGGATATCGAAACTGAGTATCATTAAAATTTATATAGATGTCAAATATGATCGGAATAAAATTTTGTATGTGAAGTGCTTTTGGAATTTGAAAGGCCAAGTTTGTTAATGGTATAAATTTGCTATATCATTCTTAATATTGGAAAAATCGAAAAATTTGTCAGGAGTAAAGCTATAGACAATTAATTTTTCTACAATTGAGTTCCTTATAATTTTTTCGGTTCCTCTAATATTTACAGAAATATTTACGATTTAAGATTGAAAATTAAAATCCTTAATATCTGTGAACATATTAGATTTTTGGAAAACAATTGTACTCTGGTAGAAGGAATTTCTGTCCTCAAGATTATATATTTTCTTCAAAATATTCGCTTCAATAAAGAAACTCTTGTTTTCATTCAAGACTACGCCGTCGAACCAAAAACATGTGTTTAGTTGAGTGAAGAAACTAAAATTCTTGAACGGTGTTTAAAATTTTTTAAAGTAGAATTCTCGGTAGTCTTGGCCTAAGAGAGTCTTAGGCCAAAATAGTTCTTTCTGTTAGTTCTTAGAGCCTTAGTTCTTTCTTGGCCAAATACTCTTGTGATTGTTTAGTTAGTAACTCTTTTGATTATTTAAATAGTTTTTAGTATTTTTCGTAAAAAATAAATAAAAAACTCAAGAAGAGAAAGTTTATGCAGCTTCTTTAACTGAAGTATATATATTTAACTGAAATATATTTTTAACTGAAGTATATCATTACTTGTTTAAAAAGTTTCATTTGTTTGGATTAAACAAATGTTTATTTTGGTCCGAAATTTTAGCATCTTGGTCCATAGAAATCATCATTTCAGTTGGAGAATTTCGAGATTCTTGAGTCAAGAGTCAGTTTATCTTTAGTTAAGATGATTTTATCAAGTCAAAACTATAGATGTCAAGATACTCATTTTCGTAGACCAAATATATATTATCAGTCAGAAATTCTTGGTTTAAAAAATTTTTCTTACTGCAAGGAATTACTTCTATCCAATGAAAGGTAAGGAATTGTACTCAAGTTGATTTTCTACAACTTTACTTCTAATATATTTTTCTAATATTAAGAGATATATTTTGTGTTTTCTTTTTTCTCTAAGTCCCCCTTTTCCTTTGATCGATTCTACTCATTAAGTTACTTGGCCTTTCAAATTCCAAAAACATACCTGATACGAAATTTTGATTAGATTTAAATTTGTCCAAAAATTGAACTTTAGATGCATCTGTTTTTTAATCTACTGAACTGTTTGGACTAACCCAGTTAATGCTTCCAGCAATTGGATATTAACCACGATAACTAAATCATTGCCAACACGTTCGTAAACCGGATGCGTTTTATCTTCTGTTATAAAAGTTACATCGGCTGGAATTTTTGTAGGACCTTGATCACCTTCATTGGGGAATACGAATTCGGTATTTGGTGGTAGACCTGGTTTAATGGGTATTGTTAAAATTTTTTCCTTCAATACTGTCACCGTTTCTGATTCATCTTTGAATACTAATCGTTGGATTTTCATTTTTTTTATACCACCATGATACAATTCCTCCAGGGTCAGTTGCAGCGGATGGCTGATCGGTTTTCCTTAAGGTATGAAAGATTAAATGCAAAATACGATAAAAATTTGCCTTATTATAGGAAAATAATCTCGGGAATATTATGTTTCTTGAGTGTATAATTTTGACCATGGATTTTATCCGATCAAAAAAAAAAATGTTAAAAAGGGCCGAGTTTTCGGGGAGATACTTCATATAATAGTTGCTCCTTAAAAATTGATGATATTCCATTAAAGAGCCGAGCTATTTATAAAGTAAATAGCGAAAACTAAAATTTGAAAATGTAAGTGCAAAGTAAAATGAAAAAAAAATGTTGGTTGAAAAAATTTTTCCAAAGATTCTCATTTTAAGTTTCAGAAATTTCGCGTCGAATGCAAAAAACCACATCCATCTAGCATTTCTGGAAGTGGAGCAACAAAGTTTTAAAAAATCGTGCACAAATCTCACAAGTGGTGTGTTGCTAAATTTTTAGTATATATATAGAAGATATGGACCAATCATAGAGCAGCAATAGTTCTTACGTTAATTATATCAAAACAAAAATGCAAAAATTTTCCATTTCCCGACATAAATTTCGTGGTTTGAGAATTTTCTTTTTGGTTTGGTCACTGTATCTAACTGTATGCTAAATATCAACTTTTAAGGACATATGGTCTAGTCCCTGGAACTATGATTATGTTCGCAAAAATTATAGGCGTTCCCGCTGTTTTACGGTTTTTGAACGGAAATAACTTTTTAACAGTTTATTTCTTATCGAAAAGCAAACTTGTTCTCTTATAATTCCCTAAATAGCTTATATTCGAACAATCAGCACTGTAGCTCTTTTCGTTTAGAAGATATTTCGGGGTCAAATCGGCTCTGATTTAATCTTTGATTTCTCGGCCTGTCACACTACCGTGCTCTAAATTAGGACAAGGGTGGACTGGACAAAGTTTAGAATAAGGGTGGAGCATAATTGCCATCTCATTTGTTTTTTGATGTATCAAAAGTTAATCCAAGTAATATTATAATTTCACAATTTTCATTTCGTCGGAATGAATTTTGGTCTGTGGGGTGACTCTGGTATTCGAAAGGTCAAGTTTGTTGATGAACAAAATCGGACAAGAGAAAAACGGGGTTTAGAGAGAGGGGGAAACTTAAAAGTTGGTATATCTCCCTTAGTATTAAAAAAATCGAAGAATACATAAGTAAAGTTGTAGAAAATTAATTCCACTAGAATTTTGTTTCTTATCATTTTTTCTGTATCACTAATATTAACAGAAATATTTACAATTTAAGATTGAAAGTTATACTTCTAAATATCTCTGTTCGCATTAGAGTTTAAGAAAAAATGACAAGGAAATGAATTGTAGCAAACATGATTTTCTACAACTTTACTCCTTATACATTTTTCGATTGTTCTAAACATTAAGAAACATATTTTATATTTTGTGTTTTCATCTTTCTCTATGCTCCCCTTTTCTTCTTGACCTATGCCATTTATTTAAAAAATGGTCTTGCAAATACTAAAATCATATCACATACGACATTTCGAAATTTGCTGACGCAGTTCGCTAACGAATTTTTTAACACAATATCCCACCGAAAAAAAAGATAATATTCCTCCAAGGTATCATGAGATTGCTTTTCGAATAGGTTCAAAATATGCCATTTTTTTGTACCTTTAGTCTTGATTCCTCGTCCTATTGGTAGATCGTACATTGGTAACGGATTAAAGATAACATTTAAAAGGTCTGCATAAGGTGAATCTGTTCCAAAAAAATCGCGTAACGTTTGCAATGGTTTGCCATGATAAATGTATGCTTCAAAATATCCGTCAGGCGTGACACAACCACTTTTTAAACCTTCTTCACCATATTGATCGAAAATTGCCCGTTTCAACGGATCGACTAACACTTCATAGGCCTCACTTATCAATTCCAATGTAAGCGTTGCATCTTTGGATTTTAAACGTTTCGGATGGAATTGTATGGCTAAACGACGGTATGCCATTTTGATATCCAAATCGGTACATGTTCGCGTTAATCTTAATACACCGTAATAATCGATACCCATGGATATTCTTTTGTTGTAGACTCTTTTGGCATGTTAATCATATTTTGACAGAAGTTTTTTATAACTTTACTATTTCTATGGAAACCAGAAGACCAGTTTTCTTGAAAACATCAAAACAAAAAAATCGCTTATAGAATTTTTAATTACATAAAATTGACATATCACGCGATTATTGAATTTGCATAAATATTTAATATTTTTAATTCGAAATGTTGATCCTGATTTTAGAAGAAAAAAACAAAAAGTTTTAAACCAGTTTTGGGTCCAATTACCAAAATATTTTTTTATGAAAAAACTATTACTTTACGGTAGAAATTTATTAAAGACAAAAACATGAGTAGGTACGCACGTTAGATGTTCTTTTTCTTCAAAGTAAAATAGTTGCGTTTACTTACATAAGGCAAAGAAAGGCAGCACCTAAGCTTCTTATCATATTTTGACAAATGAGGTGTCGGTAGATTCGTCTTAGCGTTCCGCGTGTCCTAGGCTGTATGACGTCATATTCAGCAACAAATAAATTCCAAAAATGTATCGAGTTTCGTATCAATCGAATGGTTTTAATTCACAGATAATTAATATTATAGATAATTAAGTTCAAAAAGCTTAAAGCCGACTACAAAAAGAGCACGAAACATGTTCGAAGAGCCTTGTGAATAATTCTCGTAGTCGAAGGTCCAATTGCAAAGCACAAAGCAAAACTGGAACAATTCCCAACTTTCGACAACGAACAAATATTTACAAGACTTATGGTTTCTTGATTTTTTTTTGGTAGTTGGGTTTTAGTTTTTAAACTTATTTATTTAATAATGATAATTAATGAAACTTATTTATTTATTAATGGTATACTCAGTGGCACTATTAGATATGTTTTGGGATATTATAGTTATCGATCACTTTGTATATTATATACAGGGTGTTCTGAATGCATCAAGAAAACTATACCACGGTGTAGAACTGCAAGAAACAAACAAAAAAGTTAATAATTTTTCGATTTGACGCTTATTTTTTAAGATATCAATTAACTACAATCAATTAAACATTCATAAATTCAACCAATCACAGAGCGTATAGTGTTAGGGGACGGGGCCTCTTACCGCCTGCGAGGCTTTAAAAGGTAAAGTGCCAAGATCTACTGCTGAGGTCACGCCTCCTTACACTATGCGCTCTGTGTGATTGGTTGAATTTATCAATGTTTAATTGATTGTATTTAATTGATATCAAAACTTTTTTAAACTTTTTTGTTTGTTTTTTGCAGTTGTATACCGTGGAATAGTTTTCTTGAATAAATTTCAGAACACCAATATATATATACGATTTGTTCAGTATCTTACGGCAGAATTTTACTTGGATAGTCGGAAAAAAAATTGACATCTCATGGTGCGGCAACATATGCACATCGAATTCATCATATTTGGATCGTTGTGCGTGTGGCACACAACCATTCATCTGAAGTCGGTTTTTTCAACGAACACTTGTACGAACACGTATGTTCGCAGTTCATATTTGGACGTTTCGTGAAAGGTTTGTCGTTTTAAGCGCGCATGTGATTATTGTTCTTTTTAATATTAATTGAAATGTAGTATATTAGTTCAACTTGAACATTTTTCAAGCTGAACTAAAATGTAAAAATTTTAATTAATACCTTTAGATTATTTTCAGGCAAATAACGGGTTTTTGTGATTGATTCAATTTTACAATATGAATATATGTTCGTGGGTTTCCTATGGATCGGGGGAGGTTCGTTGAAATCAACAATTCCAACGAACCAATGGCGAGCGGCGCGCACACCGCTCGAGGTTCGTGGCACGTATATGTGGACGCACCTTAACGTGTTTTCTGTTTTTCTAGAGATAAAATTGGTCAAGAGAGAGTTTAAAAGTAGGGGAAAACGTCAAATATAATAGATTGACAGACTGATGTGCTTCTACGAATTAATTTCTTTTGAGTTACGGAATACTAAAAATGAATATGAAATGCCATCTTATGATAATTATTTTACATACAATAAAGTATAAATTGTGACTGACGCCAGTGGTCAACGTAAGTAGCTCCCGGCAAGGACTTGTGGCCGAGCAGCAGCCAAGGAGCCGGCCACCGTATTACTACACACAACAATATAATATATACACACACAATCATTTTATATTCTTATTATTGTTAATAATATTATTATTATTATTAAACACATATTAAGTAATAACATATATATTTATTATGCATGAGAGATGATTGCGCAGCGAGCGGTGTATTTTATTGGCTCCAACAACACTGGAGCCAACTGAACACTGACACAACACAACACAACACACTTGTCGCGCTAAACATACCAACAAAAAACAACATAGACAATTTCTTTTTTTATCTAAATGTATTAAGGTTGTTGTGGAGAAAATTCAGTTTAATGACAGGTTCTACAAAATTTTACAGCTTATTATTTCAATAATAAAGAATATCCTGTCAAAATTTGAAGTTGAACTTGTATTTAGTTTTTGAGTTAAAAAATGTTGAAGTTATGATTTTTAAGAGATTTTTACATAGGTTAAATGGACTCGTCAGTAAAAACATGAATACAAAAACCTATATCTCGACAACCAGATATGCCAGTGTTGAAAAACTGTCATAATATTTATCAAAGTCTTATAAATACCTGGATCAAATTTCAAATTAATCTAGTTTTTTGTTTCGGAGATAATTAAATTTGTAGATCGAAAAATGTTCTAAATCTAGTTTTATTTTTAGTTATATTTATTTTTATCTAGTTTTATTTTTAGTTATATTTATTTTTATTTAGTTTTACTTAGTTTTATCACCATGCAACTTTTTTGAAATACATAAACACATATTATTAATTATTAAAACTCTTCGAAAAGTTGGCAATGGATGAGATATCAATGCATTTAGTATAGGACAAACTCACCACCTCCTACTTTCCTTCACCAGTTTCACAACAACCTTAACTATAGAATTCGCTTATTGTATTAAGGATGTACGAGCACTATAGCTTCAAAAAGATTTAGGCTTAATTTTTTTTCACATGTAGTTGAAGTGCGTAGAAATCAATTATTAAAGTGTCAGGGTAATGTTACGGGGGTCTTGAAATAATTATTTAATGTTATTATTTTATGTTTTTAAGTTCGAGTTTTAATGCACTGCTCTTATTTTGATAATTTTCACTTGGAATAAAATAAGACGAATAAAAAAAACCGGTAATGTAACAACTAACTTAGTTAACTGTTTTAATACCCAGTATATATTCATTGTTTAAAATAAATATGAATTATTTGTAAATGTTTGTTTTGTGTTAATAATATTGAAACAGTAAAAATATTCTTGCGTTTAAAAAAATGTATATTAATGATTTTTATAATTTTAAATATTGAGTTATATAATTTAGTTAGTAAACGCGAAGCGCGTCTTAACGCAAAGCGTCGGTCAACGCGAGCCGTCAGGCGACACGAAAAGTTAGTCAACTCGAATCGTTAGTTAACGCGAAGCGGTAGCATGCATATGATATACAATCACAACTACACCGTGTAGTTATTTAATTCAACAAAAATAGTTTCATTATAGCCATTTTAATGTATTTAGCTTGAGTGCTGTTTACCTGTAGGTAGTATCAGCCAACTATGTGGCGTTTTTGGGTCCACTATTTTATTTTTTACAGTGTATGTTATATCTAAGACAATTCTAGATCAATTTTGACATTTCTTTGTTTGTTTTTTTGGAGTTTACTCCTTAAGAATCGATTTTCATATAAGGCGTAAAAAATATGAAGAGTAAACGTTTTTTACGTTTTTTATAATAATAATTTAATGAAAATGCGATACCGCTACAAGCGCAACTTATCGTGCGCACTTTTTAGTAATGTGTGCGTATAACTTGTATACTTGAGTAGGTCAGTCAGCTAATGTCTAGCTGTATGGTATATTAGATACTTGTGTGCTGCCGACGTACACAGAGTAAGCTGCGAGGCATCTAGGTATATATGAGTATATAATAATATGTTATATATACATTACTTACTTGTTATATTGATTACTTCAAAGGTTTACTTCAATCTCGAAAAAAAATTTTAATTCAAACGTTCATGAAATCGTTGAAATCTAAATTTAAAAAGATAATTGTTCAGTATGATTATCACCTACTTTGCAAAAAAATCTCCGTAGAGAATTTTACGGATTTGTTTTCTTCTTCATTTAAAATATCTATATATATGTATATATATATATATCTATATATATATATATATATATATATATATATATATATATATATATATATATATATGTATATATATATATATATATATATATATATATATATATATAAATATATAAATGAAAAAAACAAATCCGTAAAATTATCTTTGGAGGTTTTTTTGCAAAGTAGGTGATAATCATACTGAACAATTATTTTTATAAATTCTTTTTAAATTTAGATTTCAACGATTTGATGAACGTTTGAACAGATGTGTGTGTGAATGTATCGTGCAACAACCAAATAGAAAACGAAACAAAAATCTTTTTGAAAGGTTGTGTGTTATAAAATTTTATATAAATATTTATAAAACACTTGAAAGAAAGGAAACATTACAAGACAGAAATCTAACTAACTGTGTGTGTGTGTGTGTGTGAAACTTGTGTAAAAAAAAAAACTAACTGCGTATTACATCTGTAGAACGAAAAAACAAATGATCAAACTGATCATCAAATCATCATTTATTTATTGATTTTTGGATAAATAATTATCATCAAATCCACACTCACTATCATCTACCTATATTGTTTATGTCTAGTATTTTTACAATATATATAAAATAAACGTAGACTTAAGGATGTTCCAGTATACCACCACTTTTCGACAGATTTTGCTGATTTTTTGTTCACAGGCTAAAAATAACGTTTTCTAATAAATCCCGAATATAAAAAGCTTACTTTAATTTGTCTGACCTTTAATTTATAAAACATGCAATTCTAGCGAAAGTTTATTGAAGTTAATTAACAAAAAATGTTAAACTTAATATTCTTAATAAGGTCCGGACCTTCTTAGGATGCAATGAATTTACCTCAATTACAACTTTTTAATAATTAGTACTATTTTTTGAGCTATTTTGGCCTGGTCTCTTAAAACTATACCAAAAATTCGCCGAGAATCATTGACATCAATCTCTTCAAACACATTAGAAACGTGACAACTAGTACATAATTTTGTACCTTTAGAAATACTTTTTTTTCTTCTAAATATATCTATTTGTACTTCTTGAAAGCCACTCATTAATTTTTTTTACCGACATTGTATGTTATTATTCCTTTATCGTTAAAATTAACGTTGACATTTTACATAGAGTTGAATTTTTTTGTTTTGACTATTATATGCGCGTAAGGGGAACTTATTTAAAAGTAGAAGGGCAACTTATTTAAACCATATTTTAATCATATGTTTAATACCTCGTATTAAATATATGTTTCCTCCCATTCATTTTGAAAATAGACTGATCCACTCAAGCTGTAACGATATTCGAGGCTTCTTTACAAATTAATATTCTTCTATCTACCCGTATGTTTACTAGTTTTAACAGAACCAAAATTTAAATTTAAAAAAAAACACGATACGGCACAGAGGTCGCCCTCCAAAAATATTTTACTAGCGTATAGATATTTTTTCTGGCAAAAAACATATTCCACAAAAATATTTAAGACAAAAAAAAAACAAACGTAAGACATTAAAATGACATCAGCAGCACGTTTTTACTTAAAAAAAAAAAACTATAAAATAATAATTAATTAATTTTTATACAAATTGTTATTACAAAATTGATTAATTAATTTTAAACATGATTATTTTTTTTTATTTGCTAAAAGTAGTCAAAAGTGTTTGACAAACATTTCAATTAATGCAAAATGTTATTGAAGATATTATTTTCGATGAGGAAAATCGATATTGATATTTTACCGAGACGTTTCGCCATTAGTGGGTTTATGCGTGTGTAAGAATGTAAGTTTATTCCCGTTCATAAAAATTGAACCAGTTGAAACATTCTAAGTGTTACTGTAATATTATACATATATCTTGTAATATATACGTAATATATACATTTTGTAATATATACGCTTAGCATGTGACTTACTGGTTCTATTTTTATGACCGGGATTGTATGTGAGGGTGAATAGTAGTATGTCTAAGAATAATATATCTCAAAAACGGTGATAGTGAAAGGTATGAAACCTTAAACGATAATAAAAATTTAATAAAACTTAAAAATATTTTTTTTTTATAAGAAAGGCGTGGTTTGGGTCCGGACCGTAGATTTTTCGTGACAACGCCCTGCAATTGAGCAATAGACGTTTGGACTGTCGCTGGCCGCTGTAGGTTCAATGCACCAGAACAATCGCATGGCGCCTTTTTTTTTCATTTTCTTGTCGACGCTGCCGTAGATAAATAGACAGATTAGTAGTGGCTGCCTTGGACGGGCTACACTTCGACAATAAGGTCAATTGGGATGCCTAAGGATGAGAGAATGTGAGTGGAGTGGAAGGAATTTTTGTGTGTAGACTAGGAATTGGCAGGTTGTGCGGCTGAAGCCGACTTTGATAGGAACTATGCTGATATTAATCTGGAGTTCGTAAAGGAAACTGCAAAAAACCTTCACAAACATAGCCGGGTTACTTCGTTCTTGGCCAAACGCCGACAGTTTAGTCAATTAACCGCGCTTTGTGTTTTTAATAATTGACAAAATGCAGATGTCGGGATTCGAACCCATAACCTCCCAGGTCCAAGTAGACATAACGCCTCAGACATAACGCCTTAGACCGCTTGACTACTTGGACGGTCGCAAGCTCCTTATAATGACACCAGAAACAATGTCTTAGCTAAACGCGTTTTCACGCTACACCAATTTATAACTTTACACAAAGCTAATTCGTAACCATTCAGGCGCATGCGTCTACACTGGCACGATAGCATCACAGGAAAATCAAAAACCACGTGATGGATACGTAAAGACATGATCTATCTGTTTTGGACTCTCAACCATGGTAAAAGTATTACTAGTCTCGAACATATTAGCGATTGAAGTGTGACAGTATTTCGTCACACAAGAATGTTTGACCGACATTCCTCCAACCGTCCTTCATTGGATCGAGCCTATTTTAGGAATTCCAAGGACAGGTGATCAACGAGTGGTCAAATGCTAAACACCGTGATCACTGAGAAAAAGCACCGCGACAGGAACTCGGGAAAATACTGCTTCAGAGTGCAATCAAGAGGCTATTTCTCGATACACTGAAGCTGAACAGCATGCAACTGCGGAGGGTTATCAGATTCATTACCGGGCATTAACCCCTGCGGAAGCATCTGCACACAATGGGAATCCATAACGGGTCCATTATGTGCAGATTGTGTGGAGAGGAGGAAGAAACATCTAGCCACATAATCTTTGACTGCGAACCTCTAGGTTACAGTAGATACAAGATTTTCGGTGCATCTCACCCCAAATATATGCTCCTTCAGGAAGATCTGATAAGCAAGCTCCTGGCTATTGCCAACTTGGGAGAATCGAATCTTGTCGGACTGAAGTAGAAAGGGGAGCACAATGTACCATAAGGTCGAAGTGCAAGACTTTAGAGACCCCCCAAGATGAATCTATGTATTTGTCTATGTTCAACCGACCACCAGTGTAACGAGCGGATAGACGTTTCCACATCAAAATGAAAGCGCAGAATATATTTGATGATGAATTATGTATTCCATCGATTTAAAGTAAGAATCAAGTTGTGTGCTGCTATAAATAACCTTTCTAAATTAATTAGTAATACTTTTTTTTTTTATAATTATTTATTATTTATTAACTTAAAAATAGTTTATAATTTATAATTTAATTTATTATTAATAATTAATATTAATCAATTCTATAAAATAATATTTATTTTTTATTTTAAATCTTTGAGTTAACTTACTTAGATATCTTAGGAACGCAGTTTTAACCGACTTCCAATACATCACGATTCTTCATAAATCACGCTAACCGCACTTCAATATGATGGCAAAAATGCAATTTTTTTTTTAATGGTAAAGAATCTATTTTATTTAATTCTAGGACGTGGATCCAAGGCCAAAGGCTGCACCGAGGGTCAAGCAAAGTAGATCGAGAATTTGACATCTCCATTGTAAACTGGTAAATGTCTGTTTGTTCGAGCATCACGCAAAACTACAGGACCGATTTCGATGAAACTGTTTATTTTGTTTAAATGGTCAGATTTAAAAACTATGTATATATTTTCTCTCTTGCTACGAGAGAAAGAATTAGAAAAGATTTGCTGAAATAAAAATTTCGTGGAAGTGCCGATAAATATTTGAACTAGTTGATGCGGTGGGAACGATCAAATATTTGAAATAGTGAATGCGGTAGAACATTGAGATTTTTAGTCTTAAAACGATGGGATAAAATAATAAAAATCGCGATAGAAGTCGCGGGTATAAGCTTGTATTGCGTTTCCTTTCGGTAGTACAGGATCTGGGTATGTTCTAGGGATTGTAGGTCCCCTGAACATATCTGTTAGACTCCTAGACATGCTATTCTTTTGTGTATGAGGGCGTCAAAGTCTATAAGGAGGTGTTCTGGAGTTTCCTCCATTCTTCCACACAACCTGTAGTTGTCCTCATTTCAAAAGCCTAGCTTACTAAAGTATTTCCTGCGTCTGCCTTGACCCGTAAGAAACCTCGTACGAAGCGGCAGTCTGTTTTAGCTCAGGCCAATACAGGTTTTGTATCTTTTGCGATTCTTTGCCTGCGTGTGCCCTGAAAGTTTCCTTCAGAGTGGGGTCCTCTTGATGTCTTACACCAAGAGTGATCACACTGTCCGTAGAATGACTTCGGCCCTGTAAGAGATGGCAATGCTTTCTTCTACGTCAGACCACTCGCTATCTCATTCTTCTTTATTCGCACATCTAAAATTATTATAACACAAAATTTGCAATAATCATGTCAAACCATGTGATATAACAAGAACCGCAAGTTTTCTTCCTAAAATATTGACGGTACCGACTTCAAAACATGTCCATAAAGTTGCATGATTAAAAATTATTTTCTACTTTTCTGTGTGTGTTTTGTTTTTTTTGAAGTTGGTTTATAATTTGTTTGCTATTTTTTGTAAAAAGTTACATGCATAAATAAATATAAATTTTCTTCTGTCGCAGTATATACTTACTGAGTATATGATTATAAATATTTTAGCCGTCCATCACTTCTTCGTCTAACATATTTTGTTTTGTGTTACCTAGTTCATTTGATAATAGAAAGCTCTGCCGCACATGGCGCCACTGTCTGTGTACATACAGTGTACGTACAGTTCTTGTAGATCGGTAGGTTTTAGTTAGAAGTACATATATTATTATTTTTTCTTTCATTCCATCCATCTACTTCTAAATGTCACCTCTCGCTAAGTTAGTTGTTGTAAGTGAAGTAAGTAACATCCGTTTGATAAACATGACACAAACACTTCTTCTGTTTTACTGATTCTATCAACAACCATTCACTTACTTCACTTCATTTATTGTTTTTTAAATAAATAATCATAACCTGTTGTTTGTTCGTACTTATTTCTGTATTCAGAATTTCTCTCTTAATCTCTAAGCCCATTTTTACACATGTAGTTCTATATGGTAAGTATTAATGCGAATGATTTGGTGAGCAAGCCCCAAGTGGTCCTACCTATTAGATGTTAAAAATCGCTATCGCTAAAATTTATATATATATACATATGTACATATATATATATATATATATATATATATATATATTACATTTACATATATATTTATATATATACATATATATATATATATATATATATATAATATTTATATATATATATATATATATATATATATATATATATTATATATATATATACATATATATATATATTACATTTATATATATATATATAAACTAAAAAAAATTAATGAGGGGTAAATTGATTAAATGTAAGAAAAAATTTGGTTGAAATTTATTTCGTAAGTTTTCCCTTAGTATGTTTTTAAAATTTTATATTACGTGGCAAGTTATTTTTTCTGGTGAGTTCAAATATTTTAAAACTTGCCGCGTTATATAAAATTTTAAAAACATACTAAGGGAAAACTTACGACATAAATTTCAACCAAATTTTTTCTTACATTTAATCAATTTACCCCTCATTCATTTTTTTTAGTTAATAGTGTACCGAGCTATTTACTTTGTAAATAGCTCGGCTCTTTAATATGATATCATCACTTTTTAAGAAGGAACTATTTCATTAAGGATTTTCCCGAAAACTCGGCCCTTTCTTACATTTATGTATTTGGTCGGATATCAATCCTTTTTGAAAGGCTTAAATATACACCGTTGTTCTTTTCGTTCAGAAGATATTTCGCGGTCAAACAGTGTTCTAATATTTCCTGTAGTAATAGCACTGTAGTGAAAAGTCCGAATGTGTCCCTTAAACTCGGCCTTGCGCACTACCGTGCTCTAAATATTAGTCATTAAAAAGAGATAGCTCAACCTTCGCGATTGTCTTCTCTATCTATTGACGGGATAACATTTCACTCGGCTTGCCTACTCTATATATATTATCTCTATGGAAATAATAATATATTTCCATGAATCAATAGAGTACACTCCCGTTCATTAAAATTGAACCAATTGAAACATTCCATATGATACTGTATATGTAATATTATACATATATTCAGTAATATATACGCTTAGAATGTGATTTACTGGTTCACGCAACCCGCCAAAAAGCGTCTTGCCCTTGGAAACGCATTCTTTGCAGGGCTGTACCCGTTACTCAATACCAAGAGTAAGCTGGACGAACATTTGAAACATCGACTTTACAAGTTATGTATCCCGTATGGTACAAGTTATGGCCCGTACTCACGTACGTAGCCCTAATATGGGCAAACGTTGCTACTTCGCACCTTGCAAAAATGCAACAATTCCAAAATCGTTGTCTTCGGACGATTTCGAATAAAACCCCTAAGATTTGCGTCTGCAGCTCTCCACTTAGAAACTGGGCATCCTACTATCCGTAAATAAATCCAAACAACCTCCAAATCCGTTTTCCAATCTTTTCGAAAAAATCCTTTCCCAGAAATTAATGTGCTGGGTCAATTTGATACGAATACGTTGCTCTTCGGGAAAAGATTCCGCATGCCACATGATCTGGATTACAACTAATACTGTTGTTTTATTAATTGTATATATTTTCTTTTGTTTTTCTATTTAGGTTTAGTTTGTAGGGATGGCTTATCCATCCAATTTAGGTTAAGTTTTATGTCAATGGTTTTTGTATTAAGGTTTTTCCATTTCTAAATGATGTTAAAATGATTTTACAATCTCGATGTATATAATTTAATAAGATGATATATTTATTATCGGTAAAGCATAGGCTACGTAAAATATTAATGATAAAATATACTTATTCTACTACAACTACTCTACTGGTTCAGTATATATGAACGAGAGTGTATGTAAAAAAAAAACTGTAATAAAAATATGAATTTATGTAAATAAATGTTGTTTTCACAGTTCGTTTTATTGCTTAATTTTTTGGTGTTAATAAAAATGTTACATAAATGTTTTATTTAAATTTACATAAAACTAACTCAACTCTATCTAAATAGTTCTGTTTGCATCGCTAAGCGCGCTTAAGCTACGCAGATCGCTATGCTATTTAGCATTTAAATAAAATGAATGTATAAATTTTTATTAGCTCATGTTGTGTTTTTTAATTTCTAAAAATCTAAATATTTGTTAGTATTTTTTTGTGTGTATGTTAAGTGGAATATTTTCCTAGTAAACTGTTAGCGTTAGAAAAATCTATATGAGGATTCTGTAGAATGCTGACAGGCTCATAACATATAAGCTGAAGGATTTGTGAAAAACAACCACCCTTACAAAGTGAATCGAAAATCAAATGTAAAGCGATTTCACTGTTTATCTTTTCTTAGTTATGATTTTAGGTTTGTTCTAGGATATAAATGTATAGAGATTGTCCATATACTTTAACAACGACACTGATTTAAAAGTTGTCCATAACGCAGGAAAATGAGATGACAAATGTGGAAACAAATTTCAAAAGTTTTGCCCCAATTTCTAGATCAATAATTTGTATTTTATAAATACGAATTTCGACTAAAAAGGAGTCATCACCAATATAGATTAGCTAATCATTTAATAGAAGTATTTAACAGAGCGATACGAAAATAACTTCAAATAAAATATACTATTTCGTTCCGTTAAAATTCTCATAGAAATTTGTTAATAACGAATGGATCCAAATTCGAAGTGGGAATCGAAAATTTATCTTGAAAATAAAACTTTATGGCATCTTCTTTACATACGTTAGTTTTAAAGGTCAATTTTAAAGAGGTTTTATCAACTACGGAATTCTAAAACTATTATATATTTTTTTGGATTTGCTTTATTACCTTGAAATTCCGGGAAATTTTTTTTTTGCTTTTTATTACTGAATATTATTTATTGTGATAAATTAATAATTTCAAATTTTTAATTGCAATTCATCTGTTTCCAACATTTTTTAAAACTTGTTTTTTTTTTTTATTTTATTTTATTTTTTTGTAAATTTAAAATTCATCTGATTTAAAATGTATACAGTGTGTTTATTTGAAAAGTTTCCACAAGTTTGTTTCACAAATTTTTTAAATATGCATCTTAGAAAACAACTTTTCAAACAAAAGTTACTAATAAAATTTCAAATTCGCCCCAATACCTAGATCAGTTTTTGCATTATAAATACGTATTTCGTTAGTTTGTTTTTATGCGTTCTTATCAAATATTGTTTATATAAAACGAACAAACAACTTTTGTTTGAAAATTTTTATCCCATTTATATTAAGTTGGCGTAACTAACATTTATCCAATGTCTGGCATAACGGAGTAAAATTTACGCTGTATTTACAACAAAACTAGGGGATGTTTGAAAAAAAGTTTCATATAAAAGTTGTTTGTCTTTAGGAGATAAACATTTTTTGCATTTAAAGAATTTCGCTAGCTTGCACCGTTTACAAGCACATGGCTTTTCTTCTTCAAAACTGTGAAACATTATTTCTAAAATATATATATTTTTTTTAATATATAGCTGTAAAGTTTTTAAATGGACACACTGTATACAAATAAATATATTTTAATTTGAAAAATTCAATAAACTATTTTTCAAAAGTCAATAGGTTTTCTACGAGGGAAATAATGAGATTAAAAAGTGCATATTTGAAAGAATCCAGTGCATATTGTCTTAAGCAATAGCTTTTTATTTTAATTTGAAACTCTGCAATACTCCTTCCGATACGACAGTACACAGATTATTAATTAAGATTATTAAGAACGACTAATTTATTTGATTGAATACAAATGGGAATTAAATTTTATTAGGTGATCAGGTTATTTTATAATCTTTTTAAGAATTTGTCGTTTGCTTTTACTCGCTAGCACCTACACTGAGCGCAATGGAATACCCGCACAAGGTCATTGAAATGAATGTCAAGGATATCTGGAGACTGATCTGTGATGTGTGTGTATATGTTAATTATCAATTTAAAAAGAAAAAAAATAGTCATAATTATGATAAGATTTATTTTAAATTTATGGTTTAATAAAATTTTGTTATTTATCACTGTAATTTTAATATACATAATATTATTTGTTATGTATTGGATTTAATACTGTTTACACTGAATGTATGTCGTAATGACGCAGCACAAAGATCGACGTCAGATATATACATAACACTAGCTGACCCGACAGACGTTCTCCTGTCTTAACTATGAATATTGAATTCGAATTGGTATAATTAATAAAAATTTATAATTATTCCAAAAACATATTATTTATTATTCTAATGCTTTATGATACACAACATTCTTAGTTTTATTTTTAGCGACAATCAAAATTGACATTTCAAAATTAAAACAAAATTTTAATAAAATAATTTTATAGTTATCTTATTGAAGTAGAGTTTCTGTGGAAATAAAAAAAATAAACATAATCAACACAAATTTTAACATACTCCAAAAAAAAAGAAATATGGTCGTTAAGTTTTCTTAAATTTTCTAATGTTCTTCGCAACTTTCTTAATGTATTTTTTTCATAAAAACCATCTCCTGACAATAACAAATACAACAAAAAAAGAATTTGCGAAATTGGTCCAGCCGTTCACGCGTGATGCCATGGCCAAGGGAAATAGAGATTAATTTATATATATATATATATATATATATATATATATATATATATATATATATATATATATATATATATATATATAGATTAAAAACTGAATAAAGCATGGTTCTTCAAAACATAGAGCCATCAAAACAGAGCGGCATCTATTGGTCGCTTACCCCAGCTAGATAACCCAAGAGATTAACGAAGTCGCGAGCACTACACCATAGCGACTGTATGATGACTACCATTGTTAACAGTACTTTAAAATGTATAATATAATTGAAATAAATAAATAACACTTAGATTTTTTTGCTATAACTCTGAAATATAAAAAAAAAATATTTTTTATCACCTTTTTGATCGTCATCTGGTGTTTATGTTTTTTTTTTGTTGTTGAAGAAAGTGATAAATATCTTAATGGCGTTCTTCATTCTTTGATTATGTAAGTTCTCTAAGCACATCCGCCTTCATACATATTGATGTCTTATTAATTAATAACGATTGCTGAATTTGAGGGTCATCCATTTACTAATCTCATACATACGATTTTACGATTTTCGCTGGATAATGATTTTTTTTATTATTCTATATTTTTTAAGGTCAATTTTTTTTTTGCCATATGAAATAATCGGCTTAGTCAAATTATATGTCAAAGATTTGTTATCTTGTTGTCCACATGGTACTCGAGTACGGCAGTACACCTAATGTACAGACCAAGAAGCAATGTCGCAAAATACAACAAATACATAAAGCTGTACACTTGGCACAGAAAAAAATAGCAACCATTATTCATTTTATAATTTCCAAACAGCAAATGAATAAGGCAAAATTCAACTAACTTTTTGATGGTTTTTGATAGTTTCGAATAAGAATAGCATAATAAATCTCATAATCTTAATTGTGGAGTCCGAGAATTATGATTTGATATAAGCGCTGTTATTATGGATCTTAAAAGAAGTTTTTCCATAATCTTGAGACTAGTTTTTACCGGAAGCGACTTCTGTTTTACCGGCAAAACTATACAGTGCGAATTTTGTAGAGTGAATTGATAAGTTTGTTTGATTTTTATAAGCTTTTATTTAGTTTCACCTATGTCGGTGTCTGTAATGGAATCTTGCAAGTTAAATTTGACCTACTTCCTCTTATCCTACGGAGTTGAATTTTTACATGACATGTTGGTTCAGTTCCGATGATGATGCATTTTTATGGTAAGCATGACCGGAATCGGAAAGCGGAAAGTGGGGTTTATAGGGAGGGAGAAACACAAAATTTAGTATATCTCTCTTAATATTGAAAAAAACGAAAAAAACATGAGAAGTAAAGTTGTAGAAAATTAGGACAACAATTAGTTTTACTATAATTAAGATTCTTATCATTTTTTCTGTTTCTCTAATATTTACAGAGATATTGATGGTTGGCCGTCGTAAAATGGCGATTTATAATTCCGCATTAACCCCTATAATATGGGTATCAAATGAAAGGACTTGATGAGCGAAACACAGTAAGTAATGTGACGTTGTTCGAAATCCAATATGGTGGCTGCCACAAACTTATAAAATTATCTTGTTTTAATTAGAAAAATTATAATTTTTCCGTTATTCTGAGTAATTTCTCAAAATCAATTCGCAAATTTTCTAGAATATTAAGGAGATAAAATATTTATTTGGTCTTTGTAGAATATTTTGTATAAGCTTGACAATGAATTCAAAATAAACAATTCTGCGTATAAAAAAAAACACACAAAAATAAAAATAAACAAATATAAAACAAATTTTATCAACAAACATATTTCCGGAAATATGTCTGATTAGTTGTAAACATTTCCTGTCATACTTTTTTTTATATATTTAACTCCAGGAGTTCTATCAATTTCAATGAAAAAAAAAAACAAGAAGAAATGTTACAAACAACTGAGTTGATTGTTTAAATACCCAGTATATAGTGAGTGTTCATTATCAATACGTGAACTGTTTATTTTACATTTTACTCACGCACAAAGGTACGAAAATACAGAGAACGACAAAAGTCAATTTTGTCACTCACAAAATGTTTTGTTAAATACCTGAAAATGTTTACTTTGTTGCTACAGGATGTTAAAATTGTTCATTTCATTTTTATTTCTGAAGAAGGAACTGTGTTTCAAAAATAGTCAAAATAAAGTGATTTTTCATGTACAATTTGGGAGGACCGAAAAATCGTGTATAGCTACTTGAGACCAACCATAAAATAAACAAATCGAATTTAAAACTACTGAAATCGGTACAGAATTAACCCCACAGAATTAGATGCATACGAAAGTATCTACATACACAAATTAAGAAAACAGATAATGAATTTAGAAAATGGCCCAATTCCAAATTTTGATTTAATAAACTTAAACCATATTCAAAATTAAATACATAAATATCAAGATTAGCTATTAGCTTCGATCAACACCCTCACCTTATTGACAATAACAACAGCGCATGGTCAGAAATCGATACCGCCAATAAATGGGTTGGATTCTTCACACACGTAATCCCTTAATTGGTCAGTCAACTCCAATAATCGTTCAGGTACTACCTCAGTCAGATCATACAAAAGACAAAACTTTTTTAATATTATTGTGAGACACGCACCAAATTAGCAACAAGCAACATATCTCTGAATCCATATCCCAGAGATAATTACAATTAGCTAATTCATACTGATGATGACTACATTGTGGTCGAAATATGTATTTATAAAATACAAACAAATGTTTTAGGAATAGGAGCAAAATTTGAAATATAATTTCAAAGTAAGTAGACGCTAGTCACTTCCGTTGGGATAACATAACCGAAAGGCCACCATACTAACAATGGATATAAATAATAGATGCTAGTTTACCAAAATAATTCAAAAAATACTTCTACATTGAACGGTAACTATCAGGATAGCAAAATTCTAAAGCGATTAATTGTTTTTTTAGGTTTTTACAGTTATATACAAAACAACATTAATTTAATGAGGATTGCCTATTTCAATATTAATTTTTATTATGTTTTTTTTTTTCACGAACACTAATTTTACAAATTTTGTTTGTTATGACGCAATATGTTGTACCGAGCTTAGCTGATGATAATGTTCTAGGAATTGGGGCAAAATTTGAACAGTAAAGTGAAACTTTTGTTTAACACATTTTTTTCGAAAATTCATAAATACAAAATTTCAGTGGTAACTTTTCAAATGAACACACGGTACACAATTTTCGTAAATAATGCGAGCCTACGTGATTTTTCAACACGCTTTATTTAATGATTAAAAGTATAGTGATATTTACTAGAAAAATAATTTTAGCTAATAAATCAAATTAGAAAAAAAAAAAATTAAAAACAATTTGAACAAAAAAAAAAAAACCACAAAACAGGTTTGCTATTGGCTGCTGCTGCTGCTAAGCTACTCAACAATTCATATTTAATTGCTGAAAATGACAAATTTTTGACAGATTTTATTGTATAATCGATCTTGATATCATTTTTTTAGTTCATTGATCCGATCTAACTGTGTGCGGTGGTCAGCTGGTTTGATCATTTAAATACGAGAAATAGATAGAGAGACCGGGTGGATAACGCCAATAATTCAAAACGCATTTTATAGCGTCAATGGATTTAGAAATGGAACTAGTTTCCTGACAAGTAGTTCACTCGTAACAGCTTATAAAAAGTATAAATCAAATTTAAAGTTTAAAAATACTGAAAAAAATGCTTATACTTCAATATGAGTAATAGTAGAGAGCACCCCAATGTTAAATTGTTAAAATCCTAAATATCTCTGTACACATTAGAGTTTTAGAAAAAATTACCCGACAATGAATTGTAGCAAACATGATTTTCTACAACTTTACTTCTTATACATTTTTCGATTGTTCTGATATTTAGAGAGATATTTTATATTTTGTGTTTTCTTCGTTCTCTATGCCCCCCTTTCCCCTTTGACCTACGCCATTTGTTAATAAAATTGGCCTTGCAAATACTAAAATTATATCAGTTACGAAATTTCATTTTGATCAGACTAAAATTATGATCTCTAGACAGTCATTTATCTATTCTATGGAAATTCACTTCGAATTGACGCAGCTCCTGCGTAACGAATTTATTTAAATAGAAAAACAAAATTATTTTATGAAGGCGTCTTTATATTTATGTCTTATGACATGTTGGATGCTTATGTTGGTTATTCTTATGCTAAGTATTTGTTAAACTGAATTTCTCCTGAGAGGAAATTTGTAACCTTTTTCATTCGGATTTTTGGAAAATGATATACAGGTTGATTCGAACCAGGCGCATAATAAAATACGCCTCTATTTATTTCTATGATCCTCCCATTTTTAACATCCAATAGAATGTTATACGTACATGTTAACATGTTGTACTTATCTGCAGAACTAAATGCCAATATTATACTTCTCACAAATATATTCACACATACACTCGCGTTCATAAAAATTGAACCAGTTAAAACATTCTAATTGTTATTGTATGTAATATACAAATATTTGTTAATATGTACACTTAGAATACTGGTGGTTTATTTTTTATGAATGGGAGCGTATATTCACATATATTGTCTAATGTATGCTGTACTATACCCTCTCCTTTAAAAATAGTCCATTAAATATGTTATTCGTTTTATAGAAAGAAATAGAGGCGTATACCTATTATGCGCCTGGTTCGATTCATCCTAATTGTATCCGAAGTATTTTTTAGAAAACCCAATGAATAAGACATTAATCAATTATATAATTTTGAAAATGATTGTTATTTTTAAATTGGTATATGTGGGGTGATGCACTCTGTACAGCATTCTATAAATATAATAATTAAAATATCACAAACATGAAATTTTTTTTTGTATATATAGTCCGCGTCTACAAAAAATAGATGTGACCTTCGTGGGCTGGTGTGATTGAATTTTTGAAATTCCAAATAAAATTTTTAGTTCAATTTTTCTAGTCTTGAATATCACATTTGACGTGATTGAACTTTTATCAACGCACACACACACAAAATAATAAAACATTGAAAAAATAACAAATTATTAACATTCAAATATTTTATGAATGATTTACATAAAAACTAATATGTTATTCAACATCATCGTGTATGAAATGATCTGGAAGGGATTCGAAAAATTATCGCAAGCTTGAAACAATAAGTTATTCTCATTCTTTTCTAACAGCTCGGCTAACATCGACAACAATCGGTTATTGAAAACTTTGTTTCGATAAATACTTGCAGCAAAGATTAACGTCTAACTAAAAACATTCGTTGCGTCATCTTAAAAAATTACCTTAGAATATCTAAATCACTCTCTAGAGGTCACAATTTTAGCATGCTCAAAATGAAATGTCGCATCTGATATGACTTTAGTATTTGCAAGGCCAATTTTATTAATAAATGGCATAGGTCGAGGTGGGCATAGAAACAGAAGAAAACACAAAATGTAAAATATCTCTCTTAATATTAGAAAAATTCAAAAATGTATAAGAAGTAAAGTTGTAGAAAATTATATTTGCTACAATTCTTTACCTGATCATTTTTTCTCAAACAGTGATGTGTACAGAGATATTTATGATTTTAACTTTCAATCGAAAATATTTCTGTAAATATTAGTGTAACAGAAAAATAATAGGAAACAAAATTATAGTAAAACTAATTTTCTACAACTTTACTTCTTATGCATTTTTCGAGATGTATGATACAAAAAATGTATGATAATTTACACCAAAACTGTAAGGGGATGCATTGAAACATTTTTTTCTAAAATATATATTTTAAAAAGTATTTAGCTGGAAACTTTTGATGATTTCTGCTAGAATTTCCACTGATGACTGTATGATAAATATTTTCCTTGACTGCGGACAACGAATGCATACACAATATGTTGAACCTAATAGATCATTGTGTACACATTCATGTTAAAACAGATAACCTTATAGAAATATGAGATAGTTCAAAGTATTTTGTGATAAAAAAATCATCTTCTTTCAATAAATATTTCATTCAATTTCGTCTAATGAAATTTATTTATCAATAAATTATTTAACCACGCGGGCAGTTGATTTTTCAACGACTTTTTTCCCATTGTAAAAAAGATTCTTGATAGCGCGTGCTGAAAACAACTCATTCCACTTTAACGTGAAGACGTCTAGTCACGCGTTACACTGGTGGTTAGTCGAACATTCTTGTATGGCAAAATAATGTCTGACTTCAATCGCTAATAACTTTGAGTATAATATTGCGCTTACAATGGTCAGGCGCGGATCCAGCACTCAAAAAAGTTGTGGTCACAGCCACCCGAAAATCGGCCAAGTACGAGTCGGAGTATGAACTCGCTCGTGATCGATATTGTGCCTACAATGGAGATATTTACAAAATATATGACGCCCTGATTAAGATTTTTTACAGGTATAGTTCCACGTGGCAAAGCTGTGGGGGGCGAACACTAGTAAATTAATAAATTTGTAAAATGTTCGTTTGTTCGCTCACGAAAATTACAAAAGTAAATGTGTGTTTTTTTTGCACATCACAGTGTCACATTTAGACTCTAAACTACTGAACCGATTTTGATGAAATTTTTGCAACTTCAAAGGATATCAAATTAAATTAAAAGCTTGTATACATTTTACATTAAATAATTTTATTTAGCTGCTTACTTAAATTACAAATTCAAGCTTACATTTCTTTTTCGCGAAAACGTTGATAATTTCTTCGATATCCAGGTTCACATCTTTGTGTATATTTAGGAGAGCTAGCCCAGATAATATTTTCTGTGTCATTGAGGCACGCAACCAAATTTTTACTCTGCGAAGAGTAGAAAACGATCTCTCTGCGGTAGCGCCATCTCTCTAACGTCAGCCCAACCTGGTATGTTTACATAAACCGGATATCTTAATATTGAAAGTGGCAACGCGCTTTAAAATATTGTTGTTTTGTATATAACTGTAAAAACTAAAAAACAATTTATCGCGTTAGAATTTTTCTATCCTGATAATTATCATGCACTTTACAAGTATTTCTTATTGATCACGATTATAATATCGATATGTCAGAACGATCTTCTTCCGGTGGCAACAGTGGGAAACAGCAATTTTGAAACATAAAAAATGAACTTGATTGTAAGGCTACAACGTCCTTAATACTGAATGATATATACAGTGTGTGTTGGACAGCTTTTCCTATAAAGAATCAATGTTAAATATTATTTATTACTGCCTGGCAGTGTGGTACTGTATGAAGTCAGTCAGTACACATGTAAATAAGTCAGTCAGTCATCTCATAGCAATACTGTATGCGTATGGTTGTTTGTTTGTCATTTAAGAGTGGGGATGCACATACTTTTATGCACAATGCACATACTAAAGTGTACTCTCATCACATGTGTACTGACTGACTTCATACAGTACCACACGGCAGTAATAAATAATATTTAACATTGATTTTCTATAGGAAAAACTGTTCAACACACGCAGTATATAGTAACAAGTTTTGTAACGTCTATTTAAAAATATTATTAAAAAACTATGAACGCGTGTAAAATTATTTTTATAAAAATATTTGTTTAAAATAAATAAAATAATAATTAATCCAAGAAAATTCTAAGAAATTATTTTCCTAATTATGTTTTAATATATTTCCTAGTATATAATTTAATATCAAATAATTAATAAATAAATAATAAATAATAATGAAAAAAAAACTATATATATATATATGAAAAAAAATATGTACGAGAATAATTATTACAAAATGATTTAATTTATTTTCTTTTTTATTAATTAATTTCAAATAATACGGAATATAAGAATTAATTATGATTTTGTATTATTCTTATGTTATTTTAGTTTTAAATAAATAATAGAAGAATGAAATCTTTTTTTTTTTCATAAATTTATTTATATCAAAGAGTATTACAATTTGGTATACGCACAATTTTTTTGTGTGTGTATATTTTAATATTTGAATCAAGGAATAGTAAAAAAAAATTCGTTAGGCAGGAGCTGCTTCAACTTAGCGAATTTCCTTTAGAATACATAAATCACTTTCTAGCGTTCACAATTTTAGTCTAATCAAAATGAAATGTCGTTTATGATTTTAGTATTTGCAAGGTGAATTTTATTAATAAATGACATACGTCAAGGAAGGCATAAAGAAAGAAGAAAACAAAAAATTTAAAATATCTGTCTTAATATTAGAACAATCGAAAAATGTGTAAGGAATTAAGTTGTAGAAAATCATGTTTGCTACAAATCATCACCTTATCATTTTTGCTCAAACTTTAATGTGCACAGAGATATTGAGGAATTTAACTTTCAATCTTAAACCGTCAATATTTCTGTAAATGTTAGGGTAACAGAAAAATGATAAGAAACAAAATTACAGTAAAACTTAGTACCTACAACTTTACTTCTTATAAATTTTTCGATTTTTTGAATATTAAGGGAGATATGTCAAATTTTGTGTTTCCCCCTTCCTTTAAACCTCCCTTTCCCCTTATCCGATTTAACCCAGTAACGAACTTGATGTTTTGATTACCAAAAGCGCTTCAAATACCAAATTTCATTCCATTCAGACAAAATTGTGACCACTAGAGCGATTATAGACACACATATATATTTATATGTATAAATTTTACAGATGGTGACTTTTGACATCTACTAGGTAGGATCGATGGACATTTGAAGAAATTTTTCCAAAATTTTGAAGTAGGTACGAGACCAATAGCTCTATTTCCTTTCAGAAAATTCGCTAAAAAAAACCCACGTTTGCTAAAAATACGAGCTAGAGGTATGCTATATAAATTTTAATATTTGAACGCAAAGTTTTGATTATAGTAGACAATAAAGAATCCCGGAAATCTTGTCCGGATTGCACTAAATTACAGGAGTTACTTTTTTTTAAATTAGGTTCAGTATCACGTCCTGAATGTAAATTAACAAAATATTTAGAAATTTCGACCCCGGAAGTGCCAACATATTGAAAATTACCGTGCTTTTTAGGCCAAAAATGGTAACAGAGTTTCTTGTAGATAATTAAATATGCATACTGGCTTACATCCGTGAGAACCTACGTAGAAGCTACATTAACCAGAACGTATGTATTCTCTCGGACAGTCAAGCTGCCTTAAAAGCCTTACCTGGAACTGAGGTCACCTCAAGGGTAGTCAAGGATTGTATGGAGGAATTTCTGGAGCTGTCAAAATGGAACAATGATAAATTAATCTGGGTACCGGGTCACAGTGGTTTCGAAGGAAACGAAAAAGCAGATGCCTTCGCAAAGAAGAGAGTCGGACGCCCTTCACAGGCCCAGAGGTCATTTCAGGAAAAAGTACCGCGGCAAGAGCTCGGGAAAATACTGCTTCAGAACAACCAACAGGCTATCTCTTGATGTACTTAAAGCTGAACAGAATGCAATTGCGGAGGGTTATCTGATTTATTACCCGGCATTATCTACTGTGGAAGCATCTGCACACAATGGGACTTCAAAACGGGTCCATTATGTGCAGATTGTGTGGCTCGAAGGAAGAAACATCCAGCCACATGATCTTTGACTGCGAATCTCTAGATTACAGCAGATACAGGATATTCGTTGCATCTCACCTCGAATATATGAACCTTCAGGAATACCTGATAAATAAGCTTCTGACTATTGCCAACATATGGGAGAAGCGAATCTCGTCGGACTAAAGTAGAATGGGGGGCACAATGGATCTTAAGGTTGGAGCGCAATACTTTTTAGACCCCAAGATGTATCTATCAATCTATCTATATATATACTACATGCTGCTGAAATATTTATACCGGAAACACCCCCAGTAGCTACACCACCGTGTACACCATTTCTAATTAGAAAAACCACAGTTATTTTGTAAAATTATGATCTATTGTCCTCGTCAAAGTCAAAGAGTTCTCTTAATTAAATAGCACTAAAAAGAAGAAAATAAAAAACAATTTGAAGTGAATACAATTTGTTGGAGATTTGTGTGCTTGAAAATTATATAGCAACGATCGACAAGAGCCGAGTGAAGAGCATAACAGAAGATAAAATATTGAAAGAGATAATAATAACAGTCATTGAAGTCAACCACACAACAAAAACACCTCTTATTTTGTAAAATTATCCATTTAAACACTTGGGGATGGATATCAACAGCATGTTAAAATATGTGGAGCTTGGATTTTATCATCAGCTAAGTTCGGTACAACATATTGGGTCAAAACAAATAAAATTTGTATAATTAGTGTTCGTGAAAAAAAAAAACAGATAATAAAAATTAATATTGAAATAGGCAATCCTCATTAAATTTATGTTGTTTTGTATATAACTGTAAAAACCTAAAAAAAACAATTGATCGCTTTAGAATTTTGCTATCCTGATAATTACCGTTCAATCTAGAAGTATTTTTCGAATTATTTTGGTAAACTAGCATCTATTTATATCCATGGTTAGTATGGTGGCCTTTCGGTTATGTTATCTCAACGGAAGTGACTAGCGTCTACCTACTTTGACATTTAAGTGATTTATCTGAACAATAGTAACATTTTTAGTCAACAAATGTTTGATATGATAAATCATTCACAACTACGATGGGGATTAAACTCACGACATTTGTGTCGCTACTTCTAAAAGTCGTAGTCTAAACCAGAAGTAGGCGTAGACGCCTCGCCGGAGTCGAACGACTCTCCATAAGCTGGGTGAGAGTAAGTAAAAAAGGTATGTTTTGAATTAAGACGGAACGATGTTTCAATACAGGTTGCCTACCGATTGTTGCCCAATAATTTATTCAATCAATTTAGAATTAGTTTTATAAAATATTTATTGTTTAAAAAATATCTTTTACAATATGGAGAGATACACCAAAAAACATAATAATAATAATAACAATAATAACAACAATAATAATGATAGCAACAACAATAATTACAACAACAACTATATGTATTCCCACTTTATGTAAAATTTAACCATTTAGAAATTAGTTACAAATTACCAACCCTTCCCCCCCACCCAGCTTTATCATTGGCATCTTTTTTGTATCCAGTGTCATCAAATTGCCAAGACACTATACTCTCTACGAAGAAAAAATAATTAAATCAAGTAATTGTTTATTAGTTCTCTGATATGAATAGTTTAGGCAAATTATTCGGAATTTCATAAAATCTAATTCTAAAATCTAAACTAAAGCTAAATCATATTTATATTTTATTCATACCCAAATATATTAAAAAGGTAAACAAATTTATGCCCCAAATTACCAGCCCAAAATTCCAGAGTATGTATTCAATGTATTGTATGTATTGTATACTTTGAATAATAGTGACCATAAAAAATAGTTGGTATTATTATATTTTTTTCAGAAAATGTTTTAATTAAAAAAAGAAAATAATAATAATTGGTAGGTACCCTATATTTACTCTATCTCTCTTCCTACCTCTCACTCAGAGGTGAGTGCAGTCAAGGTCTGCCCACCTATGGTCTAAACGAAGCATTACAATATATTTAGGTTAATTGTTATTTTATGCCCGATTACCATGCAATTTGGCGTAAATTATTTCACTTCCAATCTGTAAATGCTATACAGTAATTCGTACACATATCAAATATTACCATGATCGATATAGGAATTACTGTATAGCATATTATTTAAACATACATCATTTAATTAAAGTCGATAGTAATTATTTTAAAATACTTTTGAATACACAGCTTTTATAACAGTTATTTTCAGATTGAAATAAGATATGTATGCCGCTTTATTTAAAAGTATAAAAAAACGAAAATAATATTAAATAAATCCGTTGTCTAGTTTGTAAAAAGATATGTCATGCTTCTTGCAATTGGAATACAAGTCATCGAATATATATATATATATATATATATATATATATATATATATATATATAGATATATATATATATATATATATATATATATATATATATATATATATATATATATATATATATATATATATATATATATATATATATATATATAAATATATTTGAAAGGCTGCAAATCTTAGGCGCCATACATCGACAAATACAGCTTGTGGCAAAATGAATTTATTTCAATATTATTATAATTATTATTTATAACTTGTTGGTGCATTTTGCTCTATTACCAACAGAAAACCAATTATTGGCCGCAAGGTTTAAATTAAATCTTTTAAAAATCACATTATTATTATTACAAAATTCTTGTTTTTTTTTTCAGGTTTTTAATATTTTTTCTTTATTATCAATAATATTTTTATATTTTATAAAATCGCCATTCAGAATAGTAAATTGGACTCAAATTAATAATTCAATACTATATTATTTATTTATATTGATAGGTAATATGTAATATTATATCACCGCAATAATATGATTGCAAAATGACTTTTGCAATTCCTGTTCTAGATGTGTAGGATATAAAATATTTGATATTGCAATGCCCTCGATTCTAAATCTTAGATTGCTTTAATATTTAGACATCTTTGAGTACAGTACACGTTTACCTGAGTTACCTGGTAACTACCAACAAGCTCATGCATTCATTTTTAGATATTCAGGACAAAATAATCGTGTGGCTGTTGTCCCAAATTATTGCTTTTATTGAAAATTTATAGCCGAGGTTTCGAGATATTTTGGTGTCTACATTTTTCCCTGCGTTACCTGATAACTACCAACAAACTCCTGCATTCATTTTTAGATATTCAGGACAAAAGAAGCGTTTGGCTGTAGTCCCAAGTTATTGCTTTTATTGAATATTTATAGCGTAGGTTTCGGGATATCTTGGTTCCTACATTTTTCGCTATCCGATGTCCAAATACAAGAGGGTGGTGAATCCCTAGAGAATGCTTCCAATATTCAAGCCCATATTTAATTGCCTAGATAAAAAGTCAACGGTAGTCACCTTCATTAGTATAACATAACCAAAAGGCAACTGTACTAACAATTAGTCGATAGAGCAAGTCGCAAGTTTACAAAGAAACAATTAAACTGTTTGTTTATTTGATCCCGTTATAATTTTTAAATCTTGACGGTTTATCAATGTTCATGGTGTTTTTTAGATTTCCCTGAATGATTCTTTTGTTGATAAGGATAAGGGGCATATCGAGTATATTGGGGATTGCGTGCTTCAAGAAGCTTTCATCAGGCGAAACATTTTTTTGAGTCAACAAAAATAATGTAAATTGGTTGGTGAAACTTTTTCCAGTATCTTCAACCTCTGACTCCCAATTACTTTCGCAGCAAGATGTACAGCAATACCCAGTGTAAGCATCCAGGTGTGCAATACGAGCAACTTTTGTTCGTAACACTAAACGATTGTTAAAAACTACTATCGTGATACAAGATATTTCCGCAATTGATATTGAATGAGGCCTCCTTCTAGAATGAACAGAAGTAATGAAGGTAATTTTTGGTTTTTTTTCTCTCATTTCCAGGAGGGTGGCATTGGGGAAATTAAGGTTTTGCGATTTTACACATGAGTTTGAAGTAATCCACGTCAAATGGAAAAACCTGCATCCTTCTACCATGTCTAGAAGTGCGTTTAGAATTTGTATACGTGAGTGAACCAGTTACACAAACGGCTAGTTTGACATTGATCACGTTTGTCATCTAATATTTGATGCTTTTTATTTTACATACTTTATTAATTCTTTTATTAGTTAACATTTTTTACGGATTTTATAATTTCATGATAATCCAATAATATATACTATTGGATTACCATGAAATTATAAAATCCGTAAAAAATGTTAACTAATAAAAGAATTAATAAAGTCTGTAAAATATAAACCATCAAATATTAGATGACAAACTTAATTAAATTAATTGTTTCATAAATCATTGTGGAAGTTCTTGATAGGAGAATAAATTTTGGAGTAGATTTCAATAAAGATTCTATGAATTGTATCGGGCATGCATGACAAACGTACACTCTCGTTCATAAAAATTGAAACACTGTATGTAATATTTTATACATATATATATATATATATAGAATGCAGTTGAGAATTGAGAAGGGTGGTGGAAACATGCAGGGTGTCAGGTATAGAATGTTTGGGTCCGAAACTGGATCCATTAATCCTGGGAGCAATCCTAGCGGAGAGGTTGAAGACCTTCTGTGTGGTATCTGCCCTCAGTTATCCAAACGGCTAGTTTAACATTGATCACGTTTGTCATCTAATATTTGATGCTTTTTATTTTACATACTTTATTAATTCTTTTATTAGTTAACATTTTTTACGGATTTTATAATTTCATGGTAATCCAATAATATTTATTGGATTACCATCAAATTATAAAATCCGTAAAAAATGTTAACTAATAATATTTATTGGATTACCATCAAATTATAAAATCCGTAAAAAATGTTAACTAATAAAAGAATTAATAAAGTATGTAAAATAAAAAGCATCAAATATTAGATGACAAACGTGATCAATGTCAAACTATCAGCCGATTAAAAAATACAAAATGAATTGAAATAATAATTATTTGAAAGGTAAATAATATCTATTTTAAAAACATACAAACAACACAAAATAATAATCAAACAAGCCTTTGAATGAAAAAGAATCTGTTTAGAAAAGATAGCTGGTTGGCTTGAATTGATACAGAGATATTTTATAACGAATAACAAATAAGAGTTTACGGGAACAAGGACATCTTTGTGTTTGTATAAAATTGTTATAATAATATTATATTACTATTACTACTATAGCAGACTTATAGAGGTCAGAACCAAGATAGATCTGATACACCTGCTTAATATTAACACATTACCTACTCTCTATTATAACAACAATCAACAACCTATACAAAGTAACTATATAAATAAATATTGTATCACATATAGATCTTTTATAAATAAATATAGATTAACTATTAATAGGGAATATGCATGCAAATTTTTTTTCACTTGAATTGAAGCATGTTTACTTGACAAATATCAAGGTAAAATTACTTTTTAAATAACTTTAAAAATAAGCGAGACATGAATGATTGAAATTCCCGATTAGACAAAGAGGGTGATAGCCCTCTTGATATGTTATATGACGTCATATTACACTTTCACCATTTAAAATACACGTAAAACTCCGTTTTTAGTATTTTTGCAAGAAAGAGACAGATAATAATCTTTAAAAGCTTATAGCTTCCTTGATATTTGTCGGATTTTAATTTCGTTCTTAAATATTATTACAGTATTAACAGTATTTTGATATTCTGAATATAATTATGAAAAAAAATTTTCATGCATATATATCCCTATTGTCGTCAAGTGAAACTAGGGATTCACCACCCTCTTGTATTTGGACATCGGATAGCGAAAAATGTAGGAACCAAGATATCCCGAAACCTACGTTATAAATATTCAATAAAAGCAATAATTTGGGACTACAGCCAAACGCTTCTTTTGTCCTGAATATCTAAAACTGAAAGCAGGAGTTTGTTGGTAGTTATCAGGTAACGCAGGGAAAAATGTAGACACCAAGATATCTCGAAACCTACGCTATAAATTTTCAATAAAAGCAATAATTTGGGACTACAGCCAAACGCTTTTTTTGTCCTGAATATCTAAAAATGAATGCATGAGCTTGTTGGTAGTTACCAGGTAACTCAGGTAAACGTGTACTGTACTCAAAGATGTCTAAATATTAAAGCAATCTAAGATTTAGAATCGAGGGCATTACAATATCAAATATTTCATATCCTACACATCTAGAACAGGAATCAATTGTCGTCGTTCGATTTAGAAATGAAACCGAAATCAATACTATAATTGAAATTAAATAGAAGTCTTACAAAAATATATTTAGAAGAAAGATAAGAGATTTACCAGTTACCCAAACAAGATTGCAAATAGCCACCAGATAAATCTAGATTTCTTCAATACATAAGAGAGATATATAAATATGTGAATAAAGTATTTAGAGCAAGATAAAGAAGTAGGGGAGGCATTTTTACCCACCTCGAATATATCCCGTCAACCTCTTCTATCCTTTACCACACCTGGCCCGTTTAGATAGATAGATAGATTGTAGAGGCCGCGTTCGACGGGCTACACTTCGACCATAATGTCCATTGTGATGTCTAAGGATGTGAGGATGTGAGTGGAGACTAGGAATTGGTAGGATATGCGGCTGCAGCCGACTCTGATAAGGACTATGCCGATATTCATCTGTAGTTCGTGAAGGAAACTGCAGAAAACCTTCTCAAGCATAGCCGGTTACTTCATTCTTGTCCATACGCCGACATTATAGTCAATTAACCGCCCCCTTTTATTTTCTTAATAATTGACAAACTGTCGATGTCGGGATTCGAAACCATAACCTCCCAGTTTCCAAGTATGCATAATGTCTTAGACCGCTCGGCTACATGGACTGGTTCCTGGCCCGTTTCCTCTAGCGCTCTATTCGTTGTGGCATTTACCAATCTTCTTTCCGAATGACAGGGCAGAGATCTACTTCAGTTGTTATACCTCAGCCGAATGCAAGATACCTCATTCTGCCTCTGTAAGGACATTCTGCCCGAAGATGGAAGGGCGTATCACCCGCCTCGAGAGTCTAGACAGATGGCATTGCCCTCTAACCTCATTAGAGATGCCTCATGGGACAGCAGAGACTGGTAACCAGCCCAAACAGAAGGTTTATCTCTTTCCGGCATTTTCCAATAAACCAGGTTGACCTCGCGGCATTATAACCAGGTATCATTTGTTTGGATTGTCTCTAATATGTTGTAACTTTCCATTTCCGGTTCATAGACTTATCCACCCATTCATTTAGGGCAGAGGTATTCTACCTCATAGTTATTCCTAGATATGATTCTGGTGGGAGTGTCGCTCCTTAACGGGCGAGTTCAAGATAGTTCAAAAAAGTAGTAAATTTCAAAAATGCAATTGTTTTATACTTTTAAAAGGGTTATATCAGGGTTAAGCCGAATAGATATCAAAATTTTCGAGATATTTCAGAAAAACGATATTTCATATGAATTTCAAAGGATTTTTTGGAGGTTTTGGTAAATGTTGTATGTAGCGTTAATTTCAAAATAGAAAATATTGAAATTTCATCCTTCGTAATGTTAACAAAGTAAATATTTTGATTCCGTTTATTAAAAATTTGAAATTTTACTTATTACTAAAATACCATAATTAGTAAAATTTCAAATTCGCCCCAATACCTAGATCAGTTTTTGTATTATAAATACGTATTTCGACTGCAAAGAAGTCATCATCAGTATCAATTAGCTAGTCGTAATTTACTCTTTGACAATTAGAAATAAATAGAAAATCGAAATCAATAGACCAAAATAACAATAAATTAAAAATTAAAAATTTAACAAAATAAATTAAAATATAAAAATTTTTATTGAAATTACTCTTGTTAAAATTACTTTCATTCAATTTACTCTTGTTAACATCACTCTTATTAAAATTACTCTTATATTGTCTCGGGATATGTTATTCGTTGCTAATTTGGTGACATTTGGTTCATCGAGTGCTGTTAACAAGAGTTAAAGAAAATGAAAATAATTTCAGCAAAAGTTATTTCAATAAAAGTTATTATATTTTAATTTATTTTGTTAAATATTTTATTTATATTTATTTTGGTCTATTGATTTGAATTATTTATGTATTTCTAATTGTTAACAAGTAAATAACCACTAGCTTTATTTATACTGATGATGACTACTTTATAGTCGAAATACGTATTTATAATAAAAAAACTGATCTAAGTAATGTGGCGAATTTGAAATTTTATTTCAAAAACCTCATTAGTTATCATTTGATAATCTAATATTAGTAATTAGGAAAATGAAGGTGTACATAAGACACCTAATCTAATTGGATATCGGAAGGTGCAAAAGTTTACAAGGCCTTTATTCCAATTCTAGGCCTATAATTCTGTACTAGGCCTATTTTCAGAGACCATGTTCTGTACGTGAGTGATCCATATTTTTAGTGAATACTCTACGAGTATTTTATGAACAATAATTATTAT
This sequence comes from Nineta flava, assembly GCA_963920215.1. Taxonomy (NCBI): domain Eukaryota; kingdom Metazoa; phylum Arthropoda; class Insecta; order Neuroptera; family Chrysopidae; genus Nineta; species Nineta flava. The sequence goes on from OY986041.1 coordinate 2,682,928, forward strand.
TGCACTCACAAAACTATAAATATATTACACCGAACTTAGTTTATCGCAAAATATTTATTTATTCTTCTATAAATAATTATCTTTTTTTTTTTATTTATGTATAATAATATTATTATTAATTATAATTATTGTTATTAATTAATTAATAAAAGACTTTATGATATTTACAAAGAAACAAACATTTATACAACAACAAAAAAGTATAACAATTTAAATAAACAATTTATTTTTAATTGACGTCATTATGCAACGAATTATAAACTTTTTGAATGAAATATGTGAAAAAAACGATAACGGAACCACTAGAACTCGAACCTTTGATACCGTCGAACCGTATACGGAACAGCGCGTCTTAGTTGTATTTAAACAAACCTTAAACAATAAACTTTCACAATAAATATTAGACGAATCGAAAAGCATTTTTTATAAGACATTTTATCCTGGAAAATTTAATATATTTGAATTTTTTATGAGAAATTGGGAAATTTCTCGAGTATTTGTTTAGAAGTGATATTTTTTAGAAATTATATATACCTATCCCTTTGGTGGGAATGAGAACTAATATTAATAGAATGAAACAATTGATCATAAGTAAAGTTGTAGTATATAAATTTTACTACATTTCCTTATCTGACCATATTTTCTGTTACTCAAATATTTACAGAAATATTTACGATTTAAGATTAACAGTTAAAATCCTAAATATCTCTGTACACATTAGAGTTTGATAAAAAATGGCCACATAATGAATTGTAGCAAACATGATTTTCTACAACTTTACTCCTTATACATTTTTCGATTGCTCTAATATTATTAGACATATTTTATATTTAGTGTTTTCTTCTTTCTCTATGGCCCCCGTTTTCCTTTACCTATGCCATTTATTAACAAAATTGGCTTTGCAAATATCAAAATCATATCTAATACGACTTTTCATTTTGATCAGAAAAAAATTGTGACCGCTAAAGAGTTTACAAATACATAGAAAATATATTTTTTTCTTAATCAGATCAGAATGAAATTTATTTATTCTGAGGAATTCTGAGGGATAATTGGCGCAGCTCCTGCGTAACGAATTTTTAATTAATGAGACAAAAATGGGAAACTATAGAAATGAGTCATTTATTTTAGAAACAATAACTTGAGAAAACTAAAAATAGTTCATATATTTTTCTGAATTTTCATCACACGTCGATTTAAAAAAAAAAAAACATTACTGAATACGATTAATTTTATTTGGAATAGACTACACACATAATTATGGTTTACAAATATCTACGATCTAAGATCTGTGTGTTGTTATGTTATTTGCAATATTTGTTCTGCCTGCGGGTTGACATTTGTTAAAATATATTTAAATTATTAATAATAATATATTATTATATTGATATAATGAATGAAAACTATTTTTGTTAAATAATCATATTCGCCATTCTTGCTTGAGTGTAGCTAGCTAGCCTTCAATCTAAGGTGGGCTCTAATTCAAATTTCAAATTTGTTAAAGCCTAATTTACACCCACTAAAACATGTGTTACTATAATTACGATGTTATTGATCGTTATTGTATTCTTGTACCGGTAGTATTACTTCAGAACTTCAAATTCAATATAGTAATACGAATGGCTATCTGTAGAAAATATCATCCAACTTACAGAACTAAAGCTCATTGCTGTCCAAAATTTATATAGATTACATAATTTTACTCCAGCACGGTATTAAATGTAAAAAGCAAAGACGCAGCAAAAAATATTAATACAGCAAATTATATATATATATATATATATATATATATATATAATTAATAATAATTAATATATATATATATATATATATATATATAGATATATATGACATATATAGATAGATACTGACATATCATCGCCCAGGTCAAAACGGCTAGGGATAGAAACATTCTTTATATAATCGCAAAAAGAAAATGATATCTGGTTTTGACAGATTTTTTTTCTCTTTGAAAAAGAGCAGAGTAAGTTTTTTAACAAAGAAAAATAAATAATTAAATCAACTAAATGGAAAAATATTAAAATCAATTAAAAAATTGAAATCAAAAGATTGTCAAATAATTTTTACATAAATAAGAATAATTTTGCCTCAAAATATGTTTTGAAAGTACGAATGCAATTTTGTTAATAAGTATTTTTGTAAAAATACTATCTGGTGGCTGAATGCGTTACGGCATCTGATGAGCAGGGTATTGTATTATATTGCATTGTATTGGTTCAAGTTCGGTCAATCAATTATAACTTTTAATAAAATATATCAATTGCTGACCCCCATGAAATACGATCATGACTGAATATTCTAGAAGCTTCTATAAAAAAGTATGTTTTCAAGAAAACAATATTTTCTATTTGGTAAAAACAAGTATGGTTCTAGAATGATCCGGGCCACTTTAAAAAGTGAGAAATTTACCGATTTCAAGTTTACATTTGACGTTGTTCTGTTTATAATTACCATTGTTGAATTAGAAATTATAAAAATTCAGTTGTGAAAAAAAATCAGTATTGTTCAAGTATATTCAAAGTAAAATATTGTTCGAGTATTAAAGTTGTAAATTCAAATTGTTGAAAAAGATTAAATTCAAATTGGTTTTTTTGAAATCAAATAAACGTCAGGTTTGATTTTCCTTAAGTTTTTTTTGTTTTATTTATTTTTTTAAGTGCGTGTTGTTCCAATAACATAAATTTAGTACAAATTTTTCTTTTTGTGTCAAGTATCGGAATCTCTTGTAGGTTCTACAACGCTTCTTTTGAAGGCTAAAGATAGCCAAGATACTACGACAATGTTAATATGCATGCTATACAATAATTCCACATATCAAATTATTTAAAACATAATCCTGTATACATGATGTAGATATTGCTAAAAATAGCATGTATGGAGAATATTATACATTAAAAACAAATAAATAAATAAAAATATACCTTGCATAAACAATGGAAACAACTGCTATCTTTGATATTGACAACTTTGACCTCTTCGCCTTCATTGCTGCATGTCTCACGACGGCCAACTGGAAAACAAATAAAAATAAAATTAAAAATAAATTACAAACAGTTCACCCTGTACACTGTAATACTGTATCAAATGTATTTATATGCAAAATATAAAACATTGTGGTATATGAACATACAATACAAGAAAATAGTCTGGCAGATATTAACCTTAAAAAAATACATAGATCTATACATCTTGGGGTCTCAAAAATATAGCCAGAAGCTTGCTTATTAGGTCTTCCTGTAGGTTCATATATTCGGAGTGAGATGCACCGAATATCCTGTAAAAAGGCAGGTTAAGTTCGTGCACGGGTAAAATCGGGCCGAGCTTTTTATCCATCTTTCAAATGGTAAGAAATAGAAAAAATATTTCTTTAAATTAACTTTTGTTTAAAACTTTTTGTCAATAACTCAGTATATATCAGGTATTTATCTAAGTAGCTCAGTTAGTTGTTATTTTCAATTATTTATTCTTATGATTCAATATTCGTATCCATAATGTATAATAATAATTAATTCGTAGAAAGTAAGATTGGAAGAATAAATGAACTAATTTAAATAAATTGAACGTTTCGTCATTTATTTAAGACTTCCTCAGCAACTAAAAATTTCTTCTTATTTCCACTTTCGACATAAGTGGCGTTCTTTGTAAACAGTTATACAGTTCAGAAAAATGTTTTGAAGAAAAGTTGTTCACTACAAAAATACAACTTTCGTTGTTAACTTTTTTACGAAAATCGAATAAATTGATCATGGAAATTTTGAAAAACCAGAATGAAACTGAGAAAGCCGGTATTAAACCCTTCAAACAACACAATTAATGCAAAATGGTGTTGAATCCTTTTATAATTTCTTAATCTATACGTACTAATTCTTTTTTTGTTCTTTTTGATGCAGATGGATCAGGTCATACATTGTATTAAATGTCTAAAATTACCGAGAATTACAGAAGAGTTAAGTATAAAAAGTATGATATCTATACATAATAGAATATGTATTAATAGTTACTTAATAGTGTACTTAATAGTTACTCATGGCTGGGTAAATTTGTATCTAAAATCAAAAAAAAAATTTTTATATAAAATCAAAATATGGTAAAAAGTAAAAAACTTCTATTTAGCTGTCAAACTAAGAAAACATATAAAAAATAATAATATTACAAAATAAAGGATCATAAAAAATTATGCTGAACGAGTGCGCACACATAATAATATCATCAAACAGTTAAAAATAATGATTGTTTTGAGAAAGAAAAATTTATTTTATGCGGGTAGATACCTACCATACCAACAACCATTATTATTTATATTATTTTGTAAAACAAGAAAAAATTTATTAATAATAACATAATTTTATTGCAAATTAAAAATTTAATTAATTTTTTAAATATATTTAATAATAAATATTAATTAAAATTATTTATATATATAATATATACAATAAATACAATATATATATATATATATATATATATATATATATATATATATATGTATATATATATATATATATATTTATATATATATATATATATATATTTATATATATATATATTTATATTTATATATATATATATTTATATATATATATATATATATATATATATATATATATATATATATATATATATATTATATATGTTATGGTATAAATGAATTATTATCAGCGTCTTTTGTTTAATGTGAGTAATCATTATGTTTCCGGTATGTATTAATAATCACCAATGTAGGCTTTGTAACTTTAATAAAAAGGTTTGTTTATTATTTTTTCTCCTATTTTTGTGAATAATATATAGGGTGGCACAACAAGTAACGTTATGGTTTAATTCGTGAATAAATTTTTCGTTACGTATTTTTTTCAGAATTAACTTTGAAAAACTTGGGAAATTTATGTTGGAAAGACTCAGCACAGAACAAAGAACCCAAGTTTTTCAAATTTATGTAGAAAGTCAGCATTCGATTATTCAGACACAAAGATCATATTGAAATTTCTTTCATGTTCCGACAATTTACCGATTGGTTCAGCATTTTCGGCAACATGGGGCTGTTTGTGATCTTCCACGTACTGGAAGGCCTCGTGAAGTTCAAAATGATGTGATCATTGCTCGGGTGCAAGCAATTGTTGAGGAAAACCCCGAAATTTCCGCCAGGCGACGTTCTCAGCAGTCTTTGCAAAGAATTTTACATACGTTACACCTTTTCCCATATAAGATTCAATTGGTATTGGTTCATCAGTTAAAACCAAATAATGCACAAAAAACTTATTCATTAAATAAATCATAACGTTACTTATGCACCATCTTTTCGAATAAAGTTTTTCTAAAATCATTGGTTGAATAACCTTTGCTGGGCCCAGAGATTTATTTCCCATAAATACTTAAAATTTTATGTATAATACGAAATCGCCTTGTTCCTCGGTTCAAATCAGACTCCAAGATAGAATATCTACAAATGAATATATAAAATTGAAAATAAGTGTCAAAACAAATCCGCAGATTTGCCGAACTTAGGTTGAATTCAAAATTTGAAATGATCATGGACCAAAATACACGGATTAAATTCAAAATTTGTAGTAATTAAGGACAAAAAATGTAAAAACTGTGTATTCATACAGTTCTTTGATCTAGATTTGGTACTCCTTCCCCTATTGCGCACATTTGAATGGTTTAAAATGATTTCCCGCCGGAGAGCCAAAAATGTAAGATGATTAATGATTATATTTGAATCATTAATAATTATAATACATTTAGTAAATTACAAGACAAGTTGAAAGATATAAATTATCTTTATTAAAAATGTAGAATGTCAAAATGTATTTGTTATTAGTTACCAAGGTAAAGGAACAAAAACATTACCGTGGTATCAAAGGGTGTATGAAGTTGAATACGCAAAACTGTCTAATAAACTAAAGTATATTTTTGTTGTGACTCCGCTACAAATAAATTAAGTTAAAATACGTAAAAAAGGGGAACTTGAAAATTGTTAGTAAAAAATAATTTATTAATTTATGCTTAAATTTTTCTAGTAATGATAAAGAAAATTCGATATTTTCCACCTTTTAATAAAAATTTACGTGCTAGATAAAATTGTTGAAAAAGATTATATTCAAATTATTTTTTTGAAATCAAATAAACGTCAGGTTTGATTTTCGTAAAGTTTTTTTTCATAAAGGTTTGCTTTTCACCTTTTAATAAAATTTTACGTTCTAGATAAATACCTGATTTGATTATTACGAACTTTTTCAAAAAGAACCAAATTTTACCCAAAGATGGAACAATCGGCCTTCAATGAAAATTCTATTTAATAATAAAAATGTAATTTTTTCAATTATGCTTTTAAAAAACTTTAAGATTCTTCAATATTTTCAATATTTTCTTTAACTGAACTTGAAGGTGAATTCATGCCATTTTGGAATCAATAAATTAAAATAAACTTTATAAAAATTAAAGCACTTTAAACAATTAAACAAAAACTAAACAAAAACATGGGGTGCTCTCTATTTACGTCTTCATAGTGTCTCTACATTTACAAACGTAAGTATAGAGAGCACCCCATGCTTTTGTTGACATTAAAGTTAATTTTAAAGTTAATCTCTTTCTTCTATTTTCTATTTTACATTATTTTATATTTTTTAGTTCATATTGCAATAAATGAATATTTTGGTAATTTTTTTAAATTCAATATTTAATTAATATTCAGTCCAAATAAAAATTTGTGAATATATTTTTTATTTAATATACAGCACCCATTAATTTAATTTGATTTTATATTTTCTATAAATATTTCATAATATTTGTGGTTATTATATGTCAGTTTTTTTTTAAACATCTTTATAGTAATTCCAGAAATTTATTAATAATACACAAATGATTATTTTCTATTCAATATTTATTTGAGAAAAAACAACAAATACTTTAAATATTACAAAAAAAAAAAAAAAAAAAAAACAACAGTAAGAAATAAAATAAAATATTAACATTATTTATAAAAATAAATTTTATATATGTAAATTGTTCGTAATTTATTTTTATATTTATTTTATTATTTTTAATATGATTTTTATCTGATATGAATATAAATATTTTGTCTTTTTTTTTTGTTATAAATATATTTTTATTACAGGTATCCACTTTACCTTATTTATATTATATATATTTATATTATATATATATATATATATATATATATATATATATATATATATATATATATATATATATATATAAATATAAATATATATGTATTAAAATTTAATTTTATTACTATATTTATTTGAAATTTTTACTTGAACAAAAAAAAAACATTGTGGAATTTTTATCAGTAATAATTAAATTAATTGTTTCATAAATCATTGTGGAAGTTCTTGATAGGAGAATAAATTTTGGAGTAGATTTCAATAAAGATTCTATGAATTGTAACAGGCATGCATGACAAACGTACACTCTCGTTCATAAAAATTGAAACACTGTATGTAATATTTTATACATATATATATATATATATATATATATATATATATATATATATATATATATATAGAATGCAGTTGAGAATTGAGAAGGGTGGTGGAAACATGCAGGGTGTCAGGTATAGAATGCTTGGGTCCGAAACTGGATCCATTAATCCTGGGAGCAATCCTAGCGGAGAGGTTGAGGACCTTCTGTGTGGTGCCCTCAACAGAATCCAACAGCTTCATCTGTTAAAATAGCACCTCTTACCCGGAGACGTTTCGCCTTCGGGTGACAGGTTGTACTCCAGGAGGGTACAGAGGACCTCTTGGTCTAGGTGCTATGGACCTATTTGCGGTATCCCTCTTTCTAATTATGATTATTGTTAATAAGCGAAATCGATTACTGCAACCCTTTACTACAGGGGGAATATTTACCTTTGTAAGAGATTTAAGAAAAGCTTAAATACATAAAAATAAAAATACAGAATGTATTAATTACTGTTTTATTTTATGAAGTTTTACAGCACTTGTACTGAATTACGAACAAATTCCGTATCACTTTTGTTTGCCACTCCAATAAGTCCTTTATTTCTATACTATCTCAGAGATCAGTTTCAGTATTGGAACTGTGTTCATTTGTATTGAAGCCTCGAATATTGTCACAGATTGAGTAGATCAGTCTTATTTATGGTGTGATATAAAATCAGTGATAACCAACAAGTGTAAAAATCTCTTTATAACGATCGACAGCACTGCGGTACTGCGGCAGTGTATACAATTTTGGTTTTCCATGCATTCAGGTCCATTAATGTGCTCATAATCTACTATTCAAACAATTTAAGACAGTGAAACTCTTCGAATACTTCGCAAATATTAATTGCAAACAACTTTTAGGTGAAACATATTTTTTATAAAAAATAGTTAGGACGGAAAAAACGGTGGGACCAATTAACAATAAAAATAAAAATTTTATTTTTAGAACATTTTAAATTCGAATTATATTTTTAATTAATTTTTTTTGTACCCCCAACCAAGTTTACCCGGTGATAATCAGTTTAAAACTTTTTTTTCTTCATATATGTTAGTTATTTATTGATTGATTTATATTTAAAAATAAATAAAATAATTATGAATTAATTGTGTATATTAATTGTTCAAGGTTGAAACAACAGACAATTTATTTATTTATAATAAAAAAAAATAAAATAATAGGTTTTGATTGCAAATCAAATGCAGTTATAGTTATTGTTTGTTTTTTTTTTCATATTGTTTGTTTTAAGTTTTTAATCAGATAAAATTTAGATATTAGAAAAAAATTAATAATAATATTTAAAAATAACAAAAAAAAAACTATAAAAATTAACGATTATTATCCATTTTTCTTTCTATATTTAATAAAAAATAATTGTTTTAAGTTTTTCTTATTAATTATTTATAAAATTTATAGAAAAGTTTTATCTGATTGAAAATATTACATTTTATCTGTATAAATTTTATATTAACGTATCAAAATATATATAATATATAATTTATCAATATATATATATATATATATATATATATATATATATATATATATATATATATATATATATATATATATATATATTAGGGTGCTTAAAAATGTTTACAATTTTTTTGAAGCCTTGTACTATCAAGTGTCAGGGATAAAAAAGTAGTCCAAAAATATTAGCTCGAAATTGCATTCCTACAACAAAGCTTACAACAAATAATGCTTTTCTCATTTGAATTACAAGTTTTACAATTTTTTTTCTGTGATCAAAAATAACTTGTAAAACGTATTACAGCTTCTTTTGATCACCTTTAGTTCCAAATTCAGAAAATTTCTCATTTAAAACGTCCTCACGTTCATCAATGTCATGCCGACAAAACCAAAACTTTACCGATTGCGTAATTATTAAAATCAAATTTTAAAATCAAATTATTTTTACTTTGTAAATATTATAAAAATAAATAAATTAAAATTACACTTAAAGTATAATATAAAAACACCTTACACTTATTTTTTGATTAAAGCACATGAAATGGTTTAAAATTAAACGTTTAAGATGTTTACATTATATTAAACACCAGTTTTGTGTTTATTGGAATGTGTACGTGTTTTAGCTATATTTTAAAGTTTCATAACTTTTTTCTTGTTAGATATACGACGAATTTAATATCCTATAAGATTCTTCGTAACACAGGAGCTGCGTCAGCAAAGCGAATATCGCCAGAACAGTATACATGTCTTCTCTTTGTGAAATAGATTCTAATTAATGTTCATTGAAATCTAAATATAGTTAAACTATTCGAATAGGTTTGTTTAGTTGTAGCAGGAGTTTAAAATATTTAAAAAATTCCAAAGTCACTGTTCTGTATGGCGCCCAAGACAAACACAATATAAAAAACCTAAACAATTAAGTACCAAAAACATTTGTTAATTTGTATTCATACAATAGTTATTATAATTAATGTCAGGACAAAAAAATTGATCGCATTCCAACCTAGAACAGGATGTAATGGCACAGGTTTGAAAGTAATTTTTCGGCGTAATTCTTTTTATGTCTTTATTATTGAAATCGAAATGTTCGTTTCAATTTCTGCCACGTTTTTGTTTCATTTTGATGTTTTTTCAGAAGATTTTTTATTCGAAAAATCTCGGAATATCACATGAAAAAAAGCATCGAATTCAAACATTTACAATGGTGCAGTTTTTTCTTTGATAAAATAATTCATATAAATATTAAAAACAGTGAAATAAAGCAGTAACTCATGTTTTACTAGAGTAAAATGGCAGTAAATCACTTGTTACTGCTTTTCGATTTACAACAATTAAAGACAGATGATCTCCTGTTTAGACATTTTGATTAATTGTGATGTCTTAAGGTTGATCGGACACAAGTATATGTAAAATCAGTAATGCATAGATAAGAGTCTGAATTTTTTATTTGTTATTAAATGCTAACTAAACGTATAAAATAATTTTTTGAAAACAGATTTTGATGAAGTCATGTAACATATAATTAGTCATTAAATAATTATTATGGAAAATACTATTATTAATTTAGTTAAGAAATATCAAAAAGTTCCGATTTCAGTTTTCTCTGTTTTCACTTTTTACATTTGACCTAAGCTTTACAATTTACCTCAGCAGTACGTATAATCAGTATTATTTTTGGAATGTATGCGCGACTATAACCCGGATTAACAGAAAGTACAATGTACAAAAATTTAAACAAATTAGTTTTATTTTTAAAATCCCCATACTTGGATCCATGGTATGTGGTGTTTTGTGTATAGAAAAAAAATTTTTAAGGTGTGCCATTTTTTTTTCTTTTTGTTGAAAGAAAAATAAAATTTATTGATAGCACCCAACATCAAATATTCAGTTTGAAGGTCATTAATGGACAAAAAAATTTCATTATATAAACCCCATAATAGTATGTTTATTTGTAATAAACTAATCAAATAAATTTGAGGATACTCTTTTTTTGCTAAACGCATTCCGATAATTGCATTTATTTTTATCTGAGAAAATTTTGTCTAGCCGAGAGCCCGATGCGATTTCCCATAGGAAATATCTCAAAAAACTTTTCTCAACTGTTCAGAGTCTTAATACCAACTTCCACGTAACGAACTTCAAAAAAGCCGCACTTCTCGTGCAAACTTCCATCCCTAATTGTACACTCTAAGGGGATGAATTTCCAAAAACACTGATATAATTGTCTTTTATTTCTAAATAGAAACCTAAACACCCACTTCCATGTTCTTGACTTCATAAATGACGCATAGTACAAATTTTCGTCCCTTATTTTACTCCTAGAGTAAACTCCTTAGAGTTACTCCTTATTATACTTCTAGAGTAGGGTTTCACTCGAGCTGAGACAAGAAAAGATTGGAACGGTCTTGTATCGATCTTGAGACTTTCCGTCTCGTAACTTTCGAAAATTAGTCGAAATCATTGATCTCGAAAATCAGTCAATTCATTATATCGTCTTGTCTTGTCAAGATCTTGTCTTGGTCTAGAATTACTCTGTATTTATCTTAAATGAAGTTGAAATAGTATACACAATTATAAGGGAGTTTAATAGTCAATGGACCCAAATTAACTGTCGAAATATAACCATAGGTAAACACAAAATCTTGATAAAACTATTTCACATACAAAAAACCGCATCCTTCAAGCATGTCTAGAAAGGTAATTTTTAGTGTTTCCCCATTTTTGGGGATGCTGTGTTAGGAAAATAAAAATTTTCCGATTTTTCTTATAGATTTCACGGTATCCCGAGTCGAATGCAAAAAACTGCATCCTTCTAAAATGTCTGGAAGTGGCTTAAACTTAAACAATTAAATGTAATTTTTGGTTTTTCACGTTTTTGGGGAGGTTTTGTTGGGAAAATTTAAGATTATATTGTATTGGTTCTTGTCAAGACATTGCACAACTTTTTGGATGATTTTGGTCTTGGTCTTGATATTGCAATCTATAGTATCGTCTTGATCTCGTCTTGATAAATCGAGACCAGATCAAGATAAGTACAATAAAATCTCGATCTTAAGTGAAGTCCTATTCTAGACCAGCCGGTTTAGACAGTGCGTTGCCCGTCAGTCAGTCTGTACCACAAATGGTGTAATTTCACAAGTATCTTCTGGAAGTGCACGCTCTTCCAAAAAAAACTGGCGTCCAAAAAATACCCCTTGAAAATTTAAAGTAGGAAAAAATTATTGTGTTACATCAAGAGAGCGTTGAAAATTTGTAATTTATGAAGAGTTCCATGAATTTTGCAATACACTGTATCAAAATAGGAAAATGTCAATGGTCTCTTTGTCAAAGATTTTATAATTAATCAATAAACATACTTGATGAAGAATTTTAAAAATTCTTGTTACATCATCGTCGTAGATCTCACTACACGGAGATACTTTTTCTAGTTGTGTACAGCAGATTGAACTATAAAGCAGAAGAAAAGAACTTCATACGGCCATGAGCTCGAAAACTGATTTATTTTTCGAAAAATAGCACAAATCAAATCTTTTGAAACAAAAAACGAGCTTCATACTTTTGAGGTTTTGGAGCGAGATGGAAATGTCGACACTTGACATATCTCTTGAAAACCGCTGGTATAGATAGATAGGTAGATTGTAAAGGCTGCCCTGGGCGGGCTACACGTCGACCATAAGGTACACTGTGATGCCTAAGGATGTGAGGATGTGAGTGGAATGGAAGGAATTTGTGAGTAGACTAGGAATTGGTAGGATATGCGGCTGCAGCCTACTCTGATGGAAACTATGCCGATATTCATCCGGAGTTCGTGAAGGAAACTGCAGAAAACCTTCTCAAGCATAGTCGGTTACTTCGTTCTTGTCCATACGCCGACAGTTTAGTCAATTAATCACCACTTTTTTTTTTATAATTGACAAACCGCCGTTGTCGGGATTCCAACCCATAACCTCCCAGTTTCCATGCATACTGAGTAGACATGACGCCTTAGACCGCTTGGCTACTTGGACTGGTATAATATTATTTGTGGATTACAATGACGTTTACTATCACCCCTTTCGGTTTTTCCCCTTTGTTGCCAACCTGCCTACATACTTCTACATAATATTGGCCAATATTTTTTGGACGAGGTTTTATTCGGGCCGACCCTTAAATATGGATTTTGTGTGTTTATACACTTTCTTATTTTTGCGCTTGATTTGTGTCTCAAGGTTCGTTAAGACTACAACACTATACACCGCACTCTCCGTGTATACACCGAGTGTCTATGTGTGCACACGAGTGTCTTTAATTGCGACATTTATTGCGACACTATAATTAATCTCGAATCAGCGGCTATGTAAACACCATGTATCCAAGTGTCTCTTTAGGTTTTCAAACAGGTTGGACATTTTTTCATACACTCCATACCTTCCATATACATATTATATAATAATAAATAGAGCGTTTACGTCGTTTTTTTATTACAATATAAGCAGCAATAAGTTTTTTTGTTTGTGAACAGCTTGGACACAATTTCCGATGTCCATTAAGCTAACAGAGCAACCAGAACAGAACACAATTTTAATTGTCTCATAATTAGACGCTAATTAAATGCTAATTAAATACCCAAATTAAAAATTAAATGATCTTTGTTGCATTGTACTACCGCATACTTTGCTAGCTTAATGTTAAGCTAGCAGAGCAATATTTAAAAAATCAATTTATTATATTGTATTTAATATCAAATTATTCAGAAAATTAAATGCTCTTTGTTGCACTCATGTAACCTGTAACCTCATGTTCTGCAAGCTTAACCAGCAGTTAATTAAATGCCCTAATTAAAACACGATACAACATTACACGATACAACAAAGAGCAGTTAATTTTTGATTAGAGCAATTAACAACATTTAATTAGCTTAATAATTTGATATTAAATACCATATTGATTTTTTAAATATTTCTCTGCTAGCTTAACATTAAGCTAGCAGAGCATGCGGTAACACAATACAACAAAGAGCATTTCATTTTTAATTAGGACATTTAATTAACGTTTAATTAGCGTCTAATTATGAGACATAATTGTGTTCTGCCCAGGTTGCTCCGCTAGTTTAATGGACATCAGGTTCCGTACATTTTTATACATTTGTGTCTGGCTAGTGTCCAGCCAACAAAAGTCTGTGAACAGTAAAGAAATTAATAAATGTTGTTCATTATAAATATTTGAACAACTTTTATTCGAAACATTTTTCTAATAAAACCTATTATGACAAAATGGAAACCCGACTTCAAAAATCAAATATTCTATAACAATAAATGCACTAAAAAGTAAAAAAATAATTGAATATTATTGTGTCAATTTTAGTTCACCTAAGCAAAAAATTTTAAATATACATTTGTACAATTATTGTTATTTTTGGAGTCGGTGTCAGCATAGAGAAATTCACATAACTTTTGGAACACCGCCTCCAAAAATAACAATAATTGTACATATATATTTAACAATTTTTGCTTAGGTGAACTAAATTTGTCACAAGAATATGCAATTATTTTTTTACTTTTTAGTGCATTTTTTGTTATAGAATATTTGATTTTTGAAGTCGGGTTTCCATTTTGTCAAAATAGGTTTTATTTCTCGCTTTTTAGTGACTTTGAAGTTCTATAACTGATTTTATTTGTCTAAATATGGGTAGACCCACTAAACGATCAACTAATTTTTAGTGCATTTTTGTATAACACATTTTTTTTATCCGTTTTTTTTTTTATTTTTAGTGCACTTTTTTATAACAGATTTTCAATTTTTTGTACAAGCATATTTTTGTACAAGCATATTCTTTATTTTTTTGTAAAAAATTTTTTGTTTTTGGGGTCGGTTTTGTTTTGTAAAAAATTTTTTTGAAGTCGGTTTTTAAAAAAATTTTCTTATTTTCCCATTATGAATGAGTATATCCTTTCAAAAAAAATTCGCAGAAATCGGTTATCACTTTTAAAATGAGGGTTTTCCTCGATTTCCAGGGGATCCCTTCATCAGAATGCAATTTGGCGACAATGGGACCAATCGGAAATCAAACTCTTTTAAACAAAAAAAAAATTCAAAATCGGTTAATAAATGACGGAGTTCTGAGGTAACAAACATTAAAAAAAAAAAATACAGACGAATTGAGAACCATCCTCCTTTTTGAAGTCGGGTTAAAAATAAGAGAAAATAAATGTTTGACATGTCGCAACTTATGTCGTAGTGTAAACAAAGCATTTCAAATGTCTATTTATTTTCTCCATAGATCCAAAGAAAATAATCACCGTGTATGTATACTACTAAATAACCAATAGTATTCAAGTATTTTAGTTTTTTTTGTTTTGTTTTGTTTATTAATAATAATTATCATATTGTCAGGTAAGTTCAGGTATTTTTCTATTGAGTATCTAATGTTTATTTAATACTTCATTTGTCAGTCACCTATCAAAATTTGATTTATTTACTGGCGTTTACTTAATATTTAGCAATAAAAAAAAAACCTTTTTTTTCTGCGGTATTTATTTATTCTGATTTTTTTTTTCTATTTAATATTTAATATTTAATTTAATCATTTTATTTAAATTCTTAGAATATTTTTGTAATTAGAATATCAAAAATTATTTCGCATTAAATGATTTGGAATTTTTTTTTTTTTGCGAAAGTTATTATTCAACAAGTTTGGTAATTAAGATGTTGTATAGATAGATAGATAGATTGTGGAGGCTGTCTTGGACCGTAAGGTCCATTGTGATGCCTACCGATGCGAGAATGTGAGTGGAGGACATGGAATTTTGTGTGTAGACTTGGAATTGGTAAGCTGTGCGGTTGCAGCCGACTTTGATAGGAACTATGCCGATACTCATCTGGAGTTCGTGAAGGAAACTGTAGAAAACCTTCACGAACATAGTCGGTTACTTCGTTCTGTACGGTACCTCGCAAACGGTAAGTGATACAAAAAAAATTGGTAAACAAAAAAAATATGCAATCCAATTATCTACAAGAAAGGTTATTGGCCTATATCTACAGTTTTATACAGGTTTTGTCAAAATGGCGACATGCGACATAAAATGGCGAATGGGATTTTGTTCATTTACATTCAGTACGTGGTACTGAACCTAATTTTTTTTTAAAATAACTCCTATAATTTAGTGTAGCGCAATATTATCTATTGATTCTACTATTTGGTCTACTTTTTAACCCGACTTCAAAAAGGAGGATGGTTCTCAATTCGTCTGTATTTTTTTTTTTTTTTTTATGTGTGTCACCTCAGAATTCCGTCATTTATGAACCAATTTTGAATTTTTGTTTTTTGTTTTAAAGGGTTTGGTTTCCCATTGGTTCCATTGTCACCAAATCGTATTCTGATGAGGGGATCTCCGGGAAATCGAGGAAAATCCTCATTTTATATGTGATAACCGATTTCGGCGAATTTTTTTTCTGTTTTGAAAGGGTATACTCATTCATAATGGGAAAATAAGAAAATTTTTTTAAAAACCGACTTCAAAAAAATTTTTTACAAAAAAAAAACCGAGTCCAAAAATTTTTACAAAAAAAAAAACTGAAAATCTGTTATAAAAAAATGCACTTAAAATTTAAAAAAAAAAAAAAAACGGATAAAAAAAAGTTATAAAAAAATGCACTAAAAATTAGTTGGTCGTTTAGTAGGTCTACCCATATTTAATCAGTTATAGAACTTCAAAGTCACTAAAAAGCGAGAAATACAACCTAATTTGACAAAATGGAATCCCGACTTCAAAAATCAAATATTCTACAACAAAAAATGCACTAAATAGTAAAAAAATAATTGTATATTCTGGTGCCAATTTTAGTTCACCTAAGCAAAAAATTTTAAATATATATGTACAATTATTGTTATTTTTGGAGGCGGTGTCCTAAAGTTATGTGAATTTCTCTATGCTGACACCGCCTCCAAAAATAACAATAATTGTACATATATATTTAAAATTTTTTGCTTAGGTGAACTAAAATTGGCACCAGAATATACAATTATTTTTTTACTTTTTAGTGCATTTTTTGTTATAGAATATTTGATTTTTGAAGTCGGGTTTCCATTTTGTCAAAAAAGATTTTAATATTTGTTACTGAATGTATATAATACAATAGAGTATATACAAAGTATTTAAACAAGTAACTGATTTACTTGTTATATTTTCCCATATATAAGATATTTTTCGACGAGCCCAAGACATTATACAGAGGATATTGAACAAAATGTCATGTACGATTACAACAACAACAAAAAAAAAAGCGATACATAATATATACAAAACGATATTATCTTTTTAAAAATGTATATCGGAGTGTATGTATGTATGTATGTAGGTATCTGCAATGGCCACATGCTGATCCTACTAGCATGCATGCATAGATGATGGTATGGTGGATTTATCATGCAACAAGCATAATGCATGATGCATCGTCATCGTCATCGGATAATGCCCGTGGTGAAGTGAAATGGATACGTTTTTGTTTTAAAGGTAACGATATGTAAACATACCAACTACAAACAAACACTGGCATTAAGTAGAACGATCACGGCTTAAGATTAAGTGTATTTAACAACCAGTCCAAGTAGTCGAGCGGTCTAAGGCGTTATATCTGCGCAGATACTGTACTTGGAAACTGGGAGGTTATTGGTTCGAATTCCGACATCGGCAGTTTGTCAATGATAAAAAAAAGGGTCGGTTAATTAACAATGCCGCGAGTCAACCTGGCCTATTGGCAAATGCCGGAAAGAGATAAACCTTTTGTTTGTGCTGGTTACCAGTATCTATAATCCATGAGGCATCTCTAATGAGGTTAGAGGGCCATGCCATCTGTCTGGATTCTAACGGGGCGGGTGATACGCACTTCGATCTTCGGGCAGAATGTCCATACAAAGGCAGAATGAGGTATCTTGCATTCGGCTGAGGTATAACAACTGAAGTAGATCTCTGCCCTACCATTCGGAAAGAAGCTTGGTAAATGCCACAACGAATAGAGCGCTAGAGATATAGACAAGAACGAAGTAACCGGCTATGCTTTAGAAGGTTTTCTGCAGTTTCCTTCACGAACTCCAGATGAATATCGACATAGTTCGTATTAGGGTCGGTTGTAGCCGCATATCCTACCAATTCCTAGTCTACTCACAAATTCCTTCCTCTCCCCTCACATCCTCACATCCTTAGGCAACACAATGGACCTTTTAAGTATACATGTAATTTTTAAATTCGCGCCTTAATTCAATTTGCTAACCTCACTTTCAACTAAAATTACAATGTGTCATTGTAGAATCTAATAGAACAATAAACAAAGTTCAGCAGCACCATATGCACCATAGTTAAAGTGATGTCCATGAAAGGTATAAATTAATTTTTACAGTGTACTTTTTATAAACATATATAATACATAGCCGATATCGTGACTGCACTACCTTAAGTTTCTATTGAAACAGATGTGTCGTTGTGGATATATAGAAAAAGAATCTAGGGAATTTAATCGATTTAAAATGAAACTACAACAATTCAAATACCGTAATCAAACTTAAATTGTTTTGTTTCTCACACAACAACAGCAACTGTTCAGAACCACTAGAGAGTATTGAGACTTTGAATCCTATTGTTCGAATTATCATTGATTCTTTCTCGTTTTTTTTTTTAATTTACACTAAAGGGTTGTGCAATTTTCTATTTAAATTAGATAAATATGTGGCTGAATTTTTTAAGGGGTTATATAGGTTTGAAAATATAAAAAAAATCTATTGTCTTGGGAAATCGATTGTACAATATGTCTAGAATATTCTCCCAGAGTTTTATGTCGGTTAGAGTAAAGCTCTAGGAATTAGAGCCTTAGGAAGTATATGAGGAAGCTGTTTAATCTCGTTTTTCTCAAAACACTATTTTTGAAGTCGGCTGACATTATTTCTCAAAAAATAATTATCCAATTTTGTTCAAATTTTGCACCCTTCTTTAAGATAAGATTGGACTAGTGCTTGAATGAAGGATTTTTTTTATCGCAACTAATTTTACAATGCAATATTTCGTGCAAAAATAGTACCTGTTTGTACAAAACTCTTCTAAATATTCAAAAGTTTCAATATTCAAAATTTCGGATGAATCTATTATGAGTTATTCCGACTACGCCCGAGGAAAATTTATTGGAGAGATCCCAATGGCTGAATTTTTAAAGTTTTGAAATGAAAATTTCACAAAATATTTGTCAAATGTTGATCTTTGATCTGTTTAAAGGTTCAATCAAATATTTCATTTATGATGTTAGCCTTCGAAACGCTCTGAGGACTCGTTTGAATAATTTTATTCGATAATAACGATATTTTATTTTTATAAATAAAGAGATTCAATATTTATTGTTGATACACATTTGCTATAATTTATCCGCTTAATATTATTATTATTTACAGAAAACAGAATCATTTTTAAATTTTAACATTAAAGGATAATTTTTTTGATAAGGAAGAAGAAGTTTCTTTAAACATTTTTGAAATTAAATCAGTTTTCAAATACAGGACTTGTCACATAATCCTCAAGGTATTTTTTTGTACCTAATCTATATACTTTTTACACTTTCCGCAGTGCCTTGTCTCCTTCTTTCCGCAGATAGCTCAACAGTTGGAAGCCCTTTGGGTACAACTGCACAGTTTGATTGAACAGTCTTGGCGTTTTCCAGAAAAACTTTTCAATACGCTAATGAGAATAGGACGTGAATGGCAAAAGTTTGAAACCTAAGACCAGGCAAACTAAGACATGACCAAATCATCGATTTAAGGTTGCTCACAATAAGATCTACTACTTTTGCAAATTTTAATTATGTACCATGAACATGATAAATGATACTCTTAAGACTACCCCCAGTAGGAAGGTAGGTCTTAGCATGGTAAGTAAGCCTGTCTAAGCCTTTTTTACCGACCCCTAAAGGTCACAGAGGTGGGCGCAGACGTATCGCCGGAGTCGAACGACTCTCCAAAAGCTGGGTGAGAGTAAGTAAAAAAGGTATGTTTTGAAGTAAGACGGAACAATGTTTCAATACAGGTTGTCCTATCGATTATTGCCCAATAATTTATTCAATCAATTGAGAATTAGTTTTATAAAATATTTATTGTTTAAAAAATATCTTTTACAATACGGAGAGATACACCAAAAAACATAATAATAATAATAACAATAATAACAACATTAATGATGATAGCAATAATAATAATTACAACAACATCAACTATATGTATTCCCACTTTATGTAAAATTTAACTATTTAGAAATTAGTAACAAATTACCAAGCCTCCCCCACCCAGCTTTATCATTTGCATCTTTTTTGTATCCAGTGTCATCAAATTCCCATGACACTATACCCCCTACTAAGAAAAAATAATTAAATCAAGTAAATAATTGTTTATTAGCTCTCCGATATGCATAGTTTAGGCAAATTATTCGGAATTTCCAACAATTTAATTCTAAAATCTAAACTAAATCTAAATCATCAAAAAAATTTAGAAGCGGTAAATGTAAAAGATCGAAAGATTTATATTTTATAATTTATATAACATTTATATTTTATTCATACCCAAATATATTAAAAAGGTACATTTTATACCCCAAATTACCAGCCCAAAATTCCAGAGTATGTATTGTATACTATTGTATTGTAGGATACCCTATATTTACTCTATCTCTCTTCCTACCTCTCACTCAGAGCCCACTCAGAGCCCAGAAGGTCTGCCCACCTATGCTATAGGACATGGAATTTATATGAAGACTAGGAATTGGTAGGCTGTGCACCTGAAGCCGACTTTGATAAGAACTATGTCGATATTCATCTGGAATTTGTAAAAAGGAAACTGTGAGTACACTGTCACCAGTATTATTTTCCATACCGTCCGTGGAAAAACACCAATTAATGTCGAAATAAGAGTGTTACCACGTTCATTAAGACTTGTAAGGAGTAGAGAGACAACTACTGGATTTAAATATTATTTGTAAAATCAGAAGACATATGTGATGTGATTTTTTTTTTAGTGTCATGATTCCAAATTTGGACAATCCACTGTATCCATTGATGGTCGCGTTTGTTTTGTTTTTGTACATTATAACTATATATATATATATATATATATATATATATATATATATATATATATATATATATATATATTATTAAGAAGTTTTTGTTTTATTTTTATCAGCCAGGTGTTTAAAACGTCTCGATTGGAATGTAGTATTAGGCTACAAGGCACTGCGAATACGATGAATGATACGATGTGAATATTATACACGTAGCGTTCGCTACTCTCAAGCAAAAAATAATAACACCAATATTGGCAATTTGGCAAAGGCGAAAGAAATAAAACCGCTGTAGCACGATTTTTCCAACGTTAGTTAAAATTTGATATGATAATATTTCGCGTAATGGGATTTCACATAAATATTTCTGTTTTATTAAATTGTTAATATCATAAAAATGAGAATATTCTAACCGAATTGAGTAAAAATTTTCCTAATAGTCAACAAGGCTTACGAAACAGTGGTTCGAAATGTGGCATGTCCATTTTTTTAATTTATTATTAAAAGTAGTTTTCCAATTAGAATTCTACTTTCAGCAGGTGCAGTTTAATTTATGGTTGCCATTCGATTATATTATACCAACGGAAGTGGCTAGCGTTTACTTAATTTTAAATTAAAGTTATTTATCTGAACACCGATAGCTGCTTCAACTTAGCGAATTTCCTTAAAATACATAAATCACTTTCTAACGGTCACAATTTTAGTTTGATCAAAATAAAATGTCGTTTATGACTTTAGTATTTGCATGGCCAATTTTATTAATAAATGACATACGTCAAGGGGAAATGGGGGCATAAGGAAAGAAGAAAACACAAAATATAAAATATCTCTCTTAATATTAGAACAATCGAAAAATGCGTAAGTAATAAAGTTGTAGAAAATCATGTTTGCTACAATTCATCTTCTTATCATTTTTGCTGAAACCCTAATGTGTACAGAGATATTGAGGAATTTAATTTTCAATCTTAAACAAATTTACAGTAAAACTTACTACCTACAACTTTACTTCTTATAAATTTTTCGATTTTTCGAATATTAAGGGAGATATGTCAAATTTAGTGTTTCTCCCTCCCTCTAAACCCCCCTTTCCCCTTGTTCGATTTTCGCTAAAAACTATACACATCTAGGATGGAAACCGAATCCCCGACCTTTAGTATTCTAGACCAACGCTCTGCCTTGGAGCTACCTCAAATGTTATGGTTATTCTTGACACCATGATCGTGAGATATCATATGCATTCCACAACCATAACATCTCAGGTAAGTTAGAAGCATCGTATTAGTTATCATTTGCAAAAAAATAGATACCATTCGAAGCAGAATATGTTCATCTACCTGCCGTACTATTTATTAATTAAAAGTAAGGCGTATCCATCCACCGAAAAACAAAATCAAATAAAAAAAAAAAAAAAACCCAAAAAAAAAATCTTGCAAAATAAAAAGATATACAAAATAAATAAAAGCATGAGACACAATTGTATCTCATTATGTTCGAATATATAAATAAGAATGTTTTGTTTTCTTATTCAATTCAATTCAGATGTAAGAAGATGCGAAGTAGACAATCGTTTCAATTTAAATTTGTCTTTTTTTGTATTTAAAAAAAAAAAAACAAACAAACGAACAAACGAACAAAAATATTGTGTTCGATTGAAATTTAATCGTATACATAAATAAAACTATACATTTAAGGTAGTACGATCACAATACCTAGTGCAGATAGTTTAAAGTTCGTTAAACATTATATTATCGAATGATAATTAGTGTGAACCCTAGGTTTTTTAAATAAAATTTCAAATTCGCCCCCTTTACCTAGATCAGTTTTTTTGTATTATAAATACGTATTTCGACTACAATGTAGTCATCACCAGTATAAATTAGCTAGTCGTAGTTTACTCTTTGACAATTAGAAATAGATAGAAAGTCTAGATCAATAGACAAAAATAAAAAATAAATACAAAATAGAAAATAGAAAATAGAAAATAAACTAAATTAAAATATACTAAATTTAAAATATAATGAATTTTAAATTATATTGAAATTACTCTTGTTAAAATATCCTTCATTCACATTTATTCCTGTTACCTCTTATTAAAATTACTCTTATATTGTCTCAGGATAGGTTACTCGTCGCTAATTTGGTGAAATTGTCACCAATTTTAATAAGAGTAAGGGAACAGGAATAAATGTGAATGAAGGAAATTTTAACAAGAGTAATTTCAATATAATTTAAAATTTATTATATTTTAAATTTAGTATATTTTAATTTAGTTAATTTTCTATTTATTTTCATTTTTTATTTTTGTCTATTGATCTCGACTTTCTATCTATTTCTAATTGTCAAAGAGTAAAGTACGACTAGCTTATTTATACTGATGATGACTGCATTGTAGTCGAAATACGTATTTATAAAACGTATTTCGATGATGATGACTACAAAAGAGTCATCATCAGTATAAATTAGCAAGACGTAATTTACTCTTTGACAATTAGAAATAGATAGAAAATAGAGATCTATAGACATAAATAAAATTAAACAAAATAAATTAAAATATAATAAATTTTATTGACATTACTCTTGTTAAAATTTCTTTCAATCAAGTTTACTTTTGTTAACCTCACTCTAATTAAAATTACTCTTATATTGTCTCAGGATATGTTATTCGTTGCCAAATTGAGGACAGTTTCACGACGTTTCTTGGTTTTGCTTGCTTATATATGTTTGACCGACGTTTAACTCTATTCTCATACATGAATTTGCGGGGCGAATTTGAAATTTTAATTCAATTTGTTGTGGAATTATCGAAATCCCTCTGTAGCGATCACAGTTTTAATTTGATCGGAATGAATGTGAGGTACGCTTGGTATTTGAAAGGCCAATTTTGTTAATGGACAAGATCAGACAAGGGAAAAGAGGGGTTTAGAAGGAAGGGGAAACACGTAATTTAGTGTATCATCCTTAATGGAAATTAAGGGTACCCTTAATTGAAAGTTAAACTCCTAAATATCTCTGTACACATTAGAGTTGAAAAAAAAATTTGGTAATGCATTGTAGCAAATATGATTTTCTACAACTTTACTCCTCATACATTTTTCGATTGTTCAAATATTAAGAGAGATATTTTATATTTTGTGTTTTCTTCTTTCTCTATAACACCTCTTTCCCCTTGACCTAAGCCATTTAGTAATAAAATTGGTCTTGCAAATACTAAAGTCATATCAGATACAAAATTTGATTGGATTTGATTGGATTATATATATATATATAGCGAACTTCCTTAGAATACATAAATCTCTCTCTAGCGGTCACAATTTTACTTTGACCAATCAAATTTTATATATATATATATATATATATATATATATTATCAAATTTTATATATATATATATATATATATATATATATATATATATATATAAATGAACCAATGCAATTTACTTACAAAAATAAACCCCAAACAGTTTTTGTACAAATTAATTATCTCAAAATGCAGGGAAAAAAATAACAAATAAATAAATGAATAAACACTACATGAGACTGACTTGAAACTACACGTTAAAATTTTAATTATACTTGTAATATAATGTACCTGTGTAGACCTGTGTAGACCTGTGCAGACCTGTAGTAGTAGTTGAGAGTCATAGTCGAGTTACTGCAATTAAATGGCGTCTAAACAAAACCAATCAACATTAATTTTAGACTGAAGTACAAAAAATTACTACACATAAACGTTTTTTTTTACACTTCGTAGATTGATAACTAAGGCAATCATTTATTAAAAATTTTTCACGCAAGTACATCTAATGTAAAAACCAAGAGGCGATGTGTCAAAACGCGCAACAAATATAAAATAGCGTAAAAATCGAATTATCATATTGCTGTGCATTATAACTATACTCACAACTTTAATTCGAAATATTTTCCCGAAATCCGAATAAACAAGGCACAAATCGATTATAAAATTTTCAACTGACCGCTCGCCTTTGACGCTATTTGTACTTATTGCATTTCACGACTTCGCCTCTTGGCATGTATCTTAGATGTGCTATCGTATTTTGTTTATTATTATTGTAATATTATTAGCTTGGTGATTTTGTACACTCCCGTAAACTTAAAACTTGAACCAGTTGACACATCTAAGTGTTACTGTATGTAATAAATATTATATATATATATATATATATACGCTTAGAATGTGACTAACTGGTTCAATTTATTGAACGGGAGTATACAATATATTTTTAAAGAAAATAACTAATCAAACTTGTATTTTTTTCCTGTTATTATATCAAACCAACTCCACCAAACTCGTGAGAGTTCAGTGGACATAGTTAGTCGGTTCAATTTGTCTCACGGCGCATGTCGTATCGTCCGTGTGAAAGTGTTTGTTAATGTTTGTATATAACTGAAGTATTTTTTATAACTGTATGTACTAATTACAGCGTTTTACGACATCGCCCCTTGGTCTGAATATTAGGCGTACTGTCGTACTTTATTTATTATTATTATTGTAATATTATTAGCTTGATTGTTTTTTACATTTGACCCATTCCAATAGATTGATGTGTTCTTGTACAATGTTTTGTCGCGGTATCTTGACACTCTTAAGCATTCAAAGGGAGCGCTGTAGAACCTACAACAGATTCCGATACTCTCCACAAAAATAAAACACAAAATATTAATAAAAGTTTACTAAATTTATGTAAATTGGACAACACGCACTTTTGAAAAAAAATTTTATGAATAAAACAAAAGAATTCCAATTTAATTTTTTTTTTAAATTTTATTTCTACAATTATAATTGAGTCTCTATCTCTTTTAAAAATAAATTTTAATACAACAGTTTGTATGTGTACTTATTGCATTTTATAACATCCCCTCTTGGTTTGTATATTAGGAGTCCTGGCGAACTTTGTTTATATTTTATTGTGATATTGATTAGCCTGTCCATGGTACAATATTTAAACTGTACTGACTGTACAATATAAAATACAACAACAAAAAGAACCTTCAATAATGATTACAATCGTTCGATTATCATAATGAATATAATTACATAAATACATTTGAAAAAAAAAACATCAACATAATAATAATAATAATGAGTTGAGAGGAATAATTATCATTTCAGAATAGAAAACATAAGAAGAAAAAAATACACTGCACATAACACGAGAGTTTATTTTCTATATCGACGATCTCAAAACATAAATACGAAGTCTTTGTTAGGGATTGTTATTCATCTTCTTTTTTTCCCTGATCCAATTCGATTATTTTAAGAAAGTATATAATTTTTCGCACGCACTTGCGGCCTCCTTAATTAATTTCGATCTAATCGGCAAAAAATGTTTGCCATCTAGGCGTTATGACCTTAACTTGCCTACCCATCTGATTCAACAGTTTAGAAGCAATCAGGACGACAAACAAGATTGATATAAACTACTCCGCAATTTTCATCTACATCGTACTGAAAGAAAAGCTCTGAACAAAGGATCGAAGTTTAAATTTGGCTTCACATAAATTCTATACGCGAAACTTTTTAGCGATGGTAGCGCCGTGTACACAATAAACAAACTAAAACTAGATCCAGTTTAAAAATATAACAAGTGCCATTGTTTTTTAGCGAATTTCCTACAAAGGAAATGCAGCTATTGTTTTTGCACCAATGTTGGAATATCATAAAAATTTCTTCAAAGGTATGATCCTACCTATGAGATATTAAAAATCACTATCGTTAAAATTATATATATGTATATATATATATCTATATATCGGTATATATATATATACCGTTTTACCGTTTTATTTGAGGCGCTTTTGGTATTCTAAAGGTCAAGTTCGTTAATGGGTAAAATCGGACAAGGGGAAAGAGGGGTTTATAGAGAGGGGGAAACACAAAATTTGGTATATCTCCCTTAATATATGAAAAATCGAAAACTTTATCAGAAGTTAAAATGTAGGTACGAACTTTTACTGTATTTTTATTTCTTATCACTAATATTTACAGAAAAATTTCAATTAAAGATTGAAAGTTAAAATTCTAAATATCACTATTCACATTAGACTTTGAGAAATATGATAAGGTGATGAATTATAGCAAACTTGATTTTCTACAACTTTACTCGTTATACATTTTTCGATTATTCTAATATTTTATATTAGAATAATCGAGAGATATATTATATTTTGTATTTTCTGCTATCTTTATACCTCCCTTTCCCCTTGACGGATGCAATTTATTAATAAAATTGGCTTTGAAAATACTAAAATGATATGAGATACGACATTTCATTTTGATCAGACTTAAATTTTGACTAGAGAGTGATTTATGTATTCTAAGGAAATTTGCTAAGTTGACGCAGCTACTGTGTAACGCCTTTTTTTATATTTTTATATTTTGTTAACGATTTTTGTAAATTTTTGTACTTGGATACTTTCAATAATTTTGATATTATGTTTTGTAGCTAAAAGTATTAAATTTCAACTGCGGATATAACTTCGGCATTTTAGGTTAGATATAGTAAATATTAATAGTTTAGTAAATATTACTTTCATATGTTTCCGAATGGGTTTATCAATTTCCGATTGCAATTTCTACGCTTTGTGTCGTCGTATCTTTTAGAGATTTACATCCCAACTTATTTCCAATTAATATTTTTTCTTAACCTAACTTTGGAAAATAATGAAACGTAATTTCTGGGTCTCTTCTTTTATTGGTTGAATAAAATAGCGCACTAAACAAGATCGAGACATTATTAAATTATAAAATTTGCTGTACAAAAAAACGCTTACAGAATTAAATTTACATTAATGCTATGTAAATTTATTTCTTGTTTTGGTTTTTTTATTAGTTACAGCATTTGACCACCAGAGGCGTAACGCTTAGCAAGTTTCACGTATATGACATTCTAATATTCTCTACAGTTGGTATATTCATTTCCCTTCTTAAAAATTGAACCAGGCGCATAAGTAACGTTATGATTTAATTAGTAAATAAATTTTTTTTACGTATTTCTTTAAAATTTTTTTTCAGTATTAACTTTCAAAAAATTCAGACACAACGATCATATCGAAATTTCTTTCATGCTCCGACCATTTACCGATTGTTTCAGCGTTTTCGGCAACATGGGGCTGTCTACAATCTTTCGCGTGCTGGAAGACCTCGTGCAGTTCTAAATGATGTGAACATTGCTCGGGTGCAAGCAAGTGTTGAGGAAAACCCCGAAACTTTTACCAGGCGACGTTCTCAGCAGTTGGTGTTGTCTAGGCGGTCATTGCAAAGTATTTTACATACGTTACATCTTTTCCCATATAAGATTCAATTGGTTCACGGCTTAAAACCAAATGATGCACAAATACATACTGTTCATTTTTATTGAACGGGAGTGTATATTTAAAAAAGTACGAAAATAAGTTGCAGCAGGACGATAGTAACAATATAATATCGTTTACAAAACACAAATCACTGTCACTTTCTTGGCAAAACAAAGACAAAAATACTACAAACAGAAGATCAGCGATCGATGATCATTAATAATAATAATATGATTATTAATTTTTTTCTTCTGACATCAAAACATGAATTTTAATTAATAGATTGTAAAAATTAAAACAAAAAACCAAGACTACATAACTGTGTAGGCGACATCGCACTCGCTGTAATAAAATACAAAATATTATTTAAAAATTAAAATCAAAATACATTTAACAATTTACAGTACACGTGGTCTCAAAAGTAGCGATCATATGTCAAAATATTATAATTGATTTTTACACTCCCATTCAAAAAAAAATGAACAGACCTTAATCGAATCAGTCTCTCACAATTTTGTAGTAAATGTTTTTTAGATACAACATTTTATTTTATTTTTATACGTAAGAGGAAGACATAAAACTTAACATGTATTAACATTACACATATTTTTTCAATGCTTACTCTGTCACTAACACCGCATATATAAATAAAAAATATGAATTCAGTTTATACTTCCATTTCTTTTTTACACACTTAAAAAATATACTACTTATCTTTGTTTATAAATAAATAAATTTATACATAATACAGAAAGTTACAAAAGTTAGGAGTTTTATGAAACGTAAGAAAATTATCAGTTCAGGTCTGTTAAATTTTCTTGAGCGGGAATTAACATATATTATTAATACGCTTAACGACTGCTAAATGTAGTTCATTAAAATATGCTAAGCATCTTTTATTCGAAACATTTTCCCCAAAAACCCCGAATACATAAGGCACAAATTATTTTACAAAATTTAGAAAAAAGAATGCAACTTTTGTGGTCCCTTGTACAGAGTGTGGTAAATGCATTAATTTAAATAAATTTTTTTATTAAAAATATGATTCAAGGTTACCAGATAGCCTTACTTACAGATTTTCAATCATGTAAAGGCTATATGAGTGCTCTATCTGTTATTAAATAATTACAAAAACATTTTTGTACATTTGATGGTAAAACTGTGTACCCTGATATACTGGCAACGTTCGTTCAGAAGGAGCTCTCTGTCGAATCTGTAACAAACTCGAAATCCGACTCGAAAAAAGTATGAAGATTATTTAAAAAAATCAAAGAAGACTCTAGGTTGTTTAAAATTAAATTTCAAATTTTGTCCCAATTCCTAGAACAATTACTTGTATTTTATAAACACGTATTTCGACTACATTGTAGTCATTATCAGTATGAATTGGCCAATCGTAACTATCTCTGGGATATTGATTCAGAGATATGTTGCTTGTTGCTAATTTGGTGCGTGTCTCACGATAATATTAAAATATTGTAGGAATTGGGGCAAAATTTGAAATGTAGACTCATTCAAATATCAAAATTGCGATAACGTTAACATATACACATATAGACATTTATTTGTAAAGAGGAGAGCAGATACACACGTATATTATGTCTGTTTATGTACAAAATCAACAATTATAAAAGTATATCTGCATTATTATTATATTAAATAAAATTTAATTATATATTTTAGTAACAAACAAGAGTTTCGCAATCACTGTTTGCTTCTTCAGTGAATAGAATTTTCTGTTAAATCAGGGAGAAATATAACGATTAAATATTTTTGTATCTATAATTTATTACAAAGAATTTATGTGCAGCTTTTTAGATATATATATATATATATATATATAGATATATATATATATATATATATATATATATATAGATATATATATATATATATATATATATATATATATATATATATATATATATAGATATATATATATATATATATATATATATATATATATATATATATATATATATATATATATATGTATATATATAAAAAGCATATAACGGTTTTAAAAACAAAATGAATATCTTCATTAAACATTTTAATATTTTTTATCTTATATATGTTATATAATTTTGTTGACTGATCGATGCGTGATGTACGGCGATATTTCATATTTAAAAAATTCTCAAGACGTAGGAAAAGTAAAATTAATGCATGCAAAAAAATGTCTGTTTTCAACATGATATTTTACAGAGGGAATAATCACCATTTAGAAAGGCATTTAGTTGCTGAGGAAGTCATAACCAAATGACGAAACGTTCAATTTATTTAAATTCATTCATTTATTCTCCTAGCCCTTGTTCCTACGAATTAATTTTTAATGTTATCAATGTTCAGACATATTGCTTAATTATGTCAAATTATGTAAACGCTAGTCACTTCCATTGGTATAATATAACCGAAACTTCAGCCATACAAACAAAAGATGGCTTGATGTAAATTTATCTATCATTATCGGACATACACTGCCCAATATTGCCTACCCAAATTCTAGACATTCATTACAGTCTCATTCGTGAATCCTTTAGTTTTCAACAGGTATTTCTTCCGTTTTCGTTGACTTTTGTATAATTTAAAATAACAATATATTTTTATCTTTATTTTTTAATTGATTATATAATTATTTTTAATTATTATTTTTATTATACAAATTATTTAAAACTATCAAGTTTTATTTCAATTTTTAGTATTTACAATTATTCACGAAAAATTCCAAGCTGACATTTATCATAAATTCCTTAAATCTTTCATACGAAGATCATTATTCAATTGGGGATATGAAGAAGTGTAGATGGTTTTAATCCCAAAATATTGTTTTATTTAAGATTTGTTCCTTATTTATTATTCATTATATTAGGCTTTTAGGGAAATGTTTCGAACAAAAGGTGCTAGGATATTTTCGATGATAGTGACTAACGATGCGCGTAAGAGAGTAAGTTGTTTGTTTGACGATAGCAAATATTTTATCAATAACAGTTAATTTGTTTGTTAAATTGAGAGATAATGTAATAAAGACTTCAATAAAACTTGTGTTCTACAAAATGGATGGTGTGACAGGCAGGTCCCCCACCCCAACATGTTCAAATAACGTGGTATACATAGTTATTACTTGACGCTACTTAAATAACCGTTACTTGGCGCGATTGAGTTTATTCACGATAAAAACAATATTAGTAGTCTTTGATGAACTAAAGGTTGAAGAAATGAGACCTACAATATGAATAAACGTTGTTAAACAGAGCGTAGGACTGGGAAATTGAACCACTGAATTTGTAGGAGAAGGTGGCCATCAAATTATACATACCATTATTAATTAATAACATAAAAATCAGCTTGTTACCAATAACTATGTATTCCCCGTCATTTGAACATGTTGGGGTGGAGGACCTGCCTGTCACACCATCCATTTTGTAGGACACAAGTTTTTTTTAAGTCTTTATTACATTATCTCTCAATTAAACTAACAAATTAACTGTTACTGATCAAATTTTTGCTATCGTCAAACAAACAAAAGTTACTCTCTTATGCTGTTAGTCACTATCATCGATAATTTTCGCGAGAGAAAATTAGCTTCGATGAGAAACTGATAAAAATTTAGCCCTTTACTAATCATTAAAAAAAACCGCTGTACTGTGGACAAATAGATGTTGATCATACTCCTCGAGTTCCTAGCGTAACAATCAACTGTGCAGATAAATATACTAATAAATAGAGAAAAATACATCAAAAGTAAAGTTGTAGAAAATTAGTTTTACTACTAGTTTCTTATTATTTTTTCAGATACTCTAATATTTACAAAAATATTGACAATTTAAGATTGAAAGTTAAAATCGTAAAGTTAATCTCTCTCCACATTAGAGTTTGTGAAAAAATGATCAGATAATGAATTGTCGCAAAAATGATTTCCTACAAATTATAGCAAACTAGATTTTCTACAACTTTACTCCTTATACATTTTTCATTTGTTCCAATATTAAGAGAGATATTTTATATTTTGTGTTTTCTTCTATCTCTATCCCCCCTTTTCCCTTGGCATATGCATTTATTAATAAAATTGGCCTTGCAAATACCAAAATCATATCAGATACGACATTTCATTTTGTTTAGACTGTAATTGTGCCCACTAGAGAGTGATATATGTATTCTAAAAAAATTGGCTAAGTTTACGCAGATCCTGCGTAACGATACTTTTAAAATTTGATTAGTAAGAGTATGCCATGCGAATGTTCAAATATTAAAAAAGATATTTTATGTTTTGTGTTTCTCTATGTCCCCCTTTCCCCTTCACCTTTGATTTCATTTTGATCAGACTAAAACTGTGACCGCTAGTATGTACTCTGTATTCTAAGGAAATTTACTAAGTTGACGCAACTCCGGCGTAAAGAATTTTTTTTAAATTTGATTATGGTATGATATAAGAGTAAAGGTGCATTTTCATGCTGACCCTTGACGTTGGTTTCTAGCGTCAAAGTCGGTCACGTGATGAGAATTTAGCATGCGCGCCATATAGAAATAAGTATAGCAAAAAATTACAGCGTTTAGCGTTAAATAACAGCGTTTAGCGTCAAATAAGACATCAGTATCGAAAGTCGATGTATCGATGTTTCCACTAGACTTTATAGGTTATGTATGTAATTGTGAGTAACACAAAACTGTATCTGATATTTTTTAATATTTATTAGTATTTATTTTTGCAGTCGCTATATTAATATAAAACCTATTTTGACAAAATGGAAACCCGACTTCAAAAATCAATTATTCTATAACAAAAAATGCACTAAAAAGTAAAAAAAGAATTGCATATTCTTGTGCCAATTTTAGTTCACCTAAGCAAAAACTTTGAAATATATATGTACAATTATTGTTATTTTTGGAGGCGGTGTTAGCATAGAGAAATTCACATAAATTTTGTAGACCGCCTCCAAAAATAACAATAATTGTACATTGCTTAGGTGAACTAAAATTGGCCCAAGAATATGCAATTCTTTTTTTACTTTTTAGTGCATTTTTTGTTATAGAATATTTGATTTTTGAAGTCGGGTTTCCATTTTGTCAAAATAGGCTTTATTTCTCGCTTTTTAGTGGCTTTGAAGTTCTATAACTGATTTTTTTACAAGCATTTTGTTTTTTTTTGTGGTCGGTTGTTTTTTTGCAAAAAATGTTTTTGAAGTCGGTTTTTAAAAAAATTTTCTTATTTTCCCATTATAAATGAGTAGACCCTTTCAAAAAAACAAAAAATTAGCAGAAATCGGTTATCACATATAAAATGAGGATTTTCCTCGATTTCCCGGAGATCCCCTCATCAGAATGCGATTTGGTGACAATGGGACCAATGGGAAACCAAACCCTTTAAAACAAAAAAAAAATTCAAAATCGGTTCATAAATGACGGAGTTCATAGGTGACATACATTTAAAAAAAAATACAGACGAATTGAGAACCATCCTCCTTTTCGAAGTCGGGTTAAAAATCATCAAGTATCAGCTGACCAAATATTGCTTTGAAAAGATCGATTATTATTGATACAATTCTTCGAGTTATTACGTTGACGCTAATATAACCCTAAAGCTAAACTAAATTTAGCTTCATCACTACATTTTTTCTAGATGGTGCGCATGATAAATACTCATCACGTGACCGAATTTGACGCTAGAAACCAGCATCAAGCGTCGGCATGAAAATGCACCTTAAGCCATGCGCACAACAAACCTGTGTACAAAGTTGAAGCGAAGATATTTTCTCAACTAATATCGATAAAAGATGAGCCTATAATTATTTAAAGATCATTTTACAAATAGACACACCTGTGTGTTGTGCAATGGGCTCAGTGCTCAGCGCTTCTTGCTTTGTATTTGTTTGCTTAACGTTTTGTTGTTGTTGATATTGCATTTATGTTTTGTTCACGAACAAGAACAAGAGAAGACAAAGATTTGTGTATGTAATATGAATGACCTTGAATACACCATTCATCTAGCGGAGATAAGCGTCGCAGTGTCTTCATGTGTGTGTATGTGTGTGTGTGCACAGCCCCACAGAGATCTTACATAGCTCAGAGTCTCGTTACGTTAGGTTGTACGTATGTAGAGAGAGATATCTTGTGATGATATGTGATGCTGAGGTTAAGCCATAAAATAACTATTACTATACACACACTTAACTATTGTACACCTGGTTAAGTTATATTTAAATAATACTTAAATACATACAGTGTGTATCTGTTATACGAGGGTCTATTCGATTTATAATTTTTTCCAAATCTATAGGCCCAGAGAAAAACGTACTATGGCTAGGAAAAAATTGGGACCTAATGAAGACCTAATGAAAAATATACATGGGTGATTCTATTCTAACTATAATTGTTTATGTCCTGTACTGGTTGCTTTTCCTGGTCCTACATAATCAATCTACAAATTAAATTTTTATATCAATACCATCCTCGGTAACATATTTTATCACTATTTTTGTATAATATAAGTTGAAGTCGAAAGAAAACTTGCAATATCTTACTCAAATGTCAGTACCGTGTCATATACTTTTTTCAGATTTGCCTTTAAATAGTTTTTTTTTTGTCGCAATGAATAATTTAAACTAATTATCTCTTAAATTAGTTCAACTTAAACAAAATTTAAATTTGTATGAATCGTGTGTTATCTAACTCGAGATTAATTAAACTACTATTATGACATATTGGAAGTACGTCAACTACGTAATGTTTACAAACATCACACGGTTAAAAAAGTGCAATGATCTTGTGTCAACTTAAAACTCAGTTTAAAAAAAAGGTATGTCATAAATTTACCGTGATATTATTCAACTAAATTAAGTAGTGAATTTTTTGATCATAAATGATCGTAAATTTTTGTACATAATACTAATCTTAATTGGATAATATCAAATTCATAACAAAAAAATTCGTAACGCAGGAGCTGCGTCACCTTAGCGAATTTCCATTAATACATAAATCACTTTCTAGCAGTCATAATTTTAGTGATCAAAATGGAATATAATATCTGATATGACTTTAGTTTTGACAAAAATTAAATTTATTAATGGCCAGAATAACGATTATGGTTTATAGTTATTATGGAAACAACAATCAAAATTTTGTACAATAAAATATATTTCATGTATTCGTGTCAAACAAACACAAATATTAAATATCACTCTTAATATTAGAAAAATCGAAATATGTATAAGGAGTAAAGTCGTAGAAAATCAAGTGCTACAATTCATTACTTGATCATTTTTCTTAAACTCTGATGTGCACAGAGATATTTAGAATTTTAACTTTCAATCTTTAATTGTAAATAGTTCTGTAAGTATCAGTGTAACAGAAAAATGAATGATAAGATAGTCAAATTTTGAGTTTCCCCCTCCCTCAAAACCCCCTTTTCCCATTATCGAACCCATTTTCGATTTTACCCATTAACGAACTTGACCTTTAGAATACCAATATATATATATATATATATATATATATATATATATATATATATATATATATATATACATATATACAAATTTTAGCGATAGTGATTTTTAACATCTAAAAGGAAGGATCGATGGACATTTGAAGAAATTGATGCAAAAACCGTTGGTACAAAAAAATAGCTGCATTTCTTTTGGAGGAAATTCGCTTAAAATTATAGTAACTATTTAAATATAAAATGTCAGTACCGTGGCTGTCAGTACCATGTTAAAAAATAATAAAAATATGTATTCAGTTTTAGCAAAATACATATTACATACCTGTTATGTTATTTTATAGTTGCAGTAAAATACTTTTGTATTTTCAATTTTACTGTAAAATAGAATTAAAAAACGAAAAAAGTTCGCTTACAGAATTCAAAAATTTTTAGACAAAAAAATTAGAATAAAATCGCCCACATGGAAATACTTTTGTTTGTCAATTTCACCGAAACCCAAGTTCTATAAGAAAAGTAAAAATTCTCATATAAATGGTTTATTTTCAAGAAATTATGAAACCAGATGAAAAATTACTCGGATACTCCAAATTTCCCATGCTACTCCGACTCCTTTGTATTTATCGTTCCTCTTGGACCATCCTGTACTGGTATAGAGATAATAAACATAAAGGTTTTGTTTCAAATAATATATAAATTTTTGTCGTTAAATCGTTTTATTACTAAAGGTACTAGCAATCATAGATAATATAAAAGTTTTACTAATGTCAGGTTTGGATCCAAAGTGGTAAGCACGTCCCAATTTCAGAATTATTTTTTCAAATTACGCCTATAATTTTGACAAAAAAAAAAACAAAGTTCTAATTGATAAATAAACCTCCGAAACCTGTCATTTCGTCATTTGCCAAACGATTTGCGATTTTTTTCACATATATACACTCCCGTTCAATAAAATTAAGCCAACCTGAAATGTTAATTTTCTTATATTTCATAAAACTCCTCACTTTTGTAACTCTCTGTATATTATTTATTTATAAACAAAGATAGGTAGTATATTTTTTAAATGTGAAAAAAGAAATGGAAGTTTTATATTTTTTATTTATGTAAACAAGTCAGTGATAGAGTAAGAATTTGTAATGTAGATACATGTTAAGTGATATATCTCCCTTTTACGTATAAAAATTAAATAAAATGTTGTATCTGTCAAAAACCTTTACTACAAGAATAATCAAAATTCTGCGAGACAGATTCGGTTCAATTTTATTGAACGCGAGTGTACTTGTCTTCGATTGAATATAAATTAACAGAAGCAAACACTACTAATAGTACATGAAGTTCACGTCGAAGGGTGCTTCTGGATGCGCGCCTGTCTTAATGATACATGAATATACTTAATTTTAGTTAAGAGGAATATTAAAAACTAAATAAATATAAATAAATTCGTATCGACAACAAATATTATTTAATTAAGAGTTAAAAATAAAATAACAATTTATAGCAAATTTTATATTCTTTACACTCATAGAGAGTTATATGCCTTTAAGCTGAGAATACACTTGCTTATAGCTTGCACAAAGAAGTTAGAGGCTGGTTTACCCATTTACTATATACAATAGGGAATATGCATGAAAATTTTTTTTCACTTGAATTGAAGCATGTTTACTTGACAAATATCAAGGTAAAATTACTTTTTAAATAACTTTAAAAATAAGCGAGATATGAATAATTGAAATTCCCGATTAGACAAAGAGGGTGATAACCCTCTTGATATGTTATGTGACGTCATATTACACTTTCATCGTTTAAAATACACGTAAAACTTCGTTTTTAGTATTTTTGCATGAAAGAGACAGATAATAATCTTTAAAAGCTTATAGCTTCCTTGATATTTGTCGGATTTTAATTTCGTTTTTAAATATTATTACAGTATTAACAGTATTTTCATTTTCAGAAAATAAATGTGAAAAATAATTTTTTTTCACTTGAATTGAAGCATGTTTACTTGACAAATATCAAGGTAAAATTACTTTTTAAATAACTTTAAAAATCAGCGAGATATGAATGATTGAAATTCCCGATTAGACAAAGAGGGTGATAACCCTCTTGATATGTTATGTGACGTCATATTACACTTTCACCATTAAAAATGCACGTAAAACTTCGTTTTTAGTATTTTTGCAAGAAAGAGACAGATAATAATCTTTAAAAGCTTATAGCTTCCTTGATATTTGTTGGATTTTAATTTCGTTTTTAAATATTATTACAGTATTAACAGTATTTTCATATTCTGAAAATAAATGTGAAAAAAATTTTCATGCATATTCCCTATTCCGAGTATATTTACAGAGTAATATGAGACGAAATCTTTACTTTGTTTTGTAATTTTCAATTTAATACCGATTTTCGACTTATTTTCCGGTGAATATTTTTTGTTATTTTTCACTTTACCTTCCTAGTGGTGGTCCGCAAGATCCTCACAATGACACCCAAATCAATGTCCGAGCTAACCGTGTTCCCCTGCGTCTACACAGGCATGATCAATATGTTGTGGGCTCAACCAATTAATTGTAATGCAATATGGAGGCCTGGTTACACGGTGCGAGCTACTGGCGTTGACAGTAGACAGCTACTGCACCTCTGTACTCGCATGTGTCATGTCCCGATCAAGGTTGTCGCAAAATATACGACTGATCATTGTTCATACTACAATAAAAACGGTTATAAAAATACTTTGCGCTGAAATACTGCGGAAAGAATTTTTGTGTATAGACTAGGAATTGGTAGGATATGCGGGTGCTACCGACTATGATAGGAACTATGCCGACATTCATCTGCAGTTCGTGAAGGAAACTGCAGAAAATCTTCTCAAGCATAACCGGTTACTTCATTCTTGTCCATACGGCGACAGTTCAATTAATTAAACGCCCATTTTAGCAAATTTCCTGAAAGGAAATAAAGCTATTGCTCCCGTACCGAAGACAAAATTTCGCAAAAATTTCTTCAAATGTCCATCGATCCTACCTAGTAGATCGAAAATCACCATCTGTAAAATTGATATATATATATATATATATATATATATATATATATATATATATATATATATATATGTCTGCAATCACGCTAGCGGTCACAGTTTTCATTTTATCGGAATGAAATTTGGTATTTGAGGCGCTTTTGGTATTAAAAAGGTCAAGTTCGTTAATGGGTAAAATCGGACAAGGGGAAAGGGAGGTTAAGAGGAAGGGGTAAACACAAAATTTCACATATCTCTCTTAATATTTGAAAAATTTATAAGAAATAAAGTTGTAGGTACTAAGTTTTACAGTAATTTTGTTTCTTATCATTTTTTCTTTTACACTAATATTTACAGAAATATTGACGGTTTAAGATTGACAATTAAATTCCTCACTATCTCTGTACACATTAGAGTTTGAGCAAAAATGATACGGTGATGAATTGTAGCATACATGATTTTCTACAATTTTATCCCCTACACATTTTTCGATTGTTCTAATATTAAGAGAGATATTTTATATTTTGTGTTTTCTTCTTTCTTTATGCCTCCATTTCCCCTTGAGGTATGTCATTTATTAAAAAATTGGCCTTGCAAATACTAAAATCAGATACAACATTTCATTTTGATCAGACTAACAGTGTGACCGCTAGAAAGTGATTTATGTATTTTAAGTTGAAGCAGCTCCTGTGTAACGAATTTTTTTTTCTTAATAATTGACAAACTGCCGTTGTCGGGATTCCAAGTAGGCATACTGTGCAGACATAAACCCTTAGATTGCTCGGCCACTTAGACTGGAAACTCATTTTTTGTAAATAGTTGGGAAAAACCGACAAGAAACTCACTTTATATTATGAGTTGCAAAATATAAATTGAACTGTACTTTTCATTTATATTTTTAATTTAAAATCGTGAAGGTACTTTTGCGTCAGCCTGTATAATAGCTATAAACATACCTACTAAACACATTAGGCATATCGCATTTGTGCTCTCCCGATAGCACCCGACCATTTCAATTTAAATAAATCACAGTTTGTTGATTATATTTGTCTCTAATATCAAATAACAAAAAAAAAAACAAAGAAGTTAATTATCCGTTTAAAAAGGGGTTTTTAATTTTGTGTATATTTTTATCAGCGGTGTGTGGCTCATTGACTGACTGGCCGGGTCTCTCACTCTGATGTGGTTGGTTGTTTGTGGTTCTGCTTGTCTACGAATTAATGTGTTGTGTAACAAACTGGATAGAATTAATTTGGAATGAATTATTACGGCTTAATAGTCACGTTCAATAGCGGCGTTATACCAACCAAACGTTTTTTTTAGATGTGAATATAAGAGTGTGCCAAAAATAAACCGATTGTTTTCTTTTGTTAGGTCTCCATACCATACATTATCAAATCCTCGTCGCCAAAAATGCGTCCTCTAAGTGAATTACGAAGCAGGCGGTCCAAATAAAATTTTCAATGTTATTCGCATGAAAAACGTGTGTCGCGGTATCTTGGCATTCATTATAC
Organism: Nineta flava; assembly: GCA_963920215.1. Taxonomy (NCBI): domain Eukaryota; kingdom Metazoa; phylum Arthropoda; class Insecta; order Neuroptera; family Chrysopidae; genus Nineta; species Nineta flava. The sequence continues at coordinate 2,723,246 of OY986041.1, forward strand.
CTCAAAGGAGCGCTACCCGATCCTGCAAATGATTCCGATACTCGACAAAAACAAACAAAAATATATTAGTAAAACGTTTTACTAAATATCTTATAATTGAAATGACACGCACGTTTTTTTTGTTAAAGAAAAGAAAAAATAAATAAATTAAACACAAGTTTTTACGAAACAAAAAAACCTGATTGCTTTAAAAAAAATGAGAATCTAATTTCTTTTTCAACAGTTATTTTAATTTTTCAACACAATGTCAAACTTTGAATTACTTGTACAAATTCCAACTTTAACTTGATCTGGATTGAGCAACAATTATATACTTTGAACTAATCAGACAATAGTCGATTTTAAACTTTGAAACTAATCAGACAATGGTCGATTTTAAACTTTGAAACTAATCAGACAATAGTCGATATTAAACTCATAAACTAATCAGACAATAGTCGATATTAAACTTACTTGATTAGTGCTGATCGTGGCTCTTTTATACCCACCATGGGTCGTTCTAGAATATGATTGTTTTTTTTTGAGTAAATATTTTTTTTGACAATATATTTTCGCATTGAGGCTTCTAGAATATTTAATTTATCAACAACCATGGACACATTCGAATGTTTCGATTATTTATAAAATTAATTAAAAAGTATAATACTTCTTCGAGGCTTGAACCCGAATGATACTCCTCTTGCTTGACATTTAAGTGTCCACTTAACAGCCACGGCCATCGCCAAGTCAAATTTCTACACAAATTTTATGATACATAAGATTACTGTAAGCTAGCTTACTTCTGTTTACTCATCTTATTTTTACAAAATTATTTATTAGTGTATCTATTTATGTTATTTATGAAAAACATTCAATTTGTATGACTTTTGATTTTTTTAAATTAAATTATATCTGATAATTTTTTTTTTAAAGAAGAAAAACTTTAAATCAAAAGCAGTTATTATTTACTTTTAAATTTTCGACTTTAAAAAAACTTAGTTTAAGAAAATAAATAAATCGAACTATATTATTTTCTTTTTGTACTTCTTAAAAACTCCTTTTTCCAAGGAGAAAAAATTGTTTTGTTAAATATTTTTCGTAATATTTTACTTAATATTTTTCTATTTAATAATTCACATGTGTGTTGGATCCAGAAAAATTATTCTCAATGATTTTCATTACAACACGTGAAAACGTCTCTTAGCTCGGCACACTGACGATCGGTGGAACATTATCGTGTGACGAAATACTATAAGATTAATAACTTTGAAACTATTAATGCGTTTACAATGGTTGGATTCAGAACAGATTAATCCTATCCTGTGTCGCGTTGCATTTAATTTGTCTGTGTCATTTTTGTACCAGTATACGCGCATGAACGTGAATGGTTACGAATTAGCTTTGTGGAAACATGTTTGGTTAGTTCACTGACTCTAGTGTCATTGTGCAGAACTTTCGGAGCACTACTCGAAGTCAAATTGACACAATGAAAATACAAAGTGAAAATAGGTATTGAAAATTACGAAAAAAAAGTAAATATTTCGTCTCATGACTCGGAAATATGCTCGGAATTATAGAAAATACATATCAAACGAAAGCTTAGGCCGAAAGGAATCCAGCAGGTATAAAAACCCAGTGCCGAGGGTTACGGCACTGGGAGGGTTACGGCAGGGTCGAAATGAAAAGCGACGCAAAACGATTATGTAGCTGGTCCATCAGGCATACAATGGCCGGGATAAATGCAAACGTCTACGGTCATGTGTAGAACGTTTTCACAAAAAATCTACGGCACGGACCCGAACATCACCTTTATTATTTGTTTACCACTTTAAATCACAGGACTCGACCAATCTCAGCGATTAATAACACCCCAGTAGATATATATATTTATCAATCTATACAAATAGAAAAGAACTGATTGACTTACTGATTCATCAGTGTCCAGCCAAAACTATTGAATAAGTAACATAAAATTTCTAATATATGTTTTCCAGAGGGTGTAAAATCAGTCCTTGACGGGTATATATACTATGTTACTCAGTTATAAGGTCTTTACAATTAAAATTTTCGCTAGCTGATAATAAACACTTATTTAATTTGTAAATTTATTAATAGAAAAAAAAGATTAAAATAAAAAACAAAGAAATCATCTAAAAGTCATAAATAAAAGTTTAATAAAAATTTATTCCGTACGAGAAAAAAAACGATAGCCATGAAATTATTTAACAACCTACAGAATACAAGACGGACGCACTCAACACCGACAAAAAACAGGTAATTCAGTAGCTGCTAAAATATTTAATAAATAATTCCAAAAAAACAACAAAAAAGTGGAAAAATATTATTCTTTTTATACAGAAAATAATATACAGATTGTATTTTGTAGCAGTATATATTTATTCGCAATTAAAAACAACGTGGCTGACGTCTGGTGTTAAAAAGCCGTTACTAACACACGCTAGGTTTAAGAAGATTCTCAATATAATAAATTATTTAAATTTAAATTTCTTTACTTAATCAATAAAATTTAAAACTCGATCACACTTTGTTGATATTGTTATATTTAACCTCACTAACTTAAAAAAAAACTGTCAACACTTCGATATTACTACTATCCTGCCATCTACATTTGCCTTTAATTGCGAATGGAAAACAGTGTTCAGAACATATGTAATTCTAAAAACTCCTATTATTAATTGATATCTATTACTCCCAAATAGATGTATATGGTACACTCCCGTTCAAAAAAAATGAACAGACCTACACCGAATCAGTCTCTCAAAATTTGGACTATTCTTGTAGTAGCAGATACAACATTTTATTTAATTTTTTAACGTAAGAGTAAGGCATAACACTTAACATGTATTAACATTTCATATATTCTTAAATTATCACTCTGCAACTGACACCATATATACAAATGAAAAATATAAATTAAGTTTATACTTCCATTTCTTTTTTACATACTAAAAAAATATACTACTTATCTTTGTTTATAAATAAATAAAATTATACATTCTACACAGAGTTACAAAAGTGAGGAGTTTTATGAAATGTAAGAAAATTAACATTTCAGGTCTGTTCATTTTTTTTTGAACGGGAGTGTACATGTTAATATACATGCTATACAGTATTCTAGTATTAAATACTACAAAACACAATCTGTATGCGAAGCGACTCAAAAAAAAAATTGTATTCAAGTTAACAAATTAAGTATATTTGAATTTAAGAAAGATTTAATCATTCACAGAAATTTTTTAATCATTAACAAATTAAAAAGTTTACTCATTTATAGACAAGTTTTTTTTCTTCTTCAAATCATCAAGTTTTTGATTTGCCACGCAGCGAAAAATTTATGTAAACGAGAGGGTAGCAAGCCAGGCACGGATCGAGCCCTCGAAATAGGTTGGGTCACAGCTACCCGAAAATCGAAGTGCAAGTCGGAGTATGAACTCGCTTATGGTCGAAATAGTGCATTCCTACAAAGAAGATGTTTACAAAATATATGACGCCTTGGCCAAGATTTTGTACAGTTTATAGTTCCACGTGGTCAAAGCCGTGGGGCGAACACTAGTTAATTAATAAACCTGGAAAATGTTAGTTTGTTCGCTCACGAAAATTACAAAAGTAAATGTGTGTTTGTGCGCACATCACAGTGTTACATTTAGACTCTAAACTACTGAACCGATTTTGATGAAAATTTTACAACTTCAAAGGATATCAAATTAAATTAAACGCTAGCATACATTTTACATTAAATAATTTTATTTACGCGCTTACTTAAATTATAAATTCAAGCTTACGTTTCTTTTTCGCGAAAAAGTTGATAATGTCATCGATATCCAGGCTCACATCTTTGTGTATATTTAGGAGAGCTATCCCGGATAATCTTTCCTGTGCCTTTGTATATATGCATACAATACACGCTTACATTTAAATTAGTAGACGACTGTGTAGTTTTAAATTAGTAGATGACTCTGCGCACCCAGCGAATAGTCATCTCTTTTTTCCAATACAAGTATTCATGTGCCAAAAAGAAACAGATAATATGTTGTCAAAAATGTGACATAACGTGTCAGGATATCGTCTACGGCGATTAAATACTTCACTGCGTTCCGAATCACGCACGATTCATTTTTTTTATTTTATTATATTAAGGCATTGGATATAATATCATCAGCCCATCGACCTCAAAAGACCGTGAAAGTGTGACGTCACAAGTCTATTAAAGTTGTGGGAATGCCCATCGTGCCCACAACGGTGGATCCGCGCTTGTTGCAAGCATATTTTATTTAATTTTATAAAGAGCGTATTTTAGACTTCTGATTGAAATTTTTAGGAAGCGCAAAATTATGAAATATGATGCATAAACAATAGGCTCAAGTTTAATCACAATCATTTTTGCCCATTTATAAAGAATATGGTGTGAAACATTCGCACGATCTCTTGATACAATGTTTAAGGAATGGCTATAAAATATATCGTTGAATTCAACATTGGAGTAGAATATATCCGGATAAAATAGTATTTATTAATTAATTGCTTTAATATTCGAAAAATCAAAAAATTTACAAGAAGTAAAGTTGTAGAAAATTAATTTTATTATAATTTTGCTCTTATCGTTTTTACAAGCTCTTATTTAACTTGCAATGTATGCATGTATGTATGTACGTATGTTTGGGTCAAATCTTGCTGAATTAGAACCACTTCCCCCTATCCAACGGAGTTTTTAGTTAAAAGAGTTTTTATTTTGGTTCAGTTCCAATGACAATTCTGACAAAATATCTCTGTACACATTCGAATTTAAGGAAAAATGATCAAGTAATGAAATGTAGCAAACTTGATTCTCTACAACTTTACTCTTCATACATTTTTCAATTGTTCAAATATTAAGAAAGATATTTTGTGTGTTTCTTCTTTCTCTATGCCCCCTCTTTCCTCTTGATCTATGTCATTTATTAATAAAATTGGCCTTGCAAATACTAAAATCATATCAGAAACGATATTTCATTTTGATCACACACAAAAATTGTGACCGCTAGAGAGTGATTTATGTATTCTAAGGAAATTCGTTAAGTTGAAGCAGCTATTGCATAATAATTTTTGTTTTGTAAATACGCCATATTTATTTTTGAAAAAAAAAAAGGATGGTCGGACCCCAGAGTTAAAACAATGTATGATGATAAGCCAGCCCAATACCTTTATAAAAACTTATTATAAAACTATAAATACATTCATTTCTTGCTTAACTGCATTCCTCTTTATCAAAAATCATTCTATCTTTTTAAGAAAACGAAGTGTACATATATTTTACGATCATACATATTGGTTCTTGAGGTCCGTTGTGTCTTCTTCTACAAGTCTGTTCGTTCGTCTGTCCGGCTGGTCATACGTCGCGCAAACAGCACCAGGTGAATCATTTTCAAGTTTTATACACGCAATATTTATAATCAATTGTTTCGTTTTTTAGTACAATTATTCATATCATTATTTTAATAACTTTCTTTTCAAATTATATTTCAAATTTTGCCCCTATTCCTAGAACATTTGTTTGTATTTTATAAATACGTATTTCGACTACATTGTAGTCATCATCAGTATGAATTAGTTTGGTGCCTGTGTCACCAAACTAGCAACAAGCAACATATCTCTGAATCCATATCCCAGAGATAGTTACGATTAGCTAATTCACACTGATGATGACTACATTGTAGTCGAAATACGTATTTATAAAATACAAACAAATGTTCTAGGAATAGGGGCAAAATTTGAAATATAATTTCAAAAAAACCTAGAGTTCTCTTTGATTATTTTAATAATCTTTACCTTTCTTTTCATTTCTGGAAACTCTTTTTTTTTACAGAAAAGTTGTTTTGTTCATTGACTTGGGGCAGGCTGACGGGTCACTTCGTCAAAAGTGATAACACTTCATTCGTTCTCGATATTAATATAAATAAAATTTAGAGTTAAAAAAAAAGTGTGTGTGTCAGCTCCAACGGACGATGGAGTTCTACTCTTTAAGAACGATTGTCTTTTTCCCATATATATTGTCCATACTAAATTAAATATTTAAATATAGGTATAGCTCATACAAATTTATATAAACTATACTAATAATTAAATGTCCAATAAATAGAAAGCGCACATGTTCATATGTACAATATATATCATATTAATACACGAATTATAACCTACATATCACCCACGTGTTTATCGGTTGTTCCAGCACTATTATCTACACCAGTTTCTTCCATAGTTTATAAAATTTTCACTTCACTGTATGTGAATATAAATATCAATATTAATAATCCACAATAATAATAATAATTATCGAAACTTTAAAATATTTATATAAATAAACTACACTAATAATTAAATGTCTAATAAATAGAAAGCACATGTTATATTATGTATACAATATATACCATATTAATACTGACTGACTGAGTGCAGTGAAAGACGTACACAGCATAACCTCTTTACGACTCTTATACAGCGAGACATGAATCTGACTGACTGACTGACTGAAATATCGTAACCAGGTTATTCTATCACTATATTTTAGTCTCCATATTTTTTCAAAACCGGGCGCTTACATGTAAAATCGATTCTTAAGGAGTAAACTCCAAAAACTAAAAAAAGCATGCTTTTATTATAAAGATTATTAAGATAATCAAAGAGAACTGTAGGTTTTTTGAAATTAAATTTCAAATTTTGCCCCAATTCCTAGAACAATTATTTGTATTTTATAAATACGTACTTCGACTACAAAGTAGTCATCATCAGTATGAATTAGCTAATCGTAACTATCTCGGGGATATGGAGTCAAAGATATGTTGCTTGTTGAAAGATTTGGTGCGTGTCTCACAATAATATTAAAAAATTTTGTATTTTATATGGTCTGATTGAGGTAGTATCTGAAGGATTATTTGAGTTGACTGACCAATTAAGGGAATAAGTGTGTGCTGAACCCACCCATTTATTGACAGTATCTTTTTTGTTTCTGACCATGCGGTGTTGTTATTGTCTATAAGCTAATCGAAGCTAATCTTGATATTCAGGTATTAAATTTTGAATATGGTTTAATTTAATTAAATCAGAATTTGGAAATAGACCATTGTCTAAATTCATTATCTGTTTTCTTAATTTGTGTAAGTAGATAATTTCGTATGCATCTAATTTTGTCGGGTTTTGTACCGATTTCAGTAGTTTTAAATTCGATTTGTCAACTTTGTGGTTGTCCCAAATTTCATATGCTTTTATTGTAATATGAAGTAAAAAATACAAAATAATTTAAAATAGAATAAATAGATTGACAACTGTAATGTAAACAAAAACGTGGGGTCCTCTCTACTTACTTTTGTAAAAGTAGAGCCACTATGATGACGTAAGTAGAGCGCATCCCATACTTTTGTTTACATTAAAGTTAATTTTGTTGTCTATCTCATTCTATTTTTAAGTATACTGCATTTTTCTGTGCAAATTCCAATAAAAAGATGCTTTTTTAGCTTTTTTTTTAAACTCTGAATTTTGTTCTTTGTTTTTTGTCTCAAAACAAAACTATTTTATGTGTTGCAGTTTTCATTCTTCATTATTATTCCTACGAGTGATGGAATGAATCCAATTCTTCGAATATATCGAATATACCATAGGAAATTTATGTCATTTAATTATTTTTTTCTAAATTTTGACTGTTGGAAAGGTTATTTTTTTATTAAAATTTTGTTGATGACATTTCTATAGAAACTATTAACTATACCATCACGCTATAAAACTTTATATATAAGTTATGAATATGCTAATTTGTATTTTGGCTATTCATAAATTTAATTTTTTTAATATTATTGTATTGTCATCGCTTAATACGTCTGCAAAATTTCCGATTATTCAGACGTGAGTGAAAACTCGTTACAAAAATTCCAATACCTTCATACGTACATTCCTTTTCATAAAAATTGACCCAGTGAAAACATTTTAAGTGTTCTTGTATGTAATATACGTATATTAATTAATATATACCTACGCATAGAATTTGACTTACTGGTGGTTTAATTTTTATGAACGAGAGTGTACATACGTATAATCTCATTAAAGCATGTTAACAAATAAATTAAATCTTCAAAACGTTAGAATATAAGAACATAAGAACATGTTTAATCGCTAAATAAATATTATAAAATGTATATAATTGTGATTTACTAGTGATAGAATGTAAATACCTAAGTTTAGTTTATTCTAAAATCAACACAACTTCCGTAATTAGTTAAGCCATATGCCAAGTAGGAGATTTCAAATATAAACGTCAAAATATTAGTTAAAACTCTGAAACACATTAAATGGTTCGTTAAAATATTTCCATAGCATTTAAAGTCTTTGAAGCATATCTCTTAATAGTTTTAAAATGATAATAATATTTGTCACTAAATAGATAATGAATTAAATACTCATATTATCATTCAAATACATTAAGGTTGTTCCATCGTAGCATAATTATTAGATCGGTGAAATACATTTCAAACGACTTTACGAATAGCTCATACATATATTATACTTTTTATATTTGACTCATCAGATGTGTTGATGTTACTTATGTTTTGAAATTTATTACTACTACTTTGAATTCATTTTAAAAAGAGCGATTTTATTCTAAACTCAAAGACATCATTCATGAATATTTGCAGTATTTTCCCGCCTACAGTAAAACTTCTTGAATCACTTAGACAATCGATAAAAAACTTTAAATTACATCATGTGCCGTCTATCCTTATCTATGGTTTTCGCTAGGAACATTAATGTAATAATCATAAAAATCGTGAGCAAATTAGACAGATCCTCGATGACCCAAAGGACAAAATAGAAAACGAACAAAATCGAGAAATTTATAGCATAGAGTGCCCATCGTGTTCACAAACATACATTGGCCAAAGCCGTAGACAAATTTTAACCCGATTCAAAGAAGATTTTGTGGCTCATATGAAATACGGCAGGTTAGAAAAATCCTGTGTAGCGGCTGATATTATAGAGAATGACCATACAATAGACAAATCCAATTTAAAACTTGTAAAGGCAGTACAAAATCCTTCAGAGCGGGACGCATACGAAAGCATTTACATTCAGAAATTCAAAAGAAATATATGAATTTAGACAATGGACCGATTTCAAATTCAAATTTAATCAAAATTTTACGGAAAAATTAATCGTCAGTATGTCCGTCTCTCTCTTTCTAAATATGTCAAAATATAAAAATCCGTTTACTTCGCAACGCATAACTTAGCACCAATCAAGAACGATCTTGGAATAGAGTAAAACGACGGTCAAACACATTTAAGCAAGGCAGAACCAAGAAAGGTCGTGAAACTGTCACCAAATTAGCAACGAATAACATATCCTGAGACAATATAAGAGTAATTTTATGAAGAGTGATGTTAACAAGAGTAAATCGAACGAAAGTACTTTTAACAAGAGTACTTTCTATAAAATTTATTATATTTTAATTTATTTTGTTTAATTATTTATTTATATTTATATTGGTCTATTGATTTCGATTTTCTATCTATTTCTAATTGTCAAAGAGTAATTTATGACTAGCTAATTTATACTGATGATGACTACTTTGTAGTCGAAATACGTATTTATAATACAAAAACTGATCTAGGTATTGGGGTGAATTGGAAATTTTAATACTATATATGTTTCGAAAAGTGATTTCACAGTAATCGATCTACCTTAATATACTTAATAATATATGGGAAAGTAAATTCTAACATATTATACTTATAAGAGAGATATTTTAAATAACAAAAATATAACCATAAATAAATCACCATTATAATAATATTATTGTTCCATAATTTATCGAGTTTTGCCATAGTCGGGTAATTTTCTGGCATTTATTTGTATCCAATTAATATGTGCCAAATATATATATATAAGGATCATGTTTTGTTTATTTATTGAGCATAACAATCCATAATGTAATATAAATATGTATAGGTTTTTATAGTCGTCTACAAAAACGATTCTTTGGATTCCCCGTCCCTTGCCTACATCTAAAATTACTTTTATTTTTAAGTTTTTTATTTGCCGATTTAAAAGTAAGTTTGACTTTGCTCACATCGATTTCAAGATATTTATTAAGGATTATACTTGAAACTGATGAAACACTCAAGTGAAACAACCGAAAAAGTTACACTACATCGGAATAATGACATAGCTGCACTCTATTCGAAGATTTATAGCATGCGATTGTTGTACTATAAGCCACAAAGTAGCGAGCTAATTTTTCAAAAATTTTGAGTTAATTTGTACCTTATTCAATCCCTTTCTGGGAACTTGTTTTGAATAAAAGTTTGAGAATATTTATATTGATTAAAAACTTTTAGCCGAAGCATATTTATCTAAAACGGTGTGAATAAGGCAACAATCAATAATAAAAATTTGAAAAATGATCGCTACTTTTGTGGCTACAGTTTCATGTATTTATTTCATTTTGCGACATTGCCGCTTGGATTGTACATTAGGTGTACAGCCGTACTTTATTTGTTAAATTAATGAACATTGAGAAATACGTGTAGATTGAATCAAAATTATTAGGCTTGGAAAATCTTAGCGTTATCAATATAAGCAATTTTTCAATTTACATTTCTTAGTTTTTACATTTACACAGACATTAAACTTGTATTATGTGTTGACTATTTCAACAAATCGTTCGAAAAAATCATGTTATATTAAGTATTAATTATTTATTTATTTATTTTTGATGTGAAAACATTTGTAGCGAGGCTATGCAAGTATGATTTCTTGTGGGGAGTGAAATGAAATTTCAGATTAGAATATTACGTTTTCTACGTAACGATCGGCTATTTGACACTCGGCAAACATCGACTCGGCATTCGCGTTTTAAATGGGAATTAAACATTGTATATTAATATAACGTGTTTTTAACGGCTGAATCTTTAATATAGTCTATAGTTTCTATAGACATATCTGCATTAACAAAATTTTGGAAATAAATTATTTGTCAATGGATTTCAAAATAAAAAAAAATAACATTTTGAAATGTCAAAATTTCGAATAATTATTTGATATAAATTTTCTATCATAATTTTTTGAAGCCCGAGCAACACGGGATTTTTCTAGCTTGTTCGATATCTTTTTAGAGAATTCCTGAGTCTCGGGCTCAGAACTTTCTTGCATATCAAATATAGCTTGTACTTGAACGAATTTTTTACTTGTGAGAGTATAGCAGAGTTGCAACTAAATTTCAATATAATTTTGTGATCATCTTTGCATTTTCAATTACATTCTTCCTGAGTTACCACGGTAAGTGTTATTGTTTGTTACCTTGGTAACTATCAACAAAGTTATTCTGATATATTCTACGAATTGATTTAATAATTTATATCTTTATTAAATCATATCTTAGAATATATTTCATACCTCATATAAATAATCAATATATTTCAATTAATAAATCTCAATGCAAAAAAAAACAATTAAAATTAATTAAATTATAATTAAACATGCAAAATAATAAATAAAATATTGATTATATATTATAAAGTAAATAATATCGTCTTCCCAGTACCTAGGTGGTCTATTAATATGTTATATAAATTATTATTATTAAGTTTTTTAAGTAAGGTATATATCGGTTCGGTTTCTTCCAAACAATATTATTAGTTACGTTCATTCAAATGCTTAATAATGCGCAACGCGGCGATACTCAATATATAAATACTTTACGATACACGATCATACGTATGGCTGGATTGGATTACAGTATTTAAAAAGGTATTTAACTCTAAAACATAATAATAATATTATATACATTTTTATGATTGTACACAAAATGATGTTTCATGATTTGTTTTCAATAAATATAACCATATTCAACGACACTACTTTAAAAGTATGTATACCGTGAGTTCATTTGAAAAGTTTCCACAAGTTTAGGTATTTCCTAAAATACACATTTTAGGAAAATATATTTCACAGTTTTGTCGTCAAAAGTTGTACAGTTTTAACCCCTTGTGCTTTAATCACGAATCTGACTCATGTAAACTTATTTTTACTTCGTGAAAAAATCACGAGTCTGACTCGTGTAAACTTATTTTACTTTGTGAAAAAACCACGAGTCTGGCTCGTGTAAAGTTATTTTTACTTCTTGAAACAATCACTTGACTGACTCGTGTAAACTTATTATACTTTGTGAAACAATCACGAGCCTGACTCGTGTAAACTTAAACAAAGTAAAGTCTTAAAACAAAGCAGTCTTAAAACTTAAACAAAGTAAAGTCTTGTTGCATTACATATACCTGCGTGTGCTTCGAAAAGTATCCTTCGCGCTTCCAAAATTCCGAGTGATTATTAATTATAAACAAATTATCTATTTTGCTTTTTTGAAATTTTCTTTTAAATAATTTGTTTCAGGTACCCTCCCGTTCAAAAAAAAATGAACTGACCTGAAATGTTAATTTGCTTACATTTCATAAAACTCCTCACTTTTGCAACTCTCTGTATATTATTTATTTATAAACAAGGATAAGAAGTATATTTTTTAAATGTGAAAAAAGAAATGGAAGTTTTATATTTTTTATTTATGTCAACAATTTTAGTAAACAAATCATTTACTACAAGAATAATCTCCGTGCTCAAGTGATATAACTCGCCAGAAATATTGGATGCATGACAAAATTTTCAAACGAAAGTTGTTTGTTTTTATAAGATATTTTGTGTATAACATATTTTGTATATAAAATTGTATATAAAATTTAAAAAAATGGACTCGGCTTAATGGAACAAAAATACAATTATTTAAGTTGTAAATCAATTTTTCTAAAATGAAAATTTTAAAAATTATTTAGCTGAAAACTTTTCAAATGAACACACTGTATAATACCTAAAATATAATATAAACAAAAAATTGAGCACGAAAACATTAAGGGGCGGTACAGTCATGCTCATTAAAATATAATCTATAACAAAACTTTCAATTTTCACCACTTATGACAAAGTGACTCAACAATGTCCTTAAGGTTGATCGGACAGTACAGTACAGTACATTTCATAATAAACAGAAACACTCTTTTTAACAGAAATTAAAAATTTTAATCTGTAAATTAATAATTTAAATAGCATCTAACATCACTAGTAATCGGATTTATGTAATTATTTAATTCCTAAAAATAATAAATAATCTTCTTTTGACGATTATTTTGACGATTTGACGAAAATTTTCGTGAATTTTTTATCTTTTTAATTAAGATATTTACAAAACTCTTCGTCAGACTATTTTTTTTAATAATTTTAACGTAATGTACGAGATGTAATTTATAAAAGTAGAAGTTTTTTATTTTTTAATCTATAGAAAGTGGAGCAACATTATTGAAAATGTATGCGTTCATTCAACATTTTCTATTCACATGTTAAAATTCCAATTTTTAATGATGAATTACATGAAAACCCTTCGTCAGATTTTTTTCAAAAAATAATTTTATACGTAGCTATTAATAATTCAGATTTTTATCTATACATTGTCGATTTTACCTATACATGTATCCGATCAACCGTAAGTCAAACGGATTTAATGTACAATTATTGATTGAACACTACCCATAGTTAATACTTCACAACACTTCCATCAAATATCTGTTTGTGTGTCGTATTCAATTCACTATGATGTCCTATTACGTATTTACTCATGCATTCCCATGGCTATTAAATCCATGTACAAAATTTGCTTAAAAATCGGTTTGTTAGAAGTACATGAAAAGTTAGGTTTGAAGCAAACAAAAATTAATAATAACAATAACCAAAAAACATTTCGAGAACGTGATGCTAAATAAAATCATGTACTTATTTACGAACATTATAAACGATAGTTCACAAAGAGGGTGATAGCCCTCTTGATATGTTATGTGACGTCATATTACTCTTTCACCATTTAAAATACACGTAAAACCCCATTTTTAGTATTTTTGCAAGAAAGAGACAGATAATAATCTTTAAAAGCTTATAGCTTCCTTGATATTTGTCGGATTTTAATTTCGTTTTTAAATATTATTACAGTATTAACAGTATTTTCATATTCTGAAAATAAATGTGAAAAAAAATTTTCATGCATATTCCCTATTGTGCAAATTACTGACACGTCGTATGTTATCTATTAGTGAAAATATCAACCAACATTTTTGAAACTGATATACTATGCTTGAATCTACAAAAAGTATGCAAAATAAATATAAAAAGAAAATAGTTTCTAGGTATTCTAAACTTTAATTCACACATTTATATACGCTCGTTAGAAGCTATAAGTCACCAAAATGCAATGTGCATGCTAATAACTTATATAATTAAACCAATAAAATTAATTTTGCATATAACTGAATAGTCGTAGGCTATCATTTAGTGAAAATTCTAACCAATATTTTTGAAACTTACATACACTCCCGTTCAATAAAATTGAACAGATCTGAATCGTATCAGTCCGTCACAATTTTGATTATTCTTGTAGTAAATGTTTTTTTACTATACTTCCATTTCTTTTTTCACACTTAAAATACGTACTACTTATCTTTGTTTATAAATAAATCATTATACAGAGAGTTGCAAAAGTGAAGAGTTTTATGAAATGTAACAAAATTAACATTTCAGGTCTGTTCAATTTTACTGAACAGGAGTGTACATAAATCTAAAAATAGTGTATAAAATAAATAAAAACAAGATAATAGTTTCTAGATAATTTGAAGTTTAATTCACGTACTTATGTACGCGCGTATAATAGGGAATATGCATGAAAATTTTTTTTCACTTGAATTGAAGCATGTTTACTTGACAAATATCAAAGTAAAATTACTTTTTAAATAACTTTAAAAATAAGCGAGATATGAATGATTGAAATTCCCGATTAGACAAAGAGGGTAACAACCCTCTTGATATGTTATGTGACGTCATATTACACTTTCACCATTTAAAATACACGTAAAACTCCGTTTTTAGTATTTTTGAAAGAAAGAGACACATAATAATCTTTAAAAGCTTATAGCTTCCTTGATATTTGTCGGATTTTAATTTCGTTTTTAAATATTATTACAGTATTAACAGTATTTTCATATTCTGAAAATAAATGTGAAAAAAATTTCATGCATATTCCCTATTAAACCCATTAAATTAATTTTACATATAACTGAGACTTCATATGCTATCTATTAGTGAAAACACCCACTATTTATTTTTGAAAATGACATATTATGTCTGAATTTAAAGAAAACGGATCTTAAACGAATACAAAAAGCAAAAACAATTATTTCTAGATAATTTTTTTAACTTTAATTTATTTGATAGAAACTCTCCTTTTGGTAAAATATTCCTTTTCTCATGCTTTTTATCTCATAACAGAGTTTAAAGAAAATATATTGAATTGGGAATTAGAAAAACAAAAATTAATTACAGGTTTCTAGCATCGCGTCCACTGAAGGGTTAAAAAAATCATACAATTTGAAGAAAAAAAGCAAGTATTAAATGCGTGAGATGTTAAATTATAATTGGTGTTACATGAAGCACAATACATTTATTATTATTACACGCATAAGCTGAACTAGCAGACTCTGTGGTTTAGTGAAGTCAGTCAGCGAAGACTTGAACAACAACAACAAGAAGAAAACGAAGATGGTACTGATGATGAAGATGATCATGCTGCTGATACTGATGATAATATACTTTTTAAAAAAAAAAAAAAGAAAAAAGCCCAGTAGCTGTTTAAATGTCGTCAGGTATGCAACCATTACCAAGTCCGACACATACCTCATGTATTCACCTCCGTTAAGCTAGCAGAGCAAAGTACCGAAAATGAATTTACTACGTACCAGAATTATGTGCTGCAATTAAAATTTTTGTCCTTTTTTAATTTCGGCGGAAATTGTAAATTAAAAGTGCTCGGCTAGCTTAACATCAAGACAGCAGAGCATCGGGTATAAAGTATCCCGAAAATGAATTTACTACCTACCAGAATTAAGTGCTTTTTATGTGCTAATTATGTGCTACAATTAAAATTTTTGTGCGTTTTTTGTTTCGGCCGGAATTGAAAATTAAAAATGCTCAGGTAGCTTAACATCAAGACAGCAGAGCATCGTTTGTAAAGTCCCGAAAATGAATTTAATACGTACCAGAATTAAGTGCTAATTTTGTGCTGCAATTAAAATTTTTGTGCTTTTTTGTTTCGGCGGAAATTGTAAATTAAAAGTGCTCGGTTAGCTTAACATCAAGACAGCACAGCATCGATTATAAAGTGCCCCGAAAATGAATTAACTACCTATGAAAATTAAGTGCTAATTATATGCTGCAATTGAAATTTTTGTGCTGTTTTGTTTCGGCGGAATATGAAAATTAAAAGTGCTCAGCTAGCTTAACATCACGACAACAGAGTATCGGTTATTAAGTCCCGAAAATGAATTTACTACCTACCAGAATTAAGTGCAAATTATGTGCTGCAATTAAAATTTTTGTGCTTTTTTGTTTCGGTGGGAATTGAAAATTAAAAATGTTCGGCTAGCTTAACATCAAGAAAGCAGAGCATCGGTTATTAAGTCCCGAAAATAAATTAACTAGGTACCAAAATTGAGTGCTAATTATGTGCTGCAATTAAAACTTTGGAGCTTTTTTTGTTTCGACGGAAATTGAAAATTAAAAGTGCTCGGCTAGCTTAACATCAATACAGCAGAACATCGTTTGTAAAGTCCCGAAAATGAATTTAATACGTATCAGAATTAAGTGCTAATTATGTGCTGCAATTAAAATTTTTGTACTTTTTTTGTTAAGCAAGCCGACCACTTTTAATTTTCTATTTCCGCCGAAACAAAGAAAACGACAAATTTTTAATTGCAGCACATAATTATCCCTTAATTTTGGTACGTAGTTAATTTATTTTCCGGACTTAATAACCGATGCTCTGCTGTCCTGATGTTAAGCTAGCCGAGCACTTTTAATTTACAATTACCGCCGAAACTAAATAAGCTCAAAAATTTTAATTGCAGCACATAATTCTGGTACGTAGTAAATTCATTTTCGGTACTTTGCTCTGCTAGCTTAACGGAGGTCATGTATTCGTACGTTGTGGATTGTTATTTAATTCCATTACATACACAAGATGGTTCGATTAAAAACTCTTCTTCAAGACTCCGTTTACATTGTGTACGTATTTATATAAGCTGCAGCTGTTAAATAAAAGAAGAAGCAAATAGTGGAAACATATATTACACAACTTTATATACAAACCAACAGCAATTATTACAAACTGATTTTGTTTATGCGTAAGACTTGATATTCGAAACAAACTTTTAATCTGTTTGATATTTGGCTGTGAAGTTTATAATCACGTGATTCTTTCAATCGATCATTTGAAATGATCTTGATCTTTTGGTGCATGGTGAGAATCCGATCAGAGTGTATTTGCAGCAAATAACGAAACGCTGAAGTAACAATCGACTGATGTAGATCGATACTACATAATTTTCTATCCAGCGCTATTGTACAGTGTTTGGGAGTATTTATCAAACAGTATACAGACCAAATGTAAATGTACACTCCCGTTCAATAAAATTGAACCAACCTGAACCGAATCAGTCTCTCATAATTTTGATTATTCTTGTATTGAATTTTTTGACAGATACAACATTTTATTTTATTTTTATACGTAAAAGGGAGATATAACACTTAACATGTATTTACATTACATATTTTTACTCTATCAATGACTTCTTTACATCAATAAAAAATATAAAACTTTCATTTCTTTTTTCACATTTAAAAAATATACTACTTATCTTTGTTTATAAATAAATAATATACAGAGAGTTGCAAAAGTGAGGAGTTTTATGAAATTTAAGAAAATTTACATTTGAGGTTGATTCACTTTTATGTAACGGGAGTGTCATACATCACATGTATAAGCGAAACAACAAGCCTATCTGTCACATAAAGAGTGTGATACCCAATTCTTCACAATAATTTTGTTAGGGTGTCACATGATTTTTGGATATTGTACTTTATAGAATGATCGTGTTAGAGTAGAAGATAAAAAAAAAGAAACCAACTGCCTTAAACCTAATTCTAGAATATTTAGCTACACAATTTTGAATTAAATTTAATCTTTATTTTTCCAATAATAAAATATGTCGGAATATGTTTGTTGATAGTTACTGAGGTAACAATATATAGTTTTCTAAATTACAGAGGCCATACATAGTGATTCCGCAAATGGTAACTAAATATAAAAGTATATTGAGATTTAGTAGCGAGTTTACTACAATTGTTATTATTTTGGTAAAGAGTTACATCCCCAACTAGAACATTAGAACATTTAAATTTGACTATACTGTTGAAATTAGGTACATGAATGTCTTCATCATTATAACTCTATGTTTCTGATAAACGAAAAATTTTCGAATTACGAGCCACATTTTGATGGATTCGTAAGCTTCTTATATTTAATGTATATATTGATGAGCTTGGCCTGGTCTTGATCAATTTCACTAACTCTGATTCTAATGTAAATAATGCATTTAATGCCAGTCTTTCAAACTCTACTTTTGAAGAGGTGATACTGGATCTGTTCTACCTTGACAAAATAAAGAATCATTGGTTTTAGGCACAATGTATATTTTTCCTATTGTAGTTTTTCACTACTATTGTATCATTTTATTAAACTTTTGTGTCTTAAGAGTAGACTTGATCCTATCTAATATAAAACTTTTTAACAAAAAATAGAACCGACGAAAGAAGAAAGTAATTGAAAAACAAAAAATAATAACTTTGTAACAAAAAATGAAACCTTCGAAAAAAGAAAGAAAAAAATAAAAAAGTAACTTTTTAAATACCTAAATAAGTTTGAGTTACTTTTTTGTGCCTTATTGTGTCATTAGAACTAGATATGTGTGTCCACAGAATCGGTTCACAGATGAAAATTCAGTGATCAACAATCAACCATTCCCTATTTTTCAACCTTTAGGGGCGAAATTTTTTTTTCAAATTTATATGGTACCAATTTCGAAGTATACCCTTTCCAATAAAAAAAGAATTATCGAAATCAGACTACTCTGTAAAACATTATCCGTGATCATACATAAACAAAAATTCAGTGGTTGGCTTGAGAACCTTCTTCGTTTTTTTCGTCAGTTAAAAAAACATTCAAACTGCGCAAAGATATTGAGTGCTTTCAAATAGTGTTTACAGGCAGAACGTATATTAGGATATTTATAATATTTTTCTTCAGTGGAAGCGCTGGGAAGTCTTATTTTTTTATCTTTTTGTGGCTAAAATTTGAAAAATTTGGTTTCAAATTAATATGGGACCAACTTTGAAGTATACCCTAATCCAACAAAAAAGAATTATCAAAATCGGACTCTACTTTATAAAAAGTTATGCGTGATCATACATAAAAAATATATATATATATATATATTTTTTTTTAATGTATATATATATACATATATATATATATATATATATATATTATATATATATATTATATATATATACCTCCTTCTTTTGTCGGTGTTGTTTAAAAAGAAGTATAACTTCCAACGAGCGTACATAAGTACACACACAAGCACACATTTTTTTAAAAACTTTATAACAACAAGGTTAATAAATTAGACACTATGATAAACGTTGTTTTAAAATATTCTTTGAATTACACAGTTCATTTAATTGAATTGTTTTAATCAGCATAATTGAAACTATGTTTATTGTGCTAACAAAAAAATACGCTAAAAATGAGTCAGTTGATTCATACGAAGAACTAATAGAACAGAATTATAGTATATACCACACTTAAACTACGCAAGTGACCCGTGCATAACCTTCACCGAGAAAACTATTTATCTATTACCCCCTTCTAACATAAAACAAACGGACCGATTATCGTTGTCTGGCGCCAGACCAATGCATTTGTTGTGATTATTCTCGAATATTATTTTCTTATTTAAAATGGAAAATAATTTGTGCATAATTGCACTTGCATTGAAATGCTAAAAATTATCCGATTGACCTTCGCATTTTTATTTTTTTAAATATACATGATAATTTTTCTTTTCATATGACTATGAAATTACGAACCCCCCACATATGAAGAGACAATGCCATATTTAGAATAGAACTAATCACAATAATCATGTCTTTTTCTAATGGCTGCACCACAGCTACACCTATTTATAAAAATAATTTAGTATTTCTGTGCAGAAGTTTGTGTGTTTATATTAAGTTTGGATTCGGCAGTTATTTTTAATATTTATAGTGTTATAATATCAATTAATAATCGATATATGATAAAATATTACAAAAATGGAATTGGAATATTAAATACATTGTCAGGAATTTATTGCTTAGTTGATTGTTGAATGCATAAAAGCTACTGAGGAACGTAACTTCCATTGGAACGAATTGAAAAAAATTTGAAAACAATAAGCGATCAAGATTTTAATAATAAAACCTATTTTGACAAAATGGAAACCCGACTTCTAAAATCAAATATTCTATAACAAAAGATTCACTAAAAAAATAATTGTATATTCTTGTGCCAATTTTAGTTCACCAAAGCAAAAATTTTTAAATATATATGTACAATTATTGTTATTTTTGAAGGCGGTGTCAGCATAGAGAAATTCACAAAACTTTTGGACACCGCCTCCAAAAATTACAATAATTGTACATATATATTTAAAAATTTTTGCTTTGGTGAACTAAAATTGGCACAAGAATATGAAATTATTTTTTTACTTTTTAGTGCATTTTTTGTTATAGAATATTTGATTTTAGAAGTCGGGTTTCCATTTTGTCAAAATAGGTTTTATTTCTCGCTTTTTAGTGACTTTGAAGTTCTATAACTGATTTTATTTGTCTAAATATAGGTAGACCTACTAAACGACCAACTAATTTTTAGTGAATTTTTTTACAACACTTTTATTTTTACCCATTTTTTTTTTTTAATAATTTTTAGTGCATTTTTTTATAACAGATTTTTAGTTTTTTTTACAAGCATTTTGTTTTTTTTTTTGTAAAAATTTTTTTTTTTGGGATCGGTTTTTTTTTTGTATAAATTTTTTTGAAGTCGGTTTTTTAAAAAATTTTCTTATTTTCCCATTATGAATGAGTATACCCTTTCAAAAAAAAAAAATTCGCAGAAATCGCATATAAAATGAGGATTTTCCTCGATTTCCCGGAGATCCCTTCATCAGAATGCGATTTGGTGACAATGGGACCATTCAAAAATTCAAAATCGGTTCATCAAAAAAAAAATTTAAAAAAATACAGACGAATTGAGAACCATCCTTCTTTTTTGAAGTCGGGTTAATAATATCTAACCATAGTTATTCAAATAATAAAACTTATACCACAATTTGTAGATAGATAAATACATTTTGGGGTCTAAAAAGTATAGCACTTCGACCTTATGGCCCATTCTGCTCCCCCTTCTACTTCAGTCTGACGAGATTCGCTTCTCCTATATGTTGGCAATAGCCAAGAGTTTGCTCAGGAGAGATAACCTCTTGGTTGCACTCTGAGTACCTTCCCAAGCTCCTGCCTCGGTACTTTTTCCCAGTGATCACGGTGTTTAGTATTTTACCACTCGTTGATCACCAATTCTTGCAGTTTACATGCAGTCCTTGGTATTCCTAAAATAGGCTCTGAGCCAACAAAGGGTATTCCGACCGAATTTTTATTTTAAAAAAAATACCAAGAAAGCTTTTGTCGGTATTTCAATTGCTACGAAATCATCGTCAGTAGGAAAATTTGGTATAATATATTGTAAAAATTAAATTAAGCGTATCGAAAAAACAAATTTTTACACACATTAAATAAACTATTAACAAGATCAAGGAATAATCGCTTGGATGGAATTCGTTAAAATTGTTAAAAGTTAATTTGGAGTATTTCATAATTTTTACTAATAACGAACTATTTGAATTTAATGTGGCTTTGTATTAAGTTACCTGCTTTTTTATTTTAATCATACATGTTTCCCTTGAGAGAATGATGGAAGTCACATGATGTATTTAGGATGAACTTGTTTGAGTTTCAAAATAATTATAATTCCATTAAAAAAATATATTACAATTATTATGTAGTGTATGTAATTGAATATAACATATATATATATATATATATATATATATCTTTATATATATATATATCTTTATATATATATATATATATATATATATATATATATATATATATATATATATACATATATCTATCTATATGTATATATATATATATATACATATATATATACATATGTATAATATATATGATATGATATTATTTATTCATTAATTAATTAATAAAACAAAACATGTATTAATAATTTAATATATTTATTTATTTTTATAATAATTATTATAATATAAATAAATATTATACTTAATGTTAATTTTATTAATAATATTATTATTATTATATACTTATTTGTTTTAATAAAATTGATTTATTGTTATTAAATTATAAATATTATTATTGTATTAGAAAAT
Organism: Nineta flava; assembly: GCA_963920215.1. Lineage (NCBI taxonomy): Eukaryota > Metazoa > Arthropoda > Insecta > Neuroptera > Chrysopidae > Nineta > Nineta flava. Next base: position 2,745,754 of record OY986041.1, read on the forward strand.
CGGTTGTTACTATAGATAAAATTGTTAAATATCATTTCGAAAAATAAACTGCTCTTATTATATTAATGTATTTTTTTAAGTTGCTGAAGAAGTCGCAATCATAATTCCCTTGAAAAACATTTCATATTTTTATTTTCAGAACAATTAAATGAGTTACAATCGTTTATAATTAGTTTACGAACGAAAAATAAAAAAAATAAATGTATTAGTTAATTATAAAAGCATAGAGCGCTTTGTGTTGAAAAGCACATCAGACACCTTCAGCTTTTTATGTGTTACCTACAAATAAAAGTGTTTAATTTAGTTTTAAGAAAATAAAAAAGCTTTTAAGTGAGCTTCAAATCTTATAATCAATATTCGATTTAAATATTGATATGAAAAAAATTAACTCGTCAACCAGGAATCGAACTTCGGACCTCTCATTTTATTTATTATATTTTAGCTAAGGTTTCAGATAAGGTGATTATACCAAAATATCTTGGTATATCCCTACAAGTCTTCACGTGAAGTTGTAGCGGTATCGCATTTTCATTGAATTATGACATATTATGTTTATTTATATGTAAATTATCAAAGTTGTTAACATTCAAAGCAACCGTGATAATAGAGAGAAGTTATAGTTGTTAAGCAACAGATAAAAATGATAAATAAAATTATAATAATAATTTAATGAAAATGCGATACCGCTACAAAGTCAATAAAAAAAGCATGCGGAAGAGAATTGTAACTAATGATTCTTTCGAAATCGTCCGTAAAACACTCCGTATAATTAATATTCAATAATTGAACTTTTTCATGGTACATTATGTATACTGTGAATGTTTATATATACAGAGATAGATAGTATGATATAAAATGTAATCACGTGTCCATTACGTGCCATATATTAGAGGGAAAAAAAATTATGATTACCATAAAAATAATACAACACATAATATTAAATGTAAGTATGTTTTATCTTCTTATAAAAAAAATAAATAAATATTTTGAAAGAAAAAATAGGACTTTTAATAATTTTGTTTGATCATTCGAAGGACTGCCACAAAAAACTTTCTCCCAGTTCGTTAATCGTTTGTTTATTTATAGAATAAATCATCCAGTACCATCATTTTCGTGTATTAATTTACAAAATTTGATAGTTTGTACATAGACACACAACAGTCTTAAAATAAAATAAGTATTATAATATAGCACCGTTGTTCGACAAAGACCAGTTTTGAAGTGGCTTGAATTGACTTTTATCCTATAAACCGTTACAGTGTGTTTATATAATACTCATTTTATTTTAAGACTGTTGTGTGTGTTTGTACAAACTATAAAATTTTTTTGGTAAAGTAAGTAAACAACCATAGCTATATTCATTTTAGTCACCATTATACACCAATCTCTATCAGTATAAATTGTATATTGTTTTGTACCTGAATTCCTATTTTTGTGTATCATATTATTACAACAACGTACATTGTTGTTATATTTTACACTAATGATCAAATCATTGTATTTTAATTATTAATTTTAATGACTGTTCATCACAACATGTCATTAAATATTTGTTTTTGCAAATGTAAACTCATTTTGTTTTACAAGATTTCTTCATTATCTGGTTAAAAAAATGTTTTTACACATATATATATATATATATATATATATACAAATATATATATATATATATATATATATATATATATATATATATATATATATATATATATATATATATATATATATATATATTAGATAAAACAGATCTCCAACTTTATTACTTGTTAATAAAAAAAAAATTCAATATTTTTGTCGCGTTTTAATAATAATTTAATTGAAATTATTGTAGATATCCAAGATAAATATTTCTAATAAAATATTTTCTTTATTTTTGCAATCAAGTATGATTTTTTCTTTCATTATTTTTCTAATAAATATTATACTTCCATCATTATTAAATTTTTTTTTTTTTTTTGAAAAGGAAAAGGAAAAAGAATAACATGCCATAGTGCTGTCAAATAATAAGTCATTTATGGGGCAGTTGGAAAATAATTTTAACAATTAATTTAATGAAGTTCTGATCTTAGTTTTATGAGATTTCGAAATTGTTTCTAGTAGTTTCACCGAAACTCGTGCATGTTGGAATGTTTCGATAAATAGGATGTTCTCAACAGGGTTTGAGCGAGAAATTGAGTCTTCCAACCAATTAAGAGAATAAATTTAATTATATTTTTTTTAAATTTTTTACTAATTTATTCTTGATTAAAATACTAATGTTCAAATCAAAGGATTTGAAATAGCACTAAAAAGAATCTTATATCATCAAATCGTTATATGATATGCTTAATGTCCCATTATCAAACTGACAACTGTCGCATTTGCTATTTTTGTCTGTTTAAGCAGGAAAGACAAAGATATCGTCAGTGATACTGTTTGAATGTGTTTTGATGCGTGCTCTTTGAACAAAGCTTGTAATAAATTACTAAATACATCGGGTAAGCTCGTATTCAATTTAAAATGTGATCGGGAATATTTGATTTATTACGTGTCATTTTCAATGATTTCGTGAGAACATCTGACTAGCATAGTGTATCGAATTGTATTGATTCTGTCATCGATCAAATAACAGTGAATGGCTTACTCACGGCTTATGGAAAGTAATTTATCACCGCGTAACATTTTTTATCTATTATAAGAAGGATATTGCAGTGTTTTTTCTAGGTCTATGAGTAACAATTTCGACTTATTTGAAACCATTTAATATTTAATTAAATTTATAATAATTCTATGAATTACACAAATAAAATATTATTTTCAAGTAAGAATTTTTAATATCTCTATCGTTTCAAATAATATAACAAGAGAATATATCACTTCCTGGTATATTTTTATGTATAAAAATTTTTGAAGGTCATTTCTTGTTGTTAATCAAACTTATATACTGAAATTATATTTATATAGATTGTGTGTATTTTAAATCATTTTATCACACAAATTACTGTATAGCATCTATATTAACATATATCATAAAAATTCTATAGTTATGAGATATCTAACTCGTTAATTTTTTGATGAGATTGATTGATTTAAACTTTATCATTGAAGATATTTTTAATACTTCTTTATCAATTCGTGTTTGTTTTACTTGTATACAAGCAGAGATGTATACAAACATTTACTGTTTTATACAGTATAGTACTCTTGTTCATAAGAATTGAACCAATAAATCCCATTCTAAGTGTATATATGTTACTAAATATAGGTATAATTTTACATACGGTACCAATTAGAATATTTCAACTGGTTCAATTTTTATGAACAGGATTGTACTTACAATTCTACATATAATTTAAGATGAAATTGTGATATATTGATATTATGAACAAAACTTTCAAACAAAAGTTGTATCGTTTACAAAAAAGAACATTTATTATTCTTAATGCAGGTCTCTGTATTTCAATCGATTTCAAAGCTCTTGCATACACCCTATTAACATGCTTTGATTAGCTCGACTTGTATGTATCTATCTGTTTATGTATGTATGTATTAATGTAATGGAATTTTTTAAGTGAGTTTTCTCATACTTCCGTGCGTATTAATTTGAAATTTCAGACGAATTGAAAACCGATGACAATACGGTAATATAAAAAAAAATTTTTAATAAAAACAAAAATTTAAATTTGTTAATAGCAAAAATATAATGTTGCATACCTCTAACTTCTATATACCGATTTATAGTGTGATATTAAGTATGGTTTATAGTTTCTATGGAAATGATATCAACAAAATTTTAATAAAAAATTAACATTTCCAACTGTTAAAATTTAGAACAAAATTTGTCATAAATTTCCTAGGCTTTATTCCAAATATACTTTCTTTGGTAAGAATTGGATTCATTCCATCACTCGTGGGAAAAATAATGAAGACTAAACCTACTAACTAAAAAAAATTGTTGTTTTAAGACTAAAAAATAAAATAAAATTTAGAGTCTAAAAAAACTAAAAAAACATCCATTTATTGCAATATGAACTTAACAACAAAATTAATCTTAATGTAAACAAAAGCATGGGGTGCTCTCTATTTACTCTTGTAAAAGTAGAGCTATTATGAAGACGTAATTAGAGCGCACCCCATGCTTTTGTTTACATGAAAGTTATTTTTTTTGTCAATCTCATTATTCTATTTTACATTATTTTACATTTTTAAATTCATACTCTTAAGGTATTTCCAAACTATATCAGCTGCTCGAGTACCCGCGCGAAAAGAACTGTATAAAACATTATATGTGTAAAAAAAATATGTTGGTACTCCTGCATGTGTTTGAAAACAGCTGTCCGTTGTCGCCAGTGTTCCCATTCTTCACATAACATATCATACATATACTAGTCATCATACATATACTAGAATATAATTTCAAACGACTTTCAAACAACGCGTCGGTACTCAGGATGCCAACTGAACCATAAAAAATAACCTTCAGCTGCGGACATGAAAAAAATGCACTTTTTTACGCTTATTTTATCAAAAAACTTAACAACCCGATGGTCATTCTCCCAAAGTTTTAAGGAAAAATATTTCTAAGCAATTGAGGAAAGTATGTGTATTTCAGAACAACCGGTGACTATATTGAGAGAGTTCGAAGTGAAAACAGTTGGAATCGTGCATTTTATTTCACCATGTTTATACAGATGCGTGTTAAATTTCTCCAACTTACATAACGATTTTCTCAAAATCGCCATAGTGATAGATTCTGAAAAAAATTCAGCTGATTTGTGAGGATTCATTTTACTAATATTGTGAATTTCGTGAAGTTCTTGACAACCTAATAATAGTTTGGAAATACCTTCATTTTATTATATGAATATATTTGAACATATTTTATTAAAACAGAGACTTGTTGAAAAGGATGCTGCAAATAATTAAATTCGCATATAGTTTTTTCTTGAAAAAAAGCCTTGGCGTAAATTCTCATATATACCCTAAAGGACTTGTTTGACCTGTACCATTATCTCAGTATGGGTATAATATAATAATTCATTAATATATATACAGACCGTTTTCAAAAGCATTTCTAATAGAGAATCAATTTTAAAATAAATAAAATATTTACTACAAAACCATACATGCACATACATACTGAAACTGAATGCCTGGACAGGAATATTGGGTACCATATTATAGGAGCATTCTTCATTGCCGGATCTTTAGATTCTCAAAAATATTTGAGTTTGTTACGAAATAATATTTTGCCAACTGTTAGAGCTCTTCCTAATTTAGACCTGGAATCTGTATGGTTCCAACAAGATGGTTACCATGCACACAATGCCATAATAAGGCTGTTCATGGAACACACTTTTATGAGTGGTTTTGGAACCTTCAAGTGGCCAGCCAGATCGCCAAATCTATCTCCAAACGATTTTTTTTTGTGGGGTTTTCTCAAAATACAGATCTATTCGCGGAATACGCCTGTTCGAATATTTCTCCTCAAATGCTAGAAAATACCCGGGTAGATTTCTACAATCGACTCGGATATTGTTTAGCAAATAATGGAGGAATATTCGATCCGATGGTTTAACTCTTTTTTTTTGTTGGAATTCAATATTTTTTTCTTTTTGGGGTTTTTATTTTTAAAACGGTGTGATACCGTTAATAGAATGCTATCATTTATTTTCAAACATTCCACATACAAATAATAAGGGATATTCAAAAAACAATTTTCAATTTTTATAAGTAATGCTAAGCTTAAGAAGACAACAATGAACATATTTAACCCACTCTCATTACATGTTAATGCAGTACAAAACAGACCAGAAAGCATACACAACAGACACACTAAAGAGTACCCCCACTATTTTTATTTCATTATTAAGCATATTGTGTATAGTTATTATAGTAAATAATATTTAACATTGATTCTCTATTAGCAATGCTTTCCAACACATACGGTATATTGTATCCATTATAATATAGTTAGGTATCTAACCTGTTCTAATATTAATGTAATAAACTTGTCAACAAAAATCATTTTTAAAATATATGACTCGAGAACTAATAATAATAACAAATAGTTTTAGGTCCGTCTGTCTGTCTGTATTGCGTAATGAATTTTTATTTGAGTTGTGTAGAGAGAAAAAAATGAAAGTGAGGTTAATTAATTTTTAAAAGTTATAATAATGATAGATGTTTAACTGTGATAACAAATTCAATAACTTTTTAAATATTATACATACAGGCTGTTTCGGAATTGCACAGGGTCCTCTTTTTGGGCATTTGTTTATTCTCCTGTAAAAAATAAACAGAAAAGGGCAACATGCAATCATATATCTCAAATTATTTTTTGATGTGAAAACACCTATAGCGAGGCTATGCAAGTATGATTTCATATGGGGAAGGAAATGCAATTTCAGATTTTACGATTTCATACACTGATATACTCTGAGAAAGAAATCCTTGTTTTCATTCAAGAATTTATTTACTTGAAGATATTTATTCGAGTAAACAAATTCTTGACAGAAAACAAGGATTTCTTTCTCAGAGTATATTATTTTGAAGAAAACATATTTACTTGGTTCAAGAAATCCCTTCTATCAGTGTAGTAAAGATCGGTATGTTAGATCTTTAATATACTTTATAGTTTCTACAGAAATAACTGCAATAACAAAATTTTGGAAATAAATTTTTTGTCAATAAATTTTAAATATCAAAAAATTAACGTTTTGGAATATCAAAATTTAGAAACAAATAATTATTTGATGTACATTTTATTTGATGTACAGGCCGGGCAAAGCCGGTTTTTTTAGCTATTAGGATATGTTTTCACATAATGCTGGAGTCTCGGGCTTAATTTTTAATTTTTTGGAGATATTAAAAGCTAAAGAAATTTATTTATCAATAGTAAATTTCATAGCCATTTTAAGGCAAGATGATCGGGAGGAATCGCTTTGTGGAAACTGTGCAGAGTCATTGTGATACTATTTGACTTTCCAGAGAAGCGTAAGTACAATCCCTTTCAAAAACATTGAACCAGTTGAAACACTTTTAGTGATACTGTATTTGATGTTATACATAAATGCAGTATTATATGCGCTTAGAATGAGACTTACTGGTTCAAGTATACTGAAAGGGAGTGTATGTCGTTATACAGCATGCAACAAAAATCGGAGACCATATTTAATAATTACCCTTTGAATTTTAAAGCGCATGTTATGACTACCAAAGATATGGGACACAGGATAATAGTTAAACTGCTTCATGCATTGTAGTAAAATAGAAAACACGTTGTTCATTCATTGTCTGAAACACTCAGTATATATAAGTACTAAAAATCACTTAATATTAATAATAATATTTTAATTAAAAAAAGTTAATATTATCAGTGTTATTAATCAAAATTATTTATTAAAAAAAAGAATTAGGGCATTATTATTTTCACTTAAGGTTGACCGAACAGTACAGTACAGTTCATAATAAACAGAAACACTGTATTTAACAGAAATTTAAAATTTTAATCAGTAAATTAATTATTTAAATTTAGATAGCATCTAACAACTATCACTAGTAATCGGATTTATGTAATTATTGATTTGCTAAAAATAATAAATAATCGTCTTTTGACGATTATTTTGACGATTTGACGAAAATTATCGTGATTTTTTTATCTTTTTAATTAAGATATTTACAAAACTTTTTTTTTTCAAATTTTAACATAATGTACGAGATTTAATTTATAAAAGTAGAAGTTTTTTACTTTATAATCTAAAGAAGGTGGAGCAACATTATCGAAAATGTATGCGTTCATTCAATATTTACTATTCACAACATGTTAAAATTCCAATTTTTAATGGTTAATTACATGAAAATCCTTCGACAGATTTTTTCCAAAAAGTTATTTTATACGTATGAGTTAGCAATCAATAGCATATCAAAAATTCAGATTTTTATCAATACATTGCTGATTTTACCTATACATGTGTCCGATCAACCTTAAATATGCACGTTGACAACTTTAAATTTTATTATTTAAAAAAAAAATATTCAAATATGTAAAATTTTTAAATATTAACAAATCAATCAAATTGTTTAAATACCATGTGTACTGAGATCAATTTGTGTGGTAATTCAAAATTGTGTGCCATACGAATGTTTTACCTAATAAGCAATAAATTTTACATTCAATTTGAGCTCATTGCTGCACAGGAAAAAGAAGGTGAACAATTTCGTTCATTTTTGTTTCGCCCGCCTAGCTCCTAAACTATCGAATCAAATGGATAGAAAATTTGTAGAAAGCTTGAGGTTATTAGGGCCTAGATAGTAAAATGTTCTCTGACCATCTTCATTGGTTATTATTTAAAAGATGCAAGTAAGTGCAAAAATTATTGTGCCCGATTATGATGGTCTTTACCGCCTATTCAATTATTTGAAGCAGGTCGGGAGAAGACCATATTGAGATTTACTTTAGGGGGATTTGTTTCTGAGTGTTATATTTCTAAGTAGGTTTTTTTTTATTTGAATATATTTCGTAAATTTGTGGCTATTCACATTTCAACAAATTGGGAAATCGTTTCATGACACATTTCCAATAGCTTATACAGAGTGTTCTGAAATTCGTTCAGGAAAACTATACCACAGTGTAAAGCTGCCAAAAACAAAAACATTTAATATAGTTTTTCGATTTGAAACTTACTTTTTGAGATATAATTAGTTAAACATTAATTAATTCAACCAATCACATATACATTTTTGTATTTTTCCTGGTGTCGCTACACTAATTGAGAACTCTGATTGTCGATACTCTAGCATGCTCTACTGTGGCCGCCCTACTCCACTATTGTGTCCCCACCTCTTTACACTATACGCTCTGTGATTGTTGGAGGAGGACGGCTACAGTAGAGCATGCTAGAGTAGCGACAATCAGAGTTCTCAATAAGTGTAGCGACACTCGCAAAAATTCAAAAATGAAAATGTAAAGGGTTGAATTTATTAATGTATAATTAATTATATCTCAAAAACTGAGCGTCAAATCGAAAAACTTTATAAAACTGTTTTGTTTGTTTTTTGAAGCTTTACTGGTACAGTTTTCCTGAATGAATTTCAGAACACCCTATATGTCGCGGTAACGTACACAGACAAAAACCCCTTGAACTCGGCCCGTCGCACTATCGTGCTCTAGACGTAGGTCTTTGTGTCTGAGAAAGGCCTACCATCAAAACCATGCATCATAAATATTCTAGAGTACTTCCAGTTTTCCTAAAAAATTGATAGTTGGAAAGAAGATAGATGTTAGGATGAAATCATCCAGAAAAGTCTCAAAACCGGACATTCTTCTAGATTATATTGGGATCTATGTTTATCGATTGACATCTGAATGAAGTCAATATCGATATTGTTTCTCGAGTTTTCATGCTGAGCATAAAAATAAATTTTGTGCAGCAAAATTTTTACGACTAACGAACGAAAACATCAAAAATGGTGTTAACAGACTCTGATGACGATAAAACGTGAAGATATAGTGACGATTTTGGTTTCGATTATCGGACCGATTACTATAACTTCCTTATAACCAGTTCGTGTTGTCCAGCTGTTAAAGACACCACTTTACTTGGAACTGGGAGGTTGCTGGTACGATTCCGCACGATGGCAGTTTATCAATTAAATTAATTTAAAAAAAATTATTGACTAAATTATCGGCGCATGGACAAGATGAAAAGTAACCCGCTATGTTTGTGAAGGTTTTCTACGGTATCCTGTTAAGAACCCAAAGAAATATCGGTTTAGGTCCTATTAAAGTCGGCTGCAGTCACACAATCTTCCAATTCCTAATCTACATACAAATTCCTTCTCCTTCAGGGGTCGATAAAAAATGCCTAACAAGGCCTACTTGCCAAGTTTCGATCTCTCCTTTGCTACTATTACTAAACTTCTCCATACTGGGTTAAGTTAAATAAACCTTTGTGGCATTGCAGGATTTTTATAATATTAATTTGAAAGCATTGAACAAACAATCTGTGTAAGGAGATGCGACCCAACTAAAATAATAAAAAATTCCAAAATAAATGAATAATTATTTGGAAGTGTATTTATTGACAACTTTTTTTATCTTACATGATATAATTTTTTATTTTCTAAAATATATGCATGTCGCAGATGGATAGTCCAATCCGCTGTTTTACAAAATCGCTAGTTGTTTTACATAACAACTCCGTTATGTAAAACAACTGAACGACAGTTCAGCTGGATTGTCATTGCGATACGTTTTACAAAACTGCTACCAACGTTTAGACGTAATGCAGAATAGCTAATCTGTAGTCACGAAGCGCGTTTTGATATAGGGAAATATATAGAACGCCTCTTAGTGTGGGACCCAAAAACACGCAAAACCCGACCAACTCGGGGTATGACCGATGAAGAGACAGATTGTAGTACTCGGTTGTAATAGTTACCTTATTTAATTTCAAAAATTTTTGACACTATATCTAAAATATATAGAACTTGTTAGGACAAAGGAGCTTTGATAATGGGAGTTCAATTAAAATTCCGTTTAAACTAAAATCTACAATCTGACGTTTCATATCACGCTGTTTTACATAACGTCTAATCGTTGATCCGCTGCATTGATAAATGCAAAACGTTTAAGCAATATGACGTGTTAAAGTTCAGTAATTATGTAAAACCGCTAAACGTTGTTTTACATAATGGAGTTGTTATGTAATACAACTAGCGGTTTTATAAAATAGCGGATTCGACAATCCATCTGCGACACACATATATATATATACATATAATTTTAAAATAAAATAAAATTAATTTATCGATACAAATTATAATTTATAGATCATCTTATGTGGTCTAGTATTTTTAATAAGTACATAAACATGCTGCTGTTGCTGCTGCACCAGCTGTTTTGGGTTGGGTTGGGTTCTTGTTGTGGTCCACACTCACAATGTTTAACATGAATAACAATTTAATATTATTTTAATTCAGTTCAACCTTTTATATCATCTAATTTCAGGAGAACAAAAAAAAACACAATGTTTTATTTGACTAATCATAGATATTACTTCTTTACCTCTATACAGGGTGTTTCTGAAATTCATTCAAGAAAACTATACCACGATGTAGAACTGCAAAAAACAAACAAAAAAGTTGAATACAGTTTGTCGATTTGACACTTATTTTTTTAAGATTAAATACAATCAATTAAACATTGATAAATTCAACCAATCACACAGAGCGCATAGTGTAAAGAGGCGTGGCCTCAGCAGTAGAGCGTGGCGCTTTACCTTGTAAAATCTGGCAGACGCCTTTTAAAATCTCGTAAGAGAGAGTTAAGCAAGTTAAAATATCGACAATCAGAGTTTTGAATAAGTGTAACCGGTGTCACTGCTCGCAGACGGTAAGAGGCCCCGCCTCCTTACACTATTTGCTCTGTGATTGGTTGAATTTATCAATGTTTAATTGATTGTATTTAATTGATATCTTAAAAAATAAGCGTCAAATCGAAAAACCTTATTACACTTTTTTGCATCTCTAAACCGTGGTATAGTATTCTTGAATGAATTTCCGAACATCCTGTATATACGGAATTGTTTTGACAGGTGAACATCGATTTAACCGAATCTTTACGTTATGCAGTTTTCTAATACTAAATTACGCATTTTTTATGATTGTTGGGCCTGTAGATTAGATTAGATTATATTCGAGTCAGGAGACAGTCTTATAAAACTCCTCATTTTATACTGCGACCAATTTATTGTACCTCATTTCCTTCCAAGGTGTTCCAGGAGTCCTATAGTCTTAATAATTGCAGGGGTCAGTAAGTATCCACAAATGTTTTATAATACTCGAATTAGAAACTTCAAGTAAACAAATTCTTGAGTGAAAACAAGGATTTCTTTCACAGAGTATATTATTTTGAAGAAAACATATTTACTTGGTTCAATAAATTCCTTCTATCAGTTTAGGTTACACGTCGTAACTATCAACAAATATTTATTTTGATTAATAAATATTGAGGCGAAAAATAAACATTGGTTTAAATTGTTCGTATTATCTTTTTATTAAATATTTTTTTGCTTAGATTTCAGATTGAGTATACCAAGACCTCTTGATCTATTCCAACAGCTTTGAATAAGCTTCAGTGAATTATATTACGTACTTTTAACGTAATATTTTATATAACAAAGTTGAAATGTTAGTTGATTTGTGCCTTATTTATTCGATTTTCGAAAAAAATGCTTCGGATAAAAGTTGTTCATCATAAATATAATAACAACTTTTATTCGAAAAGTTTTTTCGAAAACCGAATGATTAAGGCACAAATCAACTATAAAATTTTAAAAATTTGACTAGTCCATATAGTACCTCAAATAATTGTTGCTACCCTTTGTGCTACTTTTTTAATACCTTTCCAGGAAAAATGTTAATTAAAAAATTAAAAAAATTATTAATGTTCCCATCGAGAATTATATTTTATTTTAATTTATTTATTTGTTTAGATTTTATTTCTCTTACTATGCGCACATAAAAAAGTGAAAGTTTTTTTTTCTTCTTTAAATAATACTTTTAATGTCTTATAATTTTTTTTTTATTTATTTATAATTCTTCAAAACATTTAAAAATAATTTATTTAAATTATGATTATGTGTGTGTATAAAAAATAAATAAATAAATTTACTTTTTAAGTTGATTTATAATTAAGATATTTATTTGTAAATCAAGTATGGCAACTCTGTGAATACTATTACTAATCGTCCATTCGAGTAAATAATATTATTAATAATATTGCCTAGATTTAGTAATTTTTTCGTATATTTATAGATATAAGACATTTTATGAAAAAAATTATTAAGGTTGTTATGAAGAAAATTCAATGATAGGTTCTTCAAAATTTGACAGGTTATTATTTCTATGTCCTGTCAAACTTTGAACTTGATCCTGTTTTTAGTTTTTAAGTCAAAAAATGTTTAAGTTACAGTTTTGAAGTAAGGTTATACATAGCGTTAAATGGACTTGGTGGTGGTAATCACAGTGATATAAAAATGTATATCTCGACCACCAGAATTGTCAGTTTTATGAAAAACTGTCATAATAATTATCAAAGTCTTATAAATACCTGGACCAAATTTCAAATTAAACCTGTTTTTGGTTTCTGAGATAATTAAATTTGTAGATCGAAAAATGTTCTAAATCTAGTTTTATTTCTAGTTTTATTTATTTTTTTATCTAGTTTTATTTTAGTTTTGTTTATTTTTATCTAGTTTTATTTTAGTTTTATTTTTAGTTTTATTTAGTAACACAAAGCCACTTTTTTTAAATACATAAAAACATATTTTTAATGATTAAAATTCTTCGAAAAAGTGAAATTTAATTTTTAAACAATATGTTTTTGTTTTTACAAAAATACATTTTTTTACAAAAACAATTTTTGAAACGATTTAATTGCAAAATTTTTACTTATTTAGAGTTGGCAATGGATGAGATATCAATGCATTTAGTATAAGACTAACTCCTCACCCTAACTTATCACTTTCAGTTTCATAACAACCTTAACAGTATATAGAATTGCGGGAACATTTTACTGTCTATCTATCTTTACTGTATATCCCTAATACTGTCAATGATCGTATTAGGGCAAATGAATGATTCGTGGCATAACGATAAGCGATTTAAAAAAATATACAAGGTATTTTAAGTTTGATCACGACTTTGTAACCCTTAAAAATATTGATCGTATGCATGAATGTTTGACATATGTGTTCGTAAAATGGCCTAATTCGGCCATTTCCGCATGTCCGCTCGTCTGTTTGTGGACACGATAACTCAAGAACGAAGATAGGTAACGAGCTAAAATTTGTGTGTGTATTATAGAGTAAAAAATAAGGCCAAGTTCGATAATAGACAAAATTGGATCATGTTTGGGAAATATAGGCAAAAATGCCTATCTTTGAAACCGTAAGAGATATAACAAAATTGAATAACAAAAAATCTTCTTCTTTTTAAAATAAACAAGCTTTATTTAAAAAATGTTTCCATAAATTCAATAGTTTTCTCATAATTTGTGCTCAAAAGTTCCTCGAACAGCGAAAATTATGCCCATCTTTAAAACCATAGGAGATTTTTTTTAAATTGTGGGACAAATCAAAAATTGTCAGCAATTCAAACATTGATATACAACTCAGTATATACTGGGTACTCAAACAGTTAACTCAGTTAGTTGTTACATTACTTGTTTCATATTAATTAATGGCATAACAAAAATTATAATTTTGCTCTACGCATTTGTGCCCGCTTGGTAAAACATATCTTTTAAACGGTGCAAGATACGAAAAATCTTTAAATACAAAAAAAAACCTAATATAAACAAACAACTTTGGTTTGAAACTTTTTTTCATACATCTCTTTTTTTTGGAGTAAATATGTGGCCTGAAATTTGGCGTAAATTATTATCTTTTTCGTATTATCTTTTTCGTATGAACGCCAGAAATATTGGATGCACGACAAAAAGTTTCAAACAAAAGTTGTTTATTTGTATAAGCTGAACAGTTTTTGTATCTAACGATTTTCCCTATCTTACACCGTTTAAACGATAAGTTATACCACGCGTTTACGGATGCATGAAACAAAGAAATATAATTATTACATTGAAATTTCATTTGATAAATATGGCAATATTTTGAAAAAACAATCATCTTGCGAATGGTCTATAAAGAGCTTAGCAGCTTAGCCAGTTTTTGCCTCAGGCTTTATGCAACTGTGTTACGGCGTCATTAATTGGTTAAAAATTAATTATTTGTTCCAAGATTTTGAAATTTAACAGAGAGTTAGTAATAAGGAAGTATTTAGTAAATCGTTTAGAACACCAACGAAGTGGTTTTCTCAAATAACACAACACAACACAATTAATGCTTGAAAAATAAAACCTATTTTGACAAAATGGAAATCCGACTTCAAAAATCAAATATTCTATAACAAAAAATGCACTAAAAAGTAAAAAAATAATTGCATATTCTTGTGTCAGCATAGAGAAATTCACATAAATTTTTTTTTTCTTTAATTTTTAGTGCATTTTTTTATAACTGATTTTCAGTTTTTTTTTACAAGCATTTTGTTTTTTAAGTCGGTTTTTAAAAAAATTTTCTTATTTTCCCTTTATAAATGAGTATATCCTTTCAAAAAAAAAAAACAAATTTCGCAGAATAAAATCACATATAAAATGGGGGTTTTCCTCGATTTTCAGGGGATCCCTTCATCAGAATACGATTAGGTGACAATGGGACCAATCGGAAATCAAACTCTTTAAAACAAAACAAAAAAATTCAAAATCGGTTAAAAAATGACGGAGTTCTGAGGTACAAACATTAAAAAAAAAAATACAGACGAATTGAGAACCATCCTCCTTTTTGAAGTGGGGTTAAAAATATATATTTTAATGAATGTGTACACATTTAAAAACATTTAAAAACATTTTTTTGTGACCAATCGCTTTTTTAATGCCTCTGTTATATAAAATTCGTTACGTTTTTCAAAACAACAATGGTCAAATGTATCGTATACACATCAACATAGGGTTCAGACTAGATTCTAAGTTTAATTTGTAACAATAAATTTTGGTAACATATAGAAACCTTCGGCCTTGACACCACGTCTTTGACATAATGCAAAAAAACGCACCATTCTAGCATGAATAGAAGTAAAAAAGGAAATTTTTGGGGGTTTTTCCACTTCCAAAAGGTGGCAGTTGCGTTGGGAAAATTAAGGTATTACAATTTTTCCCGTAAGTTTGAAGTGATTCCGCGTTTTTCGCGTCATCTTTCTACTATGCGAAGTAAAAAGGAAATTTTTGGGGGTTTTCCCACTTGCAAAGAGAGGCAGTTGCGTTGGGAATATTAAAGTTTTACAATTTTTCCCGTAAGTTTGAAGTGATTCCGCGTCTTCCGCGTCATCTTTCTACCATGCCCAGAAGTGGGTTTTATAGTAGTCGTGAGTGAGTTACACAAAGGGCTGTATATATTACAGTACTCGGTTCAAAATAAAAGCCATCGGCCAATGCTGTTAGCAAATTTCACTTAAAGCTTTGTAAAACCGATTGGAAAGATGGTTTACGTATATGAATGAGTGATGATGCAGTAATTTTTCCAATGGACTACGGAATCCCAAAATAAGTTTTAAAAAATTACTACATTGTAGATAGACTATGTTTGTTAAACATATTACCTACCGAAGACAAACATAAGGCTTAAATAAATAAGGGATCGTCGAAATTATTAAATAATTTGTTGGCTTTTTGTTTCTCCTTTAAAAAAGTGGACAAAGTTCAGTGTCGAACTTAAATTATTGAGCTCCCGACACTATATCTAGGAATAGATAGATAGATACATCTTGGGGTCTAAAAATATTGCACTTCGACCTTATGGTTCATTTTGCTTCAGTCTGGCGAAATTCGCTTCTGCCATATGTTGGCAATAGCCAAGAGCTTGCTAATCAGGTCTTCTGAAGGTTCATATATCCGGGGTGAGATGCACCGAATATCCTGTATCTGCTGTAACCTAGAGGTTCGCATTCAAAGATAATTGTGCTGGATGTTTCTTCCCCCTCGACACACAATCTGCACATAATGGACCCGTTATGGAGTCCCATTGTGAGCAGATGCTTCCGCAGGGGATACTGTCCTGTATTGAATCCGGTAACTCTCCACAGTTGCATCCTGATAGCAAAAACATCTGGGAATAAATAGAAGACAGACTACATCTGCACTTAACAAATGGGTGGATGAATAGGAAATGGAAAGTTACAGTAGACTGCAGAGAAGTCAAATCTGGCTTATTGGCAAAAACCGGATATCTCTTCTGGTGGGAGTACGTATCGTCACTGCAAGCTCAAAACGTATCAATTCCGCTAGAAGTTAGTGCGATCTGTCCAGGATGTAACGGGTTGAATGATATCCACCTTCTAGCAGAGTGTCCCTACTCTGCCAGTTTTTGGTATCTAACTTTTGGCTCAATCAAAAGGGAAGAATCAAAGGCAAATATAACTAAATTGAATTTCTGTCCTGACATTCGCAAAGAATACAGGCAAATTCAACCCAACGAACATAGAGTTGGAGAAAACGGACCAGATGTGGTAGAGGATAGAGGTGGTTGCGGGGAAGTTTTCCCTAGGGGTCGATAAAAAAGCCGAGGGAGGCACACTTGCCAAACTTTGACGTCCCCCTCCCACTACTATACTACCACTACCCACTTTTTTGGGTGTTGTCACTGTTTGGCAGATTTTATTCATTTCTTTGCAACAAATTAATTTTTGTTTTTAATTTTTTCAAATGAGCTTTTATTAAGCCTAGTTTGAATAATAAAACTATATATATATCTGTATATATATACAGATATATATATATATATATATATATATATATATATATATATATATATATATATACATATATATATGTATATATATGTATATATATATACATATATATATATATATATATATATATAATTATATATATATATATGTATATATATATATATATACATATATATATATATATATATATATGTATGTATATATATATATCTGTATATATATACTTTATATATATATTAAATACGTTATTTAATGGTGTTTAGTTAACTAATATAAATATTAAATTGACATACACGTAAGTAAAGCGAGCGTTAGCAGCGTTATGTTTAGTATATGTTGTAAATGAAGCCGCCGCTACATAAATATCCAATACTTTACCTGCTGCGTTCGAAACTAAACAAGCATAACAAACAACTTTATATGACTTACGTAAGTAACAACTCCTTATGATGATACAACAAACTTGTTAAATGTGTTTGCTTATCAAGTGTCTAGTAACTATTTGATTTGACCAGATTATCTTCCCGTGAGCAAATGAGCCGATTTTGAGTGCGATAGATAAGATATGTACTTGAAAAATAAAGATAGTGTATAGGTTACATAAACAAAGAAAAATGTATGTAGCAAAATAAAAAGGTATCAAAACATGATCATGATTGAATATTTCTCTCAGAAATTATGGCATTTTTGATAATTATTCAGATTGTTCCACATTCAATTAAGTTTGCGTAATTTACAAAAACGAACAGGGTCTTTTCAACAAAACAAAACCTTATATAAAACTTATCAAAAGCGGCTGTGTAATTATGGCTAGCCATTGTATAAACTGTCGGATTTAAGCACCGTCGACGCTTATGTATAGTTAAAGTGTCTATTAGGCATTACTATTCTTCTGAAGGTAATTCTTACCTAAGGACCTTCTCATTTTTAGACAAACGCATAAGAATTAAATCAAGTAGCACTTTTCTATTAGAAATATAGGTTATTGGAGTATGTAATCATATTTCATTATATTGTGTTTCTATTATTGTTTACGCTAAATCAGCAAATTAATTACAATATACAAATGATGATTAGTATACTAATATAATTAATATACAAATGACGTCATTTACCAGGTTTGACTACAATTAATTTAATAAAGAAAGTTAGCTGCGATATTAAATTTCGCCAAGAAGTTTCATTCGAACATTTGCACACTGGTGTCCCAATGTTTACATATTAGTTGAGGATTTAAAAACGGTAAACCTGTGTTAGTAACAGCGAAGGGGACGTAGAACCCTGACAAGTAAGTCTTTTTTTTTACTGACCCTAAAGGACAACGAATTTGCATGTAGACTAGTAATTGGTAGGTTGTGCAACTGCCGTCGGCTTTGATAGGAACTATGCTGATATTTATCTGGAGTTTGTAGAAAAGAAACTGTAGAAAACCTTCACAAGCATAGCTGATTAATTTCGTGCCTGTCCAAACGCCGACAGTTTTGTGCCCCATTAATTTTTTTTTAAATTTTAATTGATAAATTTCCAGTGTTGGGAATTGGACAAGCAACCTTCCAGTTCCGAGTAGAGCGCCGCATTTAGCACCGCGACAACACGGACTTTAGTTACAGTCATTTTCAGCTAAAATGGTGATGTGCGAGTAACGTAATTAAAAGTAATTGAAATTGATAAAACTAAAAATGTTATCAACGACAAGTTTTGTTAATATGAACATCTAGGAATACAGATCGCCATTTCAAAAGGAAGCCTTTGATGTTGTATGAAATTACACAGTGGTTAATTAAATCCATTCAGGATTGAAAACAAGTGTTATTAATAATTTTTATTTATATATAGATTTTTTTTTTTTTAATATTCATTAATTAGTTCTACAAACAACAACATTAAATATCCAGAGATTGTAAAAAATCTTGATATATAAATAATTTCTTTGAATGTCCATTGGCCAATGTCCAATATATAGAAAAATCTTTGAAAATATAAAATCTAGAAAATAGATTTTATCTCATAATATTATATCTTTTTTTTCAATACGATAAACCCAATAGAGAAATAGAGAAATTCTCTAGTATTATTTCAGGAAAAATGAATAGATCGATAGCTAAAAGTAGATGAAATAAATATTTGCAAGGCAAAATTGTAGAACTAGTTTTGAAGAATAATTTCCTATTTGACTATGTCTCATTTTTAAATCGCTAAATCAGAGCTATTATGAAGACGTAAGTAGAGAGAAAATCAATAAAAGCATGTTAAAAATCAGAGTTTTGCATTTCGGATCAGTCCGGATTTAACTCAAAAAGTACTGAACCTCAGTTTGTCACTGTAATTCTGAAGCTGGAATTTGTTATTGTTTCTTTGTGATATCTCAAACGGTACCGAAAATTTCACGCATTTTTGTGGTAATGTGAAATGTTCAATGTAACAACGCTATCGATAGTAAAACAGCTACGAAAAATTCATTTGTTTTGGTAGATAATCACAGATGGTAGCTAAGGTTTCGCATACATTCATTTTTACTGAGAATTGATAAGAAAAGGCAGCTGACTTATTTAATAGAAGAAATATTGGCAGCAGAACTTGTCAACCAACTGCGTTGAAAATCTAGTAATCGTTTCCAAATAATAAATTTACATTATTGTACAGTTTTCGCCATTTCTGCAACATTCCAGTCCAAGTGGCCGAGCGGTCTAAGGCGTTATGTCTGCGCAGTATGTATACTTGGAAACTGGGAGGTTATGGGTTCGAATCCCGACATCGGCAGTTTGTCAATTATTAAGAAAAAAATGGGGGCGGTTTTCTGCTGTTTCCTTCACAAACTCCAGATGAATATCGGCATAGTTCCTATCATAGTCGGCTGTAGCCGCATATCCTACCAAATTTCAAATCTACATCCAAATTAGTCCCACTCCACTCACATCCTCACATCCTTAGGCATCACAATGGCTTTTATGGACGAAGCGTTGCCCGTCAAGAGCAGCCTCTACAATCTATCTATCTGCCGCCATTTCTGCAACATTAGTTTTTCAACGAGTATTCCATCTCGTAATTATAATCAAATGGGTAGCAGAAAAAAAAAACAATCAAACAAATTATGGCAAACTGATAGTCATCGCACATGATTCCATCAAAATGTTCGCTCAATTCTTCTTTGACTTTGACAAAACAAACAAGACACAAAAAAGAAGTTATTGAATAATAATAATTGTCGATTTCCCGTCTTTGTTCTGTTCTTTGATAAGAGCAGAAGTATTATAAAAATAATTGTTTTCTTATTCGCAAGAACTTGTTTGTGTATTGAAGTTACGGACGGTTCTAAAAGTTGACAGTTAAGTCGGTAACTCCTTCATAATTACCTTATACAGTTTTATAACAACCTGTGCTGCACTTTGATATAAATAAATGAATCAAACGCTTAATTAATCAATTAAAAATTTAAATTATTTTTACTTCCATTTGTGACTGATCAGTGGTTAACATTGATAGATAGATAGATAGTCGTCACTGGCATGTGGATGATTGACGGGTTTACTTTTATTTAAAACCATGCACACGTCACATGCGACGGAGAGTGTTTTCTTATCGACAAGGTCGCTCGCTTGGAGATCAGACAATAGCAGTAGCTACAACTGGAATATATTTAACTCCATTTTTAATATAGCGTTTTGGAAATAGAGCATTTACCTTAAAAGATACCAATCCAAGTGTAATGTCTGCGCAGTATGCCTACATGGAAACTAGGAGGTTATGGGTTCGAATCTCGACTTTGGCAGTTTGTCAATTATTAAGATTAAAAAAAAGAGGCGGTTAACTGTCAAAACAAAGTAACCGGCTATGCTTGAGAAGGTTTTCTGCAGTTTCCTTGATGAACTCCAGATGAATATCGGCATAGTTCCTATGATAGTCGGCTGCAGCCACATATCCTACCAATTCCTAGTCTATACACAAAAATTCCTACCACTTCACTCACATCCTCACATCCTTAGGCCTCACAATGAAGTGCAGCCCATCCAGGGCCGCCTCTACAATCTATCTCTATCTCTAATCTACCTTAAAAAATAATACCGCTTTTAACGAATTTCCTCCTAAGCAAATGCAGTTATGGTTTTTGTACCGATGAAAGAATTTCGTGAAAATTTGTTCAAACGTTCGTCGATTCTACCTCATAGATGTTAAAAATTCCTATCGTTAATATACACGTTTATGTGTCTGTGGACTCTCTAGCGGTCACAGTATTTATCCGATTGGAATGAAATTTGGTAATGGAGGAGGCGCTTCTAGTATTTGAAAGGTAACGATCGTTAATGGGTCAAAACGGACAAGGAAAAAAGGGGTTTAGAGGGGGAGGGAAACACAAAGATTGGCATATCTTCCTCACTCTTGGAAAAATCAAAAAATATATTAGAAGTAATGTTGTAGATGTTGTAGTTTTGTTTCTTATCATTTTTTCGGTTTCACTAATATTTAGAATTTAAGATTGAGAGTTAAAATTATAATAGGTAATCAATTAAATAGGCAAATCAAATCTAATAGGCAAACGTGATTTTCTACAACCTTACGTCTAATATATTTTTCGATTTTTCAAATATTTATATAAAGATGTTTTATGTTTTCTGTTTTCTTTTTCTCTATGCCCTCTCTTTCCCCTTGACCTATGGTATTTATTAATAAAATTGGCTTTACAAATACCAAAATCATATCAGATACAACATTTCATTTTGATCAGACTAAAATTTTTACCGCTACCTTTTTTTTTCAAAAAACAATTGGCTGTGTGAATTTTCTTTAGAAAAATTTATCAATTCGTTAAATTTCTGTCCCATACGGTGTAAATACAGGATTTTACATACGCTGTCCTATGTACAATCCCGTTCAATAAAATTGAACAGACCTGAAATGTTAATTTTCTTACATTTCATAAATCTTCTTTTGTGACTCTCTGTCTAATTTATTCATTTATAAACAAAGATAACTAGTATATATATTTTAAGTGTGAAAAAGAAATGGAAGTAGAGTAAACAACATTTACTACAAGAATAATCAAAATTGTGAGAGACTCATTCGGTTCAGATCTGTTCAATTTTATTGAACGGGAGTGTACATAAAGTATATAAAAAGCATGTTAATATTGTTCAGTTGAAGTACCTGCCACGGCATACTCATAATAATTTACATATTGTCAATACAGGGTGGAAGAAAAATACTGTGCCAAACTTCGGGTATATTGAAACAGATTATTTGCCTCTTAAAAATAAGCCTAAACTAACCGATGCCTATTTCACTGGTTTGTTGCCACTGAATTTTTCACATAGCTTAATTATTCAATTTTTTGTACAATAGATGGCAGCATAAGCAATATTTAAAATAACAACGAGTTCGGAAATATCTACTTTTTTGACAGTTCAAAACAATCACAAAACACGGCATAAATAAAACTATCATATCAATCGTGTTTTGAAAGTTTTACACAAAACAACACTACACAATAACAATAATACGTGAGACACTCTGCTGTACGTCTTGTATACTTAACATATATTGGTAACAAATTATCATAAATAATGGTTTGTTACAAGAATTTACAAGCAAATGTATATATTATTTTAAGTAATATTATTACGCTCAATAGAACGCATGTTTTTTTTGTGTTTAAAATCTCTGAAAATATTGAATTTTTTGGTCGAAGTTTTTCCTACAGATCTACAGATATGTCTGCATATTTATCCGATAGCCTGTGAGCTGGGGTGGAATTTTGGCAAACATTTTTCTTTTCACACTGTATGAGTTGTTAATCTATCTCTCTGAACAATGACGATGATGTTAAGTGGCTCATGCTTTATATATATATATATATATTTATATATATATATATATATATACATATATATATATATATATATATATATATATATATATATATATATATATATATATATATATATATATATATATATATATATATATATATTATATATATATATATATATATATATATATATATATATAAAGGGTGGCGTATAACTAACGTTATGATTTAATTAGTGAGTAAATTTGTTTACGTTTTTTTTCAAAATTAACTTTGAAAAACTGGAGAAATTTATGATGGAAAAACTCAGCACAGAACAAACAACCAAAGTTGTTCAATTTTATTTTGAAAATCAGCATTCCATTATTCAGACACAAAGATCATATCGAAATTTCTTTCATGTTCCGACAATTTACCGATTGGTTCAGCGTTTTCGACAACATGGGACTGTCTGTGATCTTCCCCGTGCAGGAAAACCTCGTGCAGTTCGAAATGATGTGAATATTGCTCGGGTGCAAGCAAGTGTTGAGGAAAACCCCGAAACTTCCACCAGGCGATGTTCTCAGCAGTTGGTGATGTCTAGGCGGTATTTGCAAAGAATTTTACATACGTTACACCTTTTCCCATATGAGATTCAATTAGTTTACGAGTTTAAACCAAATGATGCACAAATACGCATTCATTAAATAAATCATAACGTTACTTATGCATCACCCTTTAGAACAACAAGATATAAAGCCATCAGCATCACCAACAAGTCACTCACTCTCTCAGTCACAAGAGCTAACACACAAATTATATCGTGAGAATGTGTCAACATTAATAATTACATCTTAATGAGTTGAGAAATACAACAACCAACAAAAAACCCATAAACTCTACAAAGTGGATTCGATATTAATATGAGAGACCAAAGAAAAAAAGGTTTTGAAACCCTTTAATTTGAACATTTTACCCGAAAAAACATGCTACACAACATATAATTTTGTCTTCATTCCAACAAAAAAAACTGAAAAAGGTTTAGTGTTTTAAGGTTGTTTAAAGAAAAAAATACCCCAATCATAATAATAATAGTTCTCAGCACATGCCCTTCTTCCAAATGCTTCGGTAATAAAAAAACACTACAAATCATAGTGTATTATAATTGTGTGTGCGGTCGGTCTAGCTAGGTCTAATCGCCTGAACATAAAGTAATGATGTTTACCTTTAATGGCCAAACTACACGCAGAACATGGTTGCAGCAACATTGAACAGCAACTAGCTTGTTGCTCCGTGTGTGGAGTTGTTGCTGCAACAAAAAGTTTGTTTTTTGTTGCTGCAACCACCCCACACACAGTGCAACAAGCTAGTTGCTGTTCAATGTTGCTGCAACCATGTTCTGCGTGTAGTTTGGCCATTAAAGGTAAACATCATTACTTTATGTTCAGGCGATTAGACCTAGCTAGACCGACCGCACACACAATTATAATACACTATGATTTGTAGTGTTTTTTTATTACCGAAGCATTTGGAAGAAGGGCATGTGCTGAGAACTATTATTATTATGATTGGGGTATTTTTTTCTTTAAAATATTAAGTAAAAGTAATATCCGCTCCAATAATGTTTTTGTTGTTGTAAATTAATTTAATTGACAAATTGCCACCATGGGGAATCGAACTAGCAACTCTCACCTCCGAGCAGAGCTTCTTGAAAAGCTCGGCCAGTCGGACTGGTAAACTTGTATTTTAGATTTTGTTAAGTATATTTTTAACAAAATCTAAAATACAAGCTTACCAGTCAAAGGCACTCTGCTTGAAGCTGGGAGTTTGCTACTTCGATTTCCAATGACCAGTGACAGTTTTTTACACCTAATGGGACGGTTAATTGACTTAACTGTCGACGTATGACAAGAGCGAAAGTAACCCCGGCTAGGTGTGTGAAGTTTTTTTATGCAGTTTCTTCTCACAAACTCCAAATGAATATCGGTATAGCTTCTATCAAAGTCGGCTTTCGTAGCAGAACCAATTCCTAGTCTACATACATATTCCTTGTCCTTTAAGGGTCAGTAACAAATACCTAGTAAATTCTTCTTGTCAGGGTGCGATTTCCCCTCCGCTACTACTAAAATATAATCTTTAACTTGTCTATCCTTCCATTAGTAGTAAAGTTGTCTTTCGGCTTTATTATACTAACGGAGGTGACTAGCGTTTACTTACGTTGACATTTAAGCAATATGTCTGAACATTGGTAATATTCATCAAGTTAAATGAAAAATTATATACATCTTGGAATAGGAATCGAACACACGACTTGCAGAATTCTAGACCAGTGCTCTTAGAGCACTATAGTTCGTGGGATTGATTCCTAACCTAGATGTGTACGATTTTTCATTCGATGTAAAAAGAATATTATAAAAAAATTATTTTAAAAGCATGCCTTTCTCAAACAAGTTTTTAACAGAAAGTGCTCCAAGTGTTTAGAATTATTGAATTTCGTTTTTCGCTTGTCGAGTGAATTACAAACTGTAAAAATCATTTTCCAAAATTTGTTTACTTATTCATTTTATTAGTTTCACTTTACGTACACTCCCGTTCAATACAATTGAACATACCTGAAATGTTAATTTTCTTACATTTCATAAAGCGCCTCACTTTTCTAACTCTCTGTATATTATTTAGGTATAAACAAAGATAAGTAGTATATTTTTTTAAATGTGAAAAAAGATATGGAACTTTTATATTTTTCATTTATGTAAACAAATTACGTAAACAAAAACATTTACTAGAAGAATAATCAAAACTGTGAGAGACTAATTCGGTTCAGGTCTGTTCATTTTTTTTGAATGGTAGTGTACATATACGCTTTCATAAAACTAGTGTAATTTTTGGGTTTCCAAACCACCACCCCACCTCTTCCAAAGTTTATAAGAAGCAACCGATATAATAAAAGAAAAATTTTCAGAAATAATTAATCTAGAAAACTTTCCTTTCGAAGATCTTCTCCGAAAATGATTTTTTTACATTTCTGTGTACGCTCCTGCGGTAGATGATAAAATGCCACACTATAGGTAAATAAATCCATTAGACCCATAATTTTGCAATTAATGTTTAAATAATTTTAATATTTTATTTAAACGAATACTGTGATGTGT
Source organism: Nineta flava (assembly GCA_963920215.1). Classification (NCBI taxonomy): domain Eukaryota; kingdom Metazoa; phylum Arthropoda; class Insecta; order Neuroptera; family Chrysopidae; genus Nineta; species Nineta flava. Next base: position 2,772,031 of record OY986041.1, read on the forward strand.
AATGGGTGATTTTAAATGATTGAAACAATTAAACATGATAACTATCTACTGAAATTTTGTGTAAAAGAATAGTGTCAAGAGACTTGACCGTTAAATACTACTGTGGTCTACCAGCCAAGTAGCCGAGCGGTCTAAAGCGTTATACCTACTTGGGGACTGGGAGGTTCTGGGTTCGAATCCCGACATCGGCAGTTTGTCAATTATTTAAAAGAAAAAAAGGGGGCGGTTACTTGATTAACTCACATTCTCACATATGCCTCTTAGGCATCACAATTGACCTTATGGTCGAAGTGTAGCCTGTCCAGGACAGCCGCTAAAATCTCTCAATCTACAACTGTGTTCCAAAACCAAAATATTATCAAAATAAATTTGATATCCACTAAATGAGAACTTTCAAATTAAAGGAAATCATAAAATGTTTTCTAGTATATTGAATTAGGTTGTAGTGACTTTCCAAAATGGGACACACTTCGATCTGAAGGTCCATGAAGGACTGACACATCCTTCATAAAAGATTTGCGGTTATACAAGCAAAGCAAACGGATTTTGTTGCCAGTAGACGATATTGCCAAAGAATGGCAGGCCCATTTAGGTAGGTCCTGTGACAGTGGTCGTGGCAGGCTGGCAGTTCAAAGCGTTCTGCATATTTGCCACAAAGTTTCAAAGCGCGTAGAGTTGTAAAGTGACCAGATATATTTTCACAATTTTGCTAAAGCGTATTAAATCTTGGCGTAGGGTTGCAGAACTCTGTGTCCAAAGAAAACGAGATATGTGAACAATAATCTTCACTTATTTGAACCCTTTTTTTAAAAAAGGCATAGCAGTGGCTGGGATATAAGTGAATCAAAAATACTGCGAAATCTCTAGACTTTACACAAAGATTTGATTATTTTTAGGGGGTCTAAAACAATTGCACTTCGACCATATGGTCCATTGTGCTCCACCTTCTACTTCAGTCCGACAAGATTCGCTTCTCCCATATGTTGGCAATAGCCAGGAGCTTGCTTATCAGATCTTCCTGGAGGTTCATATATTCGGGGTGAGATGCATCGAATATCCTGTATCTGCTATAACCCAGAGGTTCGCAGTTAAAGGTAATGTGGGTGGATGTTTCTTCCTCCTCGCCACACAATCTGCACACAATGGACCTGTTATGGAATCCCATTGTGTGTAGATCATAGGTGAGCATACTTTGACTGCACTCAGCTCCGAGTGAGAGGTAGGACGAGAGATAGAGTAAATACAGGGTAGCCTACCAATTATTATTATTTTGTTTTTTTAATTAAAACATTTTCTGAATAAAATATAATAATACCAACTATTTTTTATGGTCACTATTATTCAAAGTATACAATACATACGATACATTGAATACGTACTCTGGAATTTTGGGCTGGTAATTTGGGGCATAAAATGTACCTTTTTAATATATTTGGGTATGAATAAAATATAAATGTTATATAAATTAAAAAATATAAATATTTTGATCTTTTACAATGGACCCGTTATGGAGTCCTTTTGTGTGTAGATGCTTCCGCAGGGGATAATGTCCGGTAATGAATCCGGTAACCTTCCGCAGTTGCATCTTGTTCAACTTCAGTGCATAGAGCGATTTTCAACACATTAGTTGTCTAGATAGTAGTACTACTTTAGCACTATTTGTTTCAGATCACTCTGTACAAGTGATACACTCATTAACACATAAACAAATAACCTTGATCGTAATGTTTTTAAAACCCCACATAACCTTCTTCGTTCTTCGTTCTTGCATCTCCTATGATGCTTGTTGTTTGTTGTTGCTATAAAACACACTAACATAGATCACTCTAATTAAACAAATACTGAACATTAAAACCATTAAATAATCAAATTAAAATGTTGTGCTAACCAATCAACAGACAGCATTTCAAACAAAAAAAAACATCAACATACAAATTTTTTTCCAAAAAAAAAATCCATCAACTCCACTAATTTCAAATCACATAAAATGTCTACAATTTTACCTTCCAGGCAAAAATTGTTTTTAAATGTTATGCGCGCGCGATTATACATACCGATACCGTGACTTTTCATTAAGCATAGATTGTAATAATCTACACATATGTATGTTTTAAGAACTCTGCAAAAATTTCAAACTTCTCGAGCAACCTTTGAAAAAAAGTTACAATGGGGCACATATCAGCATATTTTCAGATAGTCAGGCAGCATTTCGGCCCCTTGAGGCGTCAAGATTCCAATCGTGGATAGTCTATGAATGCTTCGAGGAAATGATCCACCTGGCACTGAATAACACAGTCAGACTGATCTGGGTACACTCTGGTGTTAAAGGGAACGAAGTAGCGGACTCGTTGGCATGAGAGGTGTCATCTCAAACGCCCTATTCACCTGAGTCTATCATTACCATAGCTAGATACTCCGTAATTTATCGAATCAAGTGGTTGCTGCGACAAGCTCATCTCGATTACTAGGACTTTGCGCAGGACATGCGACAGGCTAAGTTGTACATAACCACAGTTAGACCATTCAACTGTGCTCGGTTGAAACTGAATATAATGCCGTTGAGAAGGGTGGTGGTGCTCTTGACAGGACTCGATTGAACTACCACATTCATAACTTGAAGATCTCTGATGGTCCCACTTGATTATTTTTAATTTGGAAAGGAGCGCGCCCGCTTTATTTTTGTGCGCACATTGCTTTGAGTGTTTTGGTTATGGCTTATATCATGTTTTTGGGTGGTCTTCGTTTTGTTATAATGTATTGTATTCTATGGATGTTGTAGAAAAATAGGAGAATTCTGGAAGGAAAGGGAGGTTTGTGCTATTATCCACCGACTTCGTATATATATCGTGTCAGGTATAGAATGTTTGGGTCCGAGTTCTTGGATCCATCAATCCTGGGTGCAATCCCGGCAAAGAAGTTGTGGGCCGTCTGTGTGGCGTCTGGACTCAAAATCTTATAGCTTCATCTGCTTAAAATAGCACCTCTTACCCGGAGACGTCTCGCCTTCTGGTGACAGGTTGTTCTCAAGGAGGGCACAGAGGACCCCTTGGTTGCAATTTTGAAAATATAGCTGGATGATCTCTCTCTCCTCAGCTGTGAAGCCCACAAGCATCATTGGCGTATACTTCAGCTAGTAATAAACACACACACACACATATATATATATATATATATATATATATATATATATATATATATATATATATAAATATATATATATATATATATATATATATATATATATATATATATATATACTTCAATTAAATATGATTTTATTAAATTTAGTAAACATTTTTATATTTATTTATTTGTTATGTTAAATTAGGTCACCATTATTTATTTGTTTTGAAAAGGTTCAATTTAATAACAATTTACAGTCGAGTCGACGGGGTCAAGTCAATTCATTTGAAAAATTATTATTTTTGAACATTTGAACATATTCATTAACATCATCGGCAAATCACAACTGACCACAACTGGTGTTCACTTATTATTTATTAATATTGTGAACATACTCATCGCTCGCGTATTATAAAGTAGCCGTTCTTTTTGTATATCAAGAGAATGTCGATGCTTGAAAGGATCGAAAAGTATGTATTTTCACAAGATAGTGAAACCTAATACCTGTTTACGTTAAATAATCAAGAAAGTGTGAAATTTAAAACTCAGGAATGTATTATATATATATATATATATATATATATATATATATATATATATATATATATATATACAGGGTGAGTCGAAGCAGGTGCATAATAGCACACACCTCCCCTTCCTTCCAGGATTCTCCCATTTTTTTACAACATCCAATAGATTACAATAGATTAAAACAAAACGAAGACCACCCAAAAACATGATATAAGCCACAACCAAAACACTCAAAACAATGTGCGCACAAAAATAAAGCGGTCGGGCTGCTTTCCAAATTCAAAATAATCAAATCCGGGAACGTAAGCACCAGTGGGCAACAAATATCTGTTAAGATTAGGGAAACATAGAACTTGTTAAATACTTGTTAACATAATACTTATAAAAACAATAATCGATTTTTATTACCCAGGGGCGAATCTTGAAATTTTACACGGGGAACGCATATAAACAAATATGATATATTATATATGGTAAGTTGTAGCTTATGGAACAAGGTTAAACTTTATAACAATTAAAGGAATAAAATAACATAATATTATGCTACAACAAATTAATAATATACTTTATTTTTATAATCAAGTCAAAGTTTTCGTTGTTTGTCTTTAGAAAATGTGCCAATTAAATTTTTAATTGTTATTTTCATTGTTATTATTTATATAGCGGAATAAAAATCTATTATCTATTATTGAAGCATTATAAACTCAAATAACATCTTCGGAAGTTGAGATTAGAAAGTAATGGTAGCTATAGGAAAAACTCCAGAATGACACACCAAAGAATCAGATTAAAATACCAGGTGTACGTATGAAACACATCCCGAAGTCCAATTTTACACTTTCTTATCAGAGTCAGGTCTGGACAAAGTGCTTTTGTCGAGAATCTCGTAGATCTACACCTGAAAGGTACAACACAATAGATCTTTCATATCAGCGTATGACATCCACCCCTTCTCATATATTTTCATGAGATCATTTTTTCATTTTTTTTCTCATATATTCATGGTATCATTTGCCACGATCAAACTTTGCCCACGTTATAATATTTGAGCCGTATCATATAATTAAAATAAAATAATATATCGTTGTTCGGTTCATGTGTTCATTGCAATAATTCTTTTGATTGTATTATTTTGTGCAATATGATTTTTTTTTTTTGATAGTTCAAATTATTTGATCTTTAAATTATATAAAATGATTTCAACGCAGATTTCATTCAGATCTGCGCTATTCTTTAATGACAATAACAATTTATTGCCCTTTTAAATTCACATTTCAAGTTCTGAACAGAATAAACGAAAATATACAAAACTTTGCGTAGATTGATGAATTTTGCATTAAAACTGTGGTAGTCAGTTAAAATGTTACAATTGTTGTGCAAGAAAACCCATAATGAGTTTGTATTGAATTTTCGGGGTCTACTAATGAAGAAATCTGTTAATCTATTTGTCCTGTTTGTATTTATTGTATTAATTTCTCTATGTTGTTATATTATAGAAGGTATGTCTTTTATATTTTGATAGTACTGTTCAAGCAAAATTACATAAAATGTGTAACTATTAAAAACAATATATATGCGTCTTTTAAAAGTTAAAAGCGATAGAATTGGAACTTTCTATGGAATGCGAAAACTGTCAACGAGGAATTAAAAAAAAAAAAATGTACAGATAATATCGAAATGAACACTACAGAAGTTTCACTTGTATGTACGTACAATGGCAAAAATCGAGCTAAAATTTCAAAATTTTATATTTAATTTGTTCCTTATTTATTCGAATTTCAGAAAAATATTTCAAATTTAAGTTGTTAGTATAGTTATTACAAACAACAATTTTATCCGAAACATTTTTTCGAAAACCGAATAAATAAGGCACAAATCAATTATTAAAATTTTAAAATTTTGGTCGTATTTTGGCGTTTACTGTACAAACAAATGCAACTTCTATAGTGTTTAATTGGATATTATCTACACATTTTTTTTGATTCCTCGTTGATAGTTTTTGCATTCCATAAAAACTTTCAATTTTATCGCCGTCAGCTTTAGACGGACGCATAGTTTTTTTTTTTCGTATTTCTAATACTGAAAAGACTGCATTATTTTGAGAAAAATAACATCCTCACTAATGCATACACCCAATTATATATATATATATATATATATATATATATATATATATATATAATTGGGTGTATGCATTAGTGAGGATGTTATTTTTCTCAAAATAATGCAGTCTTTTCAGTATTATTATATATATATATATATATATATATATATATATATATATATGTTTACATATATATATATATATATATATATATATACATATATAACAAGCCAAGTAGCCGCGCTTGTAAAAGGCGTTGTGTGTACTTGGAATTGGGAGGTTTTAGGATCAAATCCCGAAATTGGCAGTTTGTCAATTATTTAAAAAAAGGCGAGGGGGCGGTTAATTGACAAAACTTTCGGCGTATGGACAAGAACGAGTAATCTGTGACGGTTTTTTGCAGTTTTCTTCACGAAATCCAGTATCGGCGAACAAAATTCCTAGTCGTTCCTCCGCTCACATTGTTAGGCATCAGAATGGACCTTATGGTCGAAATGTGCCCCGTCCAGGACAGCCTCTATCAACAATCTATCTATCTATCTATCTACAGTCTGTTTTCAAATGCATTTCTAATAGAAAATAAATTAAAAAAATATTTACTATAAAACCATACACACATACATACACATACTTACAAGCATCTGACTGCTTGTGGTATAATGTAAATTGAAGTTTGTTTAATGTCATTTAAGAGGGGGGCCTTAGTGGCACCCACTTAATTTATAATAGTATTATTCATTACGTATGCACACAAATACTACAGACTCCACCCCCACCCCCCGCAATTTTATTTCTTTATGAAGCATTGTGTAATTATTATAGTAAATAATATTTAACATAGATTCGCTTTTAACAAAACTGTCCAAACAGACGATATATATATATATATATATATATATATATATATATATATATATATATTTTTATATATATATATTAATGTTATTATGATCGGTACACTACAAACACAACAATTGTAATAATTTGCATACAAAGTGCATTTTCGCACAAACATAAAAAGAAGAATATTATAATAATAATAAATAATAAATAAACATGAAATTAAATGATTTATTTAATATTTATATTTTATTTATCCAATAGAATAGAGACCTAGTATTTCATATAAAATTAAATTGATACATGATAAATTATTACAATTTTTTATTATAAATATATTATTTAACACAAATTAAGGGAGTGAGATCACTTCGTCAAAAATTGAAAAAAAGCGTAAGTGTACTGACGACTCGCGTAAGAAGTTATACGTCTTTAAAAAAAATTTACTAAAATAATATTAAATGAAGGTCAACAATAATATTAAAACACAAACGTTTAATAAAATGATATGAATAGTGAAACAGTACAATAGAAAAATTATATATTGGATCCAAAATCCAATGATTCTACATTTGATTATGGTGGGACAGAACCATCGTCACTTCTACCATTCAAATTAGAGTTTGAAAGACTGGCATTAAAGCCATTATTTACGTTAGAATCAGAGTTAGTGAAATTGATCAAGACCAGGTCAGGTATATCAATATACCGTTTGTGTTGGAAAGCCTTGCTAATAGAGAATCAATGATAAATATTATTTACTATAATAACTATACACAATATGCTTAATAAAGACATAAAAATAGTGGGAGTACTCATTAGTGTGTCTGTTGTGTATGCTTGGTGGGTTTTGTACTCAGTACTGCATTAATATGTACTGAGAGTGGGTTAAATATGTTCATTGTTGTCTTCTTAAGTTTAGCATTATTTCTAACAATTGAAAATTATTTTTTGAATATCCCTTATTATTTGTATGTGGAATGTTTGAAAATAAATGATATAGTTCTATTAACGGTGTAACATAAAACAACAATCCACACAAATTAATACAAAAATAAAACCCCAAAAAGAGCAAAAAAATATAATTCCGACAAAAAAAAAAAGTTAAACCAACTGTTCGAATATTCCTCCATCACTTGCTAAACAATATCCGAGTCGATTGTAGAAATCTACCCGGGTATTTTCAAGAACTTGAGGAGAAATATTCGCACAATTCTCAACCATTCTTTGCCTTAATTGTTGCAGATTTTCAGGCCTATTCCGCGAATAGATCTGTGTTTTGAGAAAACCTCACATAAAAAAGTCTTTAGGAGACAAATCTGGCGATCTGGCTGGCCACTTGAAGATTCCAAAACCACTCATAAGACGTTCCTGGAAAGTTTGTTCCAGGAACAGCCTTACTATCATGGCATTGTGTGCAGGGCAACCATCTTGTTGGAACCATACAGATGCCAGGTCTAAATTAGGGAGAGCTCTAACAGTTGGCAAAATATTATTTCGTAACAAACTCAAATATTTTTGAGAATCTAAAGACCCGTCAATGAAGAATGGTCCTTTAATATGGTCATCTAATATTCCAGTTCAGACATTCAGTTTCAGTATGTATGTGTATGTATGGTTTTATAGTAAATATTTTATTTATTTTAAAATTGATTCTCTATTAGAAATGCTTTTGAAAACGGTCTGTATACATTTAATATACAAATGATATCATTGATAATGTGGCTCATAATTCGAATGTTCTTCTTTTATCAGAAACATGAAGTAATAATGATGAATACATTTCTGTACCTAATTTCAATTGTATAGTCAAATTTAAAAGTTCTAATTGTTCTAGCTAGCGGTGTAGCTAATTTACCAAAATAATAAACAATCATTCACTTTTCTATAATGTATAAATAAATAGTCTTGTCTTTCGATATCCAAAAATTCCATCTATATTAGAATAAAAAATAATTGAGTTAATTTTTAAATACACTCTCTATATAACTGAGTGTATTTATTTGACATGTTATTAACAACAAATTAACTATGAATTAAGTACAGAATTTGTTTTTAAACATATTTTATTATTAGACCCAAAATTCAATTCAATTTAAAACTGATTATCTGAAACAAATAAAATCAGAAAGACCAAAAACAAAAAAGGGTTTTAATATTATTAACCTTTATTATATATTTTGAAGAAAAAAAAAAAGAATAAAAATAATTTGACATGATAAAGCCATTAAAACCATTATATGATATCTTTATTATTTTGAACAAAAAAAGTAGTTGAAACTAATTTTCTCAAATGTCTGATTGTATCTTTGTATCTATTTTGGTATGGTCTTTTTTTTTGTTTCTTTGCTGTTTGGTTTATTTGCTTGTCATATAGATTATATTATGATATTATGAGCGTATAAAAAATCTTTTAGTATATATATATATATACAGGTGAGTCAAAAGTCATGGAGTTTTTGGTAGGGGTGGATAGGAAATGAAATTCTAAGATGAGAAGTCCTTGGATACTTTTGCACCTGACTCAACGTTAATTAGATATTAATTAAATAAAGCAACCAATAGGGAATATGCATGAAAATTTTTTTTCACTTGAATTGAAGCATGTTTACTTGACAAATATCAAGGTAAAATTATTTTTTAAATAACTTTAAAAATAAGCGAGATATGAATGATTGAAATTCCCGATTAGACAAAGAGAGTGATAGCCCTCTTGATATGTTATGTGACATCATATTACACTTTCACCATTTAAAATACACGTAAAACTCCGTTTTTAGTATCAAGAAAGAGACAGATAATAATCTTTAAAAGCTTATAGCTTCCTTGATATTTGTCGGATTTTAATTTCGTTTTTAAATATTATTACAGTATTAACAGTATTTATATATTCTGAAAATAAATGTGAAAAAAAAATTTCATTTTTATTCCCTATTAGAGAAACGCGTTAACGGAATAAGAAATGGTGCGGAATGAACGCAGCGGCAGCAGGGATACGTGAAGGGAACGTGCTCTCCCCACCACTACTGTGATTCGACTGTCGATTGACTGCGTCCTAAATGACTTGGGGACATGGTAAATGAGCGCGATGGGGAAAACGCTCTCGATAACGGCGAACAGAAGCCGCAGCATTATGTTCACACTCTCCATAAAATAATAGCATGTCCGAATAATCCTCGATTAAGTGACGAAGTATGACGAAATTTAACAAAATGGGAGATGTTGTCAATAAAAAATCTGAGAGGAAATGACAGAAAGACTAACGAGAATCTATGTAAGGCTAGTATCTATGTGTCCCAAAGCTACAATAAATTTTATTTGTCGCTCGTGTCCAGAGAAACAGGAAAATTTACGGGGTAGGATTTTTGATTTATGGGGGTGCATGTCTTGCCATTTTCTAAAAATTGATAATTCCAAAAATTTAATTCTTGCATTATTAAAAAAACTAATCAATAAAATAATTTTATAAATGCACTTTTCAGAAAACTTTATAATTGAAAGATCTTAATTTGCGTATTGTTTTTTTGAATTTATTATTAAAACAATTTATTTATTACATTTTTCAAAAAATAAAAAAAATTTGAATAATGCACTTTTCACGGAATTAATAATTTGAAAACTTTAAGCAATACATTTTTCCAAAAATTGATAATAAAATTAAAAATGAATTATCAAAAAACAGGCTCTTTTTGCAACTCTGGTTTCAACCGAGTTTCCTTAATTAATTAATAATTAATTAACGGTGCGCCTAATAAAAAAATGTCTTAGGACTTTTCGTTCCAAAATCGTTCCCTCTACCTACCCTTTTATGCAACTCGACTACTTACGGGACACCTGTATATATATATAATCTAGTTACAGGTAAGCATCTATCTATACCTTAAAACATATCAGTTACTTTTGGAAACAAATTCATTCAGATATTTATTTTTTAATTTAGTTCTATAGGGTTGAGCAAAATTATTTTGTCAAAGGCAGCCCACTAAATACGTCGTGCAGGTCGCTAAATTATCAATGATAAATGATTATTTGTCACGCTGATTGTAACGCTGAAGTATTCTGCTGATGAGTGAGAATTATTCATTTGAATTTTTTGGAAGGTTAATTTGATTTCAAAGTCAATAATGACGCCATAACAAATGGACGAATTTCCAGATTTTTATCAATGTCAAGTATAAGGTGGCGCATAAGTAACGTTATGATTTAATTAGTGAATAAATTTGTTGTTACTTATTTTTTCTGAGCTAACTTGAAAGTCAGCATTCGATTATTCAGACACAAGGATCATATCGAAATTTTTTTCATGTTCAAAATGCACCTAGCGCTCCAACAATTTTCCGATTGGTTCAGCGTTTTCGGCAACATGGGGATATCTGTGATCACAGTATGCTGTGGAATAACTTCATAAAAGATCATTGGACCATATTTTTTCGAAAACGACGAACAAGTTGCGATTAACGTGAATGACATTCAATACCGGACAATGATTGAAACGTTTTTAAGGCCAGAGGTACAGAACAATTCAGAATTGTGGTTCCAACAAGATGGAGCCACAGCTCGTCCAACTATGGCTCTTCGGCGCGAAATTTTTCGGGCTGTATTAAACGGCTGTATTTTTTTCCTTGGTGCAACCTAAAGGGTAAGGTGTATGCCACTAAGCCAAGAACCATCCAATAGCTTAAGGCCAATATCCGAGAAGAAGTGAGGGCGCTCGAACATAAAATTCTAAGACAAGTTATGGAAAATGCTCTGGAAAGCCACCCTGTAGACGTAATACTGTAAAAGAATGACAGAGTAAGCATGCTAGACTAGATATCAAGAGGACCGAGGTTCGATTCCTGGTTTACGAGATAATTTTTTATAAAATGATTTTACGAAAATTTCAAATATTTGTTTCATTTTAAAATCAAAATTTATTAATTCAGCAACGTTTCGTTCTAGAAATTCGTACTTCCTCATGCATCTAAAAATACTTAGTTTATATAATTGTATTAAAATAAGATTATCATCCCTTGTTTATTCGGAGTGTAATGAATGAATGCCTGAAGGGGATATTTTAAGACAAAAATAAAGTTTTAAAATAGTTTTTTTGGATATACCTATCAAAAACCTATGGTGTGGTCATCTTTGAACAGAGTTTTAGATATGATACCTTCTCTGTTTCGTTTTCTTTTTTTTTGTTTTGTTTTGGATACTAATTGCCACTGCTGTTGCCAGTGCTATGCTCGGATTTTGTTTTTTTGAATAAAATATCGTATCGTAAATTCCCAGGCCCAGGTGGCCTCTGTCTCAGTGGAATTTATTTATATAAATTGTATCGTTTTTTGTTTTTGTTTGTTTGTGATATAAGATGAAGCGTGTATACAAGAACATTAGCATAATCGTATTTTGAAATCAGTGATTCTTAAACAATTTAATATCAATCTTTTGACTTGTTGGTTTGTCTTTTATATACATGTATAAATATATTATATACATATAGGGTAAAGGGGGTAAAACAAGCCTTGCATCTGTAGATAGATAGATAGATACATCTCGGGGTCTAAAAAGTATAGCACTTCGACCTTATGGTCCATTGTGCTTCCCCTTCTATTTCAGTCCGTCGAGATTCGCTTCTCCCATATGTTGGCAATAGCCAGCAGCTTGATTATCAAGTTTTCCTGAAGGTTCATTTATTCGTGGTGAGATGCACCGAATATCTTGTATCTGCTGTTACCTAGAGGTTCGCAGTCAATGATCATGTGGCTGGATGTCTCTTCCTCCTTGCCACACAATCGGCACATAATGGACCCGTTATGGAGTCTCATTGTATGCAGATGCTTCCGCGGGAGATAATGTCCGGTAATGAATCCGGTAGCCCAGTAAGCCTCAGTGCATCGAGAGATGTACTGAGGCATCTCTGAGGCATCTCTCAGCCTCTTGGTTGCACTCCGAAGCAGTACCTTCTCGAGCTCCTGCCGTGGTACTTTTTCCCAGTGATCACGGTGTTATACATTTGACCACTCGTTGATCACCTGTTTACATCCCGTCCTTGAAATTCCTAAAATAGCCTCTGGGCTTATGAAGGGTATTCCTTCAAAACCTCACATTGGTTGCCTTCAAAACCACTGTGACCCGGCAGCCCGAACAATTTAACATTGTCCAGCTCCAGCAGTTCCTCCAGACAATCCTTGACTACCCTTGAGGTGACCTCAGTTCCAGGCAAGGCTTTTAATGCAACTTGACTGTCCGAGAGAATACATACGTTCTGGTTTATGAAGCCTCTACGTAGGTTCTCACGGACGCAATCCAGTATGTTGTAGACTTTTGCTTGAAAGACTGTGGCATATTTCCCCAAGTTGAGGCTAATATTTTCTTTAGGTTTCTCGTCGTAGATTTCCGCCCCGGCCCCTTCTTCAGTTTTGGATCCGTCTGTATACCAGACGATTCTTTTCTTAAGATAGGGTGGTTCTCCTTCCGTCCACATGGCCCTATCACAAACTACAGTGAAAGGTTTTGCGATGCAGTATATTTTGAAAACGGTCCTTGCATGTCCAACCAGATTTTTTTAAATCCAGTTACTATTGCATTGCATGTGTAACTAACAACCTGATTTAACAATTTATGTTATAAATGTGAAACAGATAATGCAACCACCAGCGCACGACCCATAGACCTAGATATATGTATGACCGAAGCAACTATAGTGTAATTGGTCAGCGCAACATCTCGTTTAGACATGCCTATGGTTCGAGCTCTAATACGGGCTGGGAGCTTGTTGGTTTATACTAAGTTGGTGTATATTCGTCCTAAAACCTAATTGGAGAGAAAGATTAAATAAAGAAGAATGTGAAATGAATATTAATATCAGCCACAAAATTCAAATGATAATATGAGTTTATTGGTAGTTACAAGGTAACTCAGGAACTACTGTACTTCGCGACTACCTAAATCGACAATAGAAATGACTACATTACAAGCTCAAGAAAAAAGTCACATCAATTTCACATTTTACCCATAAATATACGCTATCGTACCATAATTTGAATTCTTTGTTTTTATTTTATATCATCAAATTGTTAAGCTTCTTTAGCTGCCTTTTACGAACGTGGTTACGCCAATGGAATGGGAAAGGTCCTTCTTTTGAGAGAAAAAAAAACACACACACAAACAACAAAAATGGGATATCAAATATCACACAACTGAGAAATGGGAAAAAAGTTGATACACCAACAAAAGACGATAAACAGTTAGTTTTAACATATTTATTTTTTATCGCTTTTCAAATCATCTTTTTCTGAAGAGATTCGTTCGTTTCTTTTTTTTGTTTCACCATCATAAAAGAGTTAGTTACTCAGAATGAAATTGATTAAGTGTTTTTGTTTATGTTACTAATCCTACCGTAAAGGATGTGATAGTGATCATGTTTATTTCAAATTCCCAGGTCTTTATACACAACAATATCACTCTAGAATAGTAATATTATTAATGATAATTAATATCGTATAAACATTATCTATATATATATATTCAAACCCCAAATTCACAAATTCAAACCCCGAAATATATATATATATATATATATATATATATATATATATATATATATATATATATATATATATATATATATATGTAGGGTGAATTGAACCTGCCGCATATTAGCACACGCCTCCACTCGTGATTGACTCGAAGACATGAAACACAAAAGCACTCAAATCAATGTGCGCATAAATGATCAAATCCGGTAATCAGGGCACCGGCTGCACCATATATTTGTTGTCCATCGGTGCTCTGGTCCGGAATTGATTATTTATGCACACATTGTTTTGAGTGCTTTGTTGTTTACCATGTATCTGAGCCAATGACGAGTGGTCTTTGTTTTGTTTCAATTTATCGATTTCTATTGGATGTTGTTGAAGAATGGGTAGATCGTGGGAGGAGTGGAGGCGTATGCTAATATGCGGCAGGTTCAATTCACCGTATATATATGTATGTATGTATATATATATATATATATATATATATATATATATATATATATATATATATATGTATATATATATATGTATATATATATATATATTTATATATATAGCGTTCATACTATTTATCGAATAAAATAATAATTAAAATAATTATTGATTAAAGCATCAAAGCATCTGGGGTTTAAACATTTCCAACGTTTTGAGATTTGACACTTCAATAGTATTTAATGCGCAGACGCAAACAAGTTACTTAATTTGAAAAAAAAGAAAACTAAGGGAGTAAGTTGTTCTGAATACGACTAATTAGTAATGCATTTTTAACAGAACAAGATCTTTGGCTTTTGGTTTTTGACCTACGGACCAAAAGTTAAAGGATTTTTGATGTCTTTTTTAAACATATATAAATATATTACGTTTTTTTCGTTTGGGTGGTAAAAAAAAATGATTTAAGTTTTTGTTTCAAGTTGGTAATTATTATACTACAAAACAGGGTAAAAGCAATTTGCGTCAAGTTTTTTCAAACATTTCACTGGCAGATTTCTCACACCAAACCACCAAACAACAACAATAATTGGGTCATTGTGACCTAAACTAGTTTTTTTTAGAAATTTGAGTACCCATGAAAACATTGACGTTCAAAAAAATTCCTAATTTCAATTCTCCAAATATAGTACAAATATTTTTGAATATAGTAGAAAACAAATTTTGCCAACGCGCCCTGAAATTTATCGATTTTACAAATTCTTTGAAGTTACAATTTTTTAGGCGCGCTTAAGAGTGTGTTTTAAGTATGTAGGAGCAATATTTTTAGGCTAGTTTAGTTCTAATCAAAGAAGAAATATGTAACGAACTTCTAAACCAACATAATATTGTGAGTCACCGAGTATCGAATGTTCACATCTTTTCTTGCAAGCTTAACTCACAATAGTACGAATAATAATTAACACATGTCATTTTAAAAATTATCTAGTAAATGTTTGACTTACTTCAATACTTTATTGGCTATAGTTACAAATAAATATATAAATTAATGCAGCTCCAAAAATTTAAAGATGCCATTTTAATAGATTCTTTTTAACTGCAAAAGATACAAAACTTGCATTAAGCAGAGTAAAAACGGGCTGCGACTAACTGACGAGGTTTCTTGCGAGCCTTTGTAGACTTAGAGCAGCGCTGGACAGACTTTGACTTTTGCAGAGTAACAGCAAGGGACTGAGGGTATCTTTTGCTCGTAATGTTGGGGAAGGGAGGAGGTAGATTTTAATACTCTTATTGAGAGTACGAGACGGAAGATGTTTAATTACAGGATGTCCTACCAATTGTTGCAATCAAAAAATTGCAATAATTGGTAAGCTAAGTCTTAGAGGACAACTTAGGAAGCTAGCTTTGGGAAATGAGGGCAACCGCTAGTTTGGTGGAGAAATGGAGAAAACTCCAAAACACCTCCTAATAGCCTGGGAGTCTACCAGATACGTTCAAGGGATCTATCATCCCTAGACCTAATCCTGATCCTGTACTTCCTAAAAGAAACAGGGCTGGATGAGGTGCTCTAAGACGAGAGCACCTCATCCTGACCCTGATCCTGTACTTCCTAAAAGAAACAGTGCTGGGTGAGGTGCTCTAAAACGAGAGCATTCCTAGCTATTTTTCAGATGGGGGCGCACAATAGATCTTTTAGGTCACAGTGCAGTGAATTCCCCCTTTATCATTCATTCATTAGATTCCTTAAAAAAGCTCATCCCGCCAATATTAGTATAACTTATAATACGCGTACATGAGTTCAGATATAAATTTGTTTAGTGGCTATAAGCGTTCGTTAAAATTTATATTTCATTGACATGATAAACTATTTTGAAAAATCTATTCAATGCGTACACATTAGTCACTAGAGTCGGGTTTTTTGTGAAAGTTATTTATTATCTTGTGGATGTAATGACATTCGATCGGGTTTCGAACAATAATATACCATTTCTTATGTGAAAGTCTCACACAAATTGATAGTGTATAGGTATTATTTGTATATGCATAAACCAGAGGTGGGCACAGACAGCTCGTCTGAGCCTTACGAGCTCTCCATAAGCTGGGTGAGAGTAAGTAAAGAATAGTATGTTTTGAAGCAAGACGGAACGATGTTTCAATACAGGTTGTCCTACCGATTATTGCCCAATAATTTATTCAATCAATTTAGAAATAGTTTTATAAAATATTTATTGTTTAAATAATATCTTTTGCAGTATGGAGAGGTACACCAAAAAACATAATAATAATAATAATAATAACAATAATGATAATAATAACAATAATAATAATAATAATCTGAACTTATCCAAGACTGCTTGCGATGTCTTCTCCATTATTAAATTCACTACTTTTATTTTTTTTGAAAAACAAATTATGGGAAAAATAATTTCCACTACTACAAATAGTACTTTTCACTTTTTCAATTCAAAGTAGACTAACTCGTAGAACTCAAATTCCCACTTTATGTAAAATTTAACTTAATTCATCAAATTCCCATGACACTATACTGAGCATACTCCATACGAAGAAAAAATAATTAAATCAGGTAAATAATTCTTTATTAGTTCTCGGATATGAATAGTAAAATATTTAGACAAATCATTTGGAATTTCCAAAACTTTAATTCTATTTAAATTATCCTTTGCAAAAATTTCCCTCTTTTATTACAATGGTCCAGCGGTAAACTTAAAGGTTCAAAAGATTTATGTATATTTTTTATATATTTTTATTTTATTCATACACAAATATGATATATACTAAAAAGGTACATTTTATGACCCTAATTACCAGCCCAAAATTCCAGAGTATGTATTGAATGATTGCTTGTATTATTTACTTTGTATAATAGTGACCATAAAAAAGATTTGGTATTATTATATTTTTTTCAGAAAATGTTTTAATTAAAAAAAGAAAATATTAATAATTGGTAGGTTACCCTGTATTAACTCTATCTCTCTTCCCTACCTCTCACTCAGAGCTTGACCGAGTCATCTCCTGTCCACCTCTGGCATAAACTATAAGGAGTTGTTAAGATGTACAGCGGACAGATCGACAGACCATTGGACGGACACGATGGACGGTTGATTCTCTCATAATGTTTTTTTTCATGGTCTTTGTGGTAGGTAAAATAACTACCATGATTCTGTACTGAGATGATCAACATTATACACATATGCACACTCTCATATCCATCCAGCACAGGTGGAATAATGAATTGTTAGACCCATAATTATACCTTTTGTTTGTATTTTAAATCATTTTATGTATTTTCTTGTTTCAACCTTTTTTGTTGTCTGTTTTTTTTTTTGTTCAGAAATTCTCATCGTATTTATTTGCTATTTAATGCTTTTTGCTGGTCCGTAGATAAAAAATTAATTACTTCGTTTACATGCAGAATATTTTTGTTTCAACAATTATTTGTTTTTATGAAGATTTGTCTGAAATAGTTCTTTCTTTCGGAACGTTTTATATTTTCGTTCAGAGTGTAAATTCACCGTTTAAGAATATCTACACCATGAAGGTAGTTCTCAAACCATGAAGTTAAGCTAGTAGATAGATAGATAGATTGTAGAGGCTGCCCTGGATGGGTTACAGTTCGACTATAAAGTTCATTGTGATGCCTAAGGATGTTAGGAATTGGTAGGATATGCGGCTGCAGCCAACTATGATAGGAACTATGCCGATATTCATCTGGAGTTCGTGAAGGAAACTGCAGAAAACCTTCTCAAGCATAACCGGTTACTTCGTTCTTGTCCATCCGCCTACAGTTTAACCGCCTTTTTTTTCCTCTCAATAATTGACAAACTGCCGATGTTGGGATTCGAACCCATAACCTCCCAGTTTCCAAGTAGGCATACTGCGCAGACATAACGCCTTAGACGGTTCAGCCACTTGGACTTAATTAAGCTAGTATACTATAAATACAAGTTAGATAGATAGATAGATATATCTTGGGGTCTAAAAAGTTATGCACTTCTACCTTATAGTCCATTGTGCTCCGACTTCTACTTCAGTCCGACGAGATTCGCTTCTTCCAGATGTTGGCAATAGTCAGAAACTTGCTTATCAGATCTTCCTGAAGGTTCATATATTCGGGGTAAGATGCACCGAATATCCTGTAGCTACTGTAACCAAGAGGTTCGCAGTCAAAAATTATGCGGTTGGATGTTTCTACCTCCTCGCCATACAATCTGCACACCATAGACCCGTTATGGACTGCCATTGATAAATACAAGTTAATAGATTTCATCTAGAACCACTATTTAGTTAATTTATCAAACCTTACATATTATAAAAGAGAGTCTCCCGTCTGTCTGTCTATCTGTTTGTACGCGGTAAACTGAAAAACTACTGAACGGATTTTCACACGGTTTTCACCAATGGACCGAGTAATTCATGAGGAAGGTTTAGGTGTATAATTCATTGAGGTTTTGTGTAAATTGACGGAAATGTGACGATGATAGTGGAAGAAGTCGGAAAAAATCATACCAAGTGGGAGCTTTACTACCGTGCACTGTATCTAAGCACTGTATCCGGCGTGGACCCGGCACTGTACCCGCGCATCTTCTAAACCAGGGCGGGTTGCTAGTTATAGTAATATACAAGTACAGTAGACCAGCGGTATTCCGACAAACGTTTTGCAAGGCTGTGGCGGATGATCGAATTTGTCGGACCATAGAGTACTGCCACCGACCCCTTATAGTCCGGACCTTTTTTGATAAGGAGTACCTTGTAATCCGACAAATTAGATACTTATACAAACTACATACTTATTTGTCACAACATGTTAAAGCATGCATTGACGAAGATTTTCCGTAATAAATGTGCTTTGTATGTACTGTTTTAGGCATGCCGGATTATAGGGGTTGCCGGAGTAGACAGTGGGCGGATGAACACGGGTCAATTGGATATAGTCAATATATTTAAAAAATTGATAATGCAATTTGTATAGATTCTTTGAAATAGTTCACGGCAAAGATAAATCTAAATCACCACAATAATTTAAATAACTCACAAGAAAGAATAAAACCTATTTTGACAAAATGGAAACCCGACTTCAAAAATCAAATATTCTATAACGAAAAATGCACTCAAAAGTAAAAAAATAATTTCATATTCTTGTGCCAATTTTAGTTCACCTAAGCAAAAATTTTTAAATATATATGTACAATTATTGTTATTTTTGGAGTCGGTGTCAGCATAGAGAAATTAACATAGCTTTTGGACACCGCCTCCAAAAATAACAATAATTGTACATGTATATTTAAAAATTTTTGCATTATGAATGAGTATATCCTTTAAAAAAAAAAAAAAAATTTCGCAGAAATCGGTATCATCGGTACCTCATTTTATCACATATAAAATGAGGGTTTTCCGCGATTTCCAGGGGATCCCTTCATCAGAATGCGATTTGGTCAAAATGGGACCAATCAGAAATCAAACTCCTTAAAACAAAAAAAAATTCAAAATCGGTTAATAAATGACGGAGTTCTGAGGTAACAAACATTAAAAAAAAAAAAACAAAAAAAAACAGAGGAATTGAGAACCATCCTCCTTTTTGAAGTCGGGTTAAAAATAACATCAAATAGGCATACATAAGTACACACAGCTATTTTTATACTCGGTATAAAATATTTTCCAAGGTACATTAAGTATAGTTCCGACTTTGTAACGGATGAAAATATTGATCGTAGAACAAAATTTTATAGGTGATCATAAAATGGCCTAATTAATCTATTTCCGCAAGTCCGTCGATCCGTTGACTTCTGGACACGATAACCAAAATTTTGTGTGTTCTAGAGTTAAAAAGTAAGGTGAAGTTCGTGAATGGGTAAAATCGGACCATGTTTGGGCAAAATGGACACAACTATCTATCATTGAAACCGGCATAGAATAAAAATTTTAACACAAAAAATGTTCCATGAACAACTCTTTGTTTAATAAATTCAGTATATACCGTGTATTTAAGAAATTAACTCAGTTAGTGGTTATTTTTACTTGTAAGATTGGCCATTAGAAAAGTTTAAACGAAGTAATTCCTCGGGCTATGGGACAATTTGTACGACCTAGAATCGACTCTGAAGAGTAGTGGAATTATAAAATTTTCGTAAAAATTTAAACATTTTAGAAAAACAGCCATAGATCAATAGTTAGTGGGTTAAAAGCCACTTAGACGCAACTTTCAGAGTATTCGAATGAAAATTGGTAAATTTGGTAAATGAAAAAATTTTAGATTACTAATACAAATCAATCTATTTATTGACTAATGAATTTTAGTCAGTAATATTTGGAGAACATTTCAGAATGACCGAAAACTTGGATTGGTTCAATTAATTATATAGATACATGAATCTTTGATCATAAACCAATATTGGATCATATATTTTGATTAGCAGTGTACAAACTGTACAACGTGTTTATAGAAAATAATTAATTAAAAACAATGTTTATATAACATTTATATAAGATCGATATTTATTGTCTATTGAATGATTCTATCAATCATGAAATTTCATCATTAGATAAACAAATTATCATTTTTTGTGTAATCGATTTGAAAGAGTCAAACAATGTTGAAAGGTACTAGGAATTGAGAAGTCAAAGTTGGTAAATAGATGATTTTGATCCAAATGAAACAGTTTTTTTTTGTTTGTTACTAATTTACTAACCCAAGTAAAAATCATTCAAGCGTTCATTTAGCCCCAGTTTATTTAAGGATAAGCCTAGTTAGTTAACTCGCGTGATTTAAGTTAAGTTCCCCCACTTCGAGTCCCTTCCCCTGATGGCATACTGTACACGTGTCAATAACGTTGCAATCTTCATAATTTTAGAGACAATTACACAAAAATCATTCTTTGTTAATAACTTGATATCACTACATAAAATATTAAACACTTTGAATTGAAATATTTGAGGTTATAATAAATTATTATTCATATCTTATAATAATATATATATATGATAATAATAAAATATAATAATATATTAATATAATATATATTATTATTCTTCTGATCAACGCTACTATTTTCGGGATCTAGGTGGGGGAACTTAACTTAAACCATGCGAGTTAACTAACTAGGTTTATCTTTAAAAAAACTGAGCTTTAATATTCCAAACGCTAGGCTGGCTAATTACTATTTAAAACTTCAAATAACTAATCTTGTTAAATATATACAAAAAGTTGCTGTTTGTCCTTTTGAACTCGCGTTATAAGTTATAGGTCTTTATCGTGATGAACTATTTCAAAAATTTTAGTCAAATAGCTTTAAAAAAATTTTATATATTTGTTCCTAACCTTTCGTCTAACTTGACGAAATTTTTTCGACAATATTTTGTCTTTGTGAACAAAATAGAGCTCACGTATATGGAAAGTGTAAATGCGTTGTGTCTGCGCTTTATACCTACTTGGAAACAGGGAAGTTATGGGTTCGAATCCCGACATCGGTAGTTTGTCAATTTTTAAGAAAAAAAGAAAAAAAAGGGGGGCGGTTAATTGATTAAATTGTCGGCGTATGAACAAGAACGAAGTAACCGACTATGCTTGAGAAGATTTTCTGCAGTTTCCTTGACGAACTCCAGATGAATATCGGCATATCCTACTAATCCCTAGTCTATACACAAAAATTCCTTCCACACCACTCACATCCTCACATCCTTAGGCATCACAATGGACCTTATGGTCAAAGTGTTGGCCGTCCAAGGAGGCCTCTATAATCTATCTATCTATATCTATATATTTTTGATGTACCATCTATATATATCTGGTATATTTCATTTATGAATGATTTATATATATTTTGTTTCATTTTGAACGCTTCTCAGTGTATGCTACCTTTTATGTAAATATCTTCTTCAAATATAAATATTATTTTTAAAATATTTTAATGTACTTCAGATAGTTTGTTAAATGCTTGTTGGCATATTTATGATGCGACCAAACTCAATGTGATGAAAAATTTCTCATCAGTTGATCAATATTCCTCGAATTTTACAGCCCAGCAAAGCAGACCGTTAAAAAAGGCTACTAAAATGTGTAATGATTTAGCCTTCCTTTCATTTTGCTTTGCTTGCCTTAATTCATTTGCCTCCTTAGATTTAAGACAATACTAAGATTTTCGACAAAACAATTGGTTCTTTTTTCAATAGAATAATTCCATAATTGCATATATTCCCGGACTAAAAAACCCTGAGTGTAATTTTCCATCACTTCCACTACTTCTTAAATTTATCGTTCCCATCGCTTCCACTATTTCAAATATTTATCGACACTTCCACCAAATTTGTATTTCCGGTAATATTTTCTAATTCTATATCTTGTAGCGAGATACAATACAAACCAGTTTTTAAATCTAACCACAAGCTTTTAAACAAATAAAAGTGTTATCGAAATCGATCCCGTGGGTTTTGCGTGATGCTCAAATAAACAAACATTTACAATTTTCTAAAAGGAGAGATTTTGTGAGTTTTGTCAACCGGTCTGGAAAGGCAGAGTTCTGTAGTGAGTTCGATTCCGAGTCAAGATGTATGAGATTTTTCATATCAAACATTGATGACAAAATAATAATAATTTTCGTAATTCTACGCTAGAATTATCTTCATACAAGGGAGGGGGGGGGGTTGTGGTTTAATCATACAATAGCGTCAAACCGATAGATCGACCACTGATAGCGATTACAAATTGGAATAAGTTTTTGAAATAATTACAATTATTGCAAAGTATCTCTACATTTATTTATTATTTTATACGTTTGTAATATTTTATAAATTTCGTTGCAGTGTACAAAATGTCGTTATAAGATTTTTTTTTAAATATTTGTTATTTTAATAGCATAGGCAACTTTTGATACGTCTCTGCAGTGCTTTGATGATATTTACAAAAATAATAACTGCGAAAATAATTTACATATTTCAAACTAATACAAAAATCCGTACGCTTATGTTAAAACGGTTTAACAGATTTTGGCTGATGGATTAAAGCGGCTTCTTTGTTATCAAGAACAATCAATTCAAAAATAAGTGCCAAATTTACTGATTCTCTGTCTTAAACAATGAGGGTCGATGGGATTGATGGGTTAAAATAGCGTTTCCAAAAATATCGGGAAACTATAATGAATATTGCAAAGATTATTCATAGCAAAATTAACGAACATAAAACTTTGAAAGAAACAAGTGGAAAATAACAACAAACTGAGTCAATCGCTTAAATACCTGGTGTATACATACTAAGTTCATTATTAATGCGTCAACTGTTTATTTTACTTTTTGAGCAAAAAATTGTGAAGAAACTATTCATTTTATGAAAAAAAATGGTTGTTCATATTTAAAAAGGGGAATTTTTGCCCTTAAAGTTTCACGGTTTCAAAAATAGATTTTGTCCACGGTCGGATTAATTCCATTCACGACCTTTTCCTCTCTTCTAAGGTCTAAAATTCACACAAAATTTCAGTTCGTTTTTGAGTAATCTTGTTTCCGGTTGGACTTGCGAAACAGGGCTTATAAGGCCATTTTATGAACACTAATACCAAATATTGTTTCCTGGGATCACTACAAAACCAGGATTATATTTAATATACCATTATATATATTATATATACCGGGTATAAAAAATTAATTATGGTTCAATTTCATGTATTCACCTACCTAAAATGAAGTAACATATCAAGCTCATCATGTTTGAGCTTAGTTTGTCACTGCTAACTGTTTTTTGTCTCTGCAAGTGTTGATTTAAGTATGAACTTTTGACGTTTCCAGTTATAAACGATTGCAGACTATTTGTATCGAATTCATTTCAATTTCCAAAATATACTTCGAATAAAAGCTGTTATTTTTTATAAAAGAACTATATATTATCAAGACTAATAACCTTTTGTTCTAAATTTTTCGAGAGCTGAATAGATTCTGTTAAAATTTTCTCGTAAGACGGCTTATACAGCTAAAGGTTCATAAATTGTA
Organism: Nineta flava; assembly: GCA_963920215.1. Lineage (NCBI taxonomy): Eukaryota > Metazoa > Arthropoda > Insecta > Neuroptera > Chrysopidae > Nineta > Nineta flava. Next base: position 2,796,571 of record OY986041.1, read on the forward strand.
TGTTTTTCAAAATTGGAGATATTTTTGGACAAATCTTCCTCAAAATTGTCCATACCCATCATACAAGATTTGAGTTTGAGAATCTGGGTGACCACTCAATGTTCTCGATAGGACAGTAATATTGACCGTAACAAAAATTTCTTTGTTTTCCCATAGAAAATTTGACATTAAATTAGACATGCATTAAAAGTTTTTCAGTAAATTTATTCGAAATAATTATCTTTGACGACAAACATGCAAATATCAGATATATAAAATTCCGTTGAATATCCGATGCACGATGTCCAATATCTCCAAAAATATAAAACTTTTTCTGGCTATCTTTTCTCCGTCTATCTTATCTTATTAATTTTTAAAATGTCTATCTTATTAATTATTTCATTTTTAAACGTATTTTATCCCTTTCGATGATATACTCATGGAAATTATTATTTATTTATTGTTTTTTTGTAAACTAGCGTCTATTTATATCCATTGTTATTGTCTACTTGGAACTGAGAGGTTATGCGTTCGAATCCCGACATCGGCAGTTTGCCAATTATTAAGAAAAAAAAAGGGGGCGGTTAGTTCACTAAACTTTCGGCATATGGACAAGAACGAAATAACCGGCTACGCTTGAGAAGGTTTTCTACAGTTTCCTTCATGAATTCCAGATGAATACCGGCATAGTTCCTATCATAGTCGGCTGTAGCCGCATATTCTACCAATTCCTAGTCTACACATCCAAATTCCTTCCACTCCACTCACATGCTTAGGCATCACAATGTTCCGTATCCATTGTTAGTATGACTGCCTTTCAGTTATATTATACCAACGGTAGTGACTAGCATTTACTTTATTTGACATTTAAGTCGTATATCTGAACATTGATAACATTTGTCGACCTTCTTGATGTGAAAAATCATACTCATTTCGGTTGGGAAATTATTCGTTTTTATAAAATCGGACATTTAAAGAAAACCGAAATTCAAGGCAATGTTATTTCCACAATAGGGAATATGCATGAAAATTTTTGTTCACTTGAATTGAAGCATGTTTACTTGACAAATATCAAGGTAAAATTACTTTTTAAATAACTTTAAAAATAAGCGAGATATCAATGATTGAAATTCCCGATTAGACAAAGAGGCTGATAGCCCTCTTGATATGTTATGTGACGTCATATTACACTTTCACCATTTAAAATACACGTAAAACTCCGTTTTTAGTATTTTTGCAAGAAAGAGACAGATAATAATCTTTAAAAGCTTATAGCTTCCTCGATATTTATCGGATTTTAATTTCGTTTTTAAATATTATTACAGTATTAACAGTATTTTCATATTCTGAAAATAAATGTGAAAAAAAATTTTCATGCATATTCCCTATTGTATCAAGGGTGACATTAATTTTTCAACAGGTTTTCTCACGGTCTTCTTTTAAATTATTAAGACCTCACATTGCGAATAATTTAAGCAATCTTTCATCAAGTCTTTTCAGTAAAGTAGTTTCTTTTATTACTCATACGTGCAATATGTGAAGATATGCGTGAATCTTCAATACAGACACTCTCAATGCAGTCGCTGTTCACAGTCTACGTGACTAATTTTGTGACTAATACTTCTGGTTTGTGTGTTTATATGTATGTATATGAATGAAAATATGTCATATACATTTAATTTATATAAAAATCAAATCAAAGTACATTTTTTAATAGAAATTAATTAGGATTTTATGTTTGAACAAAAAAATAATAATTAAATAAATACAATATTGTCGATTTAGAGCAGAACGATAACCATTTTATTATCGAACACTAGGTTTTTGAAATAAAATTTCAAATTCGCCCCCTATACCTAGATCAGTTTTTTTTTATTATAAATACGTATTTCGACTACAATGTAGTCATCATGAGTATAAATTAGCTAGTCGTACTTTACTCTTTGACAATTAGAAATAGATAGAAAGTCGAGATCAATAGACAAAAATAAACATAAAAAGAAAATTCACTAAATTAAAATATACTGGATTTAAAATATAATAAATTTTTAATTATATTGAAATTACTCTTGTTAAAATTTTCTTCATTCACATTTATTCCTGTTAACTTTACTCTTATTAAAATTACTCTTATATTGTCTCAGGATATTTCACCCTTGGTGAAATTGTCACCAAATTAGTAACAAGTAACATATCCTGAGACAATATAAGAGTAATTTTAATAAGAGTAAAGTTAACAGGAATAAATGTGAATGAAGGAAATTTTAACAAGAGTAATTTCAATATTATTTAAAATTTATTATATTTAAAATTTAGTATATTTTAATTTAGTTAATTTTCTATTTATGTTTATTTTTGTCTATTGATCTCGACTTTCTATCTATTTCTAATTGTCAAAAATTATTGCAATGCGGAACTTAAAATTGAATAGTTCACATACCACCTTGATTTACTAAGACTAAACAATCCACAAATGCGTCGATTCATTATGATTAAATGATAATAAAAATAAACACTTACTGATAACACTTCCTGCGTGTGGCATAATGCTGACACTGCTGATAATTAGAATTACGTAGAGCAGCATTATGGCAACACGGTCAACAATTTTGTTGCCGTAACACCGTCAAAAGTCCTGAAAAACAAATAAATCAGATATTAGTAAATCAAATATAAAATATAAAATTTCTTTACAAAGAAAAATTTATGAAAACATGAAATCTAGAATTTCTCTCTTAATGTTAGGAAAACGGGAAAATTTGTAATAAAAAAAGTTGTAGTATATAGATTTTACTACAAATTATTACCCAACATTATTTTCAGTAACTCTAATATTTACAGAAATATTTGCAATTTAAAAACCATACCTGTAATAATGAATAATACAAATGTATCACCATGGCTACTTGATTTATTAATAATCTTAAACGAGTTTAGTGGACACAATTTTCGTCAAAAAGTGAATTGAGAACTATTTCCAGAACAGACAAATGATGTATTTAGAAAATTCGCAGGTCCTGCGTAAAGAATTTTTGTTGATACTATTTTTGGTTTGTTAGAAAGAAATGATATAAAAGTTATTATCAAACAAGGACTGAATTATATCAAAATGTTGATATAATTCCTGAGAAATCTTGTAGCTTTTTAGTGTCCGTCCACCTACATATTTAGTTTGTGAGTATCTTGTAGATAACCCCAAAGAAAAAAGGACCCAAAATGTTTGTGAATATTTATGACATAGTATACATAAAAACCACACAATTTTCAGGACCTCACCGATGAAACTCAGCACAAAATGATCACCATTTCAATGAACCTTTGTACTCAAGACAGAAAACGATTCATTTTATCAGATATTTTCTTAACTAGAATCTACAAAGCACTACTTTAATGACACAAAAATACTATCTAATAAAAAAAGAGTTGAGTATTAAAAAAAAAGTAAAAAGCTCATTTTAGGACACCTTTTATCTGCAATAATTACTCAAAAGAAGAATTCATAGTAACAAAAGAGTTCAATTAAAACTTTATATCGATAATTACACAAAGGAAATAGTCGACAATGATAATACGATGTATTTTTTTACGTTTGATAATTTACTATTCAAGTTTATTAAAATATACGATAGATAATTATACAGTATGTTCTGAAATTCATTCAAGAAAATTATACCACGGTATACAGCTGCAAAAAACAAACAAACAAGTTCGGTGAAATTGTCACCAAATTAGTAGTAACAAGTAACATATCCTGCGACAATATAAGAGTAATTTTAATAAGAGTAAAGTTAACAGGAATAAATGTGAATAAAGGAAATTTTAATAAGAGTAATTTCAATATAATTTAAAATTTATTATATTTTAAATCCAGTATATTTTAATTTAGTTAATTTTCTATTTATTTTTATTTTTATCTATTGATCTCGACTTTATATCTACTTCTAATTGTCAAAGAGTAAATTACGACTAGCTAATTTATACTGATGATGACTACATGGTAATCGAAATACGTATTTATAATACAAAAAACTGATCTAAGTAAAGGAGGCGAATTTGAAATTTCATTTCGAAAACCTAGAGTTCTCACTAATTATCATTCGATTATATAATGTATAAGTTTAATCAAGTTTTTCGATTTGACGCTTATTTTTTAACATATCAATTAAATACTATCAATTAAACATTGATAAATTCAACCAATCACAGAGCGCATAGTGGAAGGAGACGGGGCATCTTATCGCCTGCCAGCTTTTAAAAGGTAAAACGCCACCCTCTACAACCGAGGCCACGCCTCCGACTATGCATGTGTGATTTGTTGATTTATCATTGTTTAATTGATAGTATTTAATTGATATCTTAAAAAATAAGCGTCAAATCGAAAAACTTTATTAAACTTTTTAGTTATCTTGAATGAAATTATGTTGTTCCAGAAAGCGTGGCATCTATCGGATATAGTGAACCCTAGAAAAATATTTCTTAAAGTTCTCCTACCCTGATAAATTTTTCAAAATATTTGCTATGAATTTTTTGTTTATCTCTACAATTGTCCCTGGATTTATATTTAAGTCATAGTTAAAATGTTTAACAGTCATTGTATGTATGCGGAAGTTTATTTGTTTCTTCGTATCTGTTGTACAAAATGGCGTCAAAAGGCGAGCTATCGTTTCAAAATTTTATAATGGATTTGCGCCGTATTTATTCATATTTAGGAAAAATGTTTCGAATAATAGTTGTTAGTATAGTAATATTGAACAAACTTTATTTGAAGCATTTCTTTGAAAAACTAATAAATAAGGCACAAATCAGTTGTAAAATTTTGAAATGATAGCTCGCCATTTGTACAAAATAATACTTATTAACCCGACTTCAAAAAGGAGGATGGTTCTCAATTCGTCTGTTTTTTTTTTTTTGATGTGTGTCCCCTCAGAACTCCGTCATTTATGAACCGATTTTGAATTTTTTTTTTGTTTTAAAGGGTTTGGTTTCCCATTGGTCCCATTGCCACCAAATCGCATTCTGATGAGGGTATCCCCGGGAAATCGAGGAAAATCCACATTTTATATGTGCTAACCGATTTCTGCGAATTTTTTTTTTTTTTTTGATAGGGTATACTACTCATTCATAATGGGAAAATAAGTAAATTTTTTTAAAAACCGACTTTCTTGTAAAAAAAAATGAAAATCTGTTATCAAAAAATGCACTAAAAATAAAAAAAAAAAGGAAAGCATTAAAAAAAACTGTTATAAAAAATGCACTAAAAATTAGTAGGTCTACCCTTATTTAGACAAATAAAATCAGTTATAGAACTTCAAAGTCACTAAAAAGCGAGAAATAAAACCTATTTTGACAAAATGGAAACCCGATTTCAATAAGCAAATATTCTATAACAAAAAATGCACTAAAAAGTAAAAAAATAATTGCATATTCTTGTACCAATTTTAGTTCACCTAAGCAAAAATTTTTAAATATATATATGTACAATTATTGTTATTTTTGGAGGCGGTGTCCAAAAGCTATGTGAATTTCTCTATGCTGATACCGATCCAAAAATAACAATAATTGTACATATATATTTAAAAATTTTTGCTTAGGTGAACTAAAATTGGCACAAGAATATGCAATTATTTTTTTACTTTTTAGTGCATTTTTTGTTTTAGAATATTTGATTTTTGAAGTCGGGTTTCCATTTTGTCAAAATATGGTTTATTTGAAATATTATTAGAAAATTCGAAACGACAAACGTTAAGTTGTCCGTGAATATTTAAACGATCCACTAGTTATAATATAACCAACTTAAACTGGAATTTACATTTAAGAAGTCATTGTCATCAATCGATCGATTAAATAATGATGACTTACCATTATTTCTCTTTAAAAGATGTCAATCGCTTTTTATTATTCTAGATTTTTCAAATGATTAAAATTCTAGTTTCTGTAATACAACGAACGAACGACATTTTAATCAAACTTCATAATCTGATCATATAAATAACAAACTTGAAACAAACGAAAACAAACTACTGAACGCATCTCAATAACCTCTATATACAAAACAAAAATGCTGTAAATCTATATAAAACTATACGAGTTTTAAATATTATTTTATCGAATGATAATTAGTGAAAACGCCAGGTTTTTGAAATAAAATTTCAATTTCGCCCCCTTTACCTAGATCAGTTTTTATTATAAATACGTATTTCGACTAAAAAGTAGTCATCATCAGTATAAATTAGCTAGTCGTAATTTACTCTTTGACAATTAGAAATAGATAATAAGTCGAGATCAATAGATAAAAATAAAAATAAATAGAAAATTAACTAAAATAAATTAAAATATAATAAACTTTAAATTATATTGAAATTACAGTTTTCGTGAAACTGTCACCAAGTTAGCAACGAGTAACATATCCTGAGACAATATAAGAGTAATTTTAATAAGAGTAAAGTTAACAGGAATAAATGTGAATGAAAGAAATTTTAACAAGAGTAATTTCAATATAATTAAAAATTTATTATAGTTTTAAAATTTAAAATTTATTATATTTTAATTTATTTTAGTTAATTTTCAATTTATTTTTTATTTTTGTCTATTGATCTCGTCTTAACTTTTATCTTTTTCAAAAAATAAATTACGACTAGCTAATTTATACTGATGATGACTACTGTGTAGTCGAAATACGTTTTTATAATAAAAAAAACTGATCTTGGTAAAGGGGCCGAATTTGAAATTTTATACGAGTTTTGTGACATTCAAATGAAATTAGATTTTGAGAGAGAGGGTGGCTTTCAGGGGTGATATATTCCCCCTCCTATTATAGAAATAAAATTTGTTTAGCAAATTGTAGAATATTTCACAAAATTTTTTTGTATAAATCTGCCTTTTAAGCCTCTAGAAAAACTCCTCTTAATAACATATAAAAACTATTGTTAATCTATAGAACACGTGGGGCATTGACTGGCGAATTCATCATCGTCCGGTCCAAACTATTGAAATAAGAAACATGAAATTTAGCAGATATGTTCTTTAGAGAGTTTGGATATCGAATCAGCAAGGATTTTTTGGAAATCAATCCCTAAGTTGGTAGAATAGACGATGAAAGTTTGTAGTGAGGTTCTGCAGGTTCAGAGTAATGAAATTTGCGAAAATTGTCTTCTAAGGGGTGAGAGTCCCGTTTTTTTTTCGAAGTAAGAGACGTAAAAATTGGTATTAGCCTATTAAGAAAAATAAAACATAGATATTTCAGCTTTTTTCTTTAGAAACCATAAAGGGACAAGAATTTATATGGAAATCCCACTTTTGATAAAAATTTCTATCATAGATAAATAAATAATATAGATAATAAATAATAGATAAATGGGTTCCCGTGTTTTTAGAAAACCCCACGCTTCAAATAAGGGCTGAGAGTTTGTACGGGAGTGCTAGATACGTTTTTCAAAAAGTATCCTTTAACGAGACAAAATAAGAGTTTCCTATGTTTTTTTAAAGTAAGAGACATTAAAATTGCTATTTAACCTAAAAAATCAGTTCTTGGCAAGGACAAATATCAAGTTAATTAGTTATAAGGTAAAATTTCAAATACGTCCCAATTCCTAGATCAGATTTTGTATTTTTTTTTTTTTTTTTTTTTGTTATTTAAGGTCGCTTCAACAATTGAGTCATTAGCGACCATATTCACAGATATCACTGTACCATTCACAGATAAAACTTTACACACAAAGAAAATTAAACACTATCACACATGATTTTATATTAAATTATTGTGATCAACTTCGTCAATTTGAGAAACTCCAACACTTTTTTGGCATTTTGCACATTATTTAAACATTGATGTAGGGTATTGGGTAATTTTGCTAATCTTCTTTCTTGTTCCAAATTGGCACATTCCAATAGCCAGTGTGTGACCGATGCCATAAAGATTTTGTATTATAAACACGTATTTGGACTACAAAGTAGTCATCATCAGTATAAGTTACCTTGTCGTAATTTACTCTTTGACAATTAGAAAATAGATAAACCATATTTTGACAAAATGGAAACCCGACTTCTATAACAAAAAATGCACTAAAAAGTAAAAAAATAATTGCATATTCTTGTGCCAATTCACCTAAGTTCAATAGTTCACCAATAGTTCACCTAAGCAAAAATTTTTAAATATATATGTACAATTATTGTTATTTTTGGAGGCGGTGTCAGCATAGAGAAATTCACATAATTTTTGGACACCGCCTCCAAAAATAACAATAATTGTACATATATATTTAAAAAATTTTGCTTAGGTGAACTAAAATTGGCACAAGAATATGCAATTATTTTTTTACTTTTTAATGCATTTTTTGTTATAGAAGTCGGGTTTCCATTTTGTCAAAATATGGTTTATTTTTCACTTTTTAGTGACTTTGAAGTTCTATAACTAGTTTTACTTGTCTAAATATGGGTAGACCTACTAAACGACTTACTAATTTTTAGTGAATTTTTTTATAACACATTTCTTTTTACCCGTTTTTTTTTTTTTTTTAAATTTTAAGAGCATTTTTTTATAACAAATTTTCAATTTTATTTACATGCATTTTGTTTTTTTTTTGTAAAAATTTTTTTTTTTGGGGTCGGTTTTTTTTTGTAAAAAAATTTTTTGAAGTCGGTTTTTAAAAAAATATTCTTATTTTCCCATTATGAATGAGTATACCCTTTCAAAAAAAAAAAAAAAAATTCGCAGAAATCGGTTATCACATATAAAATGAGGATTTTCCTCGATTTTCCAGGGATCCCCTCATCAGAATGCGATTTGGTGCCAATGGGACCAATGGGAAACCAAACCTTTTAAAACAAAAACAAAAAATTCAAAATCGGTTCATAAATGTCGGAGTTCTGAGGCGACACACATTAAAAAAAAAAAAAAAAAAAAATACAGACGAATTGAGAACCATCCTCCTTTTTTGAAGTCGGGTTAAAAATAGAGATCAATAGACAAAAATAAAAATAAATAAAAAATTAAACAAAATAAATTAAAATATAATAAATTTTATTGAACTTACTCTTGTTAAAATTGCATTCATTCGATTTACTCTTGTTAACATCACTCTTATTAAAATTACTCTTATATTGTCTCACGATATGTTTCTGTTTCCGGTGAAACTGTCACCAAATTAGCAACGAATAACATATCCTGAGACAATATAAGAGTAATTTTAATAAGAGTGATTTAAGCAAGAGTAAATCGAATGAAAGCAATTTTAACAAGAGCAATTTCAATAAAATGTATTAAACTTTAATTTGTTTTGTTTAATTTTTTTTTTTGTCTATTAATCTCTATTTTCTAATCTATGTCTAATTGTCAAAGAGTAAATTACGACTAGCTAATTTATACTGATGATAACTACTCTGTAGTCGAAATACTATATAATTTGAAATATCAAAAACCCAAAGTTCTCAGTAATTATCATATGACAATCTAACAATGATAAGGTCGTTACAATTACAATTTTAGATTCACCGGAGTGAATCCATTTCATGTGTATCTCGAATCATGTAATCCATTTCATAGTATTACGCATAGAGGTAAAATCATATTTTGACTAAAAAATAAGAAAGATAGCAAAATAAAAACTACATAAATATTTACAAGAACTGAGTCGCAACAGCTCAGAGAAATTGACTGGCTATTTCGCTTAAAGGTATATTGTCATACTATGTACCACAAAAGTTAACGCCATATTTTTAAATTTTATAAATTAATTTGTGCCATATTGATTCGGTTTTCGAAATAAATACTTCGGATAACAGTTATTCATTATAAATATCGTAACAACTTTTTTATCCGAAGTTTTTTTTTTTTGGAAAACCGAATAAATAAGGCACATAACAATTATAAGATTTTACAAAATGGCAATCAACTTTTGTGGCCAGGTGTACAAAGTTATAAAACCAATATTTTTGAATTTAAAACTGGAAAAAAAAAATTATTATTATTATTTTATATGAAAGAAACACTGTACAAGAGATACCTCTGTGAAGAATATCTCTCGTTTTACTTACTTTACTAACACAAGCGGAGAAATATTATAATAATGTTTTAATACGGCTACAAAGTACAAACTAACGAACTATACACAACAGGTTTCATTTGGCACGCACTTATTTACAATATATCAGTCAAAATATACCGTATGTCAATCAACATGAAATACCACTCACTTGTTTAGAGCTTCAACAGAACAGAATTTCAAATCATTCACGATGTTTTTCTATCAAACTAAGACCGACAAATAATCTGGTTTAGTTGCAGTAAGCGTTGCTAAATTTTACCACGAAACATAAAAAAACACATGAGAGGGAAATCACACTTCAATAAACGCAAAATTCAATACAAAGTATTTTTGAAAAAAAAAAAGAAGATTCCAATTGATTATAAAAACTACTTGTAGATCAAAATTTTACGAGTTTCTACAATTAATCAAAATAATCACGATGTACACAACACAAACTCTCTCGAGTAACTGCTAAAACACACTGTTTAAGAATGGCACAAGGTAAAACGTACTTCTGCATACACAGAGTGACATGCGCATGCTCACATAAATGCAACCTAGCGAGCAATTGGAGAATTAAATGAGTTAGTAGTAGTAGCATTGGAGGTGAGGTCGAAGATTGACAAGCAGACGTTTCTGGGTCTGTTTTACCGGCCCTCTAAAGGACAAGGATTTTATACGTGGATTAGGAATTGGAAAGGTGAGCGACTACAGGCGAATTTTTGATAGGAACAGAGACAGGCAGTTTTAAAAGAGTTAATGAAGACGTAGTATGTAGACGTAGACGTAGTATATAAATGTAGTCGCTGGAAAATTTAACTTGTATTTTTCTGTTAGTACGGCGTTACGTGACATGACCGAAGACTTCGCACACAAAAGTTTGTTATAAGCTTTGGCAAATAAGCACGTCAAAGGATTCGATCTGGATTTAGAACTTGATAGATGCCATGAAATATAAACCCAGTGTGTTAATTTTCCTAAAAAAGTATAGTAAATAAGTGATGTCACAATACTATACTGGCAGGAGCAACATAGCGTCATATTCCAAAATGGCGGCTTTAGTCAGGCTACAATTATACCATTAGTTATATTTTACATACATTTAAAAAAAAGACATCAAATTTTGTGGCCAAGTTTGCCATGATTACAATTTGTAAGACCTAGGTAATCAAGAACTTGGCATCTCCCCAAGTTTGTTAGAAAGGTAATTTTACTGGTCAGCGAATTAAACAAGTTTTTGAGCTAGAAGTACAAAATTTCAAACATATAAAGCAAAAGAGAATGTGAAATCCAAATTAGATTGAATTAGATTGGCGTTTCAAGAAGTTTCTCAAAAGGAGTACAATATTATTCTGGGCCCAAAATTATTCTGGACAGAAATATGAACATCTTTAATATCAAGTATTTTTTCAAATTGAATTTTGATAGTAAATTAAATGCTATTTTGTGAATATATATTCTACTATATATATATATATATATATATATATATATATATATATATATATATATATATATATATACATATATATACATATATATATATACATATATATATATATATATATATACACATATATATACATATATATATATATACATATATATATATATACAACATATGTCACAACACGTCAAGTTCGTTAATGGAGAAAATCGGACGAGGGGAAAGGGGGTTTAGAGGGAGGGAAAAACACAAAGTTTGACTACCTTAATATTTGAAAAATCGAAAATTTTATCACGAGTTAAGTTGTAGGTACTAAGTTTTACTGTTATTTTGTCACTTATCACTTTTCTGTTACACTAATATTTACAATTAACGATTGAAAGTTAAAATTCTAAATATCTCTGTTCACATTAGAGTTTGAGAAAAGGATCATGTAATGAATTGTAGCAAACTTGATTTTCTACAACTTTACTCCTTATACATTTTTCGATTATTCTAATATTAAGACAGATATTTAATATTTTGTATTTGACACGAATACATTAAATATATTTTATTGTAAAATATTTTGACTGTCGTTTCCGTAGTAACTATAAACTGTAATCGTTATACCGTTTTTTTGGCTATTAATACATTTAATTTTTGCAAATACTAAAGTAATATCAGATATTATATTTCATTTTGATCACACTAAAATTATGACCGCTAGAAAGTGATTTATGTATTCTATGGAAATTCGCTAAGTTGACGCAGCTCCTACGTAACGAATTTTTGTTTTAAATTGAATGTACAATTTAAAATTATTCTAATACGAAATGAAACTGTCGGCTTAGCTCTAGCCCCGGGCAAGGTTAATTTGAACTTTTGGACTATTTTGGAGGCGTCACAGCTATAAACAATTCTTTGCTAATTTGGCATATTTAAAATTTTGTCCTATTACGAACAGCAGGATAACAGGTAAAAATAACTGGATAATTGTAATAAAACCTCTTTGCATCTTTACGAGTACCGTAATATAAATATTATTTTTAATACTTTCCTAACAATTTGTTTTCAAGTGACCTAATAACACTTAGTTGGAGATTATATTTAATCAGGTCATAAAAATAATACTTGAAATTATACCTAATATTGATTTTTACCTGTCCTGTATTCTTAACCGACTTCATACAAAAAGAAGTCCTCCAAAGATGATGGAATTTAAAAAAATAAATAAATATTTTGTAATTTTGTCTTGAAGTGTTTTAGTTTAAGTTTTTTAGTATGAAATAAAATGTTCAATTGAAATTGAAAACAAATTTAATTGATCCGACAAAGTAAGTTTCTCAGGTGTAGGATTTTAATATTTTACTTGACAATTGCTCAGATTTCTTATGAAATTAAGTGTTATAAAATCTAATCACTTGCCAAGAAATAAATATATGAAAACACAATAAATATAGAATTATAGATTATAGGCCAATCATTTTCTCATTTTTGTTAAACAACTTTGCTCTTACATAGATTTCACTACTATTGAAGGTGAATATTATGGTTTAGCTGAGATATCACTACTTTTTGTATGCACACCAACTTTGTCCCTTTCACATCATTTGTGTCTTTGGTCGGATATCATTACTTTTTGGAATGTTATTTAAGGTTCACTGCATGTATGATGAATGAAATGTAATAGAAGATATTTAGGATTTTAATTTACACATTAAGGTTGATCGTATAGGTAAAATCGGGAATGTATAAATAAAAATCTGCATTTTGATATGTTATTAAATTGCTATCTTATACGTATAAAATAATTTTTTGAAACAAATCTGACGAAGGATTTTCATGTAATTTGATCATTAAAAATTGGGACTTTAACATGTTGTGAATAGCAAATGTTGAATGAACGCATACATATTCGATAATGTTGCTCCACCTTCTATAGATTAAAAAGTAAAAAAACTTTTATAAATTAAATCTCGTACATTACGTTAAAATTTAAAAAAAAATATTCTGACGAAGTGTTTTGTAAATATCTTAATTAAAAAGATAAAAAATTAACAAAAATTTTCGACCGCCATACTTGAAGAGAGTTATTCCAATTTTGTGTTTCCCGACCCCCTTTTTCTTGATGATATGTGAGTCAGAAGACATTGGAAATTAAAAAACATTAAATGTCGTTAATTTACTCGCATTTACTAATATCATTTACATGGATAGAAGTCTGGAAACGCTTTAATGTCAACCGAATACCGAATTTACAGTTCGTACAATTGTTAACTGTTGAACCGACAAGCTAAAAGTGTGTTTGTATTGGTATAATTATTGTTTATATATTTTTATCCTACTTTCGTGCTAATTTGAATGTCATGAATGTCATGTGCAGTGCACATTTTAAAAACAGTGTGCATGTCTTTATACTATAATGTAAAACAAGTACCTTAAATTTCCCAGTGCGAATACGGTAGTTGATATATTTGATTTTACTAATATCATTTTCATGGTACGAAGTTTGACAATGCTGTAATATCAACATACCAATCCAAGTAGCCGAGCGGTCTAAGGCGTTATGTCTCCGCAGTAAGCATACTTGGAAACAGGGGGTTATGGCTTCGAATCCCGACATCGGCAGTTTGTCAATTATTAAGAAAAAAAAGGGCGGCTATTTGACTAATCTGTCGGCGAATAGACAAGAACGAAGTAACCGGCTATGCTATATATGCCATATACAAAAATATATAGTCTATACACAAAAATTCCTTCCAATCCACTCACATCCTCACATCCTTAGGCATCACAATGGGCCCTATGGTCGAAGTATAGTCCATCCAGGGCAGCCCCTACAATCTATCTATCTATATCAACATACCCAATTTACTACATGGTACAAAACTGTAAACTGACAAGCTGAGAAGTATGTTTGTATTGGTTTATTAATGTTTAAACATTTCCTACTTTCGTATTAATTTGAATGCCATGACTTAAATAAGCAGTGTAAATTTTAAAAACAATGTGGCATGTAAAACAACTACCTTAAATGCACAGTCTGATGCGTGCGCAAAGCTATAGTTGACATACGGTAGATTGATTGAAATTTAAAGTATATAACAGTTTCACGTAAATATATTATGTGTAGTGTGTTAAGATTTAAAAGGTATGTAATTTAATGATTTTGGAGGCCGTTCGAGGCCGTATGGCGTATAGTATTAAGTATACTATACTACTATAGTATACTTATAGTATAAGTATAGTATTATTATAATATATATGTTGTCTATAGATACTACTATAATAATAATGATACTACATATGATAGTATCAACGAATTGTTGTAAAATATACAAAACAACATTGAAATTATTTGTGTGTGTAAGTAAGAAAGTTTACTAAACACACACAAACAAACACACACTCACTAAAAAAAAAAAACAACACCAACAAAAAAAAAGAATTTGCATAATTTAAAAATAAACTTATTTATATTTTTTTGGATAAATTTTTAATCATTTCTTTACGCTTCATGCTATCTATCCACACAGCTACTAATAGGGAATATGCATGAAATTTTTTTTTCACATTTATTTTCAGAATATGAAAATACTGTTAATACTGTAATAATATTTAAAAACGAAATTAAAATCCGACAAATATCAGGGAAGCTATAAGCTTTTAAAGATTATTATCTGTCTCTTTCTTGCAAAAATACTAAAAACGGAGTTTAACGTGTATTTTAAATGGTGAAAGTGTAATATGACGTCACATAACATATCAAGAGAGCTATCACTCTCTTTGTCTAATCGGGAATTTCAATCATTCATATCTCGCTTATTTTTAAAGTTATTTAAAAAGTAATTTTCCTTGATATTTGTCAAGTAAACATGCTTCAATTCAAGTGAACAAAAATTTTCATACATATTCCCTATTATCTTAAGTTTGATGCAAATTTATAAAGTTAAGTTGATTGGAAGTGGTGATCATTTGAACATAAAATATACATTATTCAAATTCAAAGTGAAAATAACATTTGATGTTTTAATTATCGTTGTATTTTATACGCAATTATGCATCTCATAGTTTGGTTGCTCGGGAATGAGCTTATCGGAGAACGAAATTAAAATCCGACAAATATCAGGGAAGCTATAAGCTTTTAAAGATTATTATCTGTCTCTTTCTTG
Organism: Nineta flava; assembly: GCA_963920215.1. Classification (NCBI taxonomy): domain Eukaryota; kingdom Metazoa; phylum Arthropoda; class Insecta; order Neuroptera; family Chrysopidae; genus Nineta; species Nineta flava. The sequence goes on from OY986041.1 coordinate 2,812,176, forward strand.
CAAAAATACTAAAAACGGAGTTTTACGTATATTTTAAATGATGAAAGTGTAATATGACGTCACATAACATATCAAGAGGGCTATCACCCTCTTTGTCTAATCGGGAATTTCAATCATTCATATCTCGCTTATTTTTAAAGTTATTTAAAAAGTAATTTTACCTTGATATTTGTCAAGTAAACATGCTTCAATTCAAGTGAAAAAAAATTTTCATGCATATTCCCTATTGCAGCCGCACATCCTGCCAATTCCTTGTCCTCCACTCACAACCTCACATCCTTAGGCATCCCAACGAACCGTATGGTCGAAGTGTGTCCCGTACAAGGCAGCCTCTACAATCTATCTATCTATCTAATGCTAATATTTCTCGTAATGAAAATCTACTTAATCGTGAGATACGTCACTTAAACTTTGTCAGCCAATACACTCTTAATGTGAGATACGTTAAAGGTAGTGAATACATTCAAGAGCCGATTGTTTATCTCGAATATATATTATTTGACTACTTTCAGGTATTGACTTGATAAATAGTAAAACAATTTCAGATCGCCAGAACTGCAGTTATCTAATTCTTGTTAATTTATTAAATAATCATAAATATAATAATTGTTATTGTTCTCAAAATTTATTTTTAGATAAATAGATAGATTGTAGAGGCTACCCTGGACGGGCTACATTTCGACCATAAAGTCCATTGTGATGCCTAAGGATGTGAGGATGTGAGTAGAGTGGAAGGCATTTTTGTCTATAGACTAGGAATTGGTAGGATATGCGGCTGCAGCCGACTATAATAGGAACTATGCCGATAGTTATCTGGAGTTCGTGAAGGAAACTGCAGAAAACCTTCTCAAGCATAGCTGGTTACTTCGTTCTTGTCCATACGCCGACAGCTTAATCAATTAAACGTCCCCTTTTTTTTCTTCTTAATAATTGACAAACTGCCGATGTCGGGATTCAAACCCATAACCTCCCAGTTTCCCAATAGGCATACTGCACAGACATAACGCCTTAAACCGCTCAGCTACTTGAACTAGTACATTGAATTATGGACCATTACAAAACTCTTGCCACCAGCTCTACGACTATAAGTAATCGGTACAAAATAAAATCAATGCAATTACGCAACCAAACTATGAGATGCATAATTGCGTATAAAATACAACGATAATTAAAACATCAAATGTTATTTTCACTTTGAATTTGAATAATGTATATTTTATGTTCAAATGATCACCACTTCCAATCAACTTAACTTTATAAATTTGCATCAAACTTAAGATAATAGGGAATATGTATGAAAATTTTTGTTCACTTGAATTGAAGCATGTTTACTTGACAAATATCAAGGAAAAATTACTTTTTAAATAACTTTAAAAATAAGCGAGATATGAATGATTGAAATTCCCGATTAGACAAAGAGAGTGATAGCTCTCTTGATATGTTATGTGACGTCATATTACACTTTCACCATTTAAAATACACGTAAAACTCCGTTTTTAGTATTTTTGCAAGAAAGAGACAGATAATAATCTTTAAAAGCTTATAGCTTCCTTGATATTTATCGGATTTTAATTTCGTTTTTAAATATTATTACAGTATTAACAGTATTTTCATATTCTGAAAATAAATGTGAAAAAAAATTTTCATGCATATTCCCTATAGGTTGTCTAAAATTGAAACAGCCGAAAATTGACGTCTGAGAACTTTTATCAGGACAAATTTATCTTAGCATACTACAATGTGCATAGGAACTTGTAGTGCTAACTTCCGCACACGGTTATTTTAAAAAATAAATAAACTGCAAATTCGGGAATGACCAAATCGGAGAACTGCAAAATAACTGCAAATTACTGGCTCATTCACAAATTTTTTTGAGGTCCCCAAAACGCTGTACGCAAACTTGTACTGCCAACTTCCGCGGAATGCACACGGTTATTTTTTTAAATAAATGCACTGCAAATTCCGGAATGAGCTTATCGGAGGACTGCAAAAAAACTGCAAATTCCTGGCTCATTCGCAAATTTTTTTGAGGTCCGCTAAACGCTGTACGGAAAATTGTAGCGCTAACTTCCGCACACGGTTATTTTATAAAATAAATAAACTGCAAATTCGGGAATGAGCTTATCGGAGAACTGCAAATACCTGGCTCAATCGCAATTTTTTTTTAGGTCCCTTAAACGCTGTACGCAAACTTGTACTGCTAACTTCCTCAGAAGTTATCAGTGCACCCGGTTATTTTAAAAAATAATTGAACTGCAAATTCGGGAATGAGTTTATCGTAGAACTGCAAAAAAACTGAAAATTCCTGGCTCATTCGCAAATTTTTTTGAAGTCCTCTAAACGCTGTACGCAAACTAACTTCCGCGGAAGTTAGCAGTGCACACGGTTATTTTTAAAAATAAATTAACTGCAAATTTATGTATTGAACTGCAAAATAACTGCGAAAAAACTGCAAATTCCTATACATATTGTAGTATGCTAAGATAAATTTGTCCTGCCAACTTCACAGACGTCGAAATTTGATATATCTACCCCAACAATAAAAAGTTCACATGCATTTGAATGTTTTTAAGGTTTGTTTTCGAGAAACGTCAATGGAAACGCTTGTATTTGAGTATTTATTAATATTCGTCACCAGCTAGGAGATTTTGGTTTGCGCAACGAAAAGAAAAAGACAAAATAGAGCGAATAGAAGAAGATATTATTTATTTTCTATCCTCAAGAAAATACATTTTTTCAAAATATATTTGCTTCAATAAAGAAAGCCTTGTTTTCGTTCAAGACTACGCAGTCGAACCAAAAACATATGTTTAGTTTTGAACGGTGTTTAAAATTTGTTTTTAAAGTATAGAGTTTGTTAGTCTTGACCTAAGAGATTCTTTCTTGGACAAATACTCTTGCAATTCTTCAGTAAAGAAAATGAAATTAATGTAATGAAAAAGTATTTTTCTAATTAAAAATTTAAAAAAAAAACTCAAGAAGAGCAAGTTTATGCAGCTTCTTTAACTGAAGTATATATATTTAACTGAAATATATTTAACTAAAATATATTTAACTGAAATATATTTAACTGAAATATATTTAACTGAAATATATTTAACTGAAATATATTTAACTGAAATATATTTAACTGAAATATATTTAACTGAAATATATTTAACTGAAATATATTTAACTGAAATATATTTAACTGAAATATATCATTATTTAAAAAGTTTCATTTGTTAGGATTAAATAATAAAAAAATTTAGCATCTTGTTCCAAAGAAATCATCATTTCGAGTCAGTTTAAGAGTGAAATCAGTGAAATCATCAGTTTCAGAATTTCGAGTCAAGAGTCAGTTTATCTTTAGTTAAGATAATTTTCTCTATAGTGAGGATTCCCCAGCACCGCCCCAGGATAAATTAAATTAAATCTAATTACATCAAATTCAGCCATATTGATGGGCATATTTTACAATTGACTGTCCGTTGTATTGTCAATAGAGTTGTCTTACGGTAATATTATACTAATGGAGATGACTTGCGTTTGTTTTGAGGATCAAAATAATTTTACGATAAGATTTTTTCCTATATTTTTACCATCCACAGTCTACGCCTGATTTACAAAATAATTATGATGAATACTTTGTTTAAAATTTAATTAGCGGTAATAACAAAATTTCGTAATAATAAAAAGTAATTGCGTAATTTAAGAATATTAAGTACAATATAATAATAATAATCATAATAATAATATAAATAAAAATACAAACATACACTCCTATTCATAAAAATTGAACCATCAGTAGATCACATTCTAAGCGTATAATATTTCAAATGGTTCAATTTTTATGAATGAGAGTGTACATAAGTAAATTATACTATTCTATTCTTTGGTCGCTATTGGAGAATATAGAGGTAACTATACTAACGAACATATCTTGACTATTTAGTTTTTAATAAGCATTCATTACATGGAATTATGTATGCATTATAGATGTGTGTATATGTTACGGGCAAACTGTATAACTGTGGTATTATTAACTCGTGGATTTACAAATGAAGAAGCACCCTCCTCTTAAAATTTTTATACCAAAAATACGATCGATTGTTATAACAATATTCCAACATTTTAACAGAAATTAAAATCATTAATCTGTAAATTAATTATTTAAATTTAAATAGCATCTAACATCACTTGTAATCGTATTTATGTCATTATTTAATTACTAAAAATAATAAATAATCGTCTTTTGACGATTATTTTGACGATTGAATGAAAATTTTCGTGAATTTTTTATCTTTTTAACTAAGATATTAGAAAACTCTTCGTCAGACTATTTTTTTTTTAAATTTTAACGTAAGAAACGAGATTTAATTTATAATAGTAGAAGTTTTTTACTTTTTAATTTATAGAAAGTGGAGCAACATTATCGAAAATGTATGCGTTCATTTAACATTTGCTGTTCACAACATGTTAAAATTCCAATTTTTTATGATTAATTACATGAAAACCCTTCGTCAGATTTTTTTCAAAAAATTATTTTATACGTCAGATTTTTGTCTATACATTGCTGATTTTATCTATAGATGTGTCCGAGCAACCTTAATAAAGATAGAGATCGTCGATTTAATAATGGAACCGTCGCAGAGTCGTACTTTTTTAGATTTAGTCTTGCTTATTGCAAAAGATGAGTTAGCTAGTTGGCAGTTTAGTAATGTAACAGTGGCTACCAATAAGTATTGTGTGCGTAATTTCATAAAACTTAGTCTTTTTGTTTTAAACAAAATAATTTCATTTAACTTCAAATTAATGCTTCATCTCTTCATCTACTGTACCAAAAATTTACCGAGAATCATTGACATCAATCTCTTCATAGACATTAGAAACATAAAAACTAGTACATAATTTTGTACCTTTAGAAATACATTTTTTCTAAAAATATCTAATTACACTTTTTGGAAGCTGCTCATCAATTTTTTCACTGGCATTGTATGTAATTATTTCTTTATGGTTTAAAATTAAAGTTTACTTTTTACATGTCTATCCGTATGTTTACGAGTTTTGACAGAACCATAACTTAAAAAAAAGAACACGAGACGGCGCAGAGGTTACCCGCCAAATATACTTGACTAGTGTATAATACAATAATACATAAAGTTTTAATAATATTGTTGACCGTAACATTTATATAAAGATCATTGATAAATGTAGTTAAAATACCACTTCTCTGTGGATACAACAATATTTGTGCTAAATACCAACCAATTCATAGTACTAACTAACATGCATTATTATAATATGTGTGTTTATTTATTGAATAGGTTTGTTTTCACTTGGGTTAACTCTCTATGGTTGTTTACATATTGCCGTAAATAACATATAATAGGGAATATGCATGAAAATTTTTTTTCACTTGAGTTGAAGCATGTTTACTTGACAAATATCAAGGTAAAATTACTTTTTAAATAACTTTAAAAATAAGCGAGATATGAATGATTGAAATTCCCGTTTTGACAAAGACGGTGATAGCCCTCTTGATATGTTATGTGACGTCATATTACACTTTCACCATTTAAAATACACGTGAAACTCCGTTTTTAGTATTTTTACAAGAAAGAGACAGATAATACTCTTTAAAAGCTTATAGCTTCCTTGATATTTGTCGGATTTTAATTTCGTTTTTGAATATTACTACAGTATTAACAGTATTTACATATTCTGAAAATAAATGTGAAAAAAAATTTTCATGCATATTCCCTATTGATGTAGATAATGTTCAGCTACAAATAGGGTATATTACCATATGTTATATATCATTTTATTAAACTCTATAGCCGTTTTTACACGTGAAAGTTGGGATTTATAGAGACACCTGACGTGAAAAGGGAAACCTTAATTATGACAAACTTTACAAAAACAAAATTTGATATTGATTGCTAATAAACAGTCAAAGTCATTGGAAATTAATAAAATATTAATTAAATATCGTTCGATTATAATTCAGGTTGTTGTGAAACCTTAGGTTGTTAAGGTTGTTATGTGAAACTGGTGAGGGAAATTAGGGGTGGTGAGTTTGTTCTATACTAAATCCATTGATATCTCATCCATTGCCAACTATAAATACTTAAAAATTTTGCAATTAAATCGTTTCAAATAAATTAATTTTTGTAAAAAACATATATATTTGTAAAAAAAAAACACCTAAATCCTAAATTTCATTTTTTCGAAGAGTTTTAATAATTAAAAATATGATTTTATGTATTTTGAAAAAGTTGCATGATTATAAAACTAGATAAAACTAGATAAAATAAAATAAAAATAAATATAACTAAAAATATAACTAGATAAAAATAAATAACACTAAAAATAAAACTAGATTTAGAACATTATTCGATCTACAAATTTAATTATCTCAGAAACAAAAAACAAGATTAATTTGAAATTTTGTCCAGGTATTTGATAAATACCTGGACAGGTATTTATATAAGACAGGTATTTGATAAATACTATGACAATTTTTCATAACACTGACATATCTGGTTGTCGAGATATAGATTTTTGTATTCATGTTTTTACCGACGAGTCCATTTAAGCTATGTAAAAATCTCTTAAAAATCGTCAACTTCAAATTTTGACAGGATATTCTTTATTATTGAAATAATAAGCTGTAAAAATTTGATGAACCTGACATTAAATTGAATTTTCTGCACAACAACCTAATTAATTAATAATTGATTTTATTTTATTTAATTCAACTAATTAATTTTCATGGTATGAAGTTTGCCATTTCAGTAATATCAACATACCGAACGTACAGTTGGTATAACTGAATGATAAACTGAGAAGTGTGTTTGTATTGGTGTATTCATATTTATAAATTTTTATCCTACTTTCGTGCTAATTTGAATATCATGAATGTCATGTGCAGAGCACAATTTAAAACCAATGTTGCATGTCTATATACTACAAGATTGTGCATATCCATACTTTTAAATATTAATTAAAAAAAAAAAAAACTGTATACGTGATTTTGAGAGTGTTTGGCACATGTCACCACTAACGTTACGTCTATTTGCATGGTAAAATATACTTACGGTCATTGGCCTATAATATATTGATTGGAAGTCTATTAAGAAAAATAAATAAATATCGTTCACTGAACAATGCTTTTATCAATTAGACTTTTAGGAAAGTCTAACTTAGTCAGTATCATATAGCCAGTGAGTAAATATTTGGCCTTATGATAAGTTCAACAGTTTGGCGATAAATAACCTCATCTGAGATCACGTTTATTATGCATGAATAGTGGGAATTCCCTCTTATGATAACATAGAATAAAATTTTGAGATTAAAACAACTAAATAAACATGCTAATTTTTGGAATATGAACTAAAAAGTGCGGAATAATTGAAAATAGAAATTGAATAAAAAGATTGGCAACAAAATTAACTGTAATGTAAACAAAAGCATGGGGTGCTCTCTACTTTCGTCTTTCTAATGACTCTACTTTTACAAGAATAAGTAGAGAACACCCCGAAAGCATGTTAACAAACAGCTTAGTTAAAACAATCCGTGTTGAATAAATACGGATTTACTTGTAATTCTCAGTATATATATATATATATATATATACTACCGTTCATAAAAATTGAACCAGTAAATCACATTCTAAGCTATATATATATTACTAAATATATGTATAATATTTCACACAGTTACACATAGAATGTTTTAACTGCTTCAATTTTTATGAACGGGAGTGTATATATATACTTATACACGAGTTCGTAACTTATATTTGTCTCTCTTATAAATTTATATTTTATTCATATTAAATATAGACAATTAATAATAATAATTCTATTTATAAAAATCTTTAAAAAATATATTATGATTTAAAAATAAAACTTTTTGAAATAAATAAACTTTTTTTTTTTTAATTTTGAAATGAATTAATTAATCATATAATTATATTATTTATGTTGAAATCATAATCATAATATGATTACGACTTGTTTCATATATTTATGAAATATTATGTTTATACGCTAATTATCATCTTTATGGGTATAATTATTATTTTTCTTAAATTTTGGATCGAATCAAATCAAAGATAGGAATAATATTCACAAACATTTTATACATAATTTTTTAATTAGGATTGTTAAGGATGTTCCAGCATACCACCACTTTTCGACAGATTTTGCTCATATTTTTTTTCACAGGCTAAAAATAACGTTTTATAATAAATCCCGAAGTTTCAGAATTTTTGACCGTTTAGAATGCGAGATAATTAATATCAAAGTTATCATTCTCTCTCACTCTCTCTCATTAGAAGCATGTAAAACTTTATGTCCGTCCAACTATTATCAGTTGTTTTAGAAAAAGTACTTGACAGAATTAAAAAAAAAAAAACTAGGAGAGTAAAGCTAAATATTTATTATATAAATATTTAAAAAAAGTCGTGTGTTACCGTTTTGTTTTCGAAATATTAAAGTATAAAATTATTATTTTTCTTCAAAATAACATTATTTTGTATATCTGAACAGTGTATGTGTCTATGTGTTGTATATGTGTGTTTATGTATTTGTGCTAAAATCAAATCAAATCGGTTTTTTATCCTGATTATATAACACAGGGCTGGAATGTCCTTAAGATAAAAATTTAAATATATGTCAGATTTCTCAAAATTTGACACTGCATTTTTGAGGAAGTTGGGGATTTTTGAGGATTTTTGGAGACACTTGAGGTGTAAAAGGGAACCTCTCATGTCAATGTATAGAGCAGTGATTCTCAACCTTTTTTATGTCGCGACACACTTTAAACGATTTCAAAATTAGACGGCACACAAAGAAAAAGATATGTTTTCAAATTGTTTACTTACCTACAATACACTGTGTAAAATAGTTTATGATCATAATTTTGAATGTAAAATAAAATAATATGTACTACAAAAACAACAGTACGTTTATTAAGGGTCTAATTACAAGTTAATAATAATTGTATTTATATTTGGTCGTAAAAATGACAATGCTACTCAACAATCATCTTCTACATTTAACAGTCTTGATGTTTTTTTTCGTTTTTATGTTGGTTAATACTTTACTATATACATTTCTAAAATTTGGCAGCACAGTTTAAGAACTTGGCAGCACACAAAAGTGCCACGGTACAGTGATTGAGAATCATTGGTCTAGAGCATGTTAGGAATAATAAACTTTTTAATTACAAAGTTTATACAATAGGGAATATGCATGAACATTTTTTTCACTTGAATTGAAGCATGTTTACTTGACAAACATCAAGGTAAAATTACTTTTTAAATAACTTTAAAAATAAGCGAGATATGAATGATTGAAATTCCCGATTAGACAAAGAGGGTGATAGCCCTCTTGATATGTTATGTGACGTCATATTACACTTTCACCATTTAAAATACACATAAAACTCCGTTTTTAGTATTTTTGCAAGAAAGAGACAGATAATAATCTTTAAAAGCTTATAGTTTCCTTGATATTTGTCGGATTTTAAATTCGTTTTTAAATATTATTACAGTATTGACAGTATTTTCGTATTCTGAAAATAAATGTGAAAAAAAATTTTCATGCATATTCCCTATTAAAATTTGATATTTGTTGGTAATAAAGAGTCCAAGACATTAGAAATTAATAAAATAAACATGAAACTGCCGTTCGATGATAATTAATTAATATTTTATTCTATTTTATTTGATTTTACTAATATAATTTTCTTGGTATGATGTCACTTGGTCACGCATGTAACGTCAACATACCAAAATTACCGATGGTACAACTGTTAATTTATAATTCGCTTACTTTCGCGCTAATTTGAATGGCATGAATGTCATGTGCAGTGCACATTTTAAAAACAATGTTGTATGTGTCTAAATAAAATGTGTTTTAAATACAAATTAATAAACAAAAAATTTTATACGTTATTTTGATGGCGATTGGATTTCCACTAGTTGAAATAATTCAAAACTCATTAAAACACTATGTACATATTTTGAACATGCACCGTTTACAAACTGTGATAATCCCCTGCTTTAGATGTTGTTCAAGAATGGTTTTTTTTTTTGGGTTTAAAAAGACCCACACCGTAATGGAAATAAGTTAATGGTAGATTCGGATTTAATGGCTAAAAATGATATGAGATTAGTCAAAATATAAATGGAAATACCATTGTCTGATCTCAATTTTAAACAATTTTGTCTTTGTTTTAGACGTATCTGTGGACCGCGCTTGACCTGTGCAGACAAGAAACAAAACAAAAAAAGTTTCTTAGTTCATTTAGCCAATTTAGCTCCTTCTATTAACAAACTTCGACGTTTTTTCCAAAGACTACACAAATAAAAGACTGATTTCGGTATTTTTTTTAAACAATATTTAGTTTTAAAATAAATAAACAGTAATAGAGAAATGAGGATATTTTTATATAAAATGATAATTTTTTGTTTTAATGAAGTTTGTATTTTTAATAGACCTAACAAGGCCCAGCAGCCTATTTCCGGCTGAATTATTATACGAAATACATAAATTTTAAAGAAGAAAATATTTATTTTAATGATTGTTTAGTAAATCATATTGATATACTTTGATTTGACAAGGTTTTGTAATGGGCCTTATTGAGAGACCCGCTTTCAAATAAGGCCCACAATCGATGTTTTTAAAATTATCACTTTCCCACCGAAACAAAATAAATTGTGATGATTTTTCTCAAATATTGGATGCTGAAATAATCAATGCAGTTTACTAAATTCCTATTTATTTTTTGTTTATTACGCATTTTCTTATTATAGTCATTTGGCAAAAAGTGGGTCTTATTAGGCACCAGTACCTTCTATCTATTAAATTTATTGACGAATTTTCCTGCATAGAAATTAAAGCAAATTTTTATTATAGACTCGATTGAGTGTTTTATTTTTGTGCTTTTCAATTTTCTTGTAAATAAATTTTCATGAGTCGAAAAAAAATACCTCTTAAATGAATTTTTTTCCAAAACTGCTGGCAAGCCAAAAGTTTCAATAAAAGCACAAACACTTCACTCTCACTAATTTTCACAAAACAAGTAAAAATATTGTCTTATTTTCAAATTTGGACCACACTTTGATTTATACACAATGATCAATCTCTACAACAAATGAACTGCACTTGTTTTTGATAAATATACAAATAAGAGAAATGAAACTGCGTCTATACCAAAAAGGTACACATTTATTTCTGAAAAACTAAAATTATGGCTTAAGAAACTAATTGTGGTGGGGATGAATATAAAGAGGTCTTCAGTCCAGTCACAAAACGAATCCAAACTAAATTCCAATTGGTTTAAGTTTTTATTTGAGGGGCGTTATTTTTTCGTTTTAAGAAACACATAAATATGCACTTAAGAAGACTTTCTTAAAGAAGGATTAAACAATGATAGAGAAGAATTGTGGTCGTCATCTTATCCTAAAATAGTTGTATCGTTGTTTATTTTATTTATTGTAGGGACTGTGTTTTTATTGATTTTTGTGTTGTTATATAGATAGATCAATGCTTATAGATCATTGATCGTATTGTATATCGAAGACTATCTTACAAAGAGTGAGTAGAAAAAATGAAAGTGTATGAAATCAATGGACATAATAAGTCTTCTTAATCTAATGGTGTACAATCTTTGCTACAGTGATAGAAGGAATTTCTTTCTTCAAGAAAATATATATTCTTCAAAATATTTGTTTCAATAAAGAAAGCCTTGTTTTCATTCAAGACTACGCAGTCGAACCAAAAACCTATGTTTAGTTGGACGAAGAAACTAAAATTCTTGAACGGTGATTAAAATTCTTTTAAATAGAGTTCGCCAGTCTTGGCCTAAGAGAGTCTTTCTTGGCCAAATACTCTTGTGATTCTGTAGTCAAGAAAATGCAATTTTTGTAAAAAAAAAATATTTTTCTTTAGCATCTTGGACCAAAGAAATCATCATTTCATTTTAAAAATTTCGAGATTCTCAAAACTATAGATGTGAAGATACTCATTTTTAACCCGACTTCAAAAAGGAGGATGGTTCTCAATTCGTCTGTATTTTTTTTTTTAATGTGTGTTAGCTCTAAACTCCTTGAACTCATTTATGAACCGATTTTAAATTTTTGTTTTGTTGTAAAGGGTTTGATTTCCCATTGGTCCCATTGTCACCAAATCGCATTTTATATGTGATAACCGATTCTTGCGAATTTTTTTTTTTAAGGGGTATACTCATTCATAATGCAAAAATAAAAAACTTTTTTTAAAAAACACAAAAATTTTTAACAAAAAAAACCGACTCAAAAAAAAAATTTTTATAAAAAAAAACAAAATGCTTGTAAAAAACACTGAAAATCTTTTATGAAAAAATGCACTAAAAATTATAAAAAAAAAAAACCGAATATAAAAAAATGTGTTATAAAAAATGCATGCATTAAAAATTAGTTGATCGTTTAGTAGGTCTACCCATATTCAGACAAATAATATCAGTTATAGAACTTCAAAATCACTAAAAAGTGAGAAATAAAAAAAATTTTGACAAAATGGAAACCCGGCTTCAAAAATCAAATATTCTAAAACAAAAAATGCACAAAAAAGTAAAAAAATAATTGCATATTCTTGTGCCAATTTTAGTTCAACTAAGCAAAAAATTTTAAATATATATATACAATTATTGTTATTTTTGGTCCAAATTTTATGTGAATTTCTCTATGCTGACACCGCCTCCAAAAATAACAATCATTGTACATATATATTTAAAAATTTCTGCTTAGGTGAACTAAAATTGACATAAGAAAATGCAATTCTTTTTTAACTTTTTAGTGCATTTTTTTGTTTTAGAGTATTTGATTTTTGTAGTCGGGTTTCCATTTTGTCAAAATTTTTTTTTTATACCAAATATAATATTATCTTCCTTATATACGAGAGTCAGAAGTTGGTATCGGTATTCACTCATCTAAGTGGATAACGATATAATAAGGGACAGTAGTTTGTATGGGAAGTGGGTCATTTTTTAAATTAGAAACGAACGTTGAAGCTAGAAACGTGGATTTTTATATTTGAGAAAATACGAATGGTTCCTGAAATGTTGCCGATTGGAGGTATTTGAATAAATTAATTTACAGAATATCTCATCTTAAACAAAGCACTTGGATATTTCTTCAAGGAAACGGATACAGATATTTTCTAGTGATACGGATCACCCTGACCTACAAAGTCAGGTCATTTTATAGCCTATATAAAAAATAAAGATAAGATTGAATATTTTGGGAAAAATGCGGGTCTTTAGAAAAATTTTTTCCAGGATTAAAAGTTTTTATTTTTGTTCAATGGGTAATAATCGATCTTATTCTTAGATAGATAAATTGTGATGTCTGAGGATGTGACGATGTGAGTGGAGTCGAAGGAATTTTGGTGCATAGACTAGGAATTGGTAGGATACGCGGCTGCAGCCGACTATGATAGGAACTATGCCGATATTCATCTGGAATTCGTGAAGGAAACTTCAGAAAACCTTCACAAGCATAGTTCTTGTCCATACGCCGACAGTTTAGTCAATTAACCGCCCCCTTTTTTTTCCTTAATAATTGATCTTATTCTTAATAAACAGTCCTCATAAATTTGTTACAACCATGACCTCTGACATTCTAGTGTCATTAAATACCATAAATGAATCAAATTATAAATGTAAAAAAAAGTGTGCGAATACCCAATTCTTAACAGGTTAGCTGACTATTACAGGTATAAAGCTACAAAATTAATGAAACCATTTTTAAAATGATTTTAGATGAGTATCAATTTAGATACAAGATTCACAGTTATATATATATATATATATATATATATATATATATATATATATATATATATATATATATATAAATATATATATATACATATGTATATATATATATATATATATATATAAATATATATATATACATATGTATATATATATATATATATATATATATATATGAAATTTCATAACAATTCACAAAATTTATGAAATGAATTGACAAAATTTTATTCTGAACTAATTAATTGATTGACATTTTATTTGATTATCAAGACGACAAATCATTTATTAATTAATTATTAAGATTTTAATATTATCACATTGCGTCAATCAAGAAAATAATAATATATCTTTATAATATTATGTAGATAGTTTTTAGGGTTCTGTACCTAACTCTTGTAAGAGTTATGACTTGAATGGGCCGTAGACTTGACGAAAATCCAGTATAATTATTAAATAAAACAAATATTTGGTTACTGGGACAACTGGGACTTTAGACAGGGCATGCGACAGGCCAAATTGTGCATAAGTACAATAAGGTCATTCGACTGTGCTTGGTTGAAACTCAAAAGGATGCATTTGAGAAGGTTGGGGAGGCTCTTGACAGGACACTGTCGATTAAACTACCACCTTCATAACTTGGGGATCTCTGATGATCACACTTGTAGGGTGTGTATGTAGGACGATGAAACCTCCATACATGTTATATGCACCTGTAGAAATCTGCAAGATGTCAGGTATAAAATTTTTGGGTCCGAAACCTTGGATTCATCAATCCTGGGAGCAATAGGGAATATGCATGAAAATTTTTGTTCACTTGAATTGAAGCATGTTTACTTGACAAATATCAAGGTAAAATTACTTTTTAAACACCTTTAAAAATAAGCGAGATATGAATGATTGAAATTCCCGATTAGACAAAGAGGGTGATAGCCCTCTTGATATGTTATGTGACGTCATATTACACTTTCACCATTTAAATACACGTAAAATTCCGTTTTTAGTATTTTTGCAAGAAAGAGACAGTTAATAATCTTTAAAAGCTTATAGCTTCCTTGATATTTATCGGATTTTAATTTCGTTTTTAAATATTATTACAGTATTAACAGTATTTTCATATTCTGAAAATAAATGTGAAAAAAAATTTTCATGCATATTCCCTATCCCGACGGAGAAGTTGTGGGCCTTCTATGTGGCGTTTGCCCTCAACAGAATCCTATATCTTCATCTGCTTAAAATAGCATCTCTTAACCGGAGACACCTCGCCTTCGGGTGACAGTTTGATCTTAATGAGGGCGCAGAGGCCCCGTTGGTCTAGATGCTAGGAACTCATTTGCGGTACTCCTCTTTCTAATTATTATTAAGGCTGAGTAATTAAAATACAAGTTTTCCTCTCTTGCATATTCGATCTTACTTTTCAAGAAACAAATAAAATTTCAATCAGCCTGATAATTTCTATTAACATAATATAGAGCTCTTCTTCCATTGGCTCTATTTTGACTATTTTTTTCATTTCCGTTGCCAAAATCCAAAATCCCCAAATTAAGTATTATTAATAAATACTCGAATACACCATTTCCATTGGCGTTTCTCGTAAACCTGTGATTCGAAAATGAAGCTTGAAAACATCCAAGTTACATATGGACTTTTCTATTCATTTTTGGGAGATCTATCACCTATTCAATTTTCCGGATTTAAATTTGAACTATATAATTATTGTCCAAAATAGACTTCATTACTCAGTTTTGAATCTGTCAAAACAGATGATTTCCTATTTGAACAATACAAGCTAACCTTCAAATAACCTTGAAAACCAAGGTCAAAGTCAAACTCAAGGTCCCCATAAGATGTCTCTTTCAGACAAAACAACATTTATCCGGAAATATTCCGTTGCACTGTTTAGAATAAGGCAAACTTATGGTCACGCTTGACATCAACTTGGTTGGATTAATGGAGATTTGAAGAAACGTATTTTCATCGGTATAACCTCAATAGCTACATTTTCGTCGGTAACTTCGCTGGTATACAAAAGACTTACATCTAGATACCGGTATTTTGATTGCAATGGAATGAATTACCTTCAGTAGCTAAATTATCGTATAACACATTGATAAGTAATATAATTAAACCTTGCGAAGAGACAAGTTGTCACTTTTAATATGTTTACTTAAAATTAATAACAATTCATTCATTTTCTATTAAATGATTTATTCACTGGACTTTCATTTAAGGTTCACTTGGTCTATTCAAGAATTTGTGTTTTTTCACAAGGCTTAGAACCCTGTACTGAAGCCGTACATTCATACTTGACCATGTCATAATATTCTATATCATACCTAGAAGATGACATTATAAATGCAATTCTTGTTCGTCTCCCAAAATTATTTTTGTTAAATAAAATTTTTATCTTTATAAAACGATGATTTATACATCAAAGGTTTGTTTGTCGGCCGAATATCTGCTTATGTAAAACAGTTTATACGCGCAAGGCGCAATTCTACTGAGGCAACTTTTAGGCAGCATGAAGCATGCGGCATTGACCGTTGTTGCCTGTCGATTGCGTCATCTCGCGACAAGATTCAACGAAGGGCGAAGTGCAATACTTTTTAGACCCCAAGATGTATCTATCCAATTTATCTACTACATGCATATTGGCAGGATCGTCTATGTTACTTATAACGTCGTAGTCTGTATATAGAGATAAAAAGACACTGTTCAATTAGAAATCTGAACAAGATAAATGTGTACCATTAAAGGCGAAGAAATCTATTTTAGGCCATGTATACTCACTCACCAACACACAAACTAGAAGACAGTTAAATGTCATTCTTTCTAAAATTTTTAAATGTTTTATTTCAATATACCGGTTTTGACCGGCTTCTAAGTCGTATACTACAGAAGATGATCAACATAGAACTTAAACTTGTATCAAATACCAGCCAATCAAATAATACACTTAATCAAATCAAAATTATGTTTATTTTAAACTGTTTATGAAGAATTGGGAAACTTCTAAAATCCGTTTAAATTGTTTTAGCGAATTTCCTGAAAGGAAATAGAGGCTATTGTGCCCGTACCGACGTCAATATTTCGCAAAAATTTCTTCAAATGTCCATCGATCCTACCTAGTAGCTGTCAAAAATCACCATCTGTAAAATTTATATATATATATCTATGGACACATATATATATATATATATATATATACATATATATATATATATACATATATATATCACATATATATATATATATATATATATATACATATATATATATATATATATATATATATATATATATATATATACATATATATATATATACATATATATATATATATATATATATATATATATATATATATATATATATATATATATATATATGTGTGTGTTTGTAATCACTCTATCGGTCACAGTTTTCATTTTATCGGAATGAAATTTGGTATCTGAGACGCTTTTGGTATTCAAAAGGTCAAGTTCGTTAATGGGTAAAATCGGGCAAGGGGAAAGGGAGGTTTAAAGGAAGAGGGAAACACAAAATTTGACTTAATATTCGAAAAATCGAAAATTTTATAAGAAGTAAAGTTGTAGGTATTAAGTTTTACTGTAATTTTGTTCCTTATCATTTTTTCTGTAACACTAATATTAACAAAAATATTGACGGTTTAAGATTGAAAATTAAATTCCTCAATATCTCTGTACAAATTAGAGTTTGAGCAAAAATGATAAGGTGATGAATTGTAGCAAACATGATTGTCTACAACTTTATTCTTTATGCATTTTTCGATTGTTCTAATATTAAGAGAGATATTTTACATTTTGTGTTTTCTTCTTTCTTTATGCCCCCATTTCCCCTTGACGTATGTCATTTATTAAAAAAATTGGCCTTGCAAATACTAATATATATATAAATATATATATATATATATATATATATATATATATATATATATATATATATATATATATATATATATATATATATATATATATGTGTATACATATATAAAATAATTAATAATTAATAATTTTCATATCGCTAATACTATGAAGATGGCCAGCCTGTATTATAACAATCCGTATTTGGATCAACAGCTCAGCTCTATTCGAGAATAGAATCTTAACTGATTGTTTACAATATATAAGGGAATTTAATAGAAAATTAAACGACGTACATGATCATTCAATTAAAACAAAACAACAACCATAACACTGTATGTAGTTTCATACTTTAGTTTGTAATTTGTAATTAATCGTCGCGTCGTTCAAATTAATTGATAAGTATTTATTGTATTTTTTTATTTAAAAACATAATTATGTATAACTTGTTTTAATGTTAGTTTTGTAATTAATGATAGAGGGGATAAACTGAACTGATTTTTATAACATATAGTAAAGGAACGGAAATTACATATCACCTACTGAACGCAAAATTGACACATAAAGGACGAAATAAAGTATCATTAAAAAGATTCAATTTCCGGTTTTTATAATAAAAAGTAGCCGTGAGATTTCCCATCGGTAACACCTGCGGAACCATCCGACTTATCTCAAATGGAAAAAAGCTAAAATATCACGGTTCAAACTTAAAAAATGACACGCACCTCTCATACAAACTATCGTCCTTTATTTTACCCCCTTTGGGAATGAATTTAAAAAAACGCTGATAGAACTTACTTTTATTAATAAATAGAAACCTAAACATCAATTTCCATGAAAAAATGGCAAACTTTCATTCCCTATTTAACCTCATTAGGGGATGCATTTTCAAAAATGCTAATACTTCCACTATGCTTTTATTTATAAACAGAAGCCTAAACACCAATTTCAAATATATTTCAAATTTTGCCCCTATTCTTAGAACATTTGTTTGTATTTTATAAATACGTATTTCGACTACAATGTAGTCATCATCAGTATGAATTAGCTAATTGTAACTATCTCAGAGATATGTTGCGTGTTGCTAATTTGGTGCCTGTGTCACGTACACAATAGAGTTTCTGACACCAAATTAGCAACAAGCAACATATCTCTAAATCCATATCCCAGAGATAGTTATGATTAGCTAATTCATACTGATGATGACTACATTGTAGTCGAAATACGTATTTATAAAATACAAACAAATGTTCTAGGAATAGGGGCAAAATTTGAAATATAATTTCAAAAAAACCTAGAGTTCTCTTTGATTATTTTAATAATCTTTACCAATTTCAATATTTCTAACTACAAAAATGACGAACATCCATACACACTTGCATGCCCTATATTACCCTCTTAGGGGATGAATTTTCAAAAACGCTGATACTACTGACTTTTATTTATAAACAGAAGCCTAAACACCAATTTCAATATTTCCAACTTCAAAAATGACGAACATCCATCCACACTTTCATCCCCTATTTTAACCTCTTAGAGGATGAATTTTCAACAATCCTTTCTGAGTACTTACCTACGTCATATCAGTAACTTTTGTTCAAAATTTTATGCTTCTAGACCCATTGGTTTAGGCTTTGCATAGTATGTGTGTGAGTTTGTAGATTTTTATTAAGTAGATGGTATGTAAAAACATTTAAAAAATTTGGCATAAAACACTCACATGACCTCTATATTCAGGTTTTAACAAATCTTATTGAATTGAACTTTGGAGTAGAATGTATACAAACATAATGATAATTATTTACTGCAAAAATTGAATTTTAACGAAAGTATAATTTTCAGGATAATTTTTATATTTTGTCGTACTGTTTATGAGAAAATTACGAAAAACAAAAAACAAGCAAAAAAAAGGCTTCTAGCATCTAAGTTTAGCTTAAAAATTATTTTACTTTGATCACCAAACTAGTGCAAATGGCCGAGCGGTCTATAGCGTTATGTCTGCGCAGTATGCTTACTTGGAAACTGGGAGGTTATGGGTTCGAATCTCAGTTTGCATCGGCAGTTTGTCAATTATTAATTTAAAAAAAGGGGCGGTTAACTGACTAAACCAGAGGTGGGCGCAGACGGCTCGCCGGAGTCGAACGAACTCTCTATAAGCTGGGTGAGAGTAAGTAAAAAAGGTATTTTTTGAAATAAGACGGAACGATGTTTCAATACAGGTTGTTCTACCGATTATTGCCCAGTAATTTGTTCAATCAATTTAGAATTAGTTTTATAAAATATTTATTGTTTAAGAAATATCTTTTACAATATGGAGAGATACACCAAAAAACATAATACTAATAATAACAATAATAATAACAATAATAACAACAATAATGATGATAGCAATAACAATAATTACAACAACAACAACTATATGTATTCCCACTTTATGTAAAATTTAACCATTTAGAAATTAGTAACAAATTACCAACCGTCCCCCCCAACCCAGTTTTATCATTGGCATCTTTTTTATATCCAGTGTCATCAAATTCCCATACACTATACCTCCTACTAAGAAAAAATAATTAAATCAAGTAAATAATTGTTTATTAGTTCTCCGATATGAATAGTTTTGGCAAATTATTCGGAATTTCCTAAAATCTAATTCTAAAATCTAAACTAAAACTAAATCATCAAAAAATTTACAAGCGGTAAATGTAAAAGATTTATTTTATGCCCCAAATTACCAGCCCAAAATTCCAGAGTATGTATTCAATGTATTGTATGTATTGAATACTTTGTATAATAGTGACCATAAAAAATAGTTGGTATTATTATATTTTTTTCAGAAAATGTTTTAATTAAAAAAAGAAAATAATAATAATTGGTAGGATACCCTATATATTTACTCTATCTCTCTTCCAACCTCTCACTCAGAGCTGAGTGCAGTCAAGGTCTGCCCACCTATGGACTAAACTGTCGGCGTATGGACAAGAACGAAGTAACCGGTTTTCTGCGGTCTCCTCCACGAATTACAGATGAATATTGGCATAGTTCCTATCAGAGTCGGCTGTAGCCGCATATCCTACCAATACCTAGTCTACACACAAAAATTCCTTCCACTTCTCTCACATCCTCACATCCTTAGGCATCACAATGGACCTTATGGTCGAAGTGTAGCCCGTCCAGGGCAGCCTCTACAATCTATCTATCTAGCCTCTGTTATCAGACCGTGGAGTCTGAGATACGGTTGTAAAAAGCCCATTATTATTATTATTATTATTATATATATTATATATAGTATATTCAGGTTTTACTGTATATGGATGACATGACACGATGATAATTTAACAATGTTTATTCATAATTTTACAAATGAAGTGTTAAATAAAAATAATAAAATATTATTTTTCAACCTAATTTTCAATAATTAATATAAAATTACACATTAATTATTTAAATATTAAGAAAAAAATAAATAATAATAATAATAATAAAAATAATTCTTATAAATTTTATCAAATTTATTTATATATATATATATATATATATATATATAAATATATATATATATATATATATATATATATATATATATATATATATATATATATATATATATATATATATATATATTTAAAATATATATATATTTTAAATATAAATAAATTATTTTTAAACAACAAATTAATTTATCAAATATAAAAAAAAGAACCAGATTAAAGATTATTTTATTAACTTGATGAAACTTGTTGAATAATCAACGGTATAATCACACCGTTTTGACAAAATTATTTTTACTAAAAAAGACGGATTTTAGGACCGGTATTGCGGTTATAAATGTATCGAACTGGGGCTTTGAAACCATGTAAATTAAATGTTTAAATGTGAAAAATGCGTAAGGAAAATAGTTGTAGAAAATCAAATTTGCTACCATTCATCACCTTATCATTTTTGCTCAAACTCTAATGTGTACAGTGATATTAAGGAATTTAGTTTTCAATCTTAAACCGTCAATATTTCTGTAAATATCAGTGTAACATGACATGAACACAAAAAATGATAAGAAACAAATCTACAGTTAAATTTAATACCTAAAACTTTACTTCGTATAAATTTTTCGATTATTCAAATATTAAGGGAGATATGTCAAATTTTGTGTTTCCCCCTTCCTTTAAACCCCCCTTTCCCCTTGTCCGATTTTACCCATTAACGAACTTGATCTTTTGAATACCAAAAGCGCCTCAATTACCAAATTTCATTCCGATAAAATGAAAACTGTAACCGCTAGAGTGATTACAGAAACATACATATATATATATATATATATATATATATATATATATATATATATATATATATATATATATATATATATATATGTCCATAGATATATATATATATATATATATATACAAATTTTATAGATGGTGATTTTTGACATCTACTAGGTAGGATCGATGGACATTTGAAGAAATTTTTCCGAAATTTTGACTTCGGTACGGGACCAAAAGCTCTATTTCCTTTCAGGAAATTCGCTAATACGTAAACAAAAAATTTATTCACTAATTAAATCATAACGTTACTTATGCGCCACCTTATAGAAAACGCATATCGTAGGAAAGCTCGTGTTGACAGACATCCAACGAGTGAAAAAAGTCCAGTTCCGAACAAATGTGAAATTTACGACTGTGCCGAGTAGCTGGTCCATGCAGGGCCATATGGCGGCCAGTGACAGCCCAAACGTCTAGGGATCATGTGCAGGACATTTTAATAAAAAAACTACGAGATGGACTGCACCTATTTTCTTTTTTTCCATTGACGTTACATTGTCGACTATTTGTTCTTTCGTTACATAAACGATTTCTTTTCGTTTTAACCAAAAAACTTTTATGCAAAACCGCCGTACACCGTAAATTCTTTTTCGCCGTACACCAAAATTTGTGAATTGTTAAATTGTTACGATTTAATGATTAACCCGTTTGTATGGAAAGTTTTGGACCTGTTTAATACTCGAAGGAACGCTACAATGGAACTGATATAAAAATTTGTATCCGAATATGTAAATTTCAGATCATATTGGATGTCCATAAGCAGTTCAAAATTGAAAATTGAGCTTATAAATATATTCACCTACATATTTTTTAGGTCTTATAACTTTTGTGATATTTCTGGACATCGGGAAGACAGGACAGGGAATATTGAAGAAAATTGTATTTACATGATTATTTTATTGTTACATAAAAACAACAAAACTCAAAATTGAGAATTTCAAAAATATTTAACAGTGAACTCTATACAACAAATAACACGCTCTAAGATAATGTTGATGAGGAATTTTTAAAACAAGTGTTTGTTGATGCTGAGCGTACTTTGAACATGATTGGTGTGTGTGTGTGTGTGTGTGTGTGTGTGTGTGTGTGTGTGTGTATCAGTGTGAGTGTATTCATTTCAAATGAATTATCTAGTCTAGTATAAGATGGTAAACTATCATTAAAAGCACGGCAAAACTTAAATAGACTTAACCCTAGAACCATGGAGACTATATAAAGGAGATCTAACTCAAACGGGAAAATTGACAAAATATGGCAACGAAATGGTAGAAGTTACATTTACTTTTTATGCCGTTAGGGTCACTAGTTTTTGATAGGAACTCATCCGTACCGAAGTGAAATACCATACGTTTAGTTTACATCTTCGCATAGCAGATCTCCAACGAGTATGAGAGAGTACATATGTATACATTAAGTAATGTGTATGAGAAGGAGGTCTTAATGTATACATATGTACTCTCTCATATTCGTGGGAGATCTGCTATGCGAAGATGTAAACTAAACGTACGGTATAGTATAATAAATAGAAATGAGTATTAAAAGTAACTAGTTTTATTTCGAAGTGATTATTTTGAAGTATGAAATTTGTTTAAAAAAATTTATTAAATAAAAAACTATTTAAAAAACATTTAAAATGGGAAGAGTATGTACTGTAGACAATTGTAAAAGTGATAGTGCTTGTGACAATAAGCAACGGGATCAATTGAGTTTAAAAAACCAGGACTTTTTAAAGTACCAAAAGCGAGTATAAATATTCCAAAATTAATTAAATTGTATGACATTATATTAAATATTAATTTTCAGCATTATTATTAATAAATAAAAGTTTAATTTAATATCTGATTCAATAATTTATTTTCATTTTTACAATTCCAACATTACAGGTTACTATTTAATTAGTTGATTTTTTTTAAATATTTTTATGTAATTATTTTGCGAATTTTAACTATCACTTCAACTTCAACTAATGCCTTATTGAAAAATTGAAATTACTTATCATTTATGTAAAAAAATATTTTATTGGAAAAATACTTTGGCTGGAAATAACTTTTATAATAATTTCCGGTGCCGAAGGAACACTACTTACATCTTATTTTTGCCAATTATTTGTTTACATGGAGTTATGTATCCTTGTTTAGTGTCTATGCCTAGAACACTGACCATGCGTAAAACTTACGTACACAAAAATAAAAACCACACATGCGCCAAAGTCACGAGTCAATCACTCCTCTACTACATATCTAACATTTCTCCGAACAGTGCTTTATGTGATTGCATCATGATTGTTACTTAAAGTGCAACGCCTCACATCTTGAAGAGATTTTTTTTTAAAGTGGTGAGTAAATTTTACGTATAGTAATAAAAGAATAAACAAATGCGCACCGCTTTTTAAAAAAAATCTCTTCAAGATGAGAGGCGCCGCACTTTAAGTAACAATCTTGTTGGAATCACATAAAACACTGTTCGGAAAAATGTTAGATATGTAGTAGAGGAGTGACTGACACGTAACTTGCATAGCAAAACAACGGCGCATGCGTGGTTTTTATTTTTGTGTACGTAAGTTTTGCGCATGGTTAGTGTTCTAGGGTTAACATAAAGATAAGCATAAAGCTGTATATTCGGGGTGTTTCAAATATATATCGGAGATTTTAAAAGTATATTCTTGGATTATGATTAGGTTACAAAAGTAGTTGACATGAACAATAGGTCTTTGACGCCGGTAGACATTCTGTCAAATGAAGAAGAACAGAGGTCGTCAAAAGGAACAGAGAGGTCAGTAGTAGTAGTAGCGGAGAGAGAGGTCGAACCTTGGAAAGTAGACCTTTCTAAGGCTTTTTACCGACCTCTAAAGAACAAGGTATGTAGACTAGCAATTGGTCGATTGTGAGACTTCAGGCGACTTTGATTGGAGTTATGCCGATATTCATCTGGAATTTGTGAAAAGAAACTGCAGAAAGCCTTCACAAGCATAGCCGATTAATTACGTTATAGTCCATACGCCGACAGTCTCTATATGTTGATAGTTTAGTTTATTAAACGAGCCATTAATTTTCTTTAAATTAAGGAATCGAACCAACAACTTCTTAGTTCCTTTAACAGAGAGGTCAACTTAGAAAAGTTGCCAAAGAATGATTAATAAGAGGTGGACATTGGCAGAGTATATGACTCTGTCAATCGTCTTGCACAGACAGTCCAAAACGTTCTGCAAGACTGCCAGTGTCCTGTGATAGTGTTGTCCATAGATGTTCCTCTGTAGATAGGTAATATCTTGGAACGCCTTAAGTTGTACTATGGCCATATCTGTCTGGTAATACCATAAATACGTTCCTCCTGCCACATTACATTGACCATACCTAATATGGTTTATTTTAGAAGTAGCTTGCAGTCCGCAAAAGGTACACCTAGTACCATTACTGGTCATGTCTCTGTAGCCCCGCATTCATATCAGTTGCACATTGAATCTAGTCTTTAGCTCATTTAGATTCTAAGGTTGCCCCGGGGGTCAGGTATGCCAAAGGGATACCAACGTCATCCCTTAGGATCTAAACGTCACTACACAATAAAGTACTTTATAAGACGACGCAGTAATTCGAATACAGTCATTGAGGGTAGCATTACTATTATGCACTATCTTACAAACCACGTCGCCACTAGTGCTGAACCGCAAGGGGAGCGAAACAGATGGGCAGATTGTTCAAAATATGAATAATTAAAATATTTTGTTGTTTACGATGTTATTTTCCATAATGGGTTTTATTTCAAACCCCAGTATAGCTTTCTTTTTTTCAAAGAGTTTCCTTAGGACGGAGCTACATAGTTACTGGTTGGAAACAGTGAAAAAGCTGGATAGGGTAACTTCAAATGTTTGGCAGTACCCCGAACGTTTTGCAGTTACATATAACTGGTCGTTTAATTATTAAATGTACAGTTTATAAACTGAAGAATGTTGAATACCTAAAACCAAAAGATTGAGAAAAAATACTCAAGGTTTTCATTACTTTGACGATAATAATCCACAAATGCTAACAATGATTGTTGATCCTAACCACTTTTCCCGATTTTTGAAGCCATAATATGATTCCCTCATGCAATATACCTTTGAAATCTTCACCAGAAGTTTAGACAAAACCCCTTAATACAGTTTTCGGTAATGATGTTCGGCAATTTTTACCGATCTAAAAAGTATATTAAACAAAATTAAAAATATATTTTTTTGAAGGAACCAATTTTTTTTTATTCAAATAATTTATGTTAAAATTTTTATATAATTTATTACTAATATTATTATTTGTTTATTTGGTTTTTTTTTCTCAGTCTCTTGTCTTATGTACCAGGTGTTTTAAATCAGTTTATATCAGAGGTGTGTTCCGTCATCAGATAAAACTTTTAACAAAATAAAAAATACCGACTTCAAACAATATAATAAAATTTTCTGCATAGTTAGTAAAATTCAGAAACAGTTTAACAATCTTTTAAAGTAGCCATTGTCTTTTGTTTTAATGCAAACGAACTTCTGGGTTTCACTCTATTAAAGTAGGGTTGACATCCATACGGATTTCCCCGGATTTGTCCTGGTTTATAAGTTTTCAAGTGACCAGTCAAAAGATAAGCAGTTTTGCCCAAATATAGTCCGATTTTGCCAATTAACAAAATTGACCTTAATATTTGTTTATTTGTGTATACTTTCGTGTCAACATACAAATGTTTGTCCAAATGTTTGTGTAATGGATAGCACACTGGACTAGATATCCAGAGGCCCGAGGTTCGATTCCTGGTTGACGAGTTAATTTTTTCATATCAGTATTTAATTTAATTAATAAATTCAATGACAATGAAATGTGTCGGGTATACGCTATAGTCTTCTACAGTTTGTCATACGTAACCGAAAGGAATTTGGACAAACATTTGTATGTTGACACGAAAGTATACACAAACAAACAAATATTAAATAAAAATATCACTTCAACAGAAGTTAATGCTGTCTAATAAATATATAAAAAATATATATATATATATATAAAATTAGAATAATGTGAAAAAGTTGGCCGTTGCATCACAATCGTCTTTGGTGTAATGGATAGCACACTGGACTTGATATCCAGAGGCCCGAGGTTCGATTCCTGGTTGACGAGTTAATTTTTTCATATCAGTATTTAATTTAATTAAAAATTGACCTTACTTTTTTGCTCTTGAACAAATTTCAGCTCGTTATCTCTTTTCGTTCTTGAGTTATCGTGTCCACAAACAGACAGACGGACATGCGGAAATGGCCAAATTTTATGAACACATATACCAAACATTCATGCCTACGATAAAAATTTTTAAGCGTTACAGTCGTGATCAAATTTAATATACCTTGTATATATTTACAGATACTAAATTATACGTAATAGGTTTGGGCAAGAATTGTCTTTTGGATTAAATCTGTAAATTGTCATTTTGAGCTTTTTAATTTAGTGGCTTTTTGTGTTTTTTGAAGTCGGTTTTTTTTAAACTCTTTTACAATAAAATATATTTTATGTATTTATGTCAAATACAAAATATAAAATATCTCTCTTGATATTAGAATAATCGAAAAATGTATAAAGAGTAAAGTTGTAGAAAATTAAGTTTGCTACAATTCATTACCTTATCATTTTTCTCAAACTCTAATGTGAACAGAGATATTTAGAATTTTAACTTTCAACCTTTAATTGTAAATATTTCCGTAAATATTACTGTAACAAAAACATGATAAGAAACAAAATTACAGTTAAACTTAGGACCTACAACTTAACTCCTGATAAATTTTTCGATTTTTCAAATATTAAAGGAGATATACCAAATTTTGTGTTTCCCCCACCCTCCAAACCCTCTTTTCCCTCCTCCGATTTTATCCATTAACGAACTTGACCTTTAGAATACCAAAAGCGCCTCAAATACCAAATTTCATTCCAATCGGAATAAAACTGAGACCGCTAGAGAGTCCACAGACATTTTAAAAAGAACATATATATATATATATATATATATATATATATATATATATATATATATATATATATATATATATATATAAATATACATATATATATATATATACAAATTTTAGCGATAGTGAATTTTTAACACCTAATAGGTGGTAGGATCGATAGACATTTGAAGAAATTTTTACGAAATTCCAACATTGGTGCAAAAACAATAGCTGCATTTCCTTTGGAGGAAATTCGCTAAAAATATGTCAATCAATCAGCGTACTACGGGCAAGAACGAAAGTAACCGGCTATGTATGGAAAGTACGGCTATAAATTAATAAAGTGCTATAAAATAATGATGTGGGTGGCCGCTGTTATAGACCGTAGAGTCTTAGAAACGGATGTAAAACCACATCATTATAATTACTCGTTCTTAGGCTATCAACATCGCTCAAGACGACCAAAAATAGCCATTTATAATGATAACCGTTGTGAACGCGACACAGTCTTATCGGTCCAATGTTCGATAAACATGATGTATATTAATCAGTAAGTTATTATGATGTAGAACTCATTATATCTGACTATGGCAGTAATAACTACATAAAGAGCACTGACCTGGCTTCAGTTTGTTATGTAGCAAGTAGTTTTGTAGTAAAAATACACATCTTAAATATACGACAACACTGGGGCTTAACTTACGTCTCTAAAGATGTCTTGACTTAACTTCAGTGATTCAAACACGTGTTACACATTAATGTCATCAATTCTGTTATTATTATTATTATTATTATTTAATCATTATTATGTACCGGGTTTGATACTGGCGTTGAGATTGAGTTATTAAACATGGTGACAAGGGTAAAAGGTTCTTTGTCGTCTTAAGATAGCTTTCGTGATACAATATTGTCAAAAAGTTGTAGAGCGTATGCGTATAGTAAGGGTGAAGGAACCATAATTTTAGTCCAAGATTGTACCGGTAGACACGTTACACATACGATACTTGTCTATACGTATATACAAATACTACAATTTTTATAAGTTGCAATCCGGCAACTTCGCTTATAGTCCGCCAGTTGATATACTGTTTGTTTACATACATGTACTCAAATAGTACAACGTATAGTCACGTACAGTGTTGTCAAGTTGTATCTGTTCAGAATGCTGACACGTATATTTCTTTATAAAATGCTTCATTTTTCGTTGTTATAACTAAACAATGAGATGATCAACCATTCTCGTTTTTTTTTTAAATATGCAGAACCAATCCAATAATATATAGCACAGGTGGGCGTAGACGGCTCTCCGGAGCCACGGGGCTCCTCATAAGAAAGTGAGAGTAAATAAGCAAGGTATGTTTTGAAGTAAGACGAAACGATGTTTCAATACAGGTTGTCCTACCAATGCAACATTATGAATATATAATTTTTTGGCGGACGATAATTCAAAATAATACTTTTTAAAAATAGCAATTACGCGATCGCGTTCTGCTGTCCCTATTTCGAATTTTTCAAACTCGGCAGAATGTTTTGCGGTATAATGACGTTGGAAATTACTTCTTTTTAAACAAATAAACGTTTTACCACAAAATAGACAAATTACCTCTTTATTAGTTTTGTTATGTTAAATATACCTAAACGATGCTCCCACTCGTTGATGCCAAAAAATATCCTCCTTTTCTTCGCAGACGCCGCCACACCTCCAGTGCTGAACTTATCCAAGTCTGCTTGCGATGTATTCTCCATTATTAAAATCACTACTTTTATTTTTTTTGAAAAAAGAAATTATGCGAAAAATAATTTTCAATAGCACGAATAGTACTTCACTTTTTTAATTCAAAGTAGACTAAATCAAAACAACTCAGTCAGGTTGAGTAAGCTATCATAAAATTCCCACTTTATGTAAAATTTAACCATTTAGAAATTAGTAACAAATTAACCCCCACCCACCCAGCTTTATCATTGGCATGTTTATTGTATCCAGTGTTATCAAATTCCCATGACATAATACCATCTACTAAGAAAAAATAATTAAATCAGGTAAATAATTGTTTATTAGTTCTCCGATATGAATACTTTTCGCAAATTATTCGGAATTTCCAAAAACCTAATTCTAAAATCTAACCTAAACCTAACTGCTAAACCATCAAAAAATTTACAAGCGGTTTACAATTGTCAAGCGGTAAACGTAAAATAACAAAAGATTTATATTTTATTCATACACAAATATATTAAAAGGTACATTTTATGGCCAAAATTCCAGAGATGTATTCAATGTATTGTATGTATTGTATAGTCAATAGTATATACTTTGTATAGTTATAATAGATAATGACCA
This sequence comes from Nineta flava, assembly GCA_963920215.1. Taxonomy (NCBI): domain Eukaryota; kingdom Metazoa; phylum Arthropoda; class Insecta; order Neuroptera; family Chrysopidae; genus Nineta; species Nineta flava. The sequence goes on from OY986041.1 coordinate 2,842,473, forward strand.
TAAAAAAGGGTTGGTATTATTATATTTTTTTCAGAAAATGTTTTAATTCAAAAAAGAAAATAACAATAATTGGTAGGATACCTTGTATTTACTCTATCTCTCTTCCTACCTCTTAGAGCTTGTAAAATCAAACCCTGCCCACCTATAGTATACAGGGCAAAACTTTTTCAAAACTTGCCTGAATCTAAGAAAATGCCTAACAGAAATTGTACCATATGATCTGTCAATGTTATTATAGCATAATGATGTATTTATTTATGACGTTTTGTATACCTGTATCTGGTCTCATCAAATAAATGATTATTATTATTATTATTATATATATATTTAAACATTTTTGAGTATTATTTCACTGGATACAATTAAGAATTCTTCATACATAGTTGAAATACTTATAACATAAATACAATGTATTAAGAATCCTACCGCATACAATATCAATTATCAGTTTTATGAAAAGCCAAAAGGGTAAAAGTTATGATATAAAAAGCAATTAAACAGGATTAAAAATACACAAAATCTTACACAAAACGGCTGTGCCATTTGTAAATGTAATAAAATTTAAAAATATTATTACTTATAATTTTTTAAGAAGGTATTTTACCAAAACATTTTTTCTACGAATTTGAAAGGTAATTACAGTTAAAACCGATTATATATTTACACACACACATAAACAAAAGTATTAGTTTTGAAACAGAATCAATTAAAAATTAGTTTTTGTGACTTTTGGCGATTTTTGGAAATTTGTAGAAAAATAAAAACCATATGGTTAGTGTTAAAATATTAAGGATGTTCCCAGCACTGTGTTATATAATCAGGACAAAAAACCGGTTTGATTTTATTATAGAACAAATACATATACACACATACGCAACACATAGACAAATTCACCGTTCATATATACAAAAATAATGTTATTTTGAAAAAACAAATAATTTTAAACTTTTATATTTCGAAAATAAAACTGTAAAATGCGATTTAAAAACAAAAATTTATTTAATAAATATTTATCTTTACTATTCTGGGTGTTTTTTTTTTAAATTCTGTCGAGTACTTTTTTTAATACAACAGATAATAGTTGGGTGGACATGAAGTTTTACATGCTTCTAATGAGAGAGAATGAGAGAGAATGATTACTTTGCTATTAATTATCGCGCGTTCTAAACGGTCAAAAATTCTGAATTTTCGGGATTTATTAGAAAACGTCATTTATTTAGCCTGTGAAAAAAATTAGTAAAATCTGTCAAAAAGTGGTTCAATGCTGGAACATCCATCCTTAAGGTATACAACTTTGCCGTTTTTTTTTTCCGAAATTAATTCCCATGTCTTTGATATGTTTTCAAATTGCCTGTTGAGTGATTTCCAATGATCGTGCCAATTATTTTTGACTTTGAAATGAGTCTTTATTAAGTACTACCTTCAATTTTGCATCTTCGAAAACCTTCTCTCTTCAATCGCTATATCTTTGACGACTGTTCTTGAAGCGTAGAAACCCTTAATAGCGGCCTCCTCAAGGGTAGTCAAGGAATGTCTGAAGGAACTGCTGGAGGTGGCAAAACGGAACAATGTTAAATTGATCTGGGTGCCGGGTCACAGTGGTTTCGAAGGAAACGAAAAAGCAGATACCTAAGCAAAGAAGGCAGTCGGAATACCATTCATTGGCTCAGAGCCTATTTTAGAAATTCCAAGGACTGCATGTAAACAAGTGATCAACGAGTCAAATTCTAAACACCGTGATCACGGGGAAAAAGTACTGCGGCAGGAACTCGGGAAGGTACTGCGTCAGAGTGCAACAAAGAGGCTATCTCTCGATGCACTGGGGCTGAACAGGATGCAACTGCGAAGGGTTACCGGATTTATTACCAGGCATTATTCCATGCGAAAGCATCTGCCCACAAAAGACCTCCATAACAGGTCTATTATGTGCAGATCGAGAATAACTTTATGATGCGGTCACAAATCGACTAATGTTTTTACGAGATTATGCTGACAGATGCCCAGGTTTATTGCACGTCTATGCTCTATTTATTTTGGTCTATTCACTACCTGAGTTAATTGTCTAAATATCCCGCACAAATGGACAAAAATAAAAAGTAGTGTACAAAAGAACAGTAAACATTATACTGTGTGCTCTTTTGAAGCGGTGTGCAGCCGACTTTGATAGCCCAACTATGCCCATACTCATCTGGAGTTCGTGAAGGAAACTGCAGAAAACCTTCACAAGCCTTAACCGCGCTCCTTTTTTTTTTCTTAATAATTGTCAAACTTCCGATGTAGGGATCCGAATCCATAACCTCCCAGTTCAAAGTAGACATAACGTCTCAGGCATAACGCCTTAGACTGCTCGGCCACTTGGACGGTTATGTAAATTTAATTTCATTTAAATTAATTTTTAACCCGACTTCAAAAAGGAGGATGGTTCTCAATTCGTCTGTATTTTTTTTTTTTTAAATTAGTAGGTCATTTAGTAGGTCTACCCATATGTAAACAAATAAAATCAGTTATAGAACTTCAACTTCACTAAAAAGCGAGAAATAAACCATATTTTGACAAAATGGAAACTCGACTTCAAAAATCAAATATTCTATAACAAAAAATGCACTAAAAAGTAAAAAAAATAATTGCATATTCTTGTGCCAATTTTAGTTCACCTAAGCAAAAATTTTTAAATATATATGTACAATTATTGTTATTTTTGGAGGCGGTGTCCAAAAGTTATGTGGATTTCTCTATGCTGACACCGCCTCCAAAAATAACAATAATTGTACATATATATTTAAAAATTTTTGCTTAGGTGAACTAAAATTGGCACAAGAATATGCAATTATTTTTTACTTTTAAGTGCATTTTTTCTTATAGAATATTAGCTTTTTGAAGTCGGGTTTCCATTTTGTCAAAATATGGTTTATGGTTTATTTATTAGTTACATCATATGACCAGCAGAGGCGTAACGCTTTGCAAGATTCGCGTATAGCATTAGAGAATACAAAATTCCAGATATTAATTGAAATCCACAAACCACAGTGGTACTTTACTGGGTTTTTTTTTTGTTTTTACTGGATTTTGACTAACAAACTGATATTTTGATTCATAAATATTGAGGCAAAGATCAGGTTTCGTGTACACAAAGTTTCTCAGAAGTTTAGTTCATCTGTTAATTAACTAGTAGTGATTCTTAACCTTTGTTTTGTCGCGGCACACTTTCAACGATTTCAAAATTTGACGGCACACAAAGAAAAAGATTTAAGTTGTTTACTTACTTTTAAGAAGTTTAAAAGTTGATTACTTAACTAAAATAGACTGTGTAAAATAGTTTATGATAATAATTTTGAATGCAAAATGAAATAATATGTACTACAAAAACAACAGTACGTTTAGTAAGGGACTAATTACAAGTTAATAATTAAGACTACTTTTAATGACAAATTTGAGCTTGATGTTTTTCGATAATTTCATTTGTATTTGGTCGTAAAAATGACAATGCTACTCTCATATCGTCTTCTACATTTATCAGTCTCGATCTATTTTTCGTTTTTATGTTGGTTAATACTTTACTATATACATTTCTAAAATTTGGCGGCACACAAAATTGCCGCGGCACAGTGGTTGAGAATCATTGAAGTAGATAAATAACACATATTACAAACACGTTAGCGTTGATGTAAACTCGGCTTTAGATAGGTAAATAAAAATAACAATTTTTTAATTAAGAATAAATACTATTAAAAAAAAAAAACGAAAAAAAAAGGTTTTCACACATGAAATGAATGCAAATAAAACATTTTTTTGTTCGGCTAAACTTAAAAGTAATGATTTACTAATTACTGTGTTTACTACAGGTGTTCAAAATTTCATATAAAAATCATCATTCGAATATCCTCTGTCCGCTGCCCCTGTGGACATTGTTAGTATCCATGCATTCCGGTTGTAGTATACTAACGGCTGTGACTAGCATTTACTTAATTTGACATTTAAGTAACAGGTCTAAACATTGATAACAGCATCTTTGACATCAAATGCGAAAAATTATCCACATCAAGGAGGGGAAACGAACACACGATCTCTGGCATTCTAGAACAATGCTCTATACAGGGTGACAATTTAAAGAATGCACCTGAATATTTCTTCAGTGTTTTGGGAAAAAATAAGACTCTGGTAAAAATTTGTTCTGTTCGGCAGGGGGCATCTTGATTTTCACCTCAACCTTAGTTTTAAAGGTTATTTGAAGGTAAACTGGTTTTTTTTGGAGTCGGTGTCAGTATAGAGAAATTCACATAACTTTTGGACACCGCCTCCTAAAATAACAATAATTGTACATATATATTTAAAAAATTTTGCTTAGGTGAACTAAAATTGGCACAAGAATATGCAATTATTTTTTTACTTTTTAGTGCATTTTATGTTATAGAATATTTGATTTTTGAAGTCGGGTTTCCATTTTGTCAAAATAGGTTTTATTTCTCGCTTTTTAGTGACTTTGAAGTTCTATAACTGATTTTATTTGTCTAAATGTGGGTAGACCTACTAAACGATCAACTAATTTTTAGTGGAATTTTTTTTTTATAACAGATTTTCAATTTTTTTTACAAGCATTTTGTTTTGTTTTTTTGAAAAAAATTTTTTTTTCGAGGTCGGTTTTTTTTTGTAATTAATTTTTTTGAAGTCGGTTTATTAAAAAATTTTCTTATTTTATCACTATAAATGAGTATAACCTTTCAAAAAAAAAAAAATTCGCAGAAATCGGTTATCACATATAAAATGAGGGTTTTCGTCGATTTCCAGGGGATCCCTTCATCAGAATGCGATTTGATGACAATGGGACCAATCGGAAATCAAACTTTTTAAAACAAAAAATTCAAAATCGGTTAATAAACGACGGAGTTCTGAGGTAACAAACATTAAAAAAAAATACAGACGAATTGAGAACCATCCTCCTTTTTGAAGTCGGGTTAAAGATTTAAAGTAAACGCTAATCAACTCACAACATAACCGTAAGGCAATATTACATAATACTACTATACAAGATGGATAGACGTTGAGTTTACATAAACAAATTAAAACAAGTGAAATAATTTACTCTTCTTGCATACTAGAAAGAAAAATTATAAATTAATTCTTTTCATGAAACATGAGTACAGAAAGTTTGGGTAAAGAAGGAGGGAGGTACCGTTGATAATTTTTCAACGGGTTTTCCAAAAGTATACTTCAGTCTTTCAACACTAAGCACCAAAAAAAAAAGAAACAACACTGAAATGGAATAAAACAATATTTTATTTGTTAATTATTTATTCAAATTTAAATTTTAAATATATTTATTTTATCTTTTTTTTTTTTTTTAATTTTAATCTTTTATTTATTTTTATACCCAGTATATTTGTAAATATACAAGGTATATTAAGTTTAGTCCCGACTTTGTAACGCCTGAAAATATTAATCCTTGACAAAAATGCTTCACAAAGATATTCATAAAATGGCCTAATTCGGCCTTTTTCACATGTCCGTCCGTCCGTCTGTCCGTCTGTCCGTCTGTCCGTCTGTGAAGCCGATAACTCAAAAACGAAAAGAGATATCGAGTTGAAAATTTTTGTGTGTATTCTTGACCAAAAAAGTAAGGTCAAGTTCGTTAATGGGCAAAATCGGAACGTGTTTCCCCCCACTAGGGGGGAAAAATTATATCTTTGAAACCGTAGGAGATAGAAAAAAAATTTGTAAGCCAAAAATCTTCTTCTCTTTGAAATAAACAACTTTTGTTTGAAAACTTTTTTCATAAACTCAACAGTTTTATCAAAATTTGTCCTCAAAGTTGAAAAAAATGAGAAATTCAATTGACAGGCGAATGAAGGCATGGTCTCCATGGACCCGTAGGTATACATAACAACTATACATACTATTTTTATATCCTGTATATGTAAATATACAAGGTATATTATATTTAGTCCCGTCTATGTAACGCTTGAAAATATTAATCCTTGACAAAAATGCTTCACAAAGGTATTCATAAAATGGCCTAATTCGGCCTTATTCGTCTGTCCGTCTGTGAACCCGATAACTCAAGAACGAAAAGAGATAACGAGCTGAAAATTTTTCTGTGTGTTCTAGACCAAAAAAGTAAGGTAAAGTTCGTTAATGGGCAAAATCGGAACGTGTTTCCCCCCACTAGGAGGGGTGGAAATGTTCGCCTTTGAAACCGTAAGAGATAGAAAAAAAATTTATTGACATAAAATCTTCTTCATTATAAAATAATCAACTTTTGCTTGAAATGTTTTTTTTTTCCATAAACTCAATAGTTTTCTCATAATTTGTGCACAAAGAGCAAATTTGTGCACAAATTTGTGCATAAGAGGGGGGAATTACACATCTTTGAAACCGTAACAGATAGAAAAAAAATTTGTTGACAAAAAAACATCTTCTCTTTAAAATAAACAACTTTTGTTTGAAAAACTTTTTCATAAACTCAATAGTTTTCTCAAAATTTGTCCTCAAATTTGAAAACAATGAGAAATATAATTGATAGGCGAATGAAGGCATGGTCTCCATGGACCCGTAGATATACATAACAACCATACATACTATTTTTGTACCCAGTATATTTGTAAATATACAAGGTATATTAAGTTTAGTTACGACTTTGTAATGCTTGAAAATATTAATCCTTGACAAAAATGCTTTACAAAGATATTCATAAAATGGCCTAATTCGGCCATCTGTCTGTCTGTGAAGTCGATAACTCAAAAACGAGAAGAGATAACGAGCTGAAAATTTTTGTATGCGTTCTAGACCAAAATTTGTCCTCACATGTACAAACATAACATACATCAAATAGTATTGTTATACCCAGTATATTTGTAAATATACAAGGTATATTAAGTTTAGTCCCGACTTTGTAACGCCTGAAAATATTAATCCTTGACAAAAATGCTTCACAAAGATATTCATAAAATGGCCTAATTCGGCCTTTTTCACATGTCCGTCCGTCCGTCTGTCCGTCTGTCCGTCTGTCCGTCTGTGAAGCCGATAACTCAAAAACGAAAAGAGATATCGAGTTGAAAATTTTTGTGTGTATTCTTGACCAAAAAAGTAAGGTCAAGTTCGTTAATGGGCAAAATCGGAACGTGTTTCCCCCCACTAGGGGGGAAAAATTATATCTTTGAAACCGTAGGAGATAGAAAAAAAATTTGTAAGCCAAAAATCTTCTTCTCTTTGAAATAAACAACTTTTGTTTGAAAACTTTTTTCATAAACTCAACAGTTTTATCAAAATTTGTCCTCAAAGTTGAAAAAAATGAGAAATTCAATTGACAGGCGAATGAAGGCATGGTCTCCATGGACCCGTAGGTATACATAACAACTATACATACTATTTTTATATCCTGTATATGTAAATATACAAGGTATATTATATTTAGTCCCGTCTATGTAACGCTTGAAAATATTAATCCTTGACAAAAATGCTTCACAAAGGTATTCATAAAATGGCCTAATTCGGCCTTATTCGTCTGTCCGTCTGTGAACCCGATAACTCAAGAACGAAAAGAGATAACGAGCTGAAAATTTTTCTGTGTGTTCTAGACCAAAAAAGTAAGGTAAAGTTCGTTAATGGGCAAAATCGGAACGTGTTTCCCCCCACTAGGAGGGGTGGAAATGTTCGCCTTTGAAACCGTAAGAGATAGAAAAAAAATTTATTGACATAAAATCTTCTTCATTATAAAATAATCAACTTTTGCTTGAAATGTTTTTTTTTTCCATAAACTCAATAGTTTTCTCATAATTTGTGCACAAAGAGCAAATTTGTGCACAAATTTGTGCATAAGAGGGGGGAATTACACATCTTTGAAACCGTAACAGATAGAAAAAAAATTTGTTGACAAAAAAACATCTTCTCTTTAAAATAAACAACTTTTGTTTGAAAAACTTTTTCATAAACTCAATAGTTTTCTCAAAATTTGTCCTCAAATTTGAAAACAATGAGAAATATAATTGATAGGCGAATGAAGGCATGGTCTCCATGGACCCGTAGATATACATAACAACCATACATACTATTTTTGTACCCAGTATATTTGTAAATATACAAGGTATATTAAGTTTAGTTACGACTTTGTAATGCTTGAAAATATTAATCCTTGACAAAAATGCTTTACAAAGATATTCATAAAATGGCCTAATTCGGCCATCTGTCTGTCTGTGAAGTCGATAACTCAAAAACGAGAAGAGATAACGAGCTGAAAATTTTTGTATGCGTTCTAGACCAAAATTTGTCCTCACATGTACAAACATAACATACATCAAATAGTATTGTTTTTATGTTTATTTCAGTTTTTTCAACCAGGTGTGTATATAAGTTTTTTTGTACAAAATTTTGCAAATAGTTTATTCAAAGGTCCATCGATCCTATCAAAAATTATCTATATATAATGTATATATATATATATATATATATATATATATATATTTAAATATATATATATATATATATATATATATATATATATATATACATATATTTACATATATATATATATATATATATATATATATATATAATATAACGCTTCGTGTGGACCTTACACTTCTGATTGACGCTTCGCTTTGAATACGGTTCGCTGTAGCTTACGTTTCGTGTTGATAAACGCAAAGCTTTGACCGAACAATTCTTACTGATTAACGGTTCTTATTGGCTCACTAACGGTTCGCTTTAGCTTACGTTTCGCATTAGTAAACGCATTGCGTTTACTAAAGTTTCCCGGTAACCTAACACTTCCTATTGACTAACGGTTCTCATCGACCAACGCTTCACGTTGGCTGACTTACGGTTTGCGTTGATTAACAAACGCTTTGCGTTGATCTGACGCTTCCTATTGACTGACGCTTCTCATTGACCAACGCTTCGCTGACTTACGTTTCATTAAAGTTAACATTAAGCTTACGTTTCGCGTTGGTTAACGCTTTGCGTTGGTTAATTATTCGCTTGGCATAACGCTTCGCGTACCAATGACGCTTCGCTTTGCATAACTAACGTTTCTTATTGACCAACGCCTCGCGTTGGCTGACTTATGGTTCGCTGCAGCTAACGTTCCGCGTTAGTAAACGCTTTGCTAACAGTTGGCGTTTACTAACGCTTCGCGTTGACCTTACGCTTCCTTTTGACTTACACTTCTCATTAAGCTACACTTCGCGTTGGGTGATTTACGGTTTGCTTTAGCTCACATTTCGCTTTGCGTTTACAAACGCTTTGCGTTGATAAACTGAAGTTTCGCATTGATTAACAATCGCTTGGCGTTGATTAACTAACGCTTCGCGTTGATTAACTAACGTTTCGCATTGATTAACTATCGCTTGGCGTTGATTAACTAACGCTTCGCTTTGGTTAACTAACGCATCGCGTTGTTAAACAAACGCTTCGCGTTGATTAACTAACGCTTCGCGTTTACTAATTAACGCTTCGCGTTGATTAACTAACGCTTCGCGTTCTTTATACAACGCTTCGCGTTGATTAACTAACGCTTCACGTTGATTAACTAACGCTTCACGTTGATTAACTAACACTTCGCGTTGATTAACTAACGCTTCGCGTTGATTATCCAACGCTTCGCGTTGACTAACTAACGCTTCGCGTTGATTAACTAACGCTTCGCGTTGTTTATCATACGCTTCGCGTTGATTTACTAACGCTTCGCGTTGATAAACTAACGCTTCGCGTTGATTAACTACGCTTCGCGTTGACTAACTAATGCTTCGCGTTGATTATCCAACGGTTCGCGTTGATTAACTAACGCTGTGCGCTGACTAACGCTTCGCGTTGATTGACTAAGGCTTCGCGTTGATAAACAAACGCTTCGCGTTGATTAACCAACGCTTCGCGTTGATTAACTAACGCTTCGCGCTGATTAACTAACGCTTCGCGTTGATTAACTAACGCTTCGCGTTGATAAACTAACGCTTCACGTTTATTAACTAACGCTTCGCGTTGATTTACTAACGCTTCGTGTTATTTAACTAACGCTTCGTGTTGATTAACTAACGCTTCGTGTTGATTAACTAACGCTTCGCGTTGATTATCCAACGCTTCGCGTTGACTAACTTACGCTTCGCGTTGACTAACTTACGCTTCGCGTTGTTTATCTAACGCTTCGCGTTGATTTACTAACGCTTCGCGTTGATTTACTAACGCTTCGCGTTGATTAACTAACGCTTCGCGTTGACTAACTAACGCTTCGCGTTGATTAACTAACCCTTCGCGTTGATTAACTAACGCTTCACGTTGATTAACTAACGCTTCGCTTTGATGCACTAACGCTTCGCGTTGATTATCCAACGCTTCGCGTTGACTAACTAACGCTTGGCGTTGATTAACTAACGCTTCGCGTTGTTTATCTTACCCTTCGCGTTGATTTACTTACGCTTCGCGTTGATTAACAAACGCTTCGCGTTGATTAATTAGCGCTTCACGTTGATTAACTAATGCTTCGCGTTGATTAACTAACGCTTCGCGTTGATTATCCAACGGTTCGCGTTGATTAACTAACGCTTCGCGTTGACTAACGCTTCGCGTTGATTGACTAAGGCTTCGCGTTGATAAACTAACGCTTCGCGTTGATTAACTAACGCTTCGCGCTGATTAACTAACGCTTCGCGTTGATTAACTAACGCTTCGCGTTGATAAACTAACGCTTCACGTTGATTAACTAACGCTTCGCGTTGATTAACTAACGCTTCGTGTTTATTAACTAACGCTTCGCGTTGACTAACTAACGCTTCGCGTTGTTTATCTAACGCTTCGCGTTGATTTACTAACGCTTCGTGTTGATTAACTAACGCTTCGTGTTGATTAACTAACGCTTCGCGTTGATTATCCAACGCTTCGCGTTGACTAACTAACGCTTCACGTTGACTAACTTACGCTTCGCGTTGTTTATCTAACGCTTCGCGTTGATTTACTAACGCTTCGCGTTGATTTACTAACGCTTCGCGTAGATTAACTAACGCTTCGCGTTGATTAACTAACGCTTCGCGTTGACTGACTAACGCTTCGCGTTGATTAACTAACCCTTCGCGTTGATTAACTAACGCTTCACGTTGATTAACTAACGCTTCGCGTTGATGAACTAACGCTTCGCGTTGACTAACTAACGCTTCGCGTTGATTAACTAACGCTTCGCGTTGTTTATCTTACCCTTCGCGTTGATTTACTAACGCTTCGCGTTGATTAACAAACGCTTCGCGTTGATTAATTAGCGCTTCACGTTGATTAACTAATGCTTCGCGTTGATTAACTAACGCTTCGCGTTTATCCAACGGTTCGCGTTGATTAACTAACGCTTCGCGTTGACTAACGCTTCGCGTTGATTGACTAAGGCTTCGCGTTGATAAACTAACGCTTCGCGTTGATTAACTAACGCTTCGCGCTGATTAACTAACGCTTCGCGTTGATTAACTAACGCTTCGCGTTGATAAACTAACGCTTCACGTTGATTAACTAACGCTTCGCGTTGATTAACTAACGCTTCGTGTTGATTAACAAACGCTTCGCGTTGATTATCCAACGATTCGCGTTGACTAACTAACGCTTCGCGTTGACTAACTAACGCTTCGCGTTGACTAACTAACGCTTCGCGTTGTTTATCTAACGCTTCGCGTTGATTTACTAACGCTTCGCGTTGATTAACTAACGCTTCGCTTTGATTAACTAACGCTTCAAGTTGACTAACTAACGCTTCACGTTGATTTACTAACGCTTCGCGTTGATTAACTAACGCTTCGTGTTGATTAACTAAAGCTTCGTGTTAATTAACAAACGCTTCGCGTTGATTAACCAACGATTCGCGCTGACTAACTAACGCTTCGCGTTGACTAACTAACGCTTCGCGTTGTTTATATAACGCTTCGCGTTGATTTACTAACGCTTCGCGTTGATTAACTATTGCTTCGCGTTGATTAACTAACGCTTCGCGTTGATTAACTAACCCTTCGCGTTGATTAACTAACGCTTCACGTTGATTAACTAACGCTTCGCGTTGATTAACTAACGCTTCGCGTTCATTAACTAACGCTTCGCGTTGTTTATCTTACGCTTCGCGTTGATTAACTAACGCTTCGCGTTGATAAACTAACGCTTCGCGATGATTAACTAATGCTTTGTGTTGATTTACAAACGCTTCGCGTTGATTAACTAACGCTTCGCGTTTACCTTACGCTTTCTATTGACTAACGCTTCTCATGACCAACGCTTCGCTGACCAACGCTTGGATGACTTACGGTTTACTTAAGCTTACGTTTCGCGTGGGTTAACGCTTATCGTTTACCAACGATAATTTTACGATTTGCGTAAAATCACGCTTCGCGAATCACCAAAGCGACTCTCCGGCGCTTCGCTTTGACTAACTAACGCGTCTCTTTAACCAACGCTTCGCGTTGGCTTACTTATGGTTCAATTAAGCTTACGTTTCTCGTTGGTTAACGATTCGCGTGAAATCACGCTTCGCGAATCTTTGATGCTCCGCTTTGGATAACTAACGCTTCTCATTGACCAACTCTTCCGTTTACCAACGCTTTACGTTTACCAACGCTTTCCGTTAATTTTCTAAATCTTCGCGTTGACTACCTTTTCGCGTCGCCTAAAGGCTCGCGATGACCAACGCTTTGCGTTAACAGACGGTCGCGTTGTATAACTCAATTATATAACTCAATATTTAAATATATAAAAATCGCAAGAACATTAATATCAAATTTTTTAAATGCATGAACATTTTTACTGTTTCAATATTAATTATTAATACAAAACAAACATTTACAAATCTAGAGCACGGTAGAGCGCAAGGCCGAGTTTAAGGGACATTTGGCATTCTCACTTACAGTGCTATTACTACAGGAAATATCATAGATAATTTGACCCCGAAATATCTTCTGAACGAAACCAGCAACAGTGCTGATTTTTTGATAATTCATAATTTATAAACATTGGATAGGCAGAAATATTAACAATACTAAGTATATACAACTCAGTATATACTGGGTATTCAAACAATTAACTCAGTTAGTTGTTACATTACTTGTTTTTATGTTTATTTCAGTTTTTTCAACCAGGTGTGTATATAAGTTTTTTTGTACAAAATTTTGCAAATAGTTTATTCAAAGGTCCATCGATCCTATCAAAAATTATCTATATATAATGTATATATATATATATATATATATATATATATATATATTTAAATATATATATATATATATATATATATATATATATACATATATTTACATATATATATATATATATATATATATATATATAATATAACGCTTCGTGTGGACCTTACACTTCTGATTGACGCTTCGCTTTGAATACGGTTCGCTGTAGCTTACGTTTCGTGTTGATAAACGCAAAGCTTTGACCGAACAATTCTTACTGATTAACGGTTCTTATTGGCTCACTAACGGTTCGCTTTAGCTTACGTTTCGCATTAGTAAACGCATTGCGTTTACTAAAGTTTCGCGGTAACCTAACACTTCCTATTGACTAACGGTTCTCATCGACCAACGCTTCACGTTGGCTGACTTACGGTTTGCGTTGATTAACAAACGCTTTGCGTTGATCTGACGCTTCCTATTGACTGACGCTTCTCATTGACCAACGCTTCGCTGACTTACGTTTCATTAAAGTTAACATTAAGCTTACGTTTCGCGTTGGTTAACGCTTTGCGTTGGTTAATTATTCGCTTGGCATAACGCTTCGCGTACCAATGACGCTTCGCTTTGCATAACTAACGTTTCTTATTGACCAACGCCTCGCGTTGGCTGACTTATGGTTCGCTGCAGCTAACGTTCCGCGTTAGTAAACGCTTTGCTAACAGTTGGCGTTTACTAACGCTTCGCGTTGACCTTACGCTTCCTTTTGACTTACACTTCTCATTAAGCTACACTTCGCGTTGGGTGATTTACGGTTTGCTTTAGCTCACATTTCGCTTTGCGTTTACAAACGCTTTGCGTTGATAAACTGAAGTTTCGCATTGATTAACAATCGCTTGGCGTTGATTAACTAACGCTTCGCGTTGATTAACTAACGTTTCGCATTGATTAACTATCGCTTGGCGTTGATTAACTAACGCTTCGCTTTGGTTAACTAACGCATCGCGTTGTTAAACAAACGCTTCGCGTTGATTAACTAACGCTTCGCGTTTACTAATTAACGCTTCGCGTTGATTAACTAACGCTTCGCGTTCTATATACAACGCTTCGCGTTGATTAACTAACGCTTCACGTTGATTTACTAACGCTTCACGTTGATTAACTAACACTTCGCGTTGATTAACTAACGCTTCGCGTTGATTATCCAACGCTTCGCGTTGACTAACTAACGCTTCGCGTTGATTAACTAACGCTTCGCGTTGTTTATCATACGCTTCGCGTTGATTTACTAACGCTTCGCGTTGATAAACTAACGCTTCGCGTTGATTAACTACGCTTCGCGTTGACTAACTAATGCTTCGCGTTGATTATCCAACGGTTCGCGTTGATTAACTAACGCTGTGCGCTGACTAACGCTTCGCGTTGATTGACTAAGGCTTCGCGTTGATAAACAAACGCTTCGCGTTGATTAACCAACGCTTCGCGTTGATTAACTAACGCTTCGCGCTGATTAACTAACGCTTCGCGTTGATTAACTAACGCTTCGCGTTGATAAACTAACGCTTCACGTTTATTAACTAACGCTTCGCGTTGATTTACTAACGCTTCGTGTTATTTAACTAACGCTTCGTGTTGATTAACTAACGCTTCGTGTTGATTAACTAACGCTTCGCGTTGATTATCCAACGCTTCGCGTTGACTAACTTACGCTTCGCGTTGTTTATCTAACGCTTCGCGTTGATTTACTAACGCTTCGCGTTGATTTACTAACGCTTCGCGTTGATTAACTAACGCTTCGCGTTGACTAACTAACGCTTCGCGTTGATTAACTAACCCTTCGCGTTGATTAACTAACGCTTCACGTTGATTAACTAACGCTTCGCTTTGATGCACTAACGCTTCGCGTTGATTATCCAACGCTTCGCGTTGACTAACTAACGCTTGGCGTTGATTAACTAACGCTTCGCGTTGTTTATCTTACCCTTCGCGTTGATTTACTAACGCTTCGCGTTGATTAACAAACGCTTCGCGTTGATTAATTAGCGCTTCACGTTGATTAACTAATGCTTCGCGTTGATTAACTAACGCTTCGCGTTGATTATCCAACGGTTCGCGTTGATTAACTAACGCTTCGCGTTGACTAACGCTTCGCGTTGATTGACTAAGGCTTCGCGTTGATAAACTAACGCTTCGCGTTGATTAACTAACGCTTCGCGCTGATTAACTAACGCTTCGCGTTGATTAACTAACGCTTCGCGTTGATAAACTAACGCTTCACGTTGATTAACTAACGCTTCGCGTTGATTAACTAACGCTTCGTGTTTATTAACTAACGCTTCGCGTTGACTAACTAACGCTTCGCGTTGTTTATCTAACGCTTCGCGTTGATTTACTAACGCTTCGTGTTGATTAACTAACGCTTCGTGTTGATTAACTAACGCTTCGCGTTGATTATCCAACGCTTCGCGTTGACTAACTAACGCTTCACGTTGACTAACTTACGCTTCGCGTTGTTTATCTAACGCTTCGCGTTGATTTACTAACGCTTCGCGTTGATTTACTAACGCTTCGCGTAGATTAACTAACGCTTCGCGTTGATTAACTAACGCTTCGCGTTGACTGACTAACGCTTCGCGTTGATTAACTAACCCTTCGCGTTGATTAACTAACGCTTCACGTTGATTAACTAACGCTTCGCGTTGATGAACTAACGCTTCGCGTTGACTAACTAACGCTTCGCGTTGATTAACTAACGCTTCGCGTTGTTTATCTTACCCTTCGCGTTGATTTACTAACGCTTCGCGTTGATTAACAAACGCTTCGCGTTGATTAATTAGCGCTTCACGTTGATTAACTAATGCTTCGCGTTGATTAACTAACGCTTCGCGTTTATCCAACGGTTCGCGTTGATTAACTAACGCTTCGCGTTGACTAACGCTTCGCGTTGATTGACTAAGGCTTCGCGTTGATAAACTAACGCTTCGCGTTGATTAACTAACGCTTCGCGCTGATTAACTAACGCTTCGCGTTGATTAACTAACGCTTCGCGTTGATAAACTAACGCTTCACGTTGATTAACTAACGCTTCGCGTTGATTAACTAACGCTTCGTGTTGATTAACAAACGCTTCGCGTTGATTATCCAACGATTCGCGTTGACTAACTAACGCTTCGCGTTGACTAACTAACGCTTCGCGTTGACTAACTAACGCTTCGCGTTGTTTATCTAACGCTTCGCGTTGATTTACTAACGCTTCGCGTTGATTAACTAACGCTTCGCTTTGATTAACTAACGCTTCAAGTTGACTAACTAACGCTTCACGTTGATTTACTAACGCTTCGCGTTGATTAACTAACGCTTCGTGTTGATTAACTAAAGCTTCGTGTTAATTAACAAACGCTTCGCGTTGATTAACCAACGATTCGCGCTGACTAACTAACGCTTCGCGTTGACTAACTAACGCTTCGCGTTGTTTATATAACGCTTCGCGTTGATTTACTAACGCTTCGCGTTGATTAACTATTGCTTCGCGTTGATTAACTAACGCTTCGCGTTGATTAACTAACCCTTCGCGTTGATTAACTAACGCTTCACGTTGATTAACTAACGCTTCGCGTTGATTAACTAACGCTTCGCGTTCATTAACTAACGCTTCGCGTTGTTTATCTTACGCTTCGCGTTGATTAACTAACGCTTCGCGTTGATAAACTAACGCTTCGCGATGATTAACTAATGCTTTGTGTTGATTTACAAACGCTTCGCGTTGATTAACTAACGCTTCGCGTTTACCTTACGCTTTCTATTGACTAACGCTTCTCATGACCAACGCTTCGCTGACCAACGCTTGGATGACTTACGGTTTACTTAAGCTTACGTTTCGCGTGGGTTAACGCTTATCGTTTACCAACGATAATTTTACGATTTGCGTAAAATCACGCTTCGCGAATCACCAAAGCGACTCTCTGGCGCTTCGCTTTGACTAACTAACGCGTCTCTTTAACCAACGCTTCGCGTTGGCTTACTTATGGTTCAATTAAGCTTACGTTTCTCGTTGGTTAACGATTCGCGTGAAATCACGCTTCGCGAATCTTTGATGCTCCGCTTTGGATAACTAACGCTTCTCATTGACCAACTCTTCCGTTTACCAACGCTTTACGTTTACCAACGCTTTCCGTTAATTTTCTAAATCTTCGCGTTGACTACCTTTTCGCGTCGCCTAAAGGCTCGCGATGACCAACGCTTTGCGTTAACAGACGGTCGCGTTGTATAACTCAATTATATAACTCAATATTTAAATATATAAAAATCGCAAGAACATTAATATCAAATTTTTTAAATGCATGAACATTTTTACTGTTTCAATATTAATTATTAATACAAAACAAACATTTACAAATCTAGAGCACGGTAGAGCGCAAGGCCGAGTTTAAGGGACATTTGGCATTCTCACTTACAGTGCTATTACTACAGGAAATATCATAGATAATTTGACCCCGAAATATCTTCTGAACGAAACCAGCAACAGTGCTGATTTTTTGATAATTCATAATTTATAAACATTGGATAGGCAGAAATATTAACAATACTAAGTATATACAACTCAGTATATACTGGGTATTCAAACAATTAACTCAGTTAGTTGTTACATTACTTGTTAGTTTTATTTATTTTTATCTAGTTTTATTTTTATTTTTAGTTATATTTATTTTTATCTAGTTTTAAAATTCTTTTGTTAATGTTAAATTCCGTTTTTTTCTACATTTTATGAAAATGTCAAAGAATTGTAAATTTTTTTTTCTAATTCTGATTTAGAATTAATTATTTGTTTTGCTGTTAACATGCATTTATTAAATATTCGATTATCAGATGATAATTAATGATAATTAATGAGGTATTTGAAATAATATTTCAAATTCGCCTCAATACCTAGATCAGTTTTTGTATTATAAAAACAGTATTTCTAGTACAAAGTAGCCATCTTCAGTATAAATTAGCTAGTCGTAATTTACTCTTTGGAAATTAAAAATAGATAGAAAATGAAAATCAATAGACAAAAATAAAAATTAAACAAAATAAAATAAAATAAAATAAAATAAAATATAATAAATTTTATTGAAATTACTCTTATTTAATAGGAGTGATGTTAACAAGAGTAAATCGAATGAAAGTAATTTTAACAAAAGTAATTTCATTAAAATTTATTTAATTTAATTTAATTTTGTTTAATTTTTTATCTATTGATCTTCATTTTCTATCTTAAGTTAGAGTTCTCATTAATTATCATTTGATAATCTAATATTTAATAAAATTCGTTAAGCAGGAGCAGCTTCATCTTAGCGAATTTCCTAAGAATACATAAATCACTCTCTAGCGGTCACAATTTTAGTGTGATCAAAATGAAATGTCATATATGATTTTCGTATTTGCAAGTCCAATTGTATTAATAAATGAAATACGTCGAGGGGAATGGGGGGGGCGGTATAAAGAAAGAAGCAAACACAAAATATAAAATATCTCTCTTAATATTAGAACAATCGAAAAAAGCGTAAGGAATAAAGTTGTAGAAAATCAAATTTGCTACAATTCATTACCTTATCATTTTTGCTCAAACTTTAATGTGTACAGAGATATTAAGGAATTTAATTTTCAATCTTAAACCGTCAATATTTCTGTAAATATTAGTGTAACAGAAAAAATTATAAAAACAAACTTACAGTAAAATATAAAATAAAATATAAGACCTACAACTTCACTTCTTATAAATTTTTCTATTTTTCAAATATTAAGGAAAATATGTCAAATTATTGTTTCCCCCCTCCCTTTAAACCCCCCTTTCCCCTAGTGCGATTTTACCCATTAACGAACTTGACCTTTTGAATACCAAAAGCGCCTCAAATACCAAATTTCATTACTCTAAAATGAAAATTGTGACCGCTAGAGTGATTACACACATATATATATATATATATATGTGTGTATATATATATATGTATTTATATATATATATATATATATATATATATATATATATATATGGACATATATATATATAAATATATATATATATATATATATATATATATATATATATATATATATATATATATATATATATATGGACATATATATATGTATATAAATTTTATAGAAGGTGATTTTTGACATCTACTACGTAGGATCGATGTTTGCGAAATTTTGACTTCGGTACGGGACCTAGAGCTATTGGTTATATTAATCTCTATATCCTTTTAGGATATAGTGATTAATATCACTAAAAGCATGTTAATAATTGAAATTTGCTGGAAGTGTATATTTGAAGTAGTGGAAGCGATGGGAACGATAAATATTTATAAAAAGTGGAAGCGGTGGGAAATAATATAAAGCTTCCTAGTCTTAAAATGACAGAAGCCGGAGATATAACAATAAAACACGGCGAAGCCGCGCGTAAAAGCTAGTATATTATATATCACTAATCTAAATATCAAATAAAATCTATGCATACAACTAAATTGAAGTTAGCAATTAGAGGACTTTTCAATGAGTAATCAAGGCTACCTTTTATCCAGGATATATTTTGGGTTACTGAGAACAGGGGTGAATAAATATCATTGTAACCGTATATATATATATATATATATATATATATATATATATATATATATATATATATATATATATATATATATATATATGTACATATATATATATATATATATATATGTACATATATATATATATATATAATACTTTTCTCTTTTTAGTGCATTACTAATAAATGCGTGACTATAACTTTTTTGAGAAACTTTAAACGATTTACGCTTTCTTCCTGTTAGGTAGATTGTAGAAGGGCTGCACTTCGACCATAAGGTCCATTGTGATGCCTAAGGATGTGAGGATGTGAGTGGTGTGGAAGGAATTTTTGTGTATAAACTAGGAATTGGTAGAATGTGCGGCTGCATCCGAGTCTGATAGGAACTATGCCGATATTCATCTGGAGTTCGTGAAGGAAACTGCAAAAAATCTTCTCAAGCATAGCCGGTTACTTTGTTCTTGTCCATACGCCGACAGTTTAGTCAATTAACCCCTCCCCCTGTTTTTTTCCTTAATAATTGTCAAACTGCCGATGTCGGGATTTGAACCCATAACCTCCCAGTTCCAAGTAACGCATAACGCCTCAGACACACGCCATAGACCGCTTGGTCACTTGGACGGTTTCTTTCTGTTCGATTTTTACTTTTTACTGCTCGTTTATTTAATTTTTGTGTTTGTGAAAATATGAAACTATAAATTACTCGTATTATATTCTATTTTTAGTTAAAAATAATTAATATTATTTTAAATTGAAAAAAATACATAATATTTTTTGTTTATTTATAATAAAAATAAATAAAATATTAAATATCATTTTAATAACCACAATTAAAAGTGTCAATTGTATTATATATATATTAATTTTGTATTATATATATATATATATATATATATATATATATATATATATATATATATATGTATATAGATATATATGTATATATATATATATATATATATATATATATATATATATATATATAATAGGGTGGGCCAGAAAAATTAATTTTTCTTTAAATTTGGTACATTGAAAAATTGAATGTTGGGCACCTTAAACGTGGCCTCTCCAAAAATAAAATCCCAATATTTATATTACGGGCCTCCTTATCGCAGTTTTCCATTTTCACTTCAGTCAAATGGGAAAAAGTTTATATCTCGCTAATAATAAACATAGAATTATAAGCTCTCCAACAAAAGCTCTTTATAATCTCTCAAATTATTTTCATTGACCCAGCTATTTAAATGATACTGGAGGTCAAAATTTAAAGAATTTATTGAAAAAAAATGTTTTCTCCTAAATTTTATAATTCATTTATTTGTTATAATTCAAAAATAAGCGATACGCATTTATATAGGAAATTAAAAGCTCTACAAAAAAAGGCTCAAATACTTTCTTCATTAACCCCATTCTAATGATATTGGAGGTCAAACTATGTAGATTTAAAAAAAAATCAATTTTTTTTTTGCTTCAAAATTTTATAACTCGCTGATTGGATTTGAAAATGAGTAATACAAATTTTCTTCAGTCGATTAGTGCCTATCTGTACCTATCGCGTTTCGTTTTTTGGGTTATTCGGGGTCAGACGACTATTCGGAAATGAAGTATTTTATAATAATCTTTACAAAGATTTTCTTCCCATGATCTATATTTCTAGTCAGTTCAATCTTGCGTCTAAACTTTTATAATTTCCCACACTTTACATCTAATAACGCAGTTCGTTACGCAGGAGCTGCGTCAATTTAACGAATTTCCTAAGAATACATAAATCACTCTCTAGTGGTCACAATTTTAATCTGTTCAAAATGAAATGTCGTATTTGATATCACTTTAGGCCAATTTTATGAATAAATGGCATAAGTCAAGGGGGGATAAAGAGGCATAAAGAGAAGAAAAAAAACTCAAAATATGAAATATCTCTCTTAAGATTAGAATAATCCAAAAATGTAGGTATCAGGAGTAAAGTTGTAGAAAATCATGTTTGCTACAATTCATCACCTGGTCATTTTTGCTCAAACTCGAATGTGTACAGAGATATTTAGAATATTAATTTTCAATCTTAAACCGTCAATATTTCTGTAAATATTAGTGTAACAGAAAAAATGATAAGAAACAAAATTACAGTAAAACTAATGTTCTACAACTTTATTACTTATAAATTTCTCGATTTTTCCAATATTAACGAAGATATGCCAAATTTATTTTTTCCCTCTCCCTCTAAACCACCCTATTCCCATGTATAATTTTACCCATTAACGAACTTGACTTTTCAAATACCAAAAGCACCTCAAATTCGAAATTTCATTCCAATCGCATTGAAACTGTGACTGCTAGAAAGTTCACACATAAATTTTTACGAAAGGTCCGTTTTAACATCTACTAGGTAGGATCGATGAACATTTGCAAAAATTTTTACGAAATTCTACCGTCGGTACAAAAACAATAGCTGCATTTCCTTTGAAGGAAATTCGCTAATAAAGCGGTTGCATCCCTACTTTCTGAAAATTACAACCCAGAGATTAAAACACTTTGTCCAATAAATGTTAGCCAATAAATAGAGAAATAATTGCACAAATTATTTACAAAATACTTTATTCAAAAAGAAATAATAATAATAATAAAAAAACATCGCAACTTTCACTTAAGAATAGAAGCAAAAAAAAAAAAAAACTTTCTTAAGACAAAAACCAACCTAATGTAAAATGATGAGCGCACCACGCGCGTTGATGCCACCACAATCAATTGTTGCGTGTGCTTCGTCAATCAAAATCAATCCAAACAGTTTTATTTAACAATTAAAAAACCAAAACAAAACACTGTAATCACAACAAATACAACAACACTACGACACATAACAGAGGGCAAAACTAAAAAAACGAAGGACACACAAAAACACGATTCGTTTGTTATTTTTTTTGAGCGCGACGACGGATCTTTTTTTCTGAGATAAAACTGTGAGTGAGTTACTCAAATTCGGTACACTTGACAGTGGTAAGTGCGATAGAATAAACGTGAGTGAATATCACACACACTGTAACAGAAGTATATATATATATATATATATATATATATATATATGTATAGGCACTGTACAACACTGTTTCGCAGTTGAGACGATACTAAAAACACAGTAACTCGCAGCACTGACTGTTTGTTGGTGCTGCTTGGTGCTCGGTGCAACTTATGTTTGCTACTAGTTAGTGGAAAAGTAATATCAGCAATATATACTACTAAATAATATACATACCATTCAAATAATAATAATCAGTATAAATATATATATATATATATATATATATATATATATAGTGAAAAAAGTACGTCGTACTCCTTGTCTTTGTAGATGATGTTTGTTGATGAAGAGAGAGTAACTGAGTACTGTTAAATTGACGACTCTCAGTGTGTGTCTGTGTTTGTAGATGCGGTACACCACGAAAATGTCGTACGCAATACGTACGAGTACTTAAATCAAACAGGTACCAGGAATTATTTACTCAAAAAGAATTCCATTTTAGCGAATTTCGTGAAAGGAAATAATATGTCTGGAATCACTCTAGCAGTCACAGTTTGCATTTTATCGGAATGAAATTTGGTATTTGAGGTGCTTTTGCTATTTATAAGATCAAGTTTGATAATGGGTAAAATCGGAAAAGGGGGAAGGGGGGTTTAAAGGACGAGGAAAACATAAAATTTGACATATGGCCCTTAATATTTGAAAAATCGAAAAATTTATAAGATGTAAAGTTGTAGGTACTAAGTTTTACTGTAATTTTGTTTCTGATCATTTTTTCTGTTACACTAATATTTACAGAAATATTGACGGTTTAAGATTGAAAATTTAATTCCTAAATATCTCTGAACACATTAGAGTTTGAGCAAACATGATAAAGTGATGAATTGTAGCAAACATGATTTTCTACAACTTTATACCTTACGCATTTTTCGACTGTTCTAATATTAAGAGAGATATTTTATATTTTGTGTTTTCTTCTGTCTTTATACGTCATCTTTCTTTATATGTCATTTATTAATAAAATTGGACTTGCAAATACTAAAATCATATACGACATTTCATTTTGATCATACTAAAATTGTGACCGCTAGAGAGTGATTTATGTATTCTAAGGAAATTCGCTAAGTTGAAAGCAGCTCCTGCGTAACGAATTTTTTTTTATTGTCTCGCATTTCTTTGAACTCGTTTCATTTGGCCTGTAAAGCCGAGCTGCACTCTCATGTCAGGGTCTGGAACCATGTCTAGGAATTTGCTTCGTTGAAATGACATCTCCTTTGGTTCTCGAATGCGCAAAACTATTGGGGAGTCTGGTAAGGACAAAAGAGAACGGTTTGATGTGGCATACCGAGGCACTGTGGGGTTCAGGGCAATGGAATGGTTGAAAATTTGAAATTTGAAAAGAAAATTTGAAATATGCGAACTATAGCAGTCAAACTTTCATTATTTTTGAAATATTGTTAAACAATGAAAACGCATTGTTCTTTCGTATATTGCTCCATTTTTACTAACCTTAAACTGTCAGCTGTCAAACTGTTTTTTTTTTTGGTTGGCACCACTTTACCGCACAAATGGCGGCAAATTCAATGCTTGCGTAAATTATGGGACACCGTTTATAAATTTGCCAAGTTAAATATTTATAGTAAGGAAAACTTTGCAATGTCTTGTTTGCCAATTAGATTGTATTGGCTGTCCAAATGTTGTTTCTGAAATCGAAAGGGTTTACATATCCCTAGCTACTACTCTTCAAATCTTTTGGAGCGATTCAAATTTGGCTCTCAGTAATTTATCACTTCATTTTGTGGCGAATAAACGAAAAATCCTTTTTTACATTTTATTTTCTATGGTAGGATATCAATTCTTATTGTGGCGAATATACGAAAACTTGGTCCTTTTTTACATGTTTGTTTTTTGTGAAATATCTACCCGGCATTTGATCTAATATGGTGCTCATGTAATATATAGGGTGGCGCATAAGTAACGTTATGATTTAATTAGTGAATAAATTTTTTGTTAACGTATGTTTTTTTTGTTTCTTTTTTTTCAGAATTAACTTTGAAAAACTGGGGAAATTTATGATGGAAAGACTCAGCACAGAACAAAGAACCAGAGTTGTTCAATTTTATTTTGAAAGTCAGCATTCGATTATTCAGAGACAAAGATCATATCGAAATTTCAATCATGTTCCGACAATTTACCGATTGGTTCAGCGTTTTCGGCAACATGGGACTGTCTGTAATCTTCCGTGTGCTGGAAGACCTCGTGCAGTTTGAAATGATGTAAACATTGCTCAGGTGCAAGCAAATGTTGAGAAACACCCCGAAACTTCTACCAGGTGACGTTCTCAGCAGTTGGTGATGTCTAGGCGGTCTTTGCATAGAATTTTACATACGTTACACCTTTTCCCATATAAGATTCAATTAGTTCACGAGTTAAAACCAAATGATGCACTAATACGCATTCATTAAATAAAGCATATTGTTACTTACACGCCACCCTATATAAATAAAATTGCCCATGCGTGGACAGAGATTATGACAAATCTATTCAAATAATGAAAAAATTTTCAAACAAAAGTTGTTTGTTTTTAAAAAAAGATTTTTTTTTTTTAAACTTTTCTTTCTATATCTTTCGGTTTCAGGCAATTAGGTAAGGTTAGGTTAAAGTAGCTGTCCTGGACACTTGGAGACACTTGGAGTCCGTTGTGATACCCGAAAAGTGGATCAATTTTTATGAACGGGAGTCTACTACAATTGCTCTAGAAAATAGATTTTATGGTAGAAAGTCTGGTAAGGCCAAAACCATCTAGAAAATCTGTAAGTTGTAATTCCCTGGAACTTTTGACACCTGTTGTGCACTGTCGTTCAAAAAAATTGAACCACCAGTATATCACATTCTGAGCGTATATATTACTAAATATATATATACGTATATTACATACAATAACACTTAGAATATTTTGACTGGTTCAATTTTTATGAACGGGGTTTACATACATATTAGATATGCTGAGTACAAAAATAAATTTGTATTTCCCAACGCTTCCATCAAATTCTTCTTTCGTAGCATTAGATTTTCAAATTTCAATATGTTGTAGACCTCAAGAAGAAGATCAACAAGTGAGTTAAAACGGGCCGTTCAAATTTTGAACCGGAAGGAAAAAAGAAAATTTTGTCATCAAAACACTGAATCAAATCCCCCGATTTCTAATGAAGTGACCCTTAACCAAAGACAGTACATTTGCAGGCCGAATCATAGATCAATGGAAATGAAGAACCGTGGTAACGATATCATTTTAAGAATGATCATATACTGCATGTCTAATTTTTAGCGAATTTCCTATTCTATTCTATTTCTTATTCTATTTCCGAAAGGAAATAGAGCTATTGGTCCCGTACCGAAGTCAAAATTTCGCAAAAATTTCTTCAAATGTCCATCATTCCTACCTAGTAAATGTCAAAAATCACCATCTGTAAAATTTATATATATATATCTATGGACATATATATATATATATATATATGTATGTATATATATATATATATATATATATATATATATATATATATATATATATATATATATATATATATATATGCCTGTAATCACTCTAGCGGTCACAGTTCTCATTTTATCGGAATGAAATTTGGTATTTGAGGCGCTTTTGGTATTCAAAAGGTCAAGTTCGTTAATGGGTAAAATCGGACCAGGGGAAAGAGGGGTTTAAAGAGAGGGGGAAACAAATTTCACATATCTCTCTTAATATTCGAAAAATCGAAAAATTTATAAGAAGTAATTTTTTAGGTATTAAATTTTACTGTAATTTTGTTTCTTATCATTTTTTCTGTTACACTAATATTTACAGAAATATTGACGGTTTAAGATTGAAAACTAAATGCCTCACTATCTCTGTACATATTAGAGTTTGAGCAAAAATGATAAGATGATGAATTGTCGCAAACATGATTTTCTACAACTTTATTGCTTACGCATTTTTTGATTGTTCAAATATTAAAAGAGATATTTTGTGATTTCTTCTTTCTTTATGC
This sequence comes from Nineta flava, assembly GCA_963920215.1. Classification (NCBI taxonomy): domain Eukaryota; kingdom Metazoa; phylum Arthropoda; class Insecta; order Neuroptera; family Chrysopidae; genus Nineta; species Nineta flava. Next base: position 2,869,248 of record OY986041.1, read on the forward strand.
CCCCATTTCCCCTTCACGTATGACATTTATAAATAAAATTGGCCTTGCAAATACTAAAATCATATACGACATTTCATTTTGATCAGACTAAAATTGTGACCGCAAGAAAGTGATTTATGTATTTTAAGGAAATTCGCTAAGTTGAAGCAGCTCCTGCGTAACGAATTTTTTTTCCTTAGCTATCCTATTGAAAACACAAATGAATATTGAATAACCTTGATGATCAATGTCAAGTTCACCATAAAAGATGCGTCTCTCCGAACCAAACAACATTTCTTCAAATCATTTTTTCTAAAAACGCTTCCTAGAAAATATATTCAGGTACATTGTTTAAATTTTGACACCAAAGCCTTTGCCATTAACATTTGACCCAATTAAAACTGTTTTAATTTTCTTTAATTGCATTTCTAAGATGAAGTTTTAGAAAGGGCTTGTTTTTAAAAATTGATATACAAAATAGAATCTTTTATTAAGAAGTAACGCACTAAAAAGTAAAAAATAATTTAATAGTTAAGGTTGATCGTACACATGTTTAGGTAAAATCGGCAATGTATAGATAAAAATCTAAATTTTTGATATGTTAGTAATTGCTAACTCATACGTATAAAATAATTTTTTGAAAATATCTGACGAAGGGTTTTCATGTAATTAATCATTAAAAATTGGAATTTTAACATGTTGTGAATAGTAAATATTGAATGAATGCATACATTTTCAATAATGTTGCTCCACCTTCTATCGATTAAAAAGTAAAAAACTTCTACTCTTATAAATTAAATGTTTGTACATTACGTTAAAATTTAAAAAAAAAAAATAGCTGACGAAGTCTGACGTTTTGCAAATATCTTAATGAAAAAGATAAAAATTCACGACAATTTTCATCAAATCACCAAAATAATCGTCAAAAGACGATTTATTATTTTTAGTTATTAAATAATTACATAAATCCGATTACTAGTGACGTTAGATGCAATCTAAATTTAAGTAATTAATTTTCAGATTAAAATTTTAAATTTCTGTTAAAAAGAGTGTTTCTGTTTATTATGAAATGAACTGTACTGTCCTTTCAACCTAAATTGTAAAAGTTCAAGCGCTTTCTGTGAAATTCAATCAGTAGTCTTCTTAGTATTCTTAAACAAACTTTCAATACAAGGCGCCTCAAGCTTTTATTAAAGTAAATTTTCATTAATATAATTTTTTTTAATTCTGAAACATCAGTTTGATTTATCGACGCTTCACCTGTATTGAAGCCTCCACCAAATACTTATTTCGTTGATTTTTTTCGAATTCTATAATGAATTTGTAAAGGTAAATGATTGATATATTAAATAATTATTATTTAAATAAATAATAAATATATGTGAAAGATATAATTGATCTTTATTTATTTGATTTATGAAATATTATATATGTTTATATATAAATTACCATGGTTGTAAACATTCAAAGCAACCGTGATAATAGAGGGAAGTTATAGTTGTTATGCAACAAATAAAAATGATGAACAAAATTATAATAATAATTTAATGAAGAAGCGATACCGCTACATACTTTTCCCCATCAACTAATAAAGAAAAACGACTAGAAAAAGGTAAATTTGTAAATTTACAAGATTTACAATACAACTTTGGAATCACAGATAGTGAACTTCCAGTGTCAACTAAATATCGAGTACCTTCATGTAAGAGATCGTACATGAAGATTAAGTTGTACGATGATGATGTTGTGTTATTGAATTGGGTTTTATTATTGACAGAGCTACTGACCAACTCAACAGGAGCTCTTAGAATTTTTTTGAAGTTTTATTTGAATTTATATATCGCGTATTTAATTTACAAAAAGAACAAGGAAAAAATTCTAAGAGCTCCTGTTGAGTTGGTCAGTAGCTCTGTCAATAATAAAACCCAATTCAATAACACAACATCATTCAACTAGATGATGCCATTTATTATCGATCGTATTGTAATCAGAAATACACATTTAATCAAAATCTCAGATCTATTGGACGTCATTAAGGTTGCTATGAAGAAAATTCAATTTAATGACAGGTTCTTCAAAATTTGACAACTTATTTTTTCAATAATAAAGAATATCCTGTCAAAGTTTGAACTTGATCCTATTTTTAGTTTTTGAGTAAAACAATGTTAAAGTTACAGTTTCGAAGTAAGGTTACGCATAGCGATTAAGGGACTTGGTGGTAATCACAGTGCTATAAAAATATATCTCGACAACCAGAAATACCAGTTTTATGAAAAACTGTCATGTAATTATCACAGTCTTATAAATACCTGGACCAAATTTCAAATAAATCCTGTTTTTGGTTTCTGAGATAATTAAACTTGTAGTTCGAGAAATTTTTCCTGCGTAACGAATTTTCTTGTCTTTTTTTCTATATTTGTTTTTGCAACTTTATAAGCATGCAGCCATGTTTTATGACGTAGTAGAGTAGAAAATGATCGTGCTGCTTTTGCTACCCTTACAGGAAGCGTAGCGAGTATTTGCAACATGATTTTAATGTTTGGATATAATTTTCGTCAGAAGTTAAAATCTACATAAAACCCTGGTATATATTCACGCCAATCTTTCATCTCAATGTAAGAATTGTGATGACACCCACGATCCTCCCCCTAGATCCGCGCTTGTGGGTGTCCTTGGTTACTAGACTGTGGAATCTCAAAACCGGTTCGAAACCACATTATTATTATGTATGAATTATGTTTTCGTATATAAAATAAATTAAGTTTAATGAAATAATTTTTGCTCAATAATTTACATAGATTCTACTTCATTGTTGAATTCAATGATATATGTAAAATTCTTTTGTTTAACTGTGTATATGGAGGTCGTATGAGTGTTTCACTCCAAATTTGTTCTCTTTGCAGATAAATTTATGCCATTGTTAAATGTGTGTACTCATTTAGACATTGTTGTAACTTTCGTTTCCCAATCACTAGTCATGTCGACTAAAGTAAACATAAGCCTCAACTTGGGGAAATATGCCACGGTCTTTCAAGCAGAAGTCTACGCCATAATGGCTTGCGTCCGTGAGAACCAAGTAGAGGTTACATAAACCAGAACGTACGTATTATCTCGGACATTCAAGCTGCTCTAAAAGCTTTGTCTGGAACTAAGGTCACCTCAGGGGTAGTCAAGAATTGTTTGGAGGAATTGCTGGATCCAACAAAAAGGAATAATGGTGCAAGGAAACGAAAAAGCAGATGCCTTATCAAAGAAGGAAGTCGGAATGCCCTTCTTAAGCCCAGAGCCTATTATAGAAATTCCAAGAACTGCATGTTAACAGGTGACCAACGAGTGGTCAAATGCTAAACACCGTGATCACTAGGAAAAAGTACCGCGGCAAGAGCTCGGGAAAATACTGCTTCAGAGTGCAACCATCTATCTCTCGACGAACTTAAGCTGAACAGGATGCAACTGCGGAAGGTTACCGGATTCATTACCGGACATTATCCCCTGTGGAAGCATCTGCACACAATGGGACTCTATAACGGGTCCATTATGTGCAGATTGTGTGGCGAGGAGAAGGAAACATCCAGCCACATTATCTTGCGAACCTCTAGGTTACAGCAGATATAAGATATTCGGTGCATCTCACCCCGAATATATGAACTTTCGGGAGGACCTGATAAGCAAGCTCCAGGCTACTGCAAACATATGGGAGAAGCAAATCTCCTCGGACTGAAGTAGAAAAGGCAGCACAATGGATAAGGTCAAATTGCAATACCTTTTAGACCCCAAAATGTATCTGTAATGTATCTGTCTATCTATAATCCCGATTACATCCTGTATGTGCACCCGACTAACTTTCTTTTTTTATAATTGTGTTTAAGTTTTATAATTATATTTGCAAGCAGCAGCAGAAGTCCATGAACGAGTGAGTGACGTAATCGTATAAATTCCCATGACGTGTTTGTTTTTATATTTAATTATATTTAGTCGTCATTAATAAAGTAACATAGGTACACAGTGTTTATACAGTGCACTACGTGGTTATGATTCCTATTTCACGATATACTATATACCTACTAATCTCTAACCTCCATACATATAAATTGATTATCATAGACATGGAGGCTATATAAAAGAGATATAACTCATACGGGAAAATTGACAAAATATGGCAACGAAATGGGAGAAGTTATATTTACTTTTTATGCCGCTAGGGTCGCTAGTTTTTGATCGGAACTCATCCTTACCAAAGTGAATATAGTATAATAAATAGAAGTGAAGTAAGCCAAGTAACTAGTTTTATTTTGAAGTGATCATTTTGAAGTACACAATTTGGTTAAAAAAATTTGTTAAATAAAAAACTGTTTAAAAAACATTTAAAATGGGAAAAGTATGTGCAGTAGACAATTGTAAAAGTGGTAGTGCTTGTGACAATAAGCAACGGGATCAATTGGGTTTAAAAAACCAGGACTTTTTAAAGTACCAAAAGCTAGTATAAATATTCCAAAATTAATTAAATTGTATGACATTATATTAAATATAAATATTCAGCATTATTATTAATAAATAAAGGTTTAATTTAATATCTGATTCAATAATTTCTTTCATTTTTACAATTCCAACATTACAGGTTACTCTATAATTATTTGATGTTTTTTTTTTTTTTATTTTTATGTAATTATTTTACGAATTTTAACTATCACTTCAACTTCAACTAAATCCATATTGAAAAATTGAAATTACTTATCATTTAATTTAAAAATTATTTTATTGGAAAAATACTTTGGCTGGAAATAATTTTTATAATACTATAAATGCGTAATGTTTTTCAATTAAAACTCGCGCCTTATACTCTCTGTTCTGTTTTCGGTGCCGAAGGAACACTACTGACATCTTATTTTTGCCAATTATTTGTTTACATGGAGTTATGTGTCCTTGTTTAGTGTCTATGATCATAGAGTTTAGAAATGTACCGTCGAAATTACCGTCATTCTTCCCAGAAAGTTTATTTAAGATTATAAAAACATGAAGTAACCATGGTGATACATGATTGTATTATTCATTATTATGAGTATAGAATTTAAATTGAAAATATATCTGGAAATATTAGAGTTTCAGAAAATATTGTCGAGTAATGAATTGAAGAAAAATTTATTTACTACAACTTTACTTGTTATCAATTTTTCCATTTTACTAATATTAAGAAAGAAATTCAAGATTTTAGAAATGAAATTTCAATTGCAAATATATCTGTAAATAATAGAGTTACAGAAAATATGGTCAGGTGGTGAATTTTAGTAAAATTTATTTACTATAAATTTACTGATTACAAATTTCCTCCCTCCCTCTAAGCCAACCTTTCCCCTTGTTCGTGTGAGTATATCACACACCTGATTTTTTTCTCAATATTATGAAGGAAAAATCAAAATCCAATTGCCTAAAAGCTAATTCTACAATAATAAGCTAAACACAATTTAGATATCAATCTAATAATTATTTTCCTAATAAAATATGTCTGAATACGTTTATTGATAGTTACTGAGGTAAGAACATATAGTTACCTAAATAACAGAGGACATACGTAGTGATTCCGCAAAACTAACCAAATATAAAAGTACATTGAGATTTAGTAGAGAGTCCACTACAAAACAAACGTTTGAAATAAACTGCCATCTATGTTCCCAAAGATTTAAGAATTATTTTCCTAATAAAATATGTCTGAATACGTTTATTGAATGTTACTGAGGTAAGAACATATAGTTATCTAAATAACAGAGGACATACTTAGTGATTCTGCAAAGGTAACAAAATATAAAAGTATATTGAGATTTAGTAGAGCGTCCACTACAAAACAAATGTTTGAAACAAACTGAAATCTATGTTCTCAAAGATCCTCTATATATAGGTTCAAAAATTATGAATTTAAAAAGAAACCAACTGGAAGCATTTAGTGGATAATTAATTTAAAAGTTTGCAGTGCATGTTGTTGGTTGGTCTCTGTTGGAAAGTTTGTCCGTCTAGCATTTCTTTGTCATTTCATCGTTGTTGTTGTACAATTGACTCGAAAAATAGTTAGCATTCTTTTTTACCAAAGTTTAATATGCGATTTAGGCCCGAATTCATAAAATGTAAGGTTCATAAAACCGAATTAAGGTTGACCGGACAGTACAGTATATTTCATAATAAACAGAAACACTCTTTTAAACAGAAATTAAAAATTTTAATCTGTAAATTAGTTATTTAAATTTAGATTTACTAGTAATCGGATTTTGAATTATTTAATTACTAAAAATAATAAATTATCGTCTATTGACGATTATTTGGACGATTTGACGAAAATTTTCATGAATTTTTTATTTTTTTAATTAAGATATTTACAAAACTCTTCGTCAGACTATTTTTTTTAAATTTTAATGTAATGTTAGAGATTTAATTTATAGAAGTAAAAATTTTTTACTTTTTAATCTATAGAAGGTGGAGCAACATTATCGAAAATGTATGCGTTCATTCAACATTTATTATTCACAACATGTTAAAACTCCAGTTTTTAATGATTAATTCCATGAAAACCCTTCGTCAGATTTTTTTCAAAAAATTATTGTATACGTATGACTTAGCAATTAATAACATATCAAAAATTCAGATTTTTATCTATACATTGCCGATTTTATATATACATGTGTCCGACCAACCCTAATGTCTTTAAAAAAATATAAACTTCCCGTAGCCTCCACCAAAATTGTTAGTTTCTGTGCATGCCATATTTTATAAATACGCATTTCGACTACAAAGTAGTCTTCATCAGTATGAATTAGCTAGTCGCAACTATCTCCGGGCTTTAGAATCGAAGATATGTTACTTGTTGCTAATTTGGTGTCTGTCTCACGCACCAGGTTAGTAACTTTGGTGAGACACGCAACAAATTAGCAACGAGTAATATATCTTCTACGATTCCATATCCTGATGACTACTTTATAGTCGAAATATGTATTTATAAAATACAAATATTTGATCTAGAAATTTTGAAATTTTATCTCCAAAACCTAGAGTTCTCTTTGATTATCTATGATAATCTTTAGATAAGTGGGAATAGTTTCACGAGAATCGGTTAAAAAGGTTAGGCAGATAAAATTGGAAGCAAAAGTACTGAAAATTAAAAATTCGCTAATATCCACGTTTTTTTGCATAAATAAATAGTGTCAATACTAAAACAATAAATATAATTCAACCAGTAACGTTGAATTAAATAAGAAATAACAAGTATGATGAAAAAAATGTTAAGTAAGTTTTGAATGTACCTTTAATTTAAATTAACAAAAACATATAACCTTTTTCTATCTATACCATAAACGTATATGTGACAAAGACATATATTATTGTTTATTTCTATTTATAATTTTTTTTCACAACAACCGTTTTGTGAATGTTAATAAGATTGTGCAAAATTGTTTCTATAGAGTTCAAGTTATATAATTTGAAAATTAGGGAGGCTTCGTAGCTTTTTTAATTGTAATTGAAACGAATTGAATCTATTGAGTGCATAAATCTTCATAAGAAGTTTAGTCCCGACTTAGTAACGGTTGAAAATATGGATCGCAAATTTTGATATATGTGTTCATAACATTACCTAATTGGTCTATTCCCCCAAATCCGTCATCGACCCGTCTGTAAACACAAGTACTCAAATACGGACCTTGTTTGGGCAAAATTTGCAAAGCCGCCCATCATTGAAACAGTATGAGATAGAAAAAAATTTTTTAAACAAAAAATGTCCCTTTTATAAAAATAAACAAATTTTCTTTGAATTTTTTTTTGATAATTTCAGTATATACTTTAAATTGTAATAACTTTAAACGGCTTAGTAAATAGTTTTGAAATTTTAACACAAGCTTTAGCAAGTGAGAAACATTCCACTATATTTCGGTCGTTTCGAAGCATTTGAACATAAAATTTGTAAAAGTAACGCGACTTATGAAACCGATAGTACACATAATAGTTATTGTAAGTACGAACGAACCACCACTAAAAAACGATATGAATATGAAATTCGTATTCACATGTCGTGCAAATGATACGTTGCGTTGTCAACTTTAATATAAAAGCAGTTTATTATATCAATTTTACATATACAGGGTGACTTGTTCTGACTTTGAAACAATGCATTTAAATATTTCTTCAAGAACCTAAACAAAAGTTGTTTGGTTCGAAGGGACACATTTGAATTTAATTTTTACCAACACCTGGACTTCAAGGTTATTTGTAGGTCAATTTAAGTTTAACAAATGGAAAATCTTTTTTTTTGTGACAGATTCTATTTTGGTTAATATTTAACTATTTTATAGCCGTTTTCAAAATAATTTTTCAAAGTTAACTTTGTATTTCATGAGAAAAATAAATTTATTAAATAGTCCAACCGGATTACGTTTCAGAAGGAGAAGACTATTCCTTGTTAATAGATATTAAATGATGTTAAAAACTCAGAAACAGATCTGAGACTTTCAAAATATAAACAGAAATATTTGCTATAAGATTACTCATATACATAATAATGATATTAAAAATGAATCACCATGGTTACTTGATTTTGTATAATAGTGTATTTAAGTTATTTCCAAACTATATTAGCTGATCGGGTACCCGAGCGAAAAGAACTATATAAAAATTATATGTGTAAAAAAAGTATGTTGGTACTCCTGCGCGTTGTTGAAAACAGCTATCCGTTGTCGTCAGTGTTCCCATTCGTCACATAACATATCATACATATACTAGTTATCACATACATATACTAGTATACAATTTCGAACGATTTTCAAACAGCGCGTCGTTAGTCAGGATGCCAACTTAACAATAAAAAATAACCTTCTGCTGCGGACATGAAGAAACTTAACAGCTCTTTTTTACGCATATTTTATCAAAAAACTTAACAACCCGATGGTCATTCTCCCAAAGTTTTAAGGAAAGATATTTCTAAGGAATTGAGGAAAGTATGTGTGGAATTTCAGAACAACCGTGGCTATATTGAGAGAGTTCGAAGTAAAAACCGTCGGAATCGTGCATTTTATTTGACCATGTTATATAGCGATTTTCTCAAGAACACCATGGTGATAAATTCTCAACAACTGAATCCATATCCCAGGCAGAGTTACGATTAGCAAATTTATACTGAAGATGACTACCTAGTAGTCGAAATACGTATTTATAAAATGCAAACAAATATTCTCGGAATAGGAGCAAAATTTGAAATGTATGTTTTATGAGTTCAATTTCAACTCAAAGTTAACTACTTTATCGCTTCTGGGAGCGGTTGGGCCTCAACCTACACTTCTGGAAACAATTTCTTTCAATTTCGATTTTCAAAATGTAATACCAATTTTCAGAACTATGATCGATCGTTTATTCTGTTCAAATTTCTACACGATTGACGTTCCATCCACACTCTCTGCCTCCAACGAGACTTCTGCAAACTGTGGCTCTTGTTTTGACGATATCATTGGAAACTTGAAGAGAATGAGAAAAAATCACGACTCAGTTCGACTAGTTCACCTAGTTCACTTTTAGGTAGTCAGCTCTTACTGTGGTAATTTGATTTGATAGTCAATATAATTTCTTCCTGTATGAAAATTTGCTAAATGTCTGTAGCTCCTACGTGACGAATTCGAATTAAATCAGGAAAATTTCGTTTTTAAAAAATTATGTGTCACATAAAGATTATTAAAATTATCAAAGAGAATTCAGGTTTTTTCCGATTCCCAATTCTGATTTAATAAAATTAAAGCATGTTAGCTTCGATACCCTCACTTTAGTGACAAAACAAACACCGCAAAGTCACCAAAGAATACCGTTAGTAAATAAGTAGGGTTCTTCACACACCTAATCCGTTTGTTAGTCAACTCAAATAATCCTTAGGTCAGATCATACCCTCAGTCAAATCGTATAAGAGACAGAACTTTTTTAATGTAATTGTGAGACACGCACCAAATTAGTAACAAGCAACATATCTCTGAATGCATATCCCAGAGAGATAGTTACGATTAGCTAATTCATACTGATGATGACTACATTGTAGTCAAAATACGTATTTATAAGAATACAAACAAATGCTCTAAGGATTGGGGCAAAATTTGAAATGTATATGTCACATATTCAACAAGCGGATTTGGCACATTGTAGTCTGTTAGTATATAGAGGTAATATGACGTTTCGACAACACTCCAGATATTTATTTTACATATAATTACATAAAATTGAATAGAACACAACTTAATTTACTACATATTTAGTTGAGTAAATGATTCATGTGAGTCAGTAAGTAGGTACCTACTACACACACACTGCAAATGATTGTAAACTACTAAACAATAAAAGCCTATTTTGTCATTTAACATATTAGGCTTCTACTTTTATACTAAACTAACAGATTTATACTTCCATAATATACTCGTCATCTGCTATGTCTCTAAAAACTAACATCTAGAATTCTAGATAGATAGATAGATAAATAGATAGATACATCTTGGGGTATAAAAAATATTTCACTTCCGCTTTATGCTTCATTGTAGAGGTAGATAGTGGTAGATTGTAAAGGCTGCCCTGGACGGGCTACACTTCGACCATAAGGTCCATTGTGATGCCTTAGGATGTGAGGATGTGAGTGGAAAGGAAGGAATTTGTGAGTAGACTAGGAATTGGTAGGATATGCGACTGTGATAGGAACTATGCCGATATTCATCTGGAGATCGTGAAGGAAACTACAGAAAACCGTCTCAAGCAAAGCCGGTTACTTCGTTCTTGCCCATACGCCGACAGTTTAGTCAACAAACCACCCCTTTTGATTTTCTTAATAATTGACAAACTGCCGATGTTGGGATTCAAATCCATAATCTCCCAGTTTCCAAGTAGGTAAACTGTGCAGACATGACTCCTTAGACCATAGGTGGACAGACCTTAACTACACTCAGCTCTGAGTGAGAGGTAGGAAGAGAGATAGAGTAAATATAGGGTATCCTACCAATAATTATTATTTTCTTTTTTTAATTAAAACATTTTCTGAAAGAAATATAATAATACCAACTATTTTTTGTGGTCACTATTATTCAAAGTATACAATACATACAATACATTGAATACATACTCTGTAATTTTGGGCTGGTAATTTGGGGCATAAAATGTATCTTTTTAATATATTTGGGTATTAATAAAATATAAATGTTATATAAATTATTAAATATAAATCTTTTGATCTTTTACATTTACCGCTTGTAAATTTTTTTATAATTTAGCTTTAGTTTAGATTTTAGAATTAGATTTTAGGAAATTCCGAATAATTTGCCTAAACTATTCATATCGGAGAACTAATAAACAATTATTTACTTGATTTAATTATTTTTTCTTAGTAGGGGGTATAGTGTCATGCGAATTTGATGACACTGGATACAAGAACGATGCCAATGATAAAGCTGGCTGGGGGAAAGGGTTGGTAGTTTGTTACTAATTTCTAAATGGTTAAATTTTACATAAAGTGGGAATGCATATAGTTGTTGCTGTTGTTGTAATTATGGTTATTGCTGTCATCATTATTGTTGTTATTATTGTTATTATTATTATTATGTTTTTTGGTGTATCTCTCCATATTGTAAAATATATTTCTTAAACAATAAATATTTTATAAAACTAATTCTAAATTGATTGAATAAATTATTGGGCAATAATCGGTAGGCAACCTGTATTGAACATCGTTCCGTCTTACTTCAAAACATACCTTTTTTACTTACTCTCACCCAGCTTATGGAGAGTCGTTCGACCCTGCGCCCACCTCTGCCTTAGACCACTCGGCCACTTGAACTGGTTTTCAAAATCTAGGAGTTAATTATATATAGATTTGTGCACTAACCGATAAGAAAATGGAACGTTACTTTGGACACCGACAGTATACAGGATTACGTTATCCTTTTTAGTGCGTTACCTGCTAATATAGAGAAGCATCTGTTGTTTTTTTGAAAGTATCTTTAATAATGGAAGTATTGAAGGTTGTTGAGTGTTTCTCGTCCGTCAAGTTCGTTCGTATGGGAAATTCTGTATAAAAACAATAAATGGCTCTGTGCCAACTTATTTACGACAACAATATCATTATACATTATGATTTTATAAAATAATATACAAACAAACACACCGCTTAAACTACATAAACAATCATTGTTTGTTTGTTGTTGTTTAGTATGTTGGTTGATAAGGTAGACCACTGAATTGTTGTTGTTGTAAAGTTTATATCATATATAGTACAAGTTCACACACTGTCAGTAATAATCATTATTAAAAGTATTATAATTGGAATCTATCCAGTAAAAAATATTATCGAATTAATTCGTAGTAATTCAAATATTATGAGCTGACACATAGAAAATTACGAGAATGGTTTTATGTATACCAGTGATTCTCAACCATTGTGCTGCGGCACTTTTGTGTGCCGCCAAATTCTTAAAGTGTGCCGCTTAATTTTAGAAATATATATAGTAAAGTATTAACCAACATAAAAACGAAAAAAAGATCGAGGCTGTTAAATGTAGAAGACGATATGAGAGTAGCATTGTCAATTTACGACCAAATATAAATAAAATTATCAAAAAACATCAAGCTCAAATTTCTCATTAAAACTATTCTCATTATTAACTTGTAACGAATCCCTTAATAAACGTACTGTTGTTTTTGTAGTACCTATTATTTAATTTTACATTCAAAATTATTATCATAAACTATTTTACACTGTGTATTATAGGAAGTAAACAACTTTTAAACTTATCTTTTTCTTTGTGTGCCGTCTAATTTTGAAATTATTAAAAGTGTGACGCGACAAAATAAAGGTTGAGGATCACTGATGTATACTATTGGGTTTTTTCATGAAGTATACGTATAATGCCGAAGACATTGAACGTATATATACTAAACACATAAAACTAATTAACTAATTTTCTAGCGAATTTCCTCCAAACGAAATGTAGCTATTGTTTTTGCACCAATTTTGGAATTTCGTAAAAATTTCTTCAAATGTCCATCGATCCTACCTATTAGTTAAAAATTACTATCGCTGAAATTTTTATAAATGTATATATATATATATATATATATATATATATATATATATATATATATATATATATATATATATATATAAATATGTATATACATATATATATATATATGTATATATCTATTTATTTTATATATATATATATGTATATATCTCTAGTGGTCACAGTTTTTTTCCGATTGGAATGAAATTTGATATTTGAGGTGCTTTCGGTATTCTAAAAGTCAAGTTCGTTAATGGGTAAAATCGGACAAGGGGAAAGGGGGTTTAGAGCAAGGGAGAAACACAAAGTTTGACATATCTCCCTTAATATTTAAAAATTGATAAATTTATCAGAAGTTAAGTTGTAGGTACTAAGTTTTACTGTAATTTTGTTTCTTATCATTTTTCTGTTACACTAATATTTACAGAAATATTTACAATTAAAGACTGAAAGTTAAAATTCGAAATATCTCTGTTCCCATTTGAGTTTGAGAAAAATGATAAGGTAATGAATTGTAGCAAACTTAATTTTCTACAACTTTACTCGTTATACATTTTTCGATTGTTCCAATATTATGAGAGATATTTTATATTTTCTGTTTTCTTCTATCTTTATGTCCCCCTTTCCCCTTGATTAAATGGCAAATTATTAATAAAATTGGCCTTGAAAATACTAAAATGATATCAGATACGACATTAGACTTAAATTGTGACTAGAGATATTTATGTATTCTAAGGAAAGTCGCTAGGTTGATGCTGCTCCAAAAGTTATGTGAATTTCTCTATGGTGACACCGCCTCTCTTTGGTGGACTAAAATTGGCACAAGAATATGCAATTATTTTTTTACTTTTTAGTGCATCTTTTGTTATAGAATATTTGATTTTAGAAGTCGGGTTTCCATTTTGTCAAAATAGGTTTTATTTTTTCAGAAAATATTTTAATTAAAAGAAGAAAATAATAATAATTGGTAGGATACCGTATATTTACTCTATCTCTCTTCTTACCTCTCACTCAGAGTTGAACGAAGTCAATCATTTCCCACCTATAGGTTAATATACCACTCGGTATATATGAATAGAAGTTTTTCAATTATTATGTAAAATACTTACTAAACACATTAGCATACAGTTTTATATGTACATGAATATGGTGGTGGTGTCTAATATTATAAGCGTATGAGAGGTCATAATACTCATCCCTTCCTCATAGAATAATTTAAAAATTCGTTACGCAGGAGCTGCTTCAACAGCGAATCTTCTTAAAATATATAAATCACTAACTAGCGGTCACAATTTTAGTCTGATCAAAATGAAATGTATATGATTTTACTATTTGCAAGGCCAATTTTATTAATAAATGACATAGTCAAGGGGAAATGGGGGCATAAAGAAAGAAGAAAACACAAAATATCTCACTTAATATTAGAACAATCAAAAAATGCGTAAGGAATAAAGTTGTAGAAAATCATGTTTGCTACAATTCATCACCTTATCATTTTTGCTCAAACTATAATGTGTACAGAGATAGTGAGGAATTTAATTTTCAATCTTAAACCGTCAATATTTCTGTAAATATTAGGGTGACAGAAAAAATGATAAGAAATAAAGTTAGAGTAAAACTTAGTACCTACAACTTTACTTCTTATAAATATTTCGATTTTTCGAATATTAAGGGAGATATGTCAAATTTTGTGTTTCCCCCTCCCTCTAAACCCCCCTTTCCCCTTGTTCGATTTTACCCATTAACGAACTTGACATTTTGAATACCAAAAGCGCCTCAAATACCAAATTTCATTCCGATAAAATGAAAACTGTGACCGCTAGAGTGATTACAGACACACATATATATATATATATATATATATATATATATATATATATAAATATATATATATATATAAATATATATATATATATATATATATATATATATATATATATATATATATATATATATATATATATATATATATATATATATATATATATGTACATAGATATATATATCAATTTTACAGATGGTAATTTTTGACATCTACTAGGTAGGATCGATGGACATTTGAAGAAATTTTTGCAAAATTTTGACTTCGGTACGGGACCAATAGCTCTATTTCCTTTCGGGAAATTCGCTAAAAATTGGTACTGTAGACAGTTAGTTCTGGTGCTTCGGCTGACCATCTGGGACGGACACTCCTTTCAGCAAGTCTTTATCTAATAAATTTTACACTAGTGCAACATTAGGATCCATACGGAGTATTTAGGCGGTGTTCAGAAGCAGCATATTAAAATAAAACGATCGAAATTAAGATTTTTATAGGGCCACAACGTATCCCAAAGTGAAATTCAAAGGAAAATATATGGAATGAACCTGTCCGACGTATAAGAAAATGAGTTAACCTTCCTGGTAGCTCACAGGAGCTCATAATAGCTTCAATCCCGGAATGGTAAGTAAAAACCCAAGATATTGAAGCGAATTTAATTAAAAGTATTTACTTTGAAAAACTTAAACTTAAACAAAGTACCCAAAAATGTTCAATTTTATTTTGAAAGTCAGCATTCGATTATACAGACAAAAAGATCATATCAAAATTTCTTTCATGTTCCGACAATTTATCGATTGGTTCAGCGATTTCGGCAACATGGGGCTGTCTGTGATCTTCCACGTGCTGGAAGACCTCGTGCAGTTCTAAATGATGTGAACATTGCTCGAGTGCAAGCAAGTGTTGAGGAAAACCCCGAAACTTCCACCAAGCGACGTTCTCAGCAGTTGGTATGTCTAGACGGTCTTTGTAAAGAATTTTACATACGTTATACCTTTTCCCATATAGGATTCAATTGGTTCACGAGTTAAAACCAAATGATACGCATTCAATATAGCCAATCATAACGTTACTTAAGGGCTACCCTTTATAAAGCTCAAAAAAAACATTTTTTAAATTCTAAAATTTAGTCCAATCCTTTTTAGCGAATTTCCTGAAAGGAAATAGAGCTATTGGTCCCGTACCGAAGTCAAAATTTCGCAAAAAACAAAAAACACTCCCTTAATATTCGAAAAATCGAAAAATTTTTTAGAAGTAAAGTTGTAGGTACTAAGTTTTACTGTAATTTTGTTGCGTATCATTTTTTCTGTTACCCTAATATTTATAGAAATATTGACGGTTTAAGATTGAAAATTAAATTCCTCAATATCTCTGTACATATTACAGTTTAAGCAAAAATGATAAGGTGATGAATTGTATCAAACATGATTTTCTACAACTTTATTTCTTACAAATTTTTCGATTGTTCTAATATTAAGAGAGATAGTCTATAGTTTGTGTTTATACACCCCCCCCCCCATTACCCTCGAAGATGTGATTTATTAATAAATTTGGACTTATACTAAAATCATATACGACATTTCATTTTGATCAAACTAAATCTGTGACCACTAGTGAGTGGTTATTGTATTCTAAGGAAACTCGCTAAGTTGAAACAGCTCCTGCGTAACGAATTTTTTGCCTATCTGCGCTTTTTTTCGTAATTTTGTGGCCATGTGTTCTGGAGATTTTATCAAATTTAAAATTTTACTTGTCAGATTTGTCAAGATTAAAATTGTTGTTTTCATTAGACACCATGCATATTGACTTTACAGGTGCTGTATATCAATTGATATTCTGACAAAACTATGTACATATATTTTTAATTAAATTAAATACTGATATGAAAAAATTAACACATCAACCAGCAATCGAACCTCGGGCCTCTGGATAACTAGTCCAGTATGCTTCCGCTACACCAAAGACGATTGTGACGTAGTAGCCAACTTTTTCATATTATTCTAATTTTTTATTTATTTAGACAGTATTACTTCTGTTGAAGTGATCTATTTATTTAATATTTGTTTATTTGTGTATACTTTCGCGTCAACATAACGATGTTTGTCCAAATTCCTTTCGGTTACGTATGACAAACTGTAGAAGACTATAGCGTATACTCCGACAAATTTCATTGTCATTGAATTTTTTAATTAAATTAAATACTGATATGAAAAAATTAACGTTATGTTGACGCGAAAGTATAAACAAATAAACAAATATTAAATATGTACAGATGTGTTATTTTTGCTTTGATTTCTTATTTATAATATAGGCGTAAAATGCGACAGTGACTACTAGCATGACCACTTACACAATCTACGCTGTATGCTCTATATGTTTTGTGTATAAGTTTAAAACTTTCCGTAACATCCCTCCGAAAAACAATGCGGTTTTAAATGTCCTAATTACTTATAGATCAAAATTTTGTTTATCATTATTATTTTGTTTTAATATACAGGGTGAGTCAAAAGTCATGGTGGTTTTTGAAAGGGTGGATAGGGAATGAAATTCTAAGATGAGAAGTCCTTGGACATTTTTGCATCTGACCCACCGTTAATAAGATATTAAGTAAACAAAGTATCCAAGCAGAGAAGCACGTTAACGGAATAAGAAATGGTGGGGAATTAACGCAGTGGCACTAGAGATACGTGAGGGGAGTTAGTCTCTCCCCACCACTAACGTGGAGCGAGTGAATCTTATGCGTTTCAAATCCGGTACAGTTTTTATAGTAGGTTAGAAAAATTTCGGGAACAAATTTTTTTTTTTCCGAAAAATCGAATTAACTGTATTTTATGGCGGCTTTGACGTTGTTTATTTTAAAGTTAAGAGCTGATAAGATTTTGGAATCGATCGGTAAAGTAGTGTAAAAGTTCTTTAAAGAAATATTTTTTGAAAATTTTATTTTTGGGATGATTATAAAGATAGTCAGGATAGTTTTTTAGGATCTAAAAAATTCAATATCTTATTCAGTCTTCGTCGGACTGAAATAAAAAACTGTTTCGTAATCGGACTGAAATAAAAAGCTTCCCAATATTTGAAAACCTTCAATTTACTTAATGAAAATTTGAAAATTAGACTAAATTGCAAATATTATATTATCGAATGATAATAATTAGTGAGAACTCTAGGTTTTTGAAATAAAATTTCAAATTCGCCCCCTATACCTAGATCAGTTTTTTGTATTATAAATACGTATTTCGACTACAATGTAGTCATCATCAGTATAAATTAGCTAGTCGTAATTTACTCGTTGACAATTAGAAATAGATAGAAATTTGAGATCAATAGACAAAAATAAAAATAAATAGAAAATTAACTAAATTAAAATATACTAGATTTAAAATATAATAAATTTTAAATTAAATTGAAATAACTCTTGTTAAAATTTCCTTCATTCACATTTATTCCTGTTATTTTTACTTTTATAAAAATTATTCTTATACTGTCGCAGGATATGTTACTTGTTACTAATTTGATGACTACATTGTAGTCGAAATACGTATTTATAATGCAAAAAACTGATCTAAGTAAAGGGGGCGAATTTGATAATTAGTCTAAATTGCAAATGATTTGATCAGTGCAAAAAACATTAATAAATTCTTAAGTATAATTTTTTTCAATATTTTAGTGAGTAATTATGTGTGATTCATTGCTTAATTTTTTTAACGAAAAATGTAGTTTTCAGGTGTAATGAATCATTCAATTTTCATTGAATTAAGAGCTCGCTCCCCTCACGTATCTCTGATGCTGCTACATTCAATCCCCACCATTTCTTATTCCGTTAACGGGCTTCTCTAATTGGTTACTCTATTTAATTAATATCTAATTAACGGTGGGTCAGGTACAAAAATTTCCAAGGACTTTTTATTTTAGAATTTCATCCCCACCCATTCAAAAAATAAAATGTATTTTGACTCTCCTGTATACGTATATGTATATACCGTCTGTTTAGTTTACATCTTCGTATCATAGATTCCACGAGTATGAGAGAGTACATATGTACATATACATTAAGCAATGTGTATGAGAAGGAGATCTTATAGGTTTGATAAACAAGCATATTTTTCAAAATAGTGAATAATATTCATAACTAGTATGAGAGAGTACATATGTATACATTAAGCAATGTGTATGAGAAGGAGGTCTTATAGGTTCGAGTGGTTGGTGACCACTCAAACAGTTATGAAAAATATGCGTGTATATCAAACCTATAAGACCTCCTTCTCATACACATTGCTTAATGTATATGTACATATGTACTCTCTCATATTCGTGGGATCTATGCGAAGATGTAAACTAAATATATATATATATATATATATATATATATATATATAGATATATATATATATATATATATATAGATATATATATATATTATATGGGGTGTTTCTATTCTAACCCTACGGTAGTCGCGTGCGGACTTACATATTACAAAATTAAAGTAGACTTAATTTTCTAGAAAGCACTAGTCAACTGTGATTTTCTGACGAACGGTATAGGCGCTAGCGCACGCTGACAAACAGCGATTTTTTTACCTATTTTGCGAAAACGTCAAAAACGACCATTGTCACACACCTCCAACTCGAAAATATACAAACAGTTTTCAACAAAAATCATGTACACGGTGAAAGTACATTAAAATTCCTACAAGCCAAAACGATGATCATCTTCAAAAACCCGCATAGTTTTCGGAATATAATCGAAAAATTGAAATATAATCGAGATATAAACGAAAATTTTAAATGTTTTTAAAATCTCTGAGAAAAATCGTTCTAGGTTATACCCTGTATTTTGATAGCGAAGCACATAAAGGAGAGCCCGGGACACATGGGGGTATCGGAGCGGAATGAAGTTTGATGGTTTTCGATGTCAACGGGGTACTACTAGCGAACGGTAATACGTAGAACTAGACCAACCTGTTCTGCCTCGTGCCGGGGACAGAACGGGGCAAATGATATAATTTTCTATGTTTGAAAAAAAAATTCTTCTTTTATTTTCTTATAATATGATGGTATTTTTGTGATCGTAACATTCTCATGTGTTCATAGAAAAATTTGCAGCTTTCGTAATAAACCCTATTTTATTTTTAAACAGTATTTTCAACAACGTATCCCGTTCAGCCCCGGGTTCCCCTACCTCATGTTTATAGAAATATTTCTGTTTTTCAATTATCTCAGGGAATACGATTTTAAAGCTTTGGTACTTGAAAAACATCCTCTATACATACAGTTAGCAACATTGTGTAGTGCATCTATTACTGTCTATGCACAGTATGCCATGATTTAACGTTCTTTGTTAGTCCCACCAAAGACTGATCTAACACAGTGCATAGCATAACACTTTGTATTATAATGTTAGATGCTTTGTATGTATTTGGTTGTATTCTTTTAACAGCATTTCAACAATGAAATATTTCACAAAGACAAACAGAGTGTAACAAAGACATCATATCATTGTACATTGCATATAGACCATAGGTGGGTAGACCTTAACTGCACTCAGCTCTGAGTGAGAGGTAGGAAGAGAGATAGAGTAAATATAGGGTATCCTACCAATTATTATTATTTTCTTTTTTTAATTAAAACATTTTCTGAAAAAAATATAATAATACCAACTCTTTTGTATGGTCACTATTATTCAAAGTATACAATACATACAATACATTGAATACATACTCTGGAATTTTGGGCTGGTAATTTGGGGCTGGTGATTTACCGCATGTAAATTTTTTGATGATTTAGCTTTTGTTTAGTCTTTAGAATTAGATTTTAGGAAATTCCGAATAATTTGCCTAAAATATTCATATCGGAGAACTAATAAACAATCATTTACTTGATTTAATTATTTTTTCTTAGTAGGAGGTATAGTGTCATGGGAATTTGATGACACTGGATACAAAAACGATGCCAATGATAAAGTTGGGTGGGGGGAGGGTTGGTAATTTGTTAGTTATTTTTAAATGGTTAAATTTTACATAAAGTGGGAATACATATAGTTGTTGTTGTAATTGTTGTTATTGCTATCATCATTATTGTTGTTATTATTATTGTTATTGTTATTATTATTATGTTTTTTGGTGTATCTCTCCATATTGTAAAAGATATTTTTTAAACAAAAAATATTTTATAAAACGAATTCAAAATTGATTGAATAAATTATTGGGCGATAATCGGTAGGCAACCTGTATTGAAATATCGTTTCGTCTTACTTCAAAACATACCTTTATTACTTACTCTCACCCAGCTTATGGAGGGTCCGTTCAACTCCGGTGAGCTATCTACGCCCACCTCTGATATAGACAGCGATAGATACATTATACAATGTTTCCAGATTGGGTGTAGTTTAAAAAAACAAGCTGTATAATAATGAGTATATAGATGTAACTCTTCTAAAAACATAAATTATCATTTTCATATTTAACTTTTGAATATAAATTTCCACTTGAAAATTGAAAACTTTTTCACATAAATTCACATTTTCGACGAAGAAATTGTAAGGAACAATACAAGACCAATAAAAATTATAATAAAATATATAATCACTAAAACAATAAACAAAACAAACAATGCCATACAAAAATATAAAATAAAGTTTTGGATCAAGAAAATTTGTGGCTTTTATTCTTATTGTAACAAATAATTTCCATTTCTAAAACTCTTTATACATAGAATATACTGTTTTTTATTCGATCGATGATGAAAATCGCTCTTGAGATTTCACCCAATCGTTCCGTTTTCCCCTGATACTAAACTCCCATTTTTGGCCATTGATGGGTCTATGTGTATGTCTGTGAACAAGATATCTCAAAAACAACGCTCTGGAGGCCACAATTATAGGTTGATCGTAAAGAAATTTGGTATCTATCGTGTATTTCAAAGGGTAAGTTCGTTAACGAGTAAAATCGGACAAGGGGTAAAGGGGGTTAAGAGGGAGGATGGAAAATAAAACTTGAATTTCTTTTTTGATATTAGTAAAATGGAAAAATTTGTAAGGAGTAAAGTTGTAGTAAATAAATTTTGCTACAGTTCAATACCTTAACATAAGTTATGTAACTCTAATATTTACGGAAATGTCTGCAAATTTAAATAAAATACCTAAAATTTTCAATTTCTCTCTTGATATTAGAAAAATTTTATAAATAGTAAAGTTGTAGTAAATCAGTTTTACTACAATTCATTGTCGGAACATATTTTCTGTGACTCTAACATTTATAGAAACACAAAATTTGGTATATCTCCCTTAATATTTGAAAAATCGAAAAATTTATCAGGAGTTAAGTTGTAGGAACTAAGTTTTACTGTAATTTTGTTTCTTATCATTTTTCTGTTACACTAATATTTACAGAAATATTTACAAATGAAGATTGAAAGTTAAAATTCTAATTATCTCTGTTCACATTAGAGTTTGAGAAAAATGATCAAGTAATGATTTGTAGCAAACTTGATTTTCTACAACTTTACTCCTTATACATTTTTCGATTATTCTAATATTAAGAGAGATGTTTTATATTTTGTGTTTATTTGATACGAATACATGAAATATATTTTATTGCAAAATATTTTTAAAAAAAAATTCAACCGACTTCAAAAAACACAAAAAGTCACTACATTAAAAAGCTAAAAATAACAATTAACAGATTTAATACAAAAGACAATTCTTGCCCAAACCTATTACGTATAATTTAGTATATGTAAATATACGAGGTATGATACGTTTGATCACAACTGTAACGCTTAAAAATATTGATCGTAGGCATGAATGTTTGGTATATGTGTTCATAAAATTTGGCCATTTCCGCATGTCCATCTGTCTGGGGACACGATAACCCAAGAACGAAAAGATATAACGAGCTGAAATGTGTTCTAGAGCAAAAAAGTAAGGTAAAGTTCGTTAATGGGCAAAATCGGACTATATTTGGGCTAAACGGCTTATCTTTGAAACCATTGGAACGTGTTTCCCTTTGCTCGGAGGGGGGGGGGGTATATATACATCATTGAAACCGTAAGAGATAGAAAAAAAAGTTTTTAACAAAAAATCTTCTTTTTAAAATAAACAAGTTTTGTTTGAAAAAGATTTTCGTAAACTCAATAGTTTTCTCATAATTTGTGATTATATGTTCCTCGGAAAAAATTGTTAAATTTCGAACACGCAGAATTGTTAACAATTTAATCATTGATATACAACTCAGTATATACTGGGTATTCAAACATTTAACTCAGTTAGTTGTTACATTTCTTTACAGTCGAACATAGAATCTCCTTCGTTTTTTTGGATTTGGTTAAAATTTGTGTTCATTTTGTCATCTCCATAGAAACTCTACTTTTATAAGACATCGTCCGAGAGAATACATACATTCTGGTTTATGTAGCCTCTACATAGGTTCTGAAACTGAACATAAGTGAAACAAAAAAATTCGATACGCAGGAGCTGCTTCAACTTAGCGAATTTCCTTAGAATACAAAAATCACTCTCTAGTGGTCACAATTTTAGTCTGATCAAAATGAAATGTCGTAAATGATTTTAGTATTTGCAAGTCCAATTTTATTAATAAATGACATACGTTGAGGGGAATGGCGGGGGGGGGTAGCATAAAGAAAGAAGAAAACACAAAATATAAAATATCTCTCTTAATATTCATCAACAATCGAAAAACGCGTAAGGAATAAAGTTGTAGAAAATCAAATTTGCTACAATTCATCACCTCATCATTTTTGCTCAAACTCTAATGTACAATGATATTCAGGAATTTAGTTTTCAATCTTAAACCGTCAATATTTCTGTAAATATCAGTGTAACATAAAAAATGATAAGAAACAAATCTACAGTAAAATTTAATACCTAAAACTTTACTTCTTATAAATTTTTCGATTATTCGAATATTAAGGGAGATATGTCAAATTTTGTGTTTCCCCCTTCCTCTAAACCCCCCTTTCCCCTTGTCCGATTTTACCCATTAACGAACTTGACCTTTTGAATACCAAAAGCGTCTCAAATACCAAATTTCATTCCGATAAAATGAAAACTGTGACCGCTAGAGTGATTACAGATATATATATATATATATATATATATATATATATGTATATATGTCCATAGATATATATATACAAATTTTACAGATGGTGATTTTTGACATCTACTAAGTTGGATCGATGGACATTTGAAGAAATTTTTGCGAAATTTTGACTTCGGTACGGGACCAATAGCTCTATTTCCTTTCAGGAAATTCGCTAACAAAACACTTAATTAAAAGAAATTCAATTTATGACGGGTAAGAATTTTCTTTGATAAGCCAAAGTGTAAATATTTGTGAATGAGTCAATTAATCGTACAATCAATCAATCAATCGGTTTCACAATTTGTGTTAATTAATAATGACGTATCATTATTTTTTGTTTTGACAAAAAGTTTGCTTTTGTGTTTGCGGAATTTATTTTTATCAATTCTTATCATTCGAAAATTTTTTACACTAAAATACTATTTGACCGTGATACTTGTAGACTAATAAACTAGTAGACTAGTAAAAGTGCCTGTTTTTCTAATTCCGTTTCTTAGAAAATTGTAATTGCATCTAAAAAGTTTTTGAAAAACTGAAGTCCCACGTACAATTTAGTAAATAAAAAAGGAGTTTTGTTTTTTTGCAAATATCTCAAAAACTGTTGTAGATATCGACAATCGAACATATGATTCTTAAAGAGCAGAAAATTTCCAGATAAGCAGATAAAGATAAGCAGATAAAGAAAAAAGAAAACACAAAATATAAAATATAAAATATCTCTCTTAATATTAGAACAATCGAAAAATGCTTAAGGAATAAAGTTGTAGAAAATCAAATTTGCTACAATTCAACACTTCATCATTTTCGCTCAAACTCTAATGTGTACAGAGATATTAAGGAATTTAATTTTCAATCTTAAACCGTCAATATTTCTGTAAATATTAGTGTAACAGAAAAATTATAAGAAACAAAATTACAGTAAAACTTAGTACCTACAACTTTACTTCTTATAAATTTTTCGATTTCTCGAATATTAAGGGAGATATGTCAAATTTTGTGTTTCCCCCTCCCTCTAAACCCCCTTTCCCCTCCACCGATTTTACCCATTAACGAACTTGACCTTTTGAATACCAAAAGCGCCTCAAATACCAAATCTCATTCCGATAAAATGAAAACTGTGACCACTAGAGTGATTACAGACACATATATATATATATATATATATATATATATATATATATATATATATATATATATATATATATATATATATGTCCATAGATATATATATATAAATTTTAGAGATGGTGATTATTAACATCTACTAGCTAGGATCGATGGACATTTGAAGAAATTTTTGCGAAATTTTGACTTCGGTACGGGACCAATAGCTCTATTTCCTTTCAGGAAATTCGCTAAAATGCACGTATTTACTGGATACTTCAACAAACAATAATCCGTCGGCAAAAAATTTGTTTCCTTAATTTTTCCATTAACAATGCTTTTGTTAATTAAAAAATTTTTCCAATCTGAATAACCCCGATAATTATTAAAATAAAAGTCTGGAATTTTTTTTTACTTCTGGAAACTATTTTTTGAAGGATTTAAAAAAGATCCCCATTGGAAAATTTAAAAAATTTTGATTTCAACTTCAACTTTTTCAAAAACTTTCTAGATGCAATTACGTATCGAATTGAACACCTTGGTCATAGTTTTCTGAGAAGGCACTTCTTTACTAGTTTATTGAATGGCTAAAATTTCTTTATTTCTTTTGACATGAAGAAGTCTATCTAATTTTAAGTATTGCACCTGCATATTATTTCGTCAAGGAACCGTTTTTGGGAAAAATGACACGAATAAAAGTTGTTTATTCGGGCATGCTGATCTTGGACCTTCAAGATAATTTGAAGGTCAACTTATATTTTCGTGTGAATACACATTCTTGTATGACGAAATACGGCCCAATTTCATTCGCTTATAGCTTCTAGGCTAACAATGTGGCAACAATGGTTGAGCCCACAATAGATATATCGTATCTTGAAGTATCTGTCGCGCTGTATTTGTTCTACCTATTAACATTAGCGTACTAGTGCAGATGCAATCACGATTACGAATTAGCATCGTGTAAAGTTATAAATTGCTTTACGGTGGAAACGCGTTTAGCTAGGACATTGATTCGATTGTCATTATGAAGACCTTTCCGAGCACTACTAGGACCAAAAGAGATATAAAGGAGTCAAAAGGGATCCAACAATCTTAAGAATTCCCACGCCAAACAAATGGCAAAGGAACGACAGCATCAAAAAGGAAATGAATAGATGGCAAAAAGACATTACGTAGCTGGACCATAGCTCATACAGCGGCCAGCGACAGTCCAAACGTCTATGGATCAAAATCAGGTCGTTTTTATGAAAAATCTTTGTTTCGGACCCAAACTGCGTCTATCTTCTTCATTTTTTTACAAATTTTTGGAAGCATTTGGCTTTGTACCATTAGTTACATCAGTGGCGTTCTTTTTTCCAACTATTACAGTCCTTTTAAACCAGTTTTTCGTTACCAAGATACTGACAACTTTGGTTTTAAACATATTTTCGAAAACCGAATGGATTCAGCACAAATACATTTTTTTGTAGGCAATTTGACGTCGAAAATTTGTAGGAATTTTGGAGAATAATTTTTTTTAGTACTCCACTGTTTAAAATTTATTATTATTTTGTTTTCATATTTTTATTATTCAAAAAATAATAATTTATATAATTATTGGTTTATGCGAGTTGAGAATTTACATAATTTCAACAAACATTTACTTAGATCGGATATGACTTGTGTATATCCAAGCTTACTTCGATATTTCCGCACATATTTCAAATCAGTTACAAAAAGTACTTGTCTCAAGACAGTTACTAAAATTAGTTGGCTCAGTACAGTTACTAAAAGTAGTTGTCTCACATGAATTAATCAGATGGTATTTTGAATTTTTATTTCTTCAATTTACAAATTGAATATTTATTATGGATTGTGCTGAAGTATCGAATAGGCGAATTAATGGTTTCTATCTGATTGTATCTAAGTATATTTTTTTTGTATAATTTATTTAATTCACCATTCCGAAACTTGTGGTTTTTCAAACTTGTCACATTTCAATACACATTCTATACACATTTTGGCTGTACAATTTATGTATTTTATGTGAATATGCAATGACTTTTTCAATTTATAACTATATTGTTTTGTATACGCTTGGTATTTTTGGCCTTGTAGTTTTTCTTTACAGAAGCGTAAAGTCCCCTTTATATACAACTATGTATCTGAATTAAATTTGTAGTGTATATTTATATTTTTGCAAATCAGACATATTTGAACTTTTTTTTACTGTAGTGTCGTTTTTTTTTTATATACGATATTTCTTTTTACTACAGTTCAATCTAGTACATATTCATGTAATTTTTTTTATAACTTGTACAACCAAACTTAGTATTTTAAGGATAGTTATACTATCAACATATGAAATGAAAAATTATTTATTTCAAATATATTTTATTTTTACATATATTTTGTTTTGTTCTTTTTTTGTACTTTTTTTTATTTTCAGTATTTCTGATTCGAATCACTAGTCGATAACTTAGACACTTACTGGATAGTAAAGATCTTACTACCTCAATATTATCTTTTTTAATGGGCCCAGCTTTTATTGAAAGACTTTCGGTTCAACGTGTTATTTTTTTTTATATTTACGTGTATCGCGTTAGCACCGATCGTTTTCCAATTTTCATAATTCCACATACAATACTCTGCTTTGGATTTTTTTTTCTAAAGTACCGTATATTTAGTTTTCATTATTTTTTTTTTTTAAAAATACATCATAATACCTCTTTTAATTAAAATTACTAAATTAACAAAATTTCATTTTTATGAAAATAATTGATAATTCAATTATTTTCAATAAAGTGTTTAGTTTTTTTTTTTTTAAACTAAACACTTTTAATTATTTTTTTTTTTTTAAATACACAATTTGAGTTTAGGTCTTTACTATCATCGCGATCCTGTTCGGTTCTCAGAAACTATCAATCCGATTAAGATGAAAAATGCCATAGTAGGTAAACGCTAGTCAGTTCCGGTAGTATGATATAACCGAAAGGCAATCATACTAGTCAGAGGTGGGCGCAGACGGCTCACTGGAGTCGAACGGACTCTCCATAAGCTGGGTGAGAGTAAGTAAAAAAGGTATGTTTTGAAGTAAGACGGAACGATGTTTCAATACAGGTTGTCCTACCGATTATTGCCCAATAATTTATTCAATCAATTTAGAAATAGTTTTATAAAATATTTATTGTTTAAAAGACATCTTTTACAATATGGAGAGATACACCAAAAAACATAATAATAATAACAATAATAATAATAATAACAATAATTACAACAACAACAACAACTATATGTATTCCCACTTTATGTAAAATTTAACCATTTAGATTTCAGTAACAAATTACAAACCCTCCCCCCCCCACCCAGCTTTATCATTGGCATCTTTTTTGTATCCAGTGTCATCAAATTCCCATGACACTATACCCCCTACTAAGAAAAAATAATTAAATCAAGCAAATAATTGTTTATTAGTTCTCCGATATGAATAGTTTGGCAAATTATTCGGAATTTCCGAAAATCTAATTCTAAAATCTAAACTAAAGCTAAATCATCAAAAAATTTACAAGCGGTAAATGTAAAAGATCAAAAGATTTATATTTTATAGTATATATAACATTTATATTTTATTCATTCCCAAATATATTAAAAAGGTACATTTTATGGCCCTAATTACCAGCCCAAAATTCCAGAGGATGTATTCAATGTATTGTATGTATGGTATACTTTGAATAATAGTGGCCATAAAAAATAGTTGGTATTATTATATTTCTTTCAGAAAATGTTTTAATTAAAAAAGAAAATAAAATAATTGGTAGGTACCCTGTATTTACTCTATCTCTCTTCCAACCTCTCACTCAGAGCTTAGTGCAATCAAGGTCTGCCCACCTATGTACTAGATGCAAATTTACCAAAAAACAATTAAATAAAAGATAGCCATTTATTCGCACCGTTAAACAGACCCATTGTCTATGGAAAAAAATGTGTGAACAAATTGCCTTACGGTACAAATTTTCGCAAAAATATATCTTTAAGATTTCTATGGAAAAAAATCAATTGTGATGTGACATCCTGTATGGAATTCTTATAATTACTGCTAAAATTATTGAAATAAAATTAATTATAAAAAAAAAACATTTAATCAATTTTTTACGCATTTATTAAACAAATATTTCAAGAATGTAGTGTTATCGATATGGCAAAAACAATCATAAGGGGAATGCGTGACCCTGCATTGCAGACAGGCTGTCCGCTCTAATATATTTATTTATCGTAAATGTTTCAAGTACTTCTGAGGGATGAAAGTCTATACTTTATTATTAAGAGATTAGATTACAGAAATTAATTACATAAAGCGTACGCTTTGAAATATTTTAGTAGAGTAAAAAATATTTATATTTAAACAAGTGAAAATTACTCAGGTAATTAAGCAATTAACTCAGGTAATTGCTTAAATACCCGGTGTATACTGAATTTATTTATTTTTTAAATCAAACAAAAGTTGTTTATTTTTATAAAAACTTTTTAACAAAAAATAGAACCGACGAAAGTGTAACTGAAAAGCTAAAAATTAAAATTTAAAAAAAAAAGATTAAACCTTCGAAAAAAGAAAGGAACTGAAAAGCAGAAAATAAAAAAGAACCTTTTTAGTCTAACTAAGTCTTACAGCCACGGAGCCACGGGGCTCCCCATAAGAAAGTGAGAGTAAGTAAGCAAGGTATGTTTTGAAGTAAGACGTTGTCTTACCAATGCATCATTATTAATATATAATTTTTTGGCGGACGATGATTCAAAATAATTATTTTTAAAAACAGCAATTACGTGATCGCGTTTTGCTGTCCCTATTTCGAATTTATCAAACTCGGCAGAATGTTTCGCGGTATAACAAAGTTGGAAATTACTTCTTTTTAAACAAATAAACGTTTTACCACAAAATAGGCAAATTACCTCTTTATCAGTTTTGTTATGTAAAGGTAAATGATTGTTATATTAAATAATTATTATTTAAATAAATAATAAATATATATAAAAGATATAATTGATCTTTCTTGATTTGATTTATGAATTATTATAATTTTAATATGTAAATTACCATGGTTGTTAACATTCAAAGCAACCGTGATAATAGAGGAAAGTTATAGTTGTAATGCAACAGATAAAAATGATGATGAACAAAATTATAATAATAATTTAATGAAGAAACGATACCGCTACAGTTAAATATACCAAAACGATGCTCACACTCGTTGATGTCAAAAAATATCCTCCTTTTCTTCGCAGACGCCGTAGCACCTCCAGTACTGAACTTATCCAAGACTGCTTGCGATGTATTCTCCATTATTAAAATCACTACTTTTATTTTTTTTCAAAAAAGAAATTATGCGAAAAATATATTTTAATAGCATGAATAGTACTTTTCACTTTTTGAATTCAAAGTAGACTAAATCAAAACAAATCAGTCAAGTTGAGTAAGCTATCATAAAATTCCCACTTTATGTAAAATTTAATCATTTAGAAATTAGTAACAAATTAACCCCCACCCACCCAGCTTTATCATTGGCATGTTTATTGTCATCAAATTCCCATGACACTCTACCCTCTACTAAGAAAAAATAATTTAATCAGGTAAATAATTGTTTATTAGTTCTCCGATATGAATACTTTTCGCAAATTATCCGGAATTTCCAAAAACCTAATTCTAAAATCTAAACTAAAGCTAAACCATCAAAAAATTTACAAGCGGTTTACATTTGTCAAGCGGTAAACGTAAAAGATCAAAAGATTTATATTTTATTCATACACAAATATATTAAAAAGGTACATTTTATGCCCAAAATTCCAGAGTATGAATTGTATGTATTGTATAGTCAATAACGTATACTTTGTATAATTATAATAGATAGTGACCATAAAAAAGGGTTGGTATTATTATATTTTTTTCAGAAAATGTTTTAATTAAAAAAAGAAAATAATAATTAGTAGGTACCTGGTACCCTGTATTTACTCTATCTCTCTTCCTACCTCGCACTCAGAGCTTGTAAAGTCAAACCCTGCCCACCTTTGTCTTACACGAATATAAATACCTAAATAATTTTGAGTCGGCGCCAAACAAACAAAATATTACAAAATGTAATATTTTGTTATATTTGCTTTTAACCGAAAATCAGATTCACCCTTCGCCCATTTCGATGGAGATTTTTTGGCGCCAACTCAAAACTATTTAGGTATTTACACAAGTGTAAGACTATTTACACAAGTGTAATTTTTGCGCCAGTAATGCTAGAGTCAAATAAAATTTATCTTATAGCAAAGTGTAATCGTGAAAATATATTATTTTTAAAAAGTTTACGCTCTTGATTGATTGACTGATTTAATATTGAGGTCTAAAACTATTGCACTTTGACCTTATGGTCCATTGTGCTCCCCCTTCTACTTCAGTCCAACAAGATTCGCTTCTCCCATATGTTTGCAATAGCTAGGAGCTTGCTTATGAGGTGTTCCTGAAGGTTCATATATTCGGGGTGAGATGCACCGAATATCCTGTATCTGCTGTAACCCAGAGATTCGCAGTCAGAGACAATGTGGCCGGACGCTTCCTCCTCCTCGCCACACAATCTGCACACAATGGACCCGTTATAGAGTCCCATTGTATGCAGATGCTTCCGCAGGGGACAATGTTCGACAATGAATCCGGCAACCCTCCTCAGCTAAATCCTGGTCAGCTTCGGTCCATCGAGAGACAGCCTCTTTGTTGCACTCTGAAGCAGTACCTTCCAGAGCTCTTACCGCGGTACTTTTTCCACTTACGCTCTTTATGAACATCTTAACTAAAATATTTGTCTCTCAACAATATTTCCAAATGTTACAAACTTAGAACGAGACTTGAACTTTGATCCTGTTTGTGAATGTAATATTTTCGGTTGGATTAAAGCTGACACTACACAAAATTAAAATTATTTAGAATGTAATTAATAATTACTTTGAAATCGATTATAATAAAAATTTCATTTCAATATAAATTTATAAAGTTATTTTCCTGAATGGTCTTTTTCTTCTTCTAATGCCTGATCTACAATAAGCGATAGTCTTATAATTTATTAAATGATCATTTTTGGAGTTTACTTCTTTAGAATCGATTTCAATTTATAGCCCCCGGTACGGCAATTTGATGGGTAGTGAAGTCAAGTGTTTATAAAAAAGCGTTATGTTTTTTTTTTACAAGCTAACACTTGATACGCTATGATATTCAATTTGAATTGATGATGTTTTACAAAGATCATTTCAGATTGATTTTACATTATAAATTTTCCTTTTTCGTAGGTCATTAATTTATTTGAAGAATAATAATAATAAAATTAATTGTTTATAAAAATTTAAATAATATTTTGAATTGTATATTAAACTTATATATTATTGTATATTAAACGTATAGTTAGCTTCTAAAACATGTTTATATAATTATTTTGAAAATTTGTTAATTGTCATTTCCACAGAAACTATAATAACTATAAAATTATTTTATTACAATTTTGTTTCAATTTTTAAATGTCAATTCTGATTGTCATTTCCATAGAAACTATTCCCTATACACTTTAAATCGTTCTATATAAGTTAAAAGTATGCAAATTTGTATTTTGGCTATTAATAAATTTAAATTTAAATTTTTTATAAATGAATTAATGTTAGCGCCATCTAAGCAGAGTATTTCAAAATTAAATAACTTTTCGTAATATAGTAATATATATTCGAAATGTAGTAAATAATTTATAAGAGTAAACTCCAGAACGCGTCGTAGCTGACACGCATAATTTTTTTCTTATTTCAATTTTGATACCCGACATAGGTCCGGGTTCGATTCCTGGTGGATGAGTTAATTTTTGCATATCAATATTGAATTAAAAATTCAATAACATGTTCGTCTATATGGTATACGCCAGTTCTTTCATACTATGTCTTATGTAACCTTAATATAAATTGACATTAGTATTGTATTGTGACGCTTGAAGTATACCCAAATAATAATATGTGGGATAATACGTTGATGTTGACAATAACGTAATACGTTGAATGCTATGAAAAAAATTGTTCATTCACCAGAGTCATCCGTGGTGTAATGTTTAACACATTATGATAGAAATCTAGAGACTCGTGTTTGATTCTTGGTGGAGTTAATTTCACTTTTTTACCAGCCAAGTAGCCACGCTTGTATAGGCGTTGTGTGTACTTGGAACTGGGTGGTTATCGACTCGAATCCCCACATTGGCAGTTTGTCAATTATTTAAAAAAAAAAAAAAAAGGAGGCCGTTAATTGACTAAACTGTCGGCGTATAGACAAGAACGACGTAACCGGCTGTGCTTGTTTTCTCCAGTTTCCTTCACGAACTGCATATGAATATCGGCATCGTTCCAGTGCCGGATTAAGGCAGCGCGGGGCCCGTAGCAAATTCCATTAAGGGGCCCTTGCTTTACCTTAGGTTTTTAAATTTAGGGTGATTAATAAAACAAGACGTTGCAAATGAACATTTCTGGATTTATTGTGGGCAAATTTAGAGATTACACTATTGATATCGATTTCTCTGAGCAAATCAGTTTCTATATTCATCAAGCTCTGAGGTGATTTAGATGTTCTTGGCCCATCGTGTTTCTAACTCATTTTTTATATGCTCTAACGTTGTAAAAGAACGTTCGCCACTGCAGTTGGTGATCATGAGAGACAAGTAAATGCGCAAGGCAATTTCTACATTTGGGAAACACGATTCTAAAGAATTATTCATTAAAAGATTATAGAATTGCAGTTTCACATCTGTTTTGAGCAGTTAAGCGAACTGCACTAATTCGTCGCCTACTAGGCAGTCCTCCAAATCATGTGCGTAAGCACTGACGATAATTGAAGATTTTTTCAAAATCTCCTCTGTTGTAAGAGATTTTAACTGACGAAATACTCCAAAAACACTAGTTACTTTATGGTATGCTTTCATACGATTAGCTAAAGCAGACAGTTCGTTATCAATAATGACTCAAAAAATATATAACATCAGGACTTGTAATTTCAAGTCAGCTCAAACAGGCGAGGGTGCGCGGGGCCCCAAAGGCGCGGGGCCCGTAGCATTTGCTACTCTTGCTACGTGGCTAATCCGGTACTGCATCGTTCCTATCATAGTCGGCTGCAGCCGCATATCCTACCAATTCCTAGTCTACACAAAAAATTCATTGTCCTCCACTCACATCCTCAAATCATTAGGCATCCAAATTGGACCTTATGGCTGAAATGTGTCCCGTCCAGGACAGCCTCTGCAATTTAAGAGTCCATAGCTAATTCTAAAGCTAAGATTATACTCAAGTTTTAATCTCATGTGTTTTCTATGTTGACGTTTAAAATTGGATCATGTGAATCAGGCACACAAATATTAATTAATTGATTTGCAGTTCAATAAAAGTACAATAATATATTGAATGTTGAAAGAAATTATTTGATTGAATACAAACAGAGATAAGAAATTACACAAAACTTTAAATTTATTAAATGATTTATTAACGAATTAATTAATTAATTGATAATTGAATTAATTGATAAATACCAATCGTCTGAATCACAATTATTATTATGTACCAGTCTATGGCATAAACACCAAATATAATTACATTACAAATTTTTGGCCCAATTCCTAGAACATTTACTTGTAATTTATAAATACGTATTTCATCTACAATGTAATCATCATCAGTCTGAATTAGGTATTGATTTCGATTTTCTATCTATTTCTAATTGTCAAAGAGTAAATTAAGACTATCTATTTCTAATTGTCAACGAGTAAATTACGACTAGCTAATTCATACTGAGGATGACTACTTTGTAATCGGAATACGTATTTATAATACAAAAACTGATCTATGCATTAGGGTGAATTTGAAATTTTATTTCAAAAACCTAGAGTTCTCATGAAATATTATTTGATAATCTAATAACAACAAACTATTCAAATCTTGAGACATATGGTACAGTGGACTACAATATGTCACCATCAAAATGGCTGCCAGAACCGGATTAAATGAAGGTATACGAATATTGTTATGAAATAGTAATTCTCATTACTATTCTAAGTTTTAATTTAAAATGACGTCTATTCTAGCCGCCACATGCATAGCGAATTCATTGTGCGACGAGTGTACGTCGACTTCACTTCACATGGAGTTTGTGACTAGTGGCGACGTGGTTTGTAAGATGTACACTATAACAGAGTTGGGCAGGAGTTGACTCGGCCAAGCTCTGAGTGAGAGGTAGGGAAGAGAGATAGAGTTAACAATTATTAATATTTTCTTTTTTTAATTAAAACATTTTCTGAAAAAAATATAATAATACCAAATCTTTTTGCCCACCTCTGCACTATAATACAGTAGTACAGAGGTGGGCACAAACAGCTCGTCTGAGACTTACGGGCTCTCCATAAGCTGGGTGAGAGTAAGTAAAGAAGGTATTTTTTGAAGCAAGACGGAACGATGTTTCAATACAGGTTGTCCTACCGATTATTGCCCAATAATTATATAGTATCGTCTATAGTATAGTCAATATTTTATTTTTTTTTGAAAAACAAATTATGCGAAAAATAATTTCCACTACTACAAAAAGTACTTTTCACTTTTTCAATTCAAAGTAGACTAACTCGAAGAACTCAAATTCCCACTTTATGTAAAATTTAACTTAATTCATCAAATTCCCATGACACTATACTGAGCATACGACATACGAAGAAAAAATAATTAAATCAGGTAAATAATTCTTTATTAGTTCTCGGATATGAATAGTAAAATATTTAGACAAATTATTTGGAATTTCCAAAACTATATTTCTATTTAAATTATCCTTTGCAAAAATTTCCCTCTTTTATTACAATGGTCCAGCGGTAAACTTAATGGTTCAAAAGATTTATATATATTTTTTATATATTTTTATTTTATTCATACACAAATATGATATATACTAAAAAGGTACATTTTATGACCCAAATTACCAGCCCAAAATTCCAGAGTATGTATTGAATGATTGTATATATTCTTTACTTTGTATAATAGTGACCATAAAAAAGATTTGGTATTATTATATTTTTTTCAGAAAATGTTTTAATTAAAAAAAGAAAATATTAATAATTGGTAGGTACCCTGTATTAACTCTATCTCTCTTCCCTACCTCTCACTCAGAGCTTGGCCGAGTCAACTCCTGCCCACCTCTGCAGTAGTACAGTATTTTTTAAGCGCCTTTTTACCACATATGTAGTTTCTTAAATAAACAGTATACACACTTATGAATCATTTAGAATCGTCTAATTATTATATTTGGTAAATATTATAAAAATATGTATCTACATACACAAATTGAGAAAACAGATAACGAATTTAGACAATGACCCAATTCCAAATTCTGATTTAGTAAAATTAAACCATTTTCAAAATTTAATACCTGATTATCAAGGTTAACGTCACGATCAACACCCTCATCTTAGTGACAATAACAACACCGCATGGTCAAAAAAGGATACCGCCAATAAATGGGTGGGGTTCTTCACACACTTAATCCTTTAATTGGTCATTAAACTCAAATAATCCTCCAGGTCAGATCATATCCTCTGTCAGATCATATAAAAGACAAAAGTTTTTTAATACCATTGTGAGACACGCACCAAATTAGCAGCAAACAACATATCTCTGAATCCATATCCCAGAGATTGTGACGATTAGCTAATTCATACTGATTATGACTACATTGTAGTCGAAATACGTATTTATAAAATGCAAATAAATGTTCTAGGAATTGGGGCATATTGGAAATGTAATTTCAAAAAACCTTGAGTTCTCTTTGATTATTTTAATAATGTTTATATTTTTTATGGCACATGGTACATTTTCGGACACGCAAATC
This sequence comes from Nineta flava, assembly GCA_963920215.1. Taxonomy (NCBI): domain Eukaryota; kingdom Metazoa; phylum Arthropoda; class Insecta; order Neuroptera; family Chrysopidae; genus Nineta; species Nineta flava. The sequence continues at coordinate 2,906,198 of OY986041.1, forward strand.
TGCCGAAATCTGTGTCAACATGACAGTCAAGTGACATTGGGCTAAATCTTCGCCGCTAAGATACTTCCGTTATTTTTTACCAAAGAAACAAACGAAAAAAACCGACAGAAATATTTCAAATATTTTTATGACTTTACAAAAGGAAAAAATTAAGATTATTATTTTTTTTTATGAATTTATCATGTAGGGAGACAGACTTTCTCTGGAAGTCAAAATACCTCTAAATAACATTATACGTACACACAAAAATACCACAGCAAAATATTTACACAAGTGTTTATTATCATAAACTTTACTATTATACTCAAATGAAAAAATTTTTTAACGAAATTTTTCGCGGCTATTTCATCATCTAAACGTCGGTCGTTTTCTTCGAATACAATTTGTTCGAGTTAAAATTTATAAAGGACCAAGTTTTCGAACAAAAGTGAGAAAAGGATTGGTATATATTTACTAGGTAAGTTTCTCAAGTGCCGGGTTTTTATGTTTTACTTGGAAAAACTTCACTACGTTTGAAGTCGAGGATTTTTGCTTTTGCTGGGATATCAATACTTTTTGTATGCAAAAACTTGGTTCCTCTCACATTTATGTTTTCTTGTCGGCTAAATCCGACAAGAATAGAGAGCTATTTCAGTCATTAACCCAAATGAACACCAATAGTTGGCGCTTATAAGTGTTGGCGCAAAGAGCTTGTAACACTAATGCATTCATGAATAGCTTAAGATTAGAGTCTTGGTGATCCAAATAGAAATGAATGGCAAGAAACATGTTACTGTCTTCAAACAATTGGAATAAATTTCCAAAAAATTTTGTACATCTAGACATCAATTTAGCCCCAAGTTTGTAACGCTTAGAAATATCGGAGAAACAATAGTATGTACAGGTATTCAAGAAATGGTCCGTCCGCCAAGACGATAACTGAAACTGGAAAATAAACAGCGACTTCGAATTTCTGAACAAATTTAAGATCTACAAAGTGACTTTGAGTTCATAAGTGCATTAATTTGCTAGGTGAAGGTGGAATATGTACTGTTTAAAATCGTAAAAGCTGGAAGACAAATTTGTGTTACAAAAATATATTGATGATATCTTTGTTTATGGGATAGTTGAGCTAATGCTCAGCACTACGTTTCACGATCATGACTGGATCAGAACCTAATTTCCGCTGGGGACAGCAAAACATTAAATATAAATTAATTGCTACATCTGAAAATAAACTAACACCGCGCCTACATATCAAGCTAGGGCAAATAGAATAAATAATATATAAGCATTAAACGAAAAATCTGAAGCTTTTAAATATTTGAGAAAATTTTTTCCAAAATTGTCAGAAGCTGGAGCATATTTGGTGCTTCACAGATTAAAAAGCTTATTGGCCACAAAGAATTCTTAAAGTTGATTACTTTAACAAAAAGAAGCTAGGACGTAGTTTTAATGTTGTAATCGCTGTTTGTTTGGAGAAGTACAGTGCCAAAAACTTCCAACATTAGTTGAAAGTGTGATAAGTAACATGGGTTGCCGGAGCCATTGGTTGCAGGATGTTGGTGAAAGTGCAAAAGCTTATTTAGGCATGCTTGAAGAAAACATGGGAGTGTACTAGCAAGATGAACATTTGCATCTAGGTGATGCGAAATTAAAACACCGTTACCAAGACGAATATATTAAAATTATGATGGGGGTGGAGGCAAAGTAGGCGGTTTTATTTCTAAACTTTTCTGCCTGAGACACAGATATTTATCCAATGAGACTATTTGACGTAAATGATTAAAATTTGGCATGGAGATAATAGGCAGTAATCCAAACACGGACATGCGATGTAAACTTCGAATTTTTTAATTCAGAGCTGAATTTTGGGGGTTGAAACGGCAAATAAAAAAAGCATTTTTCCGAATTCCTCGAGTAAGTTATCAAATGACAGCTTGTTGAAAACATTTTATAAAAATTCTGGTTGTTTAACCCTTTTACAATTACAGCATGTCCCGGGAAAAACCGCGAAACCCTAGAGTTCCGAATAGAGTGATTTTTTTAATTGTTTGTTGGTATTGCCGTCTAGTTATAGTTTCTTAATTGCTTACTCCCTTAGAAAATCCCGGAAAAAGCCGGAAAATCATAAAGATATGGAGAAAATAACTTATTTATTCTAATTTATTTTCCAAAAAATATAATTTCCAATTCCAATTAAATAAACCAGTAATGGAAAATTATGCAAATATCACCACCCTGTTTTTTTTCAATTCCCCGCCGGAGAGCCAAAAATGTATGATAATAGATGAATATATTGATGGAATAATTTGTAATCATACATTTAAAAGAGAACGAAGAAAGATATAAATGATCTTTATTAAAATCAATTCGTAGAATGAATGTAAGAATGTATTTGTTGATAGTTAACAAAGTAACAAACAATAACAATTACTGTGGGAGAACGTTGTTGAAAATGCAAAGATGTCTAATGAACTAAATCCGCTACAAATTCATTAACAGGATAGTAAATTTTTTAATAATAAACCCATATTGACGTTGCTGGGACAACTGAGCCTGACTTATCTGTTTCTTGCCACCGGATGTCATGATCGTTTGGAATAATTTCCAATAGTCGGTATAGAATTTTTCACTTTGGTCATGCGGTCTTAATTTTTAAGTGTACACACATTTTTTTTTTTAACTAGATTACAATAGTTTATTATATAGTTACATTTTTTATTTTAATAATAAACCTAACAAAAACCTTTTATTCAGAAATTTATTTGACAAAACTAGATATTTTTTTCATTCATTCATTTCAATACAAATAAGCAAAAATAAAAATAGTTTTACTCTGTTGTTAAGATTTTTTTATTTATCTATTTATTATTTATTTTTTGAAACTAACATCATAATCGGTAAAAATAAAATTGAATATATATCAATACACTACTAACTGACTACAAACAACTTTTACAACAGATAGGTACTTACAAGTCAGAGGATATTGTTGAATGCAATGAGGAAGGCATGGAGATGGCGCCTATATTGTCATTCACAAGATTTCTTTACAACATAGGGGGTCGTCTGCCAATAACATTAAATTAAATTAAAACATATAAATAAGGGTAATATTATCAAGTTAAGGGTGTATCTTACTACGAAGTGGTCAGTAGAAGACGTTCAATGTTTTTGATTCCTGTACAAATATTCAATTACAACAATGTCACCTGCAAAAACCTTTCTAGCCTACGCTTTACCTAAATGTTAGAAAATTCGTCAACTAAGTGAATTTTCTCACAATAAATACACTTCCCACATCGCTTTTGAGATAAAAACTATAAACTTTGTTTATTTGAAAGTTCAATTTAATTGGTTAATTCAAATTGACCAATACGCAACAAATATGTAAAATGTCATTGACGCGACACAATGAAACAAATTTCATCCAAAAGTTGATTTATTTATTCACAAAACGAGCATGATTTAAAGTTTAGGTGTTGTGTCCACAGCGTTTGTTGCAGTCGATTCGGTTATCCCCACCATATACACTGCTCCCAGCCAATTTTGGTATTTGAGGCGCTTTTGGTATTCTAAAGTTTGTTAATGAAGAAAAACGGACCAGGAGAAAGGAGGGTTTAAAGAAAGGGGAAAACACAAATTTTGGCATATCTCCCTTAATATTTGAAAAACCGAAAAGTTTATCAGGAATTTAGTCGTAGGTACTAAGTTTAACTGTAATTTTGTTTCTTATCATTTTTCTGTTACACTAATATTTACAGAAATATTTACAATTAAAGATTGAAAGTTAAAATTCTAAATATCTCTGTTCACATTAGAGTTTGAGAAAAATGATCAGGTAATTGGCTATTAATGGACCATACATGGACATATACATGGACCATAAAGAAATTTAATCTTTGTTTTCAAGAAATGGCCGGAGTGTTAACATCACCGACATTTACTGCAGGTACAAATGATAACTTAAAATGGTGTCTGCTTATTAGGAAGGTAGATTATGCTCCAATGAGAAGAGGGGGATTGTTAAAATTAAGACTCTTATCGAGTGACAAAAATCAAGTACGAGTGAAATTTAAATTTTTACTAATTAATGATGCAGGTGTGAAAACACAATTGAAGGAAGAAGGCATACAAAAAATGAATGCAGGAAGCGAATTCAGTGGTTTTTTTGTCGAGCAAAGTAATGTATCTCTAAAAGACAACGAAGTTTTTTGTGATGATAAACTCACAATAGTTTGTGTAGGGGCGGTGATAGGGAGTGTTGTGACCATCTCAAAAACAATTCAATTCAGAGTGCCAGACTGTCGTTTACATGAAGATCTAAATATGCTCTTTGAAACTGAAAAGTTTAGTGATGTGACTTCATCAGTTACTGATAAAGAGTTTCATGTGCATAAAGCCATACTATCAGCTCGTAGTCCCGTGTTCGCTGCAATGTTCGAACATGACTTGGAGGAAAGTAAAAATAATCGTGTCGATATAACTGATGTTGATTATGAAGTCTTGCGTGAAACACTACGGTTCATATACTCGGGAAAAGCAGAAAATTTAGATGTTATGGCTGGTAAAATCTTAGCAGCCGCTGATAAGTATGCGCTTGATAGATTGAAAGCATTGTGTGAAGAAACATTACACAAAAATTTATCTATAAAGAATGCAGCGGAAATATTAAAAATAGCAGACCTTCATGGCGTTCATAAATTAAAAGTTCGCGCTATTAAATTGATTATAAGCCATGAAGATGCTTTAGATACTGTTGATGGAAAAAAAACTTGTTTCAACTAATAAAATGACAAATTGAATCCTACGTTAATTTAAATTCTTTGCATTACTACACGCCCTTTTTAATTCTTTTCTTAATTTTTGAATATACTATTTTGACTGTTTCTAATCTAGTTCATCTGTTTTAACGCTTCCCTAAAATTAAATATTTTCCTGGCATACCCACTCAATTTCGGGCTTTCAAATAGTATTCGCATATATGCAAATCGCTAATCGAAATCTATCCAGTTTATTTTAATATCCGCGTGGTTCCCATCTTAATCCAAATTTATCGCTTAGTATACGTGGGCCATACCTTCTTACGCATACTTAAAAATTTAGTATGCATTCGAATTTTGAAAAACTTTAAAAGGCAAAAGAATATTTTCTAATCATAGTATCCGAAAAGCAAAATAATTGAACGATAAATTTTTGTCTTTTGATTATTTTATTGCAGTTATTTTATTTGTGAAATGGTACTGGGACTAAATGTCCGGTGAAAACAAAAAGCCATTATATATGAACGACAACATATCCAATTTGAGTTCTACGGGTCGTATTAGTGGAAGTTTTGAGGTTTTTACTAGTTGATGGAGACTGGTTATGCCTTATGGGGGTCCAGAGTTTTTTTGTTTATAATCCACGTTTTTTCAATCAGCTGTTGGTTATTATTTTGCTTGAATATTTCTGTTACGGAACCATTTATATAATTTCTAAAATAAGATATTTAAAAAAAATATTTCAATTATTAAATAAATCATAAAATTTTATAATATCATTATCATATATTTTCCGATGAAGGAACGGTGTTTCGAAACTTGTTAAAATAAAATTATTGTTACCAAAATCTCAAATATTTGTTTTATTTCATAATTAAGTTATATAATATTTATGTAAATCTAAAATGAAACTTATGAATGTTATGAATTGGTTTCAATTTCAACATAAAGGGCAAACTGATATACAACGTTCAATAAAATTGAACAGACCTGAAACATTAATTTTCTTACATTTCATAAAACTCCTCACTTTTGTAACTCTCTGTATACTTATTAGTTTATAAACAAAGATAACAAGTATGTATTTTAAATGTGAAAAATAAATGGAAGTATAGTAAACAACATTTACTACAAGAAAAATCAAAATTGTGAGAGACTGATTCAATTCAGATCTGTTCAATTTTATTGAACGGGAGTGTACCTGAATTCAATTGCACATGATAGTTTAATAGAATGGTGTTCAAAAAGTGCTTGAATAAACAAAGATTGGCCCTTGGGTTACAGAAATTGAGAGTGCCATAGAGACCATTTTCACTTTTATGGAAAACAATGATGAGGAATGATTTTTGCCAATTTTGCTACGCCTATTTCTGCAAAGACCGTATCTCGTGCCGAAAATTTATAAGAACATGAATTGTAGCGTATTTTTTCATCTATATTTTACTATCATATCATACTTTGGCGTACAAAGCTTACTTTGCAAGTTATAATCCAAAAACAAGCAAAAAAACTAATTGAAGGTTTTTTTATGATTTCTTCGATTTACTGAAAAAAACTTGTTCAACACCCCAAAAAACATTAAGTTAGCTCCTTTGAGGTCCATCGATACCAATAAAATAGTTTTTGACTATTGATGGGTGAAAAAATACGATTTAAATATAAAAACAAGTGAAAACAACAACCAACAGAGTTAATTACTTAAATATCCGGTATATACTGAATTGATAGAAGAATATTTCAAACAAAAGTTGTGGATTTATAATAAAGGAACATTTTTTGTAATTAAATTTTTGTTCTATCTCTTACGGTTCCAAAAACGGATAGTTTTATCGCTTTTAAGTTATCATGCTTATAACAGGACGGGCGGATATGCGGATGTCATTTAATGAATATCTATTTTATTTAATGAATATATTTTTTTTCTGCGATACATATTTTCAACCGTTACCAATGTCGGGACTAAACTTAATATACCCTGCGTATATACTATGAAAAATGGAATCACTGGGAATGATAAATATGAAAAATGTCGATTTAATATATTTTGATTAAAAAAATTACTGACAACAAAGAATCACCCATATGTGTTCCGAATCTACCATATGTATAATTTCGTGGTCCGAATCAAGTAACATGGCACAATGTTGACCGTCTACGGTCCACTTAAAAGATGATCAATACAAATACATAGCCATAAATTGATAATAATATGTATGCATTATAAGTAAAAGTCAAAATAAGGTATAAACCAGAGGTGGGCGCAGACAACTCGTCTGAGCCTTACGGGCTCTCCATAAGCTGGGTAAGAGTAAGTAAAGAAGGTGTGTTTTGAAGCAAGACGGAACGATGTTTCAATACAGGTTGTCCTACCGATTATAGCTCAGTAATTTATTCAATCAATATAGAAATAGTTTTATAAAATATTTATTGTTTAAATAATATCTTTTACAGTATGGAATAATTTCCACTACTACAAATAGTACTTTTCACTTTTTCAATTCAAAGTAGACTAACTCGAAGAACTCAAATTCCCACTTTATGTAAAATTTAACTTAATTCATCAAATTCCCATGACACTATACTGAGCATACTCCATACGAAGAAAAAATAATTAAATCAGGTAAATAATTCTTTATTAGTTCTCGGATATGAATAGTAAAATATTTAGACAAATCATTTGGAATTTCCAAAACTTTAATTCTATTTAAATTATCCTTTGCAAAAATTTCCCTCTTTTATTACAATGGTCCAGCGGTAAACTTAAAGGTTCAAAAGATTTATATATATTTTTTATATATTTTTATTTTATTCATACACAAATATGATATATACTAAAAAAGTACATTTTATGACTCAAATTACCAGCCCAAAATTCCAGAGTATGTATTCAATGCATTGTATGTATTGTATACTTTGAATGATAGTGACCATAAAAAAGATTTGGTATTATTATATTTTTTTCAGAAAATGTTTTAATTAAAAAAAGAAAATATTAATAATTGGTAGGTTACCCTGTATTAACTCTATCTCTCTTCCTTACCTCTCACTAAGAGCTTGGCGGAGTCAACTCCTGCCCACCTCTGGTATAAACGGTCTCCTTTGATGAGTTCGATATAATTATGACATAGAAGAACAACCGGCTAACTTACTAATCACGTCTTGGGGGGTTTTAACTCAGAGGTGGACATGGGTTGCTCATCAGAGCAAGTGTGCACTCCATAACCTAGTGAGAATAAGCAAGAGAGGTATGTTTTGATGTAAGACGGGAGGATGTTTCAATACAGGATGTCCCTACCAAATATTGCCCAATCAATTTAGGAATAGTTTTCAATTCTCCATTATTAAAATCACTACTATTATTTTATTTTTTTTTTAAGAAATTATGCGAAAAATAATTTTCACTAGCACGAATAGTACTTTTCACTTTTTTAATTCAAAGTAGACTAACTCGAAGAAACTCACTCAAGTTGAGTAAGCTAACATAAAATTCTTACTTTATGTAAAATTTAACCATTGAGAAATCAGTAACAAATTATCCCCCTCCCCCAGCCTTATCATTGGCATGTTTATTGTATCCAGTGTCATCAAATTCCGATGACACTATATCCCCTACAAAGAAAAAATAATTAAATCAGGTAAATAATTGTTTATTAGTTGTCCGATGTGTAATACTTGGAATAGTTTAGGAAAATTATTCAGAATTTCTAAAATCTAAACCATCAAAAAAATTTACAGCTATCTCTAAGTCTAAACTATTGGTCAATTCTATTTAATTACTTATCAAAAATTTACATCTTTTATTATAACGGTCAAGCGGTAAACGTAAAGGATCAAAAGATTTATATTTTATATAACATTTATATTTTATTCATACACACATATATTAAAATGGTACATTTGATGCCCCAAATTACCAGCCCAGAACTCCAGAGTATGTATTCAATGTATTGTATGTATTGTTTACTTTGTATAATAGTGACCATAAAAAAGAGTTGGTATTATTATATTTTTTTCAGTAAATGTTTTAATTAAAAAAAGAAACTAATAACAATTGGTAGGTACCCTGCATTTATTCTATCTCTCTTCCGACCTCTCACTCAGAGTCGAATGCAGTCAACCTATGCCCAGATATGTTTTAGCTTGTTTATTGGTCATGCGGCGTTACCATTTTAAAAAGTTTCATCAATATAGTTGATATAAATTAGTTATCAGTTTAGTGTGTTATAAGTAACGAACGTCATGTGACAAAGCGATAAGTATGAATGACGTGTATAATATTACGAATGCTAAAAAATAAATAAACATAAATAATAAACATTACAGAGTAATTAAAATCACAAATTTGTGTTCACAATCAATGTAAATATTTACTTGCAACTAAAACTACATTGTATCAACAACGAACAAAAAAACTGTTTATACGGATTAAATATTCTGCAGTTGAATTGTATTTTTTAACCCTTCAGTAGTCACGCGCGGACTCACGAGTTGAAATATGCCGTTCTGCTATTTACAATTTCTCTACGCTATCTACTAGAGGCTTTTAGTACTTTCATATAATCAATGTTTGCATTTTCAGACGTGATAAATCAGTGCCTGTATTGGTTTGTTATAAGAATTTTCGCACTCCGTGTCACTCCGCGTGCGACCACTGATTCAAGTTTTATATGTTATATATATGGAGGTATTTAATATGTGTATATTATATATACATTATATATAATGTATATAATATATATAATATATATAATATATATAATAATATAATATATATACATATATATATATATATATATATATATATATATATATATATATATATATATATATATATTATATATTATATATATTATATATATTATATATATATATATATATATATATATATATATATATATACATATTATATAATTTTAAAGACTTGTATCCTTTTTACTTCATTAGAAATTTATTCAAAGTAACATATTATCATTCAAAATTGTTGTAATTTATATTTAATTTACAAATATTTAAACTTAGGAACTTAAATATGAGATCCATCAGTCCATGCACGTAATTACTGTAGGGTTTAAGGAAAATAACAATTTTCCGAATGTTGAGTCGGTAATCAGTAATCAATCGAGTTCTCGAGTTCATTCCATAAAAATTCATTCTAAAATCTATATATATATATATATATTAGTTATGGTAGTTTTCGTTATCTACGAGATAGGTTCAGTGAATATTTAAAGAAATTTCTTCAACATTCCTTAATAGGTTCAAAACCATATGGGTATCTTTTTTTCGAAAATGCGCTAAAAATAAATGCTGGTAAGGTGATTGTATGCACCACATAGGTCATACTTAGAAATGTAATGAATTGATTATTTAAACCAGCGTAATTTTATGGACATATTTTTTTGATATTTATATATTTGTTCATATTCATAATTGACGTCAATGAACAACATTAGGTACATATAATAAAAATCTATCACAATATACCGTGTGTGTTGGAAAGCATTTCCAATAGAGAATCAATGTTAAATATTATTTATTACTGGCTGGTCATGTGGTTACTATGTGAAGTCAATCAGTACACATGTAATGAGAGTGGGTTAAATATGTTCATTGAATTCTTAACTTTAGTATGTGCATCACAAAATCCCCACTCTTAAATGACAAACAAAGAACCGTACGCATATAGTATATCTATACCCTATGCCAGATGTTTGTATGTATGTGTATTGCATAGGTGTACTGCATAGTTTTATAGTTAATATTTTATTTATTTATTAAACATTGATTCTCTATTATGGGCTCCACAAACGTGCAACATTGAACAGCAACATTGAAGACTAACTAGCATGTTGCTGTGTGTGTGTACTGGTTGCAGCAACCAAAAACATGACCTTGATCGGTTGCTGCAACATTAAAAATTATTTGTTATTTAGTAGGAGGAGTTAATGTTCATATACAAAATACCTATATTGGTTACAATTTACATTATATATAATATATACAGTGTGTCTACTTAAGTTGGCTCCCTCCATATGGAAAACTTTTTTACTATAAGGTTTACGAAAAAAAGTTATCCTTTATAAAAATTTCTGCTTTCGAAAATATTAACATGCCGCTATTTACTTTTGACATCGAATGTACAGGGTGTGCAGAAATTGAAAAAGTTCGATAGGAATTTTTTTTCCACTTCAATTTTAAATTAAATTTTGCAAATCCTACTTATAAAACACGTTATCTGTTAATCTAATTAACCAGTCATCGTACTTCAAATGTTTATTTGCTGATTTGAAACATTTTGAATGTTATGTAACAAAATAATGAATACAGAACATTTATTTTTCATACATTACATTACAAATACAATTATTATTGTTGACGTAAGTAACAACAGTTACCTTCAGTTCGTTTTTGCCTCAACGTATCCACCTTCGCGTTCCATACATGTAATTGTCCTTTTACAAAATTCTTTAAATCCACTCCTACATATCTCGGGAGTGATTTCTTGAACCGTTTCCCGTATAATCTGTTCTATATGGTCTACATTTTGAACAAAAATATACAAAATTTAATTTAAAATTGAAGTGGTCAACACATTCCTATCGAACTTTTTCAATTTTTAGACACCCTATACATTTGAAGTCAAAAGTGAATAGCTGAATATTAATATTTTCGAATGCAGAGATTTTTATAAAGAATAACTTTTTTTCGTAAACATTATAATAAAAAAGTTTTCCATATGGAGCCAACTTAAGTAGACACACTGTATATATTTTATTGTATAGAATTTTTTTTGTAGTTTTTACTAGAGATATAAATAAACTATACAAATTAAATAAGATAGATAGAGACATGATGAGAAATGATTGAATTTATATGACTAGAGTCATAAAATAGTAAAAAATTAAATTTTATGATCCCAAACTTTGGTTGCAGCGTCTGTGGTGAAAATATTTTATAGGCGGAGTTCAATGTTGCTGCAACCAAGTTCTGTGTCTATTCTGCACTTTAGAAATGCTTTTGAAAACGGTCTGTATACTCAGTGAGTCTCTATTACACACTCACACATGTAATGTCATATATTGTATTGTGTAACAAACTAATATTATTTGTATATATTATTCACTTTATAGCCAATAAAATGATGTTGCTTTGATTTGATAGCGGTATGACGTCATTTTAATTTTAATTCATTAATTAATTATAACAGGAAGTAGATATTATTATTTATATAAACACACTGTGTCATTACACAAATAATTATAATATTATTTAACGCTATGTGTGTGTGAACACGATAACGTTAAAATAATTGGCAAATTATGAGCCTCTAAGTGCCTGAGCGGTCTAAGGTGTTATGTCTACTTGGAACTGGGAGGTTATGGGTTTGAATCCCGACATCGGCAGTTTGTCAATTATTTAGAAAAAAAGGGGCGGTTTATTGACTAAACTGTCGGCGTATGGACAAGAACGAAGTAACCGGCTATGCTTGTGAAGGTTTTCTGCAGTTTCCTTCACGAACTCCAGATGGATATCGGCATAGTTCCTAGCATAGTCGGCTGCAACCGCATACTATCCATCTTTCTATGAGCCTCTACATGGTACTTGAACTTTTGGTGTTCAGTGATCGATGACAAAATTTCGCAAAAATTACCAATTTTGATCTTGTACTACGCAGTCAGTACAGGATCAAAATAGAGGAGACAAAAATGCTAACACGGGAGACTTCGGAACAACTTTAGGCTCATTAGGAGACGACTAGGGGTCCTATTTTACCCCTTTCGTGTCGGAGAGCGATTTTAAAAACCAAAAGCAAATTAAAAACAAAACTATGTACAAACAATTAAATCCATTATTTGGATTTTTTCGACATAATAATCATAAAAAATATCTGTTCGAATTCAGTAGAAGTAAAACTCTTGCGATTTCAAATTTTTTTATTTTAAACCTATTTTCATAAACGAGAAGTTACCAAAAAGTTTTATAAATATTATACAAGGTGGCGCATAAGTAACGTTATGATTTATTTAATGAATAACTGTTTTCTTTCGAATTTTATTTAACGTTGGCATTTATTAAAATTTAGATTACAGTTTGGAAATATGTTTACATTATATTTTGAAGATAATATATTTCAAATGGTGCCCTTTGTTTGCTTCAACCTGACATGCTTTTCCAGAGCATTTTCCATAACTTGTATTACAATTTCAGTTCCCAGCGCCCTCACTTCTTCTCGGATATTGGCCTTAAGCTCTTGGATGGGTCTTGGCATATTGACATACACCTTACCCTTTATGTAGCCCTAAAGAAAAAATCGGCAGCCGTTAAATCGGACGAACGCGGTGGCCAGTTAAAATCAGAAAAACGCGATATTATTCGATCGCCAAAAATTTCGCGCAGAAGAGCCATAGTTGGACGAGCTGTGTGAACTGTGACTTCATCTTGTTGGAACCACAATTCTGGATTGTTCTGTACCTCTGGCCTTAAAACATTTTCACCTAGATATCATCAACTGCTAAGAACGTTATCTGCTGGAAGTTTCAGGGTTTTCCTCAACACTTGCTCGCATCCGAGCAATGTTCACATCATTTCGAACTGCATGAGTTCTTCCAGCACGCGGAAGATCACAGACAGCCCCATGTTGCCAAAAACGCTGAATCAATAGATAAACTGTTGGAGCGCAGCATTTCAAACGTGAAAGAAATTTCGATATGATCTTTAAGTCTAAATTGAACAACTTTGGTTCTTTGTTCTGTGCTGAGTCTTTCCTTCATAAATTTCCCAAGTTTTTCAAAGTTAATTCTGAAAAATGAACAAAACGAAAAGGTAAACAAAAAATTTATTCACTAATTAAATTATAACGTTTGTTATGCACCACCCAATATAAATATTATGCGTATACCTAATTATACAATGACATACCTATTTGTGTATGTATCTTGGAGCTGTATGTGTGGGAGCTAGAAAGAAAACTTTCAACTAAAAATAGACAATACTTTAATTATAAACTTACATAAGAATAATTATTAAATAAGCACTATATCATGTGTTCGCATATCATTAAAACCATTTATTTATTTATATTAATAAATTTATAACCATCATAATCATACTACATGCACATAATTGTTTTAACCATCCTCTGTACGATATCTGATGTCAAGGAATGAAAAATTATAAGCATGGAAAGTTAAAACTATGATTAATTTTACTAATTATCTGCACAAGGTTACTAATAGCCATTTAATTTGAAATAGTCTGCTTAGATGGCGCTAACATTAATTCATTTATTAAAAATTTAAAATTTATTAATAGCCAAAATACAAATTTGCATATTTCTAACATATATATACCTAACGATTTATAGTGTGTTACTATAGTTTATAGTTTCTATGGAAATGACTATGACTTCTATATCATGTAAGAAATGTTGTTCGTATGTAACACGTGTTCACTTATGGATATACGAGCACTAGAGAAGACGATTAGGGCTTGATTTTTTTTACATGTAGTTGAAGTGCATATAAATTAATTATAAACGTTTCAGGGGGAGTAACTGGGGTCTTGAATTAATTATTTAATGTTCAAGTTCGAGTTTTAATGCTTTACTCTTATGGAGAAACCCTTGAGCGTCGGAATATTTTGATAACTTTCACTTGGAATAAAATTAGACGAATAAAAAAAAAACTGCGCAATAGAAAATATAAATATTAATAAAGAGATTGATCCAAAAAAATTCCGGTATGACGGGCCTAAAAAAAGATATTTAAGAAAATAACTGAGATTTCGGGTAAATTTTATATCAGGCTCAGGCTTGTTTTTAAATGTGTTTTTTTAGGCCCGGTTTGACGGGCCTAAATTAAAATTTTATTTTAACTTACGACAAAATATTATAAACTTTATTGTTGACTTTTATGAATGTACTATATAAGATTTTGAAGAATTTTATAAATGGACTATATATAGTGCTCGTACATCCTTAATGTTAGTGACGATTTCAGAATGATGTCTATATGGGTATTTGTAAGAACATTGAAAACTTTTCATATCTTTAATGGAAAGTTATCTCAGACATTTTGTTTTTCTGGCCTATGTTCTGTCATAGCCGTACTACTTATAAAATTCGAGGGCATAGATTCTGTGCAAATGAAGTTCAAGTCAGCTACCATTTATTATTTACAATACCATTAAGAGACTTCAAGCATAGTAATCAGTCAACGAAAGCTACGTCGCAATCTTAAGAAAGGATAATATTGTACCGTTGATCTATCCACAGGTTTCCACCACTTATAATTGTAATAATAATAATAATTGATTGTAAATAAGTAAAATTGTATATAAAATATGATATTCAGATTTCATTTCAAATGTCTAATAATTTATATAGAAATGTCTGTCATAGTTAATTAATAATATTATTATTATGAATATAAATAACTTAACTTAAATAACTCAACTTAACTACAACAGTTACTTAATAGTCCTGCGGCTGATAACACTTTTGTGTGCTAATCTGTGTACAGAGAAAATTATTTTTAAACTTTTTACTGGAGTTATGAAGGAGCCAAAAAAATTTGATGACCTCTACGTTTTCCCAAAATTCAGGATGGCCGCCATTTAATTTGCTTTCTTTCTGTGAAAGTAAGATTTACTGAAAACATTTTCAAACAAAAAATGTTCAGCGTAGAATTGCCAACGAGTTTGTTTATTACCATTTTCTGGAGACTTCAAATATTACTCTAGAAAAGTGACATATTTTCGGACAAAAAATATTTTATTTCTTAATTTTCAGGCCGCTAAGTGCAGGCCACCAGTATCATGATTCAAAATTAACCTAAAAAGTACCAAAAATGTTTCCTGGGACTTGTAGTCGATTGTCGGGCAAGAAACACTGGATACACTTAAATAAAATCAATCAATTTTCAAAAAATAAAATCTGAAACCTAAATATAAAGGTTAGCTTCGATACCCTCCCTCTAGTGGCAAAAACAACGCCGTATAGTATACCGCCAATAAATAGGTGGGGCATTTCACACACCTAATCTGTTAGTCAGTTAACTCAAATAAACCTCAGGTCAGATCATACCCTCAGTCAAATCGTATAAAAGACAGAACTTTTTTAATATCATTGTGAGACACGCACCAAATTTAGCAACAAGCAACATACCTCTGAATCCATATCCCAGAGATAGTTACGATTAGCTAATTCATACTGATGATGACTGCATAGTAGTCGAAATACCTATTTATAAAAATACAAACAAATGTTTTAGGAATTGGGGCAACTTTTGAAATGTAATTATTAAAATTTAATTAAACCGTATTAATCGATATAGATTAATAAAATACATACGTAGAATAGATAAATAGATACTATGGAATGCGGTCCTCTCATATAATTTATAACAATAATATAAAACAAATTAACAAACAAATATTTTACAAATTTATTTTTTATAAATAAAAATAAAATTAAAACAATTAAAAATAAATAGCTTTTTAATTAATTAGCAAACAAACAAAATATTACTGGTTATGTATGCAGCAATAGTGATGGTTCGGTACCAATCGTAACACAACCGTAAAAAATATCCGCTATTCAAATGTTTTTATTGGAGTTTATTGGAGTTTACTCCTTTAGAATCGATTTCAATTTAAAGCCCCCGGTACGACCCGTAATTTGATGGGTTGTGAAATCAAGTGTTTAAAAATAGCGTTATGTTTTTTTTTACAAGCTAACACTTTATACGCTATGATATTCAATTTGAATTTATGATGTTTTACAGATCTTTTCAGATTGATTTTACATTATAAATTTTCCTTTCTCGTAGGTCATTAATTTGTTTTAACAAAAATAATAAAAAATAAACAGTTGAAAAAATTTAAATAATATTTTAATTTGTAAAACATTTGAAAAAATGTTGGAGAAAAATTGATTTTCTCCAACTTTACTTCATATACATTTTTTCAATTTTTTGTGCTCTTCTCTATCCTAAGGAAGAACTTTGCTTTTCAAATATCAAAAGCATATCAGATTCGAAATTTTTTTTTTCGAAAATAAGGGAACTCGGGTCACAACGGGGAACCGGGGAGGAATGGAGCTTGACAATTTAAAGTGTGAAGGGGGTGCTACTATCAAGCGGCAATACGAAGAATTACACCAACCTGTGACTGTTCAACTACGACATTCATATAAGTCTAGTTTATTAAAAAAATCAAATATTTGAAATTTCCGGAAAATCTTTATTTTACGTAATCTTTATTTCAAGTGATTTTACGAATAATTCCCTGAAAGCCCTCTGTCCGATTTTGTCCATTCACAAACTTGACCCAATCCCACGTTTAGGTCGTTTTTTTTGTTCTGTTCGTTTTCAAGATTGTGTTTATGGACTAATTAGGTTTAGTACTTTACCAATCTTTTTTTCTACGATCAATATTTTCAAACGTTACAAAGTCGGAACGTAGGGACTTTTGAATCAATACCACATAATCACGCTGTATATAATTCTTCTATATTAAACGTAAAAGCATATTATAAAAAGAAATATTGATATATTTTTAATAGTTCAACACAAATATTCCAATAAATAAAATGTAATGTTTTTATAATTTTATAATTTAATTTATTTTATAACAAAAATTAATTAAAACAATTCAATTTTATTCAATTACAATAAATTTATTGAAGAATTTTTACTGATAATCAATTTATCGAATATAATAACTTTTATAATAACAATATTATATCGAATGGAAAAATTTTGTAGAAAAACATGTCAAAATTGTAGCGTCAGTTTTAGTATTCACTCTGAATACATTATGTTCATATGCGGTCTCTACATATATACTTACAACATGATCTTAATTACCTGCTTTGGTTTGAAATCAATATATACCTATTGCATGTAGAGCATGTTACAAGCGAGAGTTTATTATCATGATTTTGTAAGCTTGACGTATGTATGTATCTACTAACCTATGTATTTATGTATGCATACGGAATTTTCGAAGTGAGTTTTCACCCACTTCAGAACGAATAATCTGAAATTTTGCAGACGTATAAAGAACCGATGACTGCACTATAAAAAAAAATTTAAAAAAAAAAAACAGAATAAAAAACTAAAAAGAACACCGCAGAATTCTTAAGGAAATTGGATCCCGGTGATATTATACACATAACATATCATACATATACTAGTCATCATACATATACTATTATATAATTTCAAACGACTTTCAAACAGCGCGCCGGTACTCATGATGCCAACTGAACCATAAAAAATAACCTTCTGCTGTGGACATGAAGAAACTTCACTTTTTTACGCAAAAAACTTAACAACCCGATGGTCATTCGCCCAAAGTTTTAAGGAAAAATATTTCTAAGGAATTGAGGAAAGTATGTGTCGAATTTCAGAACAACCGGTGACTATATTGAGAGACTTCGAAGTAAAAACAGTCGGAATCGTGCATTTTATTTCAGGATGTTTATGAAAATGCATGTTCAATTTCTCCAACTTACGTAACGAGTTTCTCAAAATCGCCATGGTGATGAATTCTCAAAAAAATTCAGCTGATTTCTGAGGATTAATTTTACTAAGATTGTGAATGTCGTGAAGATCTTGACAACCTAATAATAGTTTGGAAATACCTTATGACTAAAAAAAACACAAAAATAAAATTTAGCAAAATAAATTAAAATAGAACAAAGAGATTGACAACAAAATTAAGTTTAATGGTGCAAACCGTCACCAAATTAGCAGCAAGTAACATCTCCTCGGAGAATAATTTCTATTAGCCGATTCATACTGATGATGACTACTTTGAAGTCGAAATACGTATTTATAAAATACAAAAATTTTGATCTAGGAAATTGAGGCAAAAATCGAAATTTAAAATTAACTTTAATGTAAACATAAGCATGGGCAGCTCTCTGTTTACGTATTCATAATGGCTCTACTTTTACGAGACTAAGTAGAGAGCACCCCATTATTTTTTTACATTAGAGTTAATTTTGTTGTCAATCTCTTTATTCTATTTTATAATTTTAATTATTTTGCATTTTTTTGTTCATATTCCAATAAAATCATATTTTTTTAGTTTAGCTAAATTTTATTAGATATTTAGCTTAAGTGCTATTCATTTGCTTATCATTCGGTAGTATCGTTCACTACTTTATTTTTCATAGTGAACTTATTCGTTACAAAAATACACAAAAACAACTCTTGTTCTAAACATTTTTCGATAGCTAGAATAGTGTTGATACAAATAGAATTTGTAAAAATTTTTTGATAAATGAACAAGGCCCGATGTTGCTGATAGTATAATAAGTACTAGATATCTATCTATCTATATATCTACATGTGTAAATAGAGAATGCTATCATATGACGGAACAACATTCCGATTCCGTTAATTTATTAGTGCATAACAATTTATTTATGTTTATTAAATGTAATTTATATTTTGAAAGCAAATAAAACCTATTTTGACAAAATGGAAACCCGACTTCAAAAATCAAATATTCTAAAACAAAAAATGCCCAAAAAAGTAAAAAAATAATTGCATATTCTTGTGCCAATTATAGTTCACCTAAGAAAAAATTTTTAAATATATATGTACAATTATTGTTATTTTTGGAGTCGGTGTCAGCATTGAGAAATTCACATAACTTTTGGACACCGCCTCCAAAAATAACAATAATTGTACATATATATTTAAAAATTTTTGCTTAGGTGAACTAAAATTGGCACAAGAATATGCAATTATTTTTTTACTTTTTAGTGCATTTTTTGTTATAGAATATTTGATTTTTGAAGTCGGGTTTCCATTTTGTCAAAATAGGTTTTATTTCTCGCTTTTTAGTGACTTTGAAGTTCTATAACTGACTTTATTTGTCTAAATATGGGTAGACCTACTAAACGACAGCAATCGGTTATCACATATAAAATGAGGGTTTTCCTCGATTTCCAGGGGATCCCTTCATCAGAATGCGATGTGGTGGCAATGGGACCAATCGGAAATCAAACTCTTTAAAACAAACAAAAAAATTCAAAATCGGTTAATAAATGACGGAGTTCTGAGGTAACAAACATTAAAAAAAATAAAAATAAAAATACAGAAAATTGAGAACCATCCTCCTTTTTGAAGTCGGGTTAAAAATGAATGAAACAGCACAGTAGCAATGCAATGCTAAGCGTTCTGTTATGAGATTTATATGAATTTTTTAAATATTTGTATTTATGTATATATATATATATATATATATATATATATATATATATATATATATATATATATATATATATATATGTATATATATATATATATATATATATATATATATATATATATATATATATATATATATATATATAATATTGTTCAGGGTTCCGAAAAAATGCAATTGTTAAAACGGCAGCTCTTAATTTTAGCATTAAGAGTTTAAGCCTCATCGCGATTTTCCATTTCCCATTTGATTAACATGGGAAAACTTTTGTTTTAACCTTTGGAATTTTGTAGCTTCTGAACGGCTTATCTGACCTATAAGGCAAGAGCATATTCTTGTAGGAAATGAAACGTTCTACCTAAAAAGTCTTTGCTAATATTTTGATATATCTACATCTTCAGGAGTTATTCAAGGTTAAAGTTTTCAAGCTCAAATAATTTCAATTGATGGCTTTTTCTTCATTTTAGATAATATTTTTATAAAACAAAATAATTCTACTTAAAAAAAATATGAGGTTTGATAGTAAAAATTCAGTATTTAAAATATCAATGTAAAGCGTCTAGAACTTTTCGGACAGAACTACTATTAAAATGACCTTAAGATAATCTCAGCATCTAAGAAAGGTATTATAAAAGCTTATTTAGAGCAAAATTTTGCAATAGGTCTGATAAATTAAAAAAAGTAAAAAGCATTATTCGCAATTAAAAACGTTTGGTGTCTGACGTCTGGTGTTAAAATCTGTAACTAACTAACGCAAGTTAGGTTTAAGAAAAAATAATTTTTAATATAATAAATAATTAAATTTTAATAAATAATTAAATTTTATTTAAATTTTTTATACAATCAATAAAATTTTAAACTCTATCACACTTTGTTGACATTGTTACATTTAACCTCACTAACTTAAGGAAAAATGACTACTGTGAATACTTCTAAATGAGTGCTATCTTTCTCCAATCAATTCATATTATCATTTGATCTTTCTTACACTCATTAACATATATGTAATCGGTTAAACCTAGCTTAGACGTTCGCAATACTGACATCTACATTTGATTTTAATTACTAATACCTCCGTCTCTGAATATTTTAGAAACTTGAAACAAACCACATTTTTTTCCAATTATCTTGTACTTATCAGGAAAGACACAAACCCGACTTCTCATCAAAATCGGGTTCTACTCTGCCAACCTTTATCTGATTCACTGTTTTAGCTAAATTTTGTCGAATTTTGAAACGGTCTCAGGTCGACAGTTTTTGATACAAAACTGCTTCAAAACTAAAGTATAGTTCTGAAAATTAGTATTTCAATTTTAGAATTATTATTGTCAAAAAAATTCAATATTTAAGTTATTGTTTGGCTTTTTATTTCCGAGCGTATTTCTGACAAAGATTCCAAAGTATCGTATAACAAAATTTTGAATAAAATCACGAATAAAGGTAATAAAGTATACGTTGAAGGCAAATTATCAGAATTACAAATTCCAGCGCGAAAAGTTGTTTTAAACTATTTAAGTTAAAAAGGTTTAACTGCAGTGATTCTCAACCTTTTCTTTGTTGCGGCACACTTTTAACGATTTCAAAATTTGACGACACACAAAGAAAAAGATAAGTTCAAAAGTTGTTTACTACACTGAGTAAATTAGTTTATGATAATAATTTTGAATGTAAAATGAAATAATATGTACTACAAAAACAACAGTACGTTTATTAAGGGACTAATTACAAGTTAATAATAAGAATAATTTTAATGACAAATTTGAGCTTGATGTTGTTTTGATAATTTTATTTATATTTGGTCGTAAAAATGACAATGCTACTCTCATATCGTCTTCTACATTAATAGGAAATATGCATGAACATTTATGTTCACTTGAATTGAAGCATGTTTACTTGACAAATATCAAGGTAAAATTACTTTTTAAATAACTTTAAAAATAAGCGAGATATGAATGATTGAAATTCCCGATTAGACAAAGAGGCTGATAGCCCTCTTGACATGTTATGTGACGTCATATTACACTTTCACCATTTGAAATACACGTAAAACTCCGTTTTTAGTATTTTTGCAAGAAAGAGACAGATAATAATCTTTAAAAGCTTATAGCTTCCTTGATATTTGTCGGATTTTAATTTCGTTTTTAAATATTATTACAGTATTAACAGTATTTTCATATTCTGAAAATAAATGTGAAAAAAAATTTTCATGCATATTCCCTATTAACAGTCTCGATATTTGTTTTCGTTTTTATGTTGGTTAATACTTTACTATAGACATTTCTAAAATTTAAGACTTAACAAGGCACACTTTAAGAATTAGACGGCACACAAAAGTGCCGCGGCACAGTGGTTAAGAATCACTGGGCTAAAGAATTATGCTATACTGAACATTAATAATTTTTTTTCTTACGATTATACTCGCGGAAGGTAATTAAACTTGCACTGAAGCATTTTCCGAGAAGACAAAAATTACCAGAGATAGTAAGCTGGTAAGTTTTGAAAGCTATAAATATAAACGACATGTTTGTTCACTCTTAGAACTGCACTCAGACAGACAGACATAGATACTAACTACTATATGCTTAGAATGCATATTTAATTAGGGTTATTACTGATGGATACATAATATTTTATGTTTATTAAGAATACTTCTACTTAATAATAACTATGAAATAAACATACCAGTTTGTTCAGAAATTAAGGCATTGTGTAATAAAACTGTTTGTAATATAAATGTGATGTCATTTCAAACTAAAATAGTATTATCTTATAGCGGTGTCGCTTCATCATTAAATTATTATTATAATTTTGTTCATCATTTTTATCTGTTGCATAACAACTATAACTTCCCTCTATTATCACGGTTGCTTTGAATGTAAACAACCTTGGTAATTTACATATTAAAATAATAACATTTCATAAATCAAATTAAAAAGATCAATTTTAATAAAGATCAATTATATCTTTTATATATATTTATTAATTATTTAAATAATAATTATTTAATATAACAAACATTTACATTACAATCTCAAATGAAATAGATTTTAAGTTATGCGAATCACGTAATTCAGTGCTGGGTCGACTTTTGCAGAGTATTTGTATTTCGAATACAAATACTCTGTATATATAAATGTAATGCGTGAATTTGTAGTGGCCCCTTATAATAGAAATTTTATATTCCCGCCTTAATAAAAAATTTTCTCAAATTTTTTCCGGATTCCAATAATTGCGTGGTATTAAACGAAATGATTACCCTTCCAACAAATGATAATTTATTTGGAGCCGTGAACATGAGCACGAAAAGTATTTGGGAAATCATCGCAGAGAACCCATCTTCGTTTGAATATCCTGAATTATTAAAAATAAATAAAAAACTTAGTAGTTGTTTCGCATCCTCTTATCTATGTGAATCGGGATTTTCAAATATGAAACATATAAAGTCAGGTTCGCGAAATTCCCTTATCCATACATATTTAGAAAATATAATGCGAATATCCACAAATACGTATATTCCGGAAATTGAAAATTTATCGAAATTTAACGAATAAATTTTTTTTATTTTTTTATTTTTTTATTGCAATAATTGGTAGGCCACCCTGTATTTAAACATCGTCCGCCTAACTTCGAAAAATACCTCTCTTACTCCTCACTCTCAGTCAGAGTATACAAATCTACCTGGTCCCATTCACAGCATTACGAACAATAGATTCCCAATCCCTTGCTGGTTACTCTGCAAAAGTCAAAGTTGACCCCAGCTCTGTTTTAGAATAGTAGAGATTACGTAACACTTTAAAATGAGAATGAATTTATATCTATTATAATAATCTACATATTTACAAACATAATAAGATAATCAATTGATTTTTAAGTAATAAATCGAACACAAATCAATAAAAAATGCATAAAGACGATGAAGGCAGATTAAAAAACAAGATTTTTGATTAACTATAAATATCGAGCAAGAATAACAAATTAGTTAATCTACCGATTGTATTTTAAGGCATTTAGTCTTATCAATTCGATTATATTAGATTTGAATCCTGGTTCGAATAAGTAAGTAAGGAATAAGTCTTAAATAGCTTAAATTTCCAATTTTGCCCCAATTCCTAGACCAATTATTTGTATTTTATAAATACGTATTTCGACTACAAGGTAATCATCATCAGTATGAATTATCTAATCGTAACTATCTAAGGGATATGGAGTCAGAGATATATTGCTCGTTGCTAATTTGGTGCGTGTCTCACAATGATATTAAAAAATTTTTACCTTTTATATGAGTTGACTGGCCAATTAAAAATCGTGTATAGCTGCGCACGTTATTGAGAACAACCACAAAATTGATAAATCGAATTTAAAACTACTGAAAGCGGTACAAAACCCCACAGAATTAGATGCACATGAAAGTATCTGCATACACAAATAAAGAAAACAGATAATGAATTTAGACAATGGTAGTAAACAACATACTTCATTTTTGTAGTAATCAACAGACTTCATCTACATTTCCTTCCTAAAATCCTTTGATTCCATGAGCGTAGATATTGAGGAGGGTTGAATTATCCGAATCCCCACGTTCTACACCCCGGAATTTTTTTTGTTTTGTATGATAAAACAGTATCATCATACCAAATTTTATCAAAGTCGCGAAGTCAAATCTGTTCTAATCAAAAAATGAACCAACATGTAAATATTCAACTCCGTAAGATAAGAGGAAGTGGTTTCAATTCAGTTGCAAGATTTGACCCGAACATACATACATACATACATTGCAAGTTAAATAAACAGCGCCCAAATGGCGTAACTTTTACTGGTTCAAATTTTGCTTATTCGTCTTGTTTTAAGCCATAGTATATGTGGTGGAGTGTTGTTAAGACCTTTCAGGAGAGCCAGCCTGTATATAATAATACGAACTGTATGATAGAACCAGACCTGATTGATATTTGCATTTAAATAGTGGAATAATTACAAAGTAATTATGTTTTATAAACTAAAGGTGTTGAAATTCTTACTTATTATATATATTATAATAAAATGTTCAATTTCAATTCAACTTACTTCCAAACTAATATACTCTTAGGTTATATAATCGCCTCTAGCTATCAATTTTCTCATATTATAGGTAGACAAAACGGAAATCCCGTTGAAAATCAATTGCACTATTTATAATACACACACTAGTTCAAGTGGCCGTGCGGTCTAAGGCGTTACGTCGGCGCAGTATGCCTACTTGGAAACTGGGAGGTTATGGGTTCGAAACCCGACGTTGGCAGTATGTAAATTATTAAGAAAAAAAGGGGGCGGTCAATTGACTAAACTGTCGGCGTATGGACAAGAACGAACTAAACGGCTATACTTGAGAAGGCTTTCTACAGTGTCCTTCACGAACTCCAGAAGAATATCGGCATAGTTCCTATCATAATCGGCTACAGCCGCATATCCTACCAATAGGGAATATGCATGAAAATTTTTTTTCACTTGAATTGAAGCATGTTTACTTGGCAAATATCAAGGTAAAATTACTTTTTAAATAACTGTAATAATAAGCGAGATATGAATGATTGAAATTCCCGATTAGACAAAGAGGGTGATAGCCCTCTTGATATGTTATGTGACGTCATATTACACTTTCACCATTTATAATACATGTAAAACTCCGTTTTTAGTATTTTTGCAAGAAAGAGACAGATAATAATCTTTAAAAGCTTATAGATTCTTTGATATTTGTCGGCTTTTAATTTCGTTTTTAAATATTATTACAGTATTAACAGTATTTTCATATTCTGAAAATAAATGTGAAAAAAAATGTTCATGCATATTCCCTATTCCTAGCCCATACACAAAAATTCCTTCCACTCCACTTACATCCTCACATCCTTAGGTATCATAATGGACCTTATGGTCGAAGTGTGTATCTATAACACACACTATCCACAGGGTGGAAGAGAAATAGTTTGCCAAATTTTGCCAGTTATTATACACAATGAAATTGCAAAGAAAATTCTAAGGCCGGGTACACACGTTACGGTATACCTGTGCAGGCCTAGAGCACCCACACGTTACGGTATACCTGTGCAGATAAACCTGAACAGATATACGGTAAACCGGAAGATTTTAACTTAGTCGAGAGATAACGAGAGATTATGCCTGTGGCGGGTTAAGAGTAAAGACTACCACGACCGTGACAAGAGAGATGCAGTCTATGAAATACTTGTTATAAAATTAAAGGAGGTAGAAGCCGATGCTTCAAAAAAATCAGTGGTAAAAGAAATAAACAATTTAAGAAGTTTTAATATTTGTTTATTTGTGTATACTTTCGCGTCAACATAACGATGTTTGTCTAAATTCCTTTCGGTTACGTATGAAAATCTGTAGAAGACTTTAGCGTATACTCCGACAAATTTCATTGTCATTGAATTTTTTCATATCAGTGTTTAATTTAATTAAAAAATTAAGAAGTAATGTTGACATGTCAAAAAAATCCGGATCGTCAACAGACAACGTCTACAAATCAAAATTGTGGTACATTGATTTGTAAGAAACCCCTGAGTAGGTGTCAGCCTGTCATGGGGAGAAATAGAAGTTCTCATAACTGTATTTTTCATTTGTATTAGAGGACTTACAAGTGATAACAGTTTTTGGAAGACTTCTTCATTCATCCGCAAATAATTCCGGTAACCCGTTGGTTCTGAACTTTTTGAAGATAGCTTGTATAACACATTCTTCATAATATTTTATTAAATGTATATTTAATAAAAATATATTTTCGGCAATTTAAATTTAATATTTGTTTATTTGTGTATACTTTCGTGTCAACATACAATGTTTGTCCAAATTCCTTTCGGTTACGTATGACAAACTGTAGAAGACTATAGCGTATACTCCGACACATTTCATTGTCATTGAATTTATTAATTAAATTAAATACTGATATGAAAAAATTAACTCGTCAACCAGGAATCGAACCTCGGGCCTATGGATATCTAGTCCAGTATGCTTTCCTCTACACCAAACGTTGTAGAGGAGAGGTTGACGAGTTAATTTTTTCATATCAGTATTTAATTTAATTAATAAATTCAATGACAATGAAATGTGTCGGAGTATACGCTATAGTCTTCTACAGTTTGTCATCCGTAACCGAAAGGAATTTGGACAAACATCGTATGTTGACACGAAAGTATACACAAATAAACAAATATTAAATAAATATCACTTCAGCAGAAGTTAATACTGTCTAATAAAATAAAAAATTAGAATAATATGAAAAAGTTGGCTGTTGCATCACAATCGTCTTTGGTGTAGAGGAAAGCATACTGGACTAGATATCCAGAGGCCCGAGGTTCGATTCCTGGTTGACGAGTTAATTTTTTCATATCAGTACTTAATTTAATTAATTGAAATTTTAGTTTTCTCTTAAATTAACATTAGTTTTCCATAAATTTGTATCCTAACATAAAAACTTTCTTACTAATACTGGCAACTCTCCTAGTCAGCGTAGCTACCGCTGAGAGATCGTTTTCTACTCTTCGCAGAGTAAATTCTCAGTTTCGTGTCTCAATGGCACAGGAAATTTTATCCGGGCTAGCTCTCCTAAATATACACAAAGATGTGAACCTGGATATCGATGACATTATCAACGTTTTCGCAAAAAAGAAACGTAAACTTGAATTTGTAATTTAAGTAAGCGCCTAAATAAAATCATTTAATGTAAAATGTATACTAGCGTTTAATTTAATTTGATGTCCTTTGAAGTTGTAAAAATTTCATCAAAATCGGTTCAGTAGTTTAGAGTCTAAATGTGACACTGTGATGTGCAAACAAACACACATTTACTTTTGTAATTTTCTTGAGCGAACAAACTAACATTTTACAGGTTTAATAATTTACTAGTGTTTGCCCCAGAGCTTTGCCCCCACGTGGAACTATACACAGTACAAAATTTTGGCCAGGGCATCATATATTTTGTAAACATCTCCTTTGTAGGAATGTACTATATCGATCATGAGCGAGTTCATATTCCGACTAGCCCTTGACCGATTTTCGAGTTGCTGTGACCACAGCCTTTTTTGAGGCTTGAATCCACGCCTGATCATTAAAATCAGTAAATTAATATGGAGTTTTAAGTTACGCTCAGCGGAGCGGGCGGATAACGGTTAGTATTTAATAAATTAACATAATTATGAAAACCTACACTGACGATTTAGAACGAAAAGTCAAATCATGGTTGTGGGTACTACTCTTAAATTTTATAGAAAGTAGTCACTTTTTCCTGATTAAATAATATGTTTAAAAATATCTCTTGTCTTGGAAAATTTGAATTTCCTCGGTCGTATAGTACTGGAGATTGTACATTGTACATCGGACACGCAACAAAACGATATATTTCTAATTATATGCATTAGAATATTCATTATAATTATTTTTTAGAATTTCTAGTTCAATTAATCATCATCAATTTTAATATGATTTTACGTACAATGAAACTATCTGACTTAATTAAATTCTAAAATGATTCAAGAGACGACCATAAAGAATTTGGTTTATTTCTGACCAGAGAATAGCGGTGGGGTTTGTGAGTAGAGAGATATCTCGAAAAATCAAATGCTTTGCAAACATTCTTTAAAATATTTACATTAATTTTTAAATAAAAATTGCCACTTACATTTTTATAAACTGTAGGTAAACCCGGAGCAGAACGGGATACGAAGTTAAAAATATGGTTTAAAAGTACAAAAAGGTTTATTACGAGAAACAATTTGGTTTATTTCTGACCAGAATAAAGGTGAATGGTATGTGAGTTTTGAGAGATATTTTTTCCAAATATCTTGAACAATAAAATTCACTGCAAACACTCTTTTAAATAAAATTTCAAAATCCGCCCCCTTTACCTAGATCAGTTTTTTGTATTATGAATACGTATATTTCGACTACAATGTAGTCATCATCAGTATAAATTACTTTTATTGAAATTTTTGTGAAACTGTCACCAAATTAGTAACAAGTAACATATCCTGCGACAATATAAAAGTAATTTTAATAAGAGTAAAACTAACAGGAATAAATGTGAATGAAGGAAATTTTAACCAGAGTAAATTCAATATAATTTAAAATTTATTAAATTTTAAATCTAGTATATTTTAATCTAGTTAATTTTCTATTTATTTTTATTTTTGTCTATTGATCTCGACTTTATATCTATTTGTAATTGTCAAAGAGTAAAGTACGACTAGCTATTTTATACTGATGATGACTACATTGTAGTCGAAATATGTATTTATAATACAAAAAACTGATCTAGGTAAAGGGGGCGAATTTGAAATTTTATTTCAAAAACCTAGAGTTCTCACTAATTATCATTCTATAATATAATGTTTACTCTTTTAAATATTAACATTAATATTTAAATAAAAATTACCACTTACATTTTTATAAACTGTAGGTAAACCCGAAGCAGAACAAGGCACGAAGTTGAAAATATGGTTTAAAAGTACAAAAAGCTTTATTAAGAGAGCTGCAAATTTTTCTATGAACACATTATAATGTTGTATTGGAAGACAATAAAAGAAAAAAAATTTTTCCCATTTGCCCCATGCTGTCCCTGGCATGGAGCAGAACAAAATGGTAAGGACAGGTTATTATAAACAAATATAAAACCAGTGAAAATGCAAAAAAAATAAGTTTATGCACCACATTCATACACTAGGACAACCTCATCATCTTCGCCATTTTTTCCCGCAGGTGAAAAATGAAATGAAGAGACTCTGTTGTCAGTTGTCATCCGCAAAAGCATCAAGGGGTAGTAAAATAAGCCTCTTTACTTGAAGGCCTATCAGGTCTGATGCCAGTTGTGTCAGCTGGAAGATATTGTGAAACATTGCGGCAGAATGGGGTACCCCATTTGACAAAATGGGGTACCCCATTCCACTTCACTCGTTCTACCCCAGAGAAACGATTCGGGTTAAGGTAAATTAACTCGAAAGAGATACGTAAACAAACATTTAATTACACCAAACTGGAGACAATTAAACGTACTTCATGCATGTACTAACTGTGGTTGTACTGTAAACAATTATGTAGACCTAATCTTGGTTACAAAATCATCATAAGTTACAATACAAGAGCAAAAAATCATACAACTAATACTTCACGCACCGACAACCAAGAAAACTAGACTAACATGAATGTCGTAGTTGCAACAGCCACAGGTTGGTCTAACTGGTCCCCGTTATGCCCCAGGTTCCCCTATATATAATACTAGCCGTTACCCGTTCGATCCGCTGAGCGTAACTTAAAACTTAATAATCATTTGTTTATTTTAACGATCATTCGAATTTCGTGGCTTTTATATGATATATTATCAATACAATAAACAATTTGACGATGGTTTTGGTTTAAATACCCGCGTCTTATAAACATATTGTATATATTTTTTCTTATGTACCACGTCTGTATTTTTGCCAAAACTATCGAATCTATGGAAAACTGTTTCAAACTAAAGTTGTTTTATATCAGATAAAATTATTTTTTATATTTGAATATATGTTTAATGATCGAAATTGCAAGCTATCTCTTTTTAAGGACGGGACAATTTGGAACTTTTTCTCTACCTCGTACAGTTTTAAAGTTAGATATTTCCCCTCTCATTGGGTGGTACGTGGTTGGTCAGTACAATGAACGAATTTGCAAGTTATTTCTTTTTAAGACGGCACATTTTTTTTAAGTTTAAAAAGTTTAAAAAGTAGCAAAAAAAAGTTTTGTGTGAAGTCCAAACAAAATTTTATATGGATGAACATTTTTTTATTGAATATCTATACGTTTTGTCAACAGTTTCCAATCGATGGAGTAAGCATTTTTTGAAGTTGACAATAAATAAAATTCAAAATGAAATGAATATTTAGCAGAATATAGAATTTTTTATCGTTTTATATTACATAGGCAACTTGTTAGCAAAATATAGAATTTTTATCATTTTGAATAGATAGGCAACTTGTTATACATTTCGTAATACTTATAGTAGATTCAAAAAACAGACAACTTTTGATAAAAACTTTCTTCCATACACAGAATAATTTGGCTACATAATCAGCTTCAACATCTGTCATGACATTTGGATATAAAATCCTTTGAACTCAGTATACACCGGATATTTATACAAATAATTCAATCAGTTAATATTTTCACAATAAATCTTAAATTTTTAAGAGATATTTGAAGAAAAAAACCACGATATTTTACAGAACTTCGTTAATTTACATCAGATTTATCTCACAATCGGCTGCAATCTTTTATGACTGCAATTCACCTCTTAAAGTCCATCTGGTGGGATAAGAAATATTGTAATCTACCTGTGAAAATAAAAATTTAAAATTATGAAAGGAAAAATTGTAAGAAGACGACTGGTAAGCGCTTGATCTATTCCAAATTCTGATTTAATAAATCTAACCATATTCAAAATTTAATTCCTGAATATCAAGATTAGCTTCGATCAACACTCTCACCTATTGACAATAACAACACCGCATGGTCAGGATACCGCCAAGGATACCGCCAATAAATTGGTTGAGTTCTTCACACACTTAATCTCTTAATTTGGTCAGTCAACTCAAATAATTCTTCAGGTACTACCACAGTCAGACCATACAAAAGACAAAATTTTTTTAATATTATTGTGAGACACGCACCAAATTCGCAACGAGCAATATATATCAGACTTCATATCCCAGAGATAGTTACGATTAGCTGATTCATACTGATGATGACTACATTGTAGTCGAAATAGGTATTTATAAAATACAAATAATTGTTCTAGGAATTGGGGCAAGATTTTGAAATTTAATTTCAAAAAACCTACAGTTCTCTTTAATAATCTTTATATACTTTTTAGCGAATTTCCTCCAAAGGAAATGCAGCTATTGTTTTTGCACCAATGTTGGAATTTCGTAAAAATTCCTTCAAATGTCCATCGATCCTACCTATTAGATGTTAAAAATCACTATCCTAAAATTTGTATATATATATATATATATATATATATATATATATGTATATATATATATATATATATATATATATATATATATATATATATATATATATATATATATATGTATATATATATATACATATGTACTTTTTTTAAATGTCTGTGGACTCTCTAGCGGTCACAGTTTTATTCCGATTAGAATGAAATTGGGTATTTGGGTCGCTTTTGGTATTTAAGGGTCAAGTTCGTTAATGGGTAAAATCGGACGAGGGGAAAGGGGGTTTAGGGGGAGGGGAAAACACAAAATTTGACTATCTCCCTTAATATTTGAAAAATCGAAAAATTTATCAGGAGTTAGGTTGCAGGTACTAAGCTTTATTGTAATTTTGTTTCTTATCACTTTTTTGTTACACGAATATATACAGAAATATTTACAATGAAAGATTGCTAGTTAAAATTCTAAATATCTCTGTTCACATTCGAGTTTGAGAAAAATCATTAATTAATGAATTGTAGCAAACTTGATTTTCTATAACTTTACTCCTTATACATTTTTCGATTATTCTAATATTAAGAGAGATATTTAATATTTTGTGTTTGACACGAATACATAAAATATATTTTATTGTAAAAAATTTTGATAGTCGTTTCCATAGTAACTATAAACTATAATCATTATACCGTTTGTTTTGGCTATTAATAAATTTAATTTTTGCAAATACTACAGTCATATCAGATATTATATTTCATTTTGATCACACTAAAATTATGACCGCTAGAAAGTGATTTATATATTCTAAGGAAATCCGCTAAGTGGACGCAGCTCCTGCGTAACGAATTTTTTTCAGTTGACGAGAGGCTGATGACAGATTCTACAGGTTGTCTAGAATTATTTATTATGTAAGAAGAAAAAAACAACAAATTATATAATTTTTTGCATTAAAAATGTTCATACAGCACGTCCTGCGTCCACGACGAACGTATAAATAAACATCGGAACAAGTTTTTCTGAACAAAGTCCATTTTAGGATTTATTTTTAAAATTTACATTCTAAAATTATATATTGTAATGGTTGTTATGAATGACTTGCGTACTCAATATGCACAGGTGATTATAAAATATGTTTATGTGCGATATTATTTGTGTATATTTGCGAACATTTTTAAGATGGTAGCGCCTCGTGACCAATAAACCAACTAAATCTATAACCAATATTTATAAATATAGCATATAGAATTTCCTTCAAAGGAAATGCAGCTATTGTTTTTGCACCAATGTTGGAATTTCGTAAAAATTTCTTCAAATGTCCCTCGATCCGACCTTCTAGGTTAAAACCTACTAGGTTACTATGTTATTTTATATATGTATATTGTATATATGTATACGTTTATGTGTCTGTGGACTCTCTAGCGGTCACAGTTGTATTCCGATTGAAATGAAATTTGGTATTTGAGGCGCTGTTGGTATTCTAAAGGTCAATGGGTAAAATCATTAATGGGTAAAATCGGTCAAGGGGAAAGGGGGTTTAGAGGGAAGAGGAAACACAAAATTTGACATATCACCCGTAATATTTGAAAAATCGAAAAATTTTTCAGAAGTTAAGTTGTAGGTATTACTGTAATTAAGTTTTACTGTAATTTTGTTTCTTATAATTTTTCTGTTACACTAATATTTACAGAAATATTTACAAGTAAAGATTGAAAGTTAAAATTCTAAATATCTCTGTTCACATTAGAGTTTGGAAAAAAAGATTAACTAATGAATTGTAGCAAATATGATTTTCTACAACTTTACTTCTTATACATTTTTTGATTGTTCTAATATTAAAAGAGATATTTTATATTTTGTATTTTTTTCTATTTTTATACTCTCCTTTCCCCTTGACTTATGCCATTTATTAATAAAATTGGCCTTGAAAATACTAAAATGATATCAAATACGACATTTTATTTTGATCAGACTTAAATTGTGAGTAGAGATATATATAAATTCTAAGGAAATTCGTTAAGTTGATGCAGCTCCTGTTTAATGAATTTTTTTCTAAATATTCTATTATTTTGTAGCGATTTTAGTAAATTTTTGTACCTTATACATTGATTAATTTTGATATTTAATTTTGTGGTCAAAAGTATTCAATTGCAACTGCATAGACAAATTCGACTTTTTAGGTTAGTTATAGTAAATATTAATAATTTTTATGTAAATATTAATAATGTTTTCGAATGGTTTTATCAATTTTCAATGCCTCCCAACTTATTTTCAATTAATATGGTGGTCTTTACCCAGCTTTGGGAAATAATCAAATTTCTGGATTACTTATTTTATGAGATGAACACCACGGCACTGAACAAGATCAGGGCATTATTAAATTGTAAAATTTGCTAAAACAAATGTTTACAGAATTAAATTTACATACATTCCATGTAAGGCCATGCAAGTTTCGCAAATACTTTTAACGTTACAGTTGATTGATTGATTGATTAATATCGGGGTAAAAACTATTGCACTTCGATCTTATGGTCCACTGTGCTCCTCCTTCTACCTCGGTCCGACGAGAATCGCTTTTCCCATATGTTGGCAATAGCCTGGAGCTTGCTTATCAGGTCCTCCCGAAGATTCATATATTCGGGGTGAGATGCACCGAACATCCTGTATCTGCTGTAACCCAGAGGTTCGCAGTCAAAGATAATGTGGCTGGATGTTTCGTCCTCCTCGCCACACAATCTACTTACAATGGACTCGTTATGGAGTCCCATTGTGTGCAGATGCTTCCGCAAAGGGTAATGCCCGGTAATGAATCTGGTAACCCTTGGCAGCTGCATCCTGTTCAGCCTCAGTGCATCGAGAGATAACCTATTTGTTGCATTCTAAAGCAGTACCTTCCCTAGGTCCTGTCGTGGTACATTTTCCCAGTGATGACGGTGTTTAGCATTTGACCATTCGTTGATCACCTGTTTACATGCAGTCCTTGGAATTCCTAAAATAGGCTCTGGGCCTATGAAGGAAATTCCAACTTCCTTCTTTGCTAAGGTATCTGCTTTTTCGTTTCCTCCGTACTAAACAGTACTAAACTAATGTCATTTTCCATGAATATACTATTTAAGCTAACTGAATTTTAATTAAGGTATTTGTCATGATACAATATTGTCAAAAAGTTGGGGAGCGTATGCGTATAGTAAGGGTGAAGGATGTATATCATAATAAGCTATTATTGTCCAAGACTATACCGGTAGACACGTTAGACATACCACACTTGTATACAGATACTACCCAACATTTTGAAGTTGCAATCCGGCAACGTCGCTAATATTCCACCAATTGATATACTGTTTGTTTACCTATAGTATAGTGACACGACACTATACAACTAATAGTGACGTTCAGTATTGTCAAGTTGTATCTGTTCAGCATACCGACATGTATATTTATTTATAAAATGCTTCACTTTGTGTTGTTATAACTAAACAATGAGACGGTCAATACTTCTTAGTTTTTTTTTTGTAATACGCAGAACAAATCCAATAATTTATAGCTGTTTTTTTTAAAAGATTCAAAAGTGTCGTCTTTTTATTACTAATAAAAAACTTTTAGAAATCCTGCTTAAAATGGGTCGCCTCCATTGCTCCCCATTTTAATTATTCGAACTTCAATTAAGTTTTTGAGACGGTCAAACGATTTCAAATTTTAAGTGTGAGAGTATGCAAATTATTCAGAGTGAATAATCAGAGTGAATAATCAAGCTCTATGAAAACTAAACTTCAGATATATCTAAACAATCCTGTCTTTCGGATGTAACGGCAAGTATATAGATAGTCCTGAGCCCTGAAAAGTTAATTTTGAAGCACTCTTTACATGAACGCGGTTCAGCAGGCGTACGCATAATAATATTGTTGAGTGACTTCACATATAAGGTCAACATGAATTCAATTGATAAATTCATTTTTTCCCCTTTTTATTCATGTGATGAAGTTTATTTACCTACAACTATTACAAACCATACAAAGGATCATCATACAAACCTGCATACATACCAATGACCTCCATGTAATGTATGGACTGAGGTTCCTTATGGCGTAAAAGAATAAATGTGTCTCAAATTGATATACATATTAAAGGTCTATCTACACCATAGGTGGGCAGACCTTGATTGCAATCAGTTCTGAGTGAGATGTAGGAAGAGAGATAGAGTAAATATAGGGTATCCTACCAATTATTATTATCTTCTTTTTTTAACTAAAACATTTTCTGAAAAAAATATATATTTGGGTATGAATAAAATATAAATGTTATATAAATTATAAAATATATTTTGATCTTTTACATTTACCGCTTGTAAATTTTTTGATGATATAGCTTTAATTTAGATTTTAGAATTAGATTTTAGGAAATTCCGAATAATTTGCCTAAACTATTCATATCGGAGAACTAATAAACAATTATTTACTTGATTTAATTATTTTTTCTTAGTAGGGGGTCTAGTGTCATGGGAATGTGATCACACTGGATACAAAAAAGATGCCAATGATAAAGCAGGGTGGGTGGGAGGTTATGATAATTTGTTACTAATTTCTAAATGGTTAAATTTTACATAAAGTGGGAATACATATAGTTGTTGTTGTTGTTGTAATTATTGTTATTGCTGTCATCATTATTGTTGTTATTATTGTTATTATTATTATTATTATTATTATTGTTATTATTGTTGTTATTATTATTATTATGTTTTTTGGTGTATCTCTCCATATTGTAAAAGATATTTTTTAAACAATAAATATTTTATAAAACTAATTCTAAATTGATTGAATAAATTATTGGGCAATAATCTTTAGGCAACTTGTATTGAAACATCGTTCC
This sequence comes from Nineta flava, assembly GCA_963920215.1. Taxonomy (NCBI): domain Eukaryota; kingdom Metazoa; phylum Arthropoda; class Insecta; order Neuroptera; family Chrysopidae; genus Nineta; species Nineta flava. The sequence continues at coordinate 2,943,006 of OY986041.1, forward strand.
GTCTTACTTCAAAACATACCTTTTTTACTTACTCTCACCCAGCTTATGGAGAGTCCGTTCGACTCCGGCGAGCCGTCTGCGCCCACCTCTGGTGTAGATAGACCTTAAGAGTTACCAACCATAATACCCGATAAATCGTACTTTTACTTAATAAAAATAAATATGAAGATTTTTCAACGGAATTTATCTTCGTTTTTGGCACTATGAAAACATGGCAAAAAGTTCTTAAAAATGACGCACATGTAAAAAAAGTTAATGACACTCAAGTGTCCCGAAAATCAATTTTTCTCAAATATCTCGTAAACTATTGGTTTCACGTTAGCGGAGGTTTCATTGTTAAATTTATTTGTTAGCTAATAGGGAATATGCATGAACATTTTTTTTCACTTGAATTGAAACATGTTTACTTGACAAATATCAAGGTAAAATTACTTTTTAAATAACTTTAAAAATAAGCGAGATATGAATGATTGAAATTCCCGATTAGACAAAGAGGGTGATAGCCCTCTTGATATGTTATGTGACGTCATATTACACTTTCACCATTTAAAATACACGTAAAACTCCGTTTTTAGTATTTTTGCAAGAAAGAGACAGATAATAATCTTTAAAAGCTTATAGCTTCCTTGATATTTGTCGGATTTTAATTTCGTTTTTAAATATTATTACAGTATTAACAGTATTTTCATATTCTGAAAATAAATGTGAAAAAAAATTTTCATGCATATTCCCTATTCTATACAAGAAAGTTCCAAGACAAAACTCACGTAGAACCAATACGTCCACTAGTTTTATATGTGTATATAGTAATCTGTCCCTACCAAATTGGGGCTTTGGGGTAAATGAATTCTCTATTTTTGAAAAAAAAATATTGTTCTTCAAATTTCTTACAATATTGTTGTACAAGGTGTCGCATAAGTAACGTTATGATTTATTTAATGAATGCGTATTTGTGCATCATTTGGTTTTAACTCGTGAACCAATTGAATATTATATGGGAAAAGGTGTAACGTATGTAAAATTCTTTGCAAAGACCGCCTAGATATCACCAACTGCTGGGAACATCGCCTGGTGGAAATTTCGGGCTTTTCTTCAAAACTTGCTTGCACTCGAGCAATGTTCACATCATTTCGAACTGCACGAAGTCTTCCAGCACGCAGAAGATCTCAGACAGCACCATGTTGCTGAAAACGCTGAACCAATCGGTAAATTGTGGGAGCACTAGGTGCATTTCGAACATGTAAGAAATATGAACAATCGAATGCTGACTTTCAAAATGAAATTGAACAACTTTGGTTCTTTGTTTTGTGCTAAGTCTATCGATCATAAATTTTCCAAGTTTTTCAAAGTTTATTGTGAAATCAGCTCTCTTAATAAACCCATTTGTATTTTAAACCATATTTTCAGGGTCGTTCCCCGTTCCCCTATATATGGAGGTCAGCAATATTTACAATACTTATCGCATACTCGTAGTACACTAAAAATAAAAAAATTTAAAAAAATAAAAACAAATACAAAAAATTGAAATAATCAATGGCAAATCATTGTTTTAATATGTTTTGTTACTTGTTTTGCCTTTTATTAGCAACTGTTTGTTTGTTGTCTGTTTTTGTTGACGTTCATTGTCTTCATTCTTAGTATTATTATTATTATTATTATTGGTATTATTTTTAGCCCAGAAACTGAGTTCAAATAAATGATGCAAAAGATCCGGTATACGAATTGTTGTTCAAAAGGTTTTATTTAGGTTATAGGTTTCCGATTTCTGGGAAATATTTTTTTTGAAAGGGTATACTCATTAATAATGGGAAAATAAGATAAATTTTTTAAAAACCGACTCCAAAAAAAAACCCAATTCCTTGTAAAAAAAATGTGTTATAAAGAAATGCGCTAAAAGTTAGTAGGTCGTTTATTTGGTCTTCCCATATTTAGACAAATAAAATCAGTTATAGAACTTCAAAGTCACTAAAAAGCGAGAAATAAACCTTATTTTGACAAAATGGAAACCCGACTTTAAAAATCAAATATTCTATAACAAAAACTGCACTGAAAAGTAAAAAATAATTGCATATTCTTGTGCCAAATTTTTAAATACATATGTACTATTATTGTTATTTTTGGAGGCGGTGTCAAAAAGTTATGTGAATTTCGTTATGCTGACACCGACTCCAAAAATAACAATAATTGTACATATGTATTTAAAAATTTTTTGCTTAGGTGAACTAAAATTGGCATAAGAATATGCAATTATTTTTTACTTTTTAGTGAAGTTTTTGTTATAGAATATTTGAAGTCGGGTTTCTATTTTGTCAATAGAAGGATTATATAAATTATATATCGTACATTACATTAACATTAGAAAAAAAAATAGTCTGACGAAGAGTTTTGTAAATATCTTAAATTAAAAAGATAAAAAATTCACGAAAATTTTCATCAAACCATCGAAATAATCGTCAAAACACGATTATTTATTATTTTTAGTAATTAAATAATTACATTAATCCGATTACCAGTGAAGTTGGATGAGTATCTAAATTTAAATCATTAATTTACAGATTAAAGTTTTTAATTTCTGTTAAAAAGAGTGTTTCTGTTTATTATGAACTCTACTGTTCGGTCAACCTTAATTGTTGTTTTATTTTCAAGAGAACATTTTTGTACTGTAGATACAAATTCAATTATCATATATTCGATTTTATAACACCTCTGTTACACCTCATAAAATAGTGTAAGATAAAAGTACTCGATGTTGAGATTACATTGATGTTAACGAATCGATGTATACAGAAACATTGATGTATAGTTTCGATGTATCACATCGAATAAAAACATCGATGTATTTTCTAAGAGGGTGTAGCGGTGTCTCTTCTTCATTAAATTATTATTATAATGTTCATCATTTTTATCTGTTGCATAACAACTATAACTTCCCTCTATTATCACGGTTGCTTTGAATGTTAACAACCATGGTAATTTACATATTAAAATAATAACATTTCATAAATCAAATCAATAAAGATCAATTATATCTTTTATATATATTTATTATTTATTTAAATAATAATTATTTAATATAACTAACATCTACCTTTACAAGGACATCCACCCTAGCATTGTGAATTAAAATCAGAGGGGGTTAGAAAACTTTCTTAGATAGATAGATAGATTGTAGAGGCTGCCCTGGACGGGCTACACTTCGACCATAAGGTCCATTGTGATGCCTAAGGATGTGAGGATGTGAGTGGAGTGGAACGAATTTCTGTGTATAGACTAGAAATTGGTAGGATATGCCGCTGCAACCGACTATGATAGGAACTATTCCGATATTCATCTGAAGTTCGTGAAGGAAACTGCCGAAAACATTCTCTAGCATAGCCGGTTACTTCGTTCTTGCCCATACGAGTCTATTAACCGCCCCTTTTTTTCTTCTTAATTGATTGATTGATTAATATCGGGGTAAAAACTATTGAACTTCGACCCTATGGTCTGTTGTGCTCCCCCTTCTACCTCAGTCTTTTTTAGCGAATTTCCTGAAAGGAAATAGAGCTATTGGTCTCGTACCGACATCAAAATTTTGCAAAAATTTCTTCAAATGTCCATCGATCCTACCTAGTAGTTGTCGAAAATCACCATCTGTAAAATTTATCTATATATATATATATATATATATATATATATATATATATACTATATATATATATATATATATATATATATATATATATATATGTCTGTAATCGCTCTAGCGGTCACAATTTTAATCTAATTAGAATGAAATTTCGTATTTGAGGCGCTTTTGGTATTCAAAAGGTCAAGTGGGTTAAATCGGGGAAGGGGAAAGAGGGGTTTAAAGGAAGGGAGAAACACAAAATTTGACGTATCTCCCTTAATATTTGAAAAATCAAAAAATTTATAAGAAGTAAAGTTGTAGGTACTAAGTTTTACTGCAATTTTGTTTCTAATCATTTTTTCTATTACACTAATATTTACAGAAATATTGACGGTTTAAGATTGAAAGTTAAATTCCTTAATATCTCTGTACACATTAAAGTTTGAGCAAAAATGATAAGGTGATGAATTATAGCAAATTTGATTTTATACAACTTTATTCCTTACGCATTTTTCGATTGTTCTAATATTAAGAGAGATATTTTATATTTTGTGTTTTCTTCTTTTTTATACCTCCCCCCATTCCCCTCGACGTATGTTAATAAAATTGGACTTGCAAATGCTAAAATCATATAAAATTATGACCACTAGAGAGTGATTTATGTATTCTATGGAAATTCGCTAAGTTGAAGCAGCTTCTGCGTAACTAATTTTTCTTCTTAATAATTGACAAACTGCCGCCGTCGGGATTCGAACCCATAACCTCCCAGTTTCCAAGTAGTCATACTGCGCAGATATAACGCCTTAGACCGTTCGGCCACTTGGACTGGTAAGGAAACTTTCTTACTAGGGTTGCAAGCCTCTACCACCCCACGTGTTGCCGTTTGCAGTTTGTTATAGAAAGTTGCAGTTTATTATGGAGTTTTAACAGAACAATAAATAATTATTGATTCAACCAAACAAACAGTTCAAGTTTTTCATAGCACTATTAATTATTACAAAATGTTTATTTATAAACCATATAATGTTGTTGAATATACTATGTTTTTTGTCCAATGTCTGAGATGTTCCCTCATATCTCAAAAACTGTACAAGCTAATTCAGAAAACTAACAAAGAAAACATCCAAGAGTTATTTTTAGCTGTCCTTTTAATGGTAAAACTGTGAAAGTTATCGAATAAACGATAAACAAAATTATTGGACTCATTAAAACAGCGTTCAATATTTTTCTTGAGACAAGGCGGAGTAAACACGAACATGGGATACTGCCAAATTCAATAATTATCGTTCTCTCTATGATTGGTACCTCTCTAGCGGTCACAGTTTTATTCCGATTAGAATGATATTTGGTATTTGAGGCGCTGTTGGTATTCTAAAGGTCAAGTTCGTTAGTGGGTAAATTCGGACATGGGAAAAAGGGGGTTTAGTGGAAGGGGACAACACAAAATTTGGTATATCTCCCTTAATATTTGAAAAATCGAAAAATTTATCAGGTGTTAAGTTGTAGGTACTAAGTTTTACTGTAATTTTGTTTCTTATCATTTTTCTGTTACACTAATATTTACAGAAATATTTACAATTAAAGACTGAAAGTTAAAATTCTAAATATCTGTGTTCACATTAGAGTTTGAGAAAAATGATCTGGTAATGAATTGTAGCAAACTTAATTTTCTACAACTTTACTTCTTATATATTTTTCGATTATTCTAATATATTTTGTGTTTTTGTCTATCTTTATGCCCCCCCCCCCTTTCCCCCTGACCAATGGCATTTATTAATAAAATTGACCTTGAAAAGACTAATATGATATCAGATACGACATTTCATTTTGATCAGACAAAAATTGTCTGACCGATAGAGAGTGATTTATGTATTCTAAGGAAATTCGCTAAGTTGAAGCAGCTCCTGCGTAACGAATTTTTTTTAAATGTTTTTGAACAAAGAAAGTGCAAAAGGATTTGATAGACAAAACGATCTTTCAATAAGGACGCTCAATTTTAAATGTAAATAAAACAAGTTGTGTGTGGAATATCCACTCAATTGTTTTTATTTCAAAGAATATTTGGCGGTGTAAAGTGTGAAATAACGCCATTCAAATATCCGCCGCGATTTTGCTTGGTGGCATGTATTCGAAAGATTCAATTTTCGATGATTTTATCACATAAATCTGGCTGAATTTGGTGGATGACGTTATACTTACTTTGAAGTACCCGAAGGATATAAGATAGTCCCAAAGGAAGAAGTCTTAAGTCGTTAAATTGCACGATCTCGGTGACCAGTTCATGTCGCCACCATTTTCAACGGACTGTTTAGGTTTGGTAAATAGAATAAAATGATTTTAATTGCTAAAATATTAAAAAATAAATTTAAATAAAACAATTAAAAACACTGAGTTATTACAATATTAATAAGCATATTAATATCAATATTTATGAGAATATAACCTGTTTGAAGTTTAATGATCAATATTAAAATTATTGTTATGATTATAAACGTACACTCCCGTTCAAAACAAAATGAACAGACCTGAACCAAATCAGTCTCTCACAATTTTGATTATTCTTGTAGTAACAGATGCAACATTTTATTTAATTTTTATACGTAAGAGTAAGATATAACACTTTACATGTATTAACATTACATATATTTTTTTAAATTCTCACTCTGTCACTGACACCACCGTATATACAAATAAAAAATATAAATTCAGTTTATATTTCCATTTCTTTTTTACACACTTAAAAAATATACTACTTATCTTTGTTTATAAATAAATAAAATTATACATTATTCAGAGAGTTACAAAAATGAGGAGTTTTAAGAAATGTAAGAAAATTAACATTTCAGGTATGTTCATTTTTTTTTGAACGGGAGTGTATTTCATACAATTTGAAAACAAAATTATTGGAAATATGAAAATTGTTGGGATTTTTCATTTTAAAGAATTAGACATTTTACCGTGGAACTCCCAAGTTATAGTCAACGGATTTGGATAACTATTTTTGATGTATTTCTCAAGTATTTAAAACTTTCAAATTACCACTTTTACCCAACATCAAAATGGGACGGATGAACGGGAAAACACAATCAAGATTTATCAAAATCTAAAAAACAGATTTATAACAAACATTGTAAAAATAAATGTCAGAAGAACCAAATTTTCGCACATACAAATTTTTCATATCCCAGCAAAACCAAAAGTGTTTACCATCCAAAGTTGTGACATCTATGAGAGAACCAAGTTTTTTAACAAAAATGATTCTTATATATTAATGGGGAAAATGCATGCAAATTTTTTTTCACATTTATTTTCAGAATATGAAAATACTGTTAATACTGTAATAATATTTAAAAACGAAATTAAAATGCGACAAATATCACGGAAGCTATAAGCTTTTAAAGATTATTATCTGTCTCTTTCTTGTAAAAATACTAAAAACGGAGTTTTACGTGTATTTTAAATGATGAAAGTGTAATATGACGTCACATAACATATCAAGAGTCACATAACATTTCAATCATTGATATCTCGCTTATATTTAAAGTTATTTAAAAAGTAATTTTACCTTGATATTTGTCAAGTAAACATGCTTCAATTCGAGAGAAAAAAAATTTTCATGCATATTCCCTATTGGGAATTAGTGAATAAATTAGTTGTTTAAGTTTTTTTTTTTTTTTTTGAAAAAAAACTTTGAAAAACTTGGGAAATTTATGATGGAAAGACTCAGCATAGAACAAAGAACCAAAGTTGTTCAATTTTATTTTGAATGTCAGCATTCGATTATTCAGACACAATGATCATATCGAAATTTCTTTCATGTTCCGACAATTTACCGATTGGTTCTACGTTTTCGGCAACATGGAGCTGTCTGTGATCTTCCGCGTACTGGAAGACCTCGTGCAGTTCGAAATGATGTGAACATTGCTCGGGTGCAAGCAAGTGTTGAGGAAAACCCAGAAACTTCCACCAGTTCTCAGCAGTTGGTGATGTCTAGGCGCTCTTTGCACAGAATTTTACATACATTACATCTTTTCCCATATAAGATTCAATTGGTTCACGAGCTAAAACCAAATGATGCTCAAATACGCATTCATTAAATAAATCATGACATTACTTATGCGCCACTCTTAACCAGTCTAAGAGGTCGCGTGGTTTAAGGCGTTATGTCTGCGCAGTATGCCTACTTGGAAACTGGGAGGTTATGGGTTCGAATCCCGACGTCGGCAGTTTGTCAATTATTAAGAAAAAAACGGGCGGTTAATTGACTAAACTGTATGGACAAGAACGAAGTAACCGGCTATGCTTGAGATGGTTTTTTACTGTTTCCTTCACGAACTCCAAATGAATATCGGCATAGTTCCTATCATAGTCTGCTGCAGCCGCATATCCTTCCAATTTCTAGTCTATACACATGACTTCCTTCCACTCCACTCACATCCTTACATCCTTAGGCATCACAATGGGCCTTAAGTACAGAATAGACGCATAACATTGTTTCAGCAACATTGAACTCCGCCTATAAAATATTTTCAGTACAGACGTTGCAACCAAAGTTTGGGAACATAAAATTTAATTTAATTATTTTATGACGCTAGTCATAAAAATTCAATCATTTCTCATCTTGTCCCTATCTCATTTAATTTATATAGTCTATTTATATGCATGTATCTCTAGTAAAAACTAGTCTTGGGATAATATCTATATTCTATCTATACAAATAATAAAATATATATATACAGTGTGTCTACTTAAGTTGGCTCCGTATGGAAAACTTTTTTGTTATAAGGTTTACGAAAAAAAATTATTCTTTATAAAAATCTCTGCATTCGAAAATATTAATATTCAGCTATTCACTTTTGACATCAAATGTATAGGGTGTCTAAAAATTGAAAAAGTTCGATAGGAATGTGTTGACCACTTCAATTTTAAATTAAATTTTGTATATTTTTGTTCTAAATGTAGACCATATAGAACAGATTATACGGGAAACGGTTCAAGAAATCACTACCGAGATATGTAGGAGTGGATTTAAAGATTTTGTAAAAGAACAATTACATCTATGGAACGCGAAGGTGGGTACGTTGAGGCAAAAACGAACTGAAGATAACTGTTGTTACTTACGTCAGCAATAATAATTGTATTTGTAATGTAATGTATGAAGTGGGAAAAAAAATTCCTATCGAACTATTTCAATTTCTGTTCACCCTGTACATTCGATGTCAAAAGTAAATAGCTTCATGTTAATATTTTCAAAAGCAGAGATTTTTATAAAGGATAACTTTTTTTCGTAAACCTCATAATAAAAAAGTTTTCCATATGGAGCCAACTTAAGTAGACACACTGTATATATTATATATAATGTAAATTGTAACCAATATAGATAATAAAACATATTAAAATATTAGGAAACCATAACATTTCAGATAGTATGGCCAATTTGTATATGAACATTTAACTCCTCCTACAAAATATCAAATAATTTTTATTTTTTACAGCAACCGTTCAAGGACATGTTTTTTGTTGCTGCAACCACTATACACACACAGCAACATCCTTGGTTGCTGCACTGCTGCACAATGTTGCTGTTCAATGTTGCACGTTTGTAGGCCCTATTATGGTCGAAGTGAAGCCCGTCCAATATATATATATATATATATATATATATATATATATATATATATATATATATATATATATATATATATATATGCGCCACTGTTTAGTTCCATCGAGCGTGCCCTGGTACACATGACACACACTGTAAGTTGTATGAATGGCTGCATGTACTTTATACTTATTATAAAGAAGTGAAGTGGTTTCCATAATGTCATTTGATTCTATTTGGTGGGTTGATGTTGGTTTTTGGATGACCTAACCGAATATTTTCAAACTTTATGTGTTATTATTTATTTTATGATCGTTATAGCGTTATTGTTGTTGCATGTAGAACAAGTAGAGTGATTTTCTTTACTGCATTTTGGCAATTTTCCAAATGTTACGATGAACTATTTTTATTATATAATATATACACTCCCGTTCATAAAAATTGAACCAGTTAAAACATTCTAAGTGATACTGTATGTAATTATATACATATTATATTAAGTAATATATACCCTTAGAATGTGACATACTGGTTCAACTTTTATGAACGGAAGTGTACATATTATATATATATATACAGGGTGTGTACAGATTGTAATCCGGAAAATTGAATAGGCGAAAGATCTCCCAAAAAATCAGAAGAAAAGTTCATATGAACTTGGATGTTTCATTTCTGAGGTTGTTAAAGTTAATTTAAAAAAAATTTTTTGTCAAATGTCTCAAAAACTACTTAGATAATTTCGATTACACTTGGCATGTTTTTAGTAATAAGTAAGTGGCTTAGTTTGATGTAATTGGATTGAACCTGTACTTAGATTGAAAAAAGAATTTTTTTATTCAATTTAAAAAAATTCGTTACGCAGGGAACTTTCGCTTAACTTTCGTTAAGCGAATTTCCTAAGTATACATCAATTACTCTCTAGCAGCCACAATTATAGTCTAATCAAACTGAAATGTCTAATCAAAATGAATACCATTTTTTTTTCAATTATTCCCAAATATCGAGAACAGTCAGATCTGTTTTTTTTTTGCGAATTTCTGGAACTTTCAGCTTATTTGGAAATTTTCCGTGAATGGAGAAACACTGATTTATTACGAACGGATTTTCAATGAAAAAACTCCAATTTTTATTATCACAGTTACTAGAACCTTATAAAGAGCCATTTGTTGATGGCTTAGGAGTTTGTTTATAATTATCTGTATGGTATTTCCAAACTATTATTCGATATTTAATTAAATACTGATATGAAAAAATTAACTCGTCAAACAGGAATCGAACCTCGGGCCTCTGGATATCTAGTCCAGCATACTTACTGCTACACCAATGTCGATTTTGACGTAACAGCCAACAATTATTCGATTGTCCAGAACTACACGAAATTCACAATAGTAAAATAAATCCTCAGAAATCAGCTGAATGTTTTTGAGAATTTATCACTATGGCGTTTTTGGGAAAAGCGTTATGTAAGTTGGAGAAATTGAACATGCATCTTCATAAACATGGTCAAAAAAATGCACGATTCCGACTGTTTTTCCTTCGAACTCTCTCAATATAGTCACCGGTTGTTCTGAAATTCGGCACATATTTTCCTCAATTCCTTAGAAATATTTTTCGTTAATACTTTGGGAGAATGACCATCGGGTTGTTGTTTTTTGACAAAATATGCGTAAAAAAAGTGCATTTTTTCATATCCGCAGCATAAGGTTAGTTTTTATGGTTCAGTTGGCATCCTGAGTACCGGCGCGCTGTTTGAAAGTCGTTTGAAATTATATACTAGTATATGTATGATGACTAGTATATGTATGACATGTTATGTGACGAATGCGAACACTGACGATAACGGACAGCTGTTTTCAACAACGCGTAAGAGTACCCAAATATTTTTTTTACATTTGTAATTTTTTATATAGTTCTTTTCGCCCGGATACCCGTTAAGCTGATTTAGTTTGGGAATACCATAAGCTAATGAATACATTATCACAGAATATAAATAAATTATTGTTTCTTTCGGTTTCTTAACAAACCGATCGACATTTTAAGAGAATAAATCACTTGTTATAATTAGTTTAAGTTATATATCTATATAACATATATATATATATATATATATATATATATATATATATATATATATATATATATATATATGTATATATATAAATAATATGTTATTATGAACACAAGAATGTTTTACATGAAAATATCAACTTAATTACAATAATTGAATAAGCATATAATTAGCGATTAACAATAAATTAATTGCTTTAATCAAAATAAAATATTATATATATATATATATATATATATATATATATATAGAGGAACCCGGGGCAGAACGGTATATGAAGTTGAAAATATGAGGTTTATTAAGCAAGCTGAAAATTTTCCTATGAACACATTATAATGTTAGAATCACAAAAATACAATCATATAGTAAGAAAATAAAAGAACAATATTTTTTTTTTTTTTTAAATAGAAAATTGTATCATTTGCCCCGTTCTGCCCCGGGCATGGGGCAGTAGAATAGAATATACTACCGAAATGGAATTTGGACAAACATCGTATTGTTGACGCTTAAGTATACACAAATAAATATATACGAATAATAACTTCGACAGAAGTAATACTGTCAAAATAGAAAAAAATAAGAATGGTATGAAACAGTTGGCTGTTGCGTCACAATCGTCTTTGGTGTAGCGGTTAGCATACTGGACTAGCTTTCCAGAGGCCCGAGGTTCGATTCCCGGTTGTCGAGTTAATTTTTTCATATCTGTATCTAATATTGGAATAATATAAAACTATTAAAATATTTTTGAATTGACAAATTATAGAAATTATTTAACACATAGGTATACAAAATATAACATTCTATGAACGAAAATATAAAAATATTTTTGAATTGACAAATTATACAAATTATTTAACACATAGATATACAAAATATAACATTTTTGAAATGAAACTATAAAAATATTTTTGAATTGACAGATTATTCAATTTTTTTTTTTAGTTTTTGAGTATAATTAACTTAGTGTTAGCGTGTAAATAGTTATAACTTGCAAACATATGTATTATTCAAAATGTTGTTTTAGGTGTTTATTGATAATTTATTGTTAACACCTGAATATTATAATCGTATTAATAATGAATTATGTTATGAATAGTAAATCTAAGCATTAGTTAATACTTTTATTTAGTTTTTATAAACAAAATAAATAAAAAATAATTAATTAGATATTACTTTGATACAAGATGTCCAAAAAAAAATAATAATAATGGCATGTAGGAGTTATATAGACTAAGTTTTTACATAGACTATTTTTTATTGAACAGTTTGTGCACAGTTTTAGGATTGTCATATACAGGGTGTCTCTTAAAATATGCCATATACTATGGCTTAAAACAAGACGATTGAGCTCAAGAGCTGTACGCTCTTGCAGTTTATAAATCATAAACTGACTATAACAAATTAACCCCCACCCACCCAGCTTTATCATTGGCATGTTTATTGTATCCAGTGTCATCAAATTCCCATGACTTTATACCCTCTACTAAGAAAAAATAATTAAATCAGGTATATAATTGTTTATTAGTTCTTCGATATGAATACTTCTGGCAAATTATTCGGAATATATAGAAATTGTATACAAGTGGTTTAGAATTGTCAAGCGGTAAACGTAAAAGATCAAAAGATTTATATTTTATTCTTACACAAATATATTAAAAAGGTACATTTTATGCCCAAAATTCCAGAGTATTCAATGTATTGTTTACAAACAATACTATTGTATGTATTGTATAAATGTATAGTCAATAGTGTTTACTTTGTATAATTATAATAGATAGTGACCATAAACAAGGGTTGTTATTATTATATTTTATTAATATATTTTTTTCAGAAAATGTTTTAATAAAATATAATAATACCAACCCTTGTTTATGGTCACTATCTATTATAATCTATCTATTATATTAATTGGTAGGCTACCCTGTAATTATTCTATCTCTGTTCTTACTTCTCACTCAGAGCTTGTAAATTCAAACCCTGCCCACCTATGGTATATTCTATACTACGTTTTTTCATACTCACCCTATAGAAAAGCATTAATTTATAATTCAAAAAAAATGTTTGTCATTTAATTAACATATTTAACAATCGTAATAATCATAATAATTATTATTATTATTATAAATAATAATGAGTTAATATGTGCATTTAAAATATTTATTAAAATGTTATTTAATATAATTGTATTTAAAGTAACATAATATGTTATAAATAAATATTTACAAATATAAAATTATTATAAATTATAAATTATAAACAATTAATACCATCCTACACACATCATACTGTGTTACTTGATCATACTGTGTACTGGATTCACTGACTCATACTAAATTAAATTATAAATTCACCCCAATACCTAGATCAGTTTTTGTATTTAAATAAGTATTTCGACTACAAAGTTATCATCATCATTATAAATTAGCTAGTCGTAATTTACACTTTGACAATTAGAAATAGATAGAAAAAAATTCATTACGCAGGAGCTGCTACAACTTAGCAAATTTCCTTAGAATACATAAATCACTCTCTAGCGGTCACAATTTTAGTCTGATCAAAATCAAATGTCGTATATGATTTTAGTATTTGCAAGTCCAATTTTATTAATAAATGACATACGTCAAGGGGAATGGCCGCGAATGTGGTGGTATAAAGAAAGAAGAAAACCCAAAGTATAAAATATCTCTCTTAATATTAGAACAATCGAAAAATTGAAATAACTCCGAAAAAAGAGATCAATAGACAAAAATTAAACTAAATTAAAAATTAAAAATTAAAAAATATAAATTAAAATATAAATTAAAATATAATAAAATTTATTGAACTTACTCTTGTTAAAATTACTTTCATACAATTTACTTTTGTTAACATCAGTCTTATTAAAATTACTCTTATATTGTCTCAGGATATGTTATTCCTTGCTAATTTGGTGACAGTTTCACCAAATTCAGCAAATTAGCAACGAATATCCTAAGACAATATAAGAGTAATATTAATAAGAGTAGGGTTAACAAGAGTAAATTGAATGAAAGTAATTTTAACAAGAGTAATTTCAATAAAATTTATTTTATTTTAATTTGTATTTTTTTATTTAGTTTAATTTTTGTCTATTGATCTCTATAAATAATATTAAAGAGAACTCTAGGATTTTTCGAAATAAATTTCGATTTTTGCCCCAATTTCCTAGTTCAAAATTTTTTTGTATTTTATAAATACGTATTTCGACTACAAAGTAGTCATCATCTTGAAATTTAAAACATCCGAAATTTAAAAATAAATTATTTCTGCTATTGTATAAAGCTCGTGCTTGGACGAAGGAACTATTTTTGGTATAATTTGCACCACGTATTGCCCTGTAAAATTAGTTGTGATAAAAAAAATCCTACGTTCAAACACTAGCCAATCTTATCTTGGAGAAGTGTGCAAAATTTGAACAAGATCTAATCATTATCTTTTGAGAAATCATGTAAACCGCCTTCAAAAATAGAGTTTTGAGAAAAACGTGATTAAAGACAGACAAACAATAGTTAAGCTGCTGTCTCAATATACTTCTCAAGGCTCTATCTCCCAAAGTTTCACTCTAATTGACTTGAAACTTTGGGAGAATATTCTAGACATATTGTACTAATTAAAAAAAGTAGATAGTACAGGGTGGTGCATAAGTAACGTTATGATTTATATAATGAATAACTTTTATCTTTCTAATTTTATTTAACGTTGGCATTTATTCAAATTTAGATTACAGTTTGGAAATATGTTCAAATTATGTTTTGAAGATAATATCTTTCAAATGGTGCCTATTGTTTGCTTCGATCTGACGTGCTCTTTCCAGAGCATTTTCCATAACTTGACTTAGTATGCAATTCAGCTAATCCATCGGAAATGGTTTCTATACATTTGGAAAAAATGATCAATGTTCGACAATTTTTAACATTTGAAAGATTCCTATCGCAGGCCAGTTATTTTGGCCGGCATTTTGGAATAATTAATAATATCAATCAATCCTTAACGGGATAAAAAAGGGAGACAGCGTTACCGGTTTTTATTTTAAGTTAGAGGTACGACAATTGCAACATAAGTTATACACCATAAAACACGTGTTTCTGCGTTTCTGGAAAATGTACTCAGAAAAAGGTGAAGGTTTATATGCTAGTCCATTTTTTGAAAGTTAAAGACTGTTAACTGTTAAAGTTAACTGGGAAAAAGTACCGCGACAAGAGCTCGGGAAAGTACTGCTTCGGAGTGCAACAAAGAGGTTATCTCTCGATGCACTGAAGCTGAACAAGATACAACTGCGAAGGGTTACCGGATTCACTACCGGACATTATCCCTAATGGAAGCATCTACACATAATGGGACTCCATAACGGGTCCATTGTGTGCAGATTGTGTGGCGAGGAGGAAGAAACATCCAACCACATAATCTTTGACTGCGAACCTCTAGGTTACAGCAGATTCAGGATATTTGGGGCATCTCACCCCGAATATATGACCATTCAGGAAGACCTGATAAGCAAGCTCCTTGCTATTGCTAACATATGGGAGAAACGAATCTCGTCGGACCGAAAAAGAAGGGGGAGCACAATGGACTATATGGTCGAAGCGCAATAGTTTTAGACTCCAATATTAAATCAATCCCAATAATAAATAAAGAAATACATGTAACAGCTTTTTTAGAAAATCAGTCCTTGCCTCTCTAGTTCTTTCGGAATTGACCTAGATATTTTGGTAGTCGTTGAGTGAATAATTGCTTTACAAGTAATTAATTTGTATGTAGTACTGGATTTCGGGGGTTCCGAAGAAATTAAAAAGTAGTAATGTGACTTGTTAGACGACAGTATTGGCGTGTCCCAAAAATGATTAGCATTGTCAGTGATAATGATAATAATTTTGTTGTCATTTCTCCGAATGACTTGAATTATTATTATTTTTTTCATGTTAATTTACATTTACGTATAATTACATCTAAATTAAAATTAATTTACATAATAAATACTAACTTAATGATATTAATTAACACTTATTACAAAGAAAGAAAAAAAAAAACAACCGTACTTGAATCGTTTTTATTTGGAATCGTTTGAATATTTTATTTTTATTTAGAAAACCGCAATAAAAAATAATTAATTCATTCGTTGAAATAATTTAATTAATTTTTGTTTATTTTATATACAGAGTGATCATAGTTTTATGCTCCATACAATTGTTTTCTTAAACGACGGAAAATTTTGGAAAATAAAAAACGTATGTACTTTTATTTTCAGCGATTTACCCCATTTGTTAAATCATAAAAGGTGGCGTATAAGTAACGTTATAATTTATTTAATGAATGCGTATTTGTGGATCATTTTCTTTTAACTCGTGAACCAACTGAATCCTTGATGGGAAAAGGTGTAACGTATGTTAAATTATTTGCAAAGACCGTCTAGACCTCACCAACTGCTGGGAACGTTGCCTGGTGGAAGTTTCGAGGTTTTCCTCAACACTTGCTTGCATCCCAGCAATGTTCACATCATTTCGAACTGGACGAGGTTTTCCAGCACGCGGCCGATCACAGCCAGCCCCATGTTGCCGAAAACGCTGAACCAATCGGTGAATTGTCGGAACATGAAAGATATTTCGATATGATCTTTGTGTCTGATTAATCGAATGCTGACTTTCAAAATAATTGAACAACTCTGGTTCTTTGTTCTATGCCGAATCTTTCCATCATAAATTTCGCAAGTTTTTCAAAGTTAATTCTGAAAAAAAATACGTAAACAAAAAATTTATTCACTAATTAAATCATCAATGATGTAGATAGTGTTTGGTGAAATATCCTGGGGCACTATATCAGGCTTTGTAGCAGAAAGCTGCCTGTTAGTTGGAAACGAGAAATTGTAAAATATGATACATTTCTCGTTTTTGACAACAGGCTCGATTTCTCCGTGAGTATATGGTAGGATTGGCGTACGGTCCACTTCATACTTGTGTCTCAAGAAGTAGTGCAGCACACGCAGGGCAGCGTTATGACAATGAATGTAGGTGGTCGAGGCATAAGATGGACATGCCGAAATGAGGTGCATCAGCGTGTCCGACTGAGATTTGCACGCTCTGCACTGAATACTTGAAACTTCCACCTTCCACAGGTACCTCTAGTGTGTAAGTGTAGCTATCTTGGGTAGCGATGATAAAGCCTTCTGTTTTGGACTTGAGTCCAGCTGATCGGAGAAAAGAGACACCACAGGAGTCTTGATGGCGGTATAACATACCCTGATGGTCCCGAGATCGATGATCTTGAAAGTGGAAGCTGATTTCAGCTCGTTTAACAGCAGAACAAAGTCGCGATTGATGAAAAAGGACCAAATTATCATCTTGATCACGATTGGTCGAATCAAATACTAGACCCAATTTTGAAGCTGCATGTCGTGCTGCAGACAACCAGAATGCTCCTTTACCTTGAAACTCGTGGACCTGCACGAGTGTCATCAATGGATCAAAACTATTGGACACGATATATCTCACACTAATCTGGCACGTGGAGATTTGACGGACAGGAGACCCCTACCCCCTTGCTGACGTGGGAGGTAATTACGAGGTACTGAGAAGCGCAGGCTCAAACTGCGATAAATATTCATAAGTTTGCGAGTGTCTATATCAAGTTCCTTAAGCTTCTCTATAGTCCACTTGATGGAAACAAAAGAATAGAGGATGGATAGGACAAGCATATTAGTAGCACGGATCATATGTATCCCAGATAATTCGGATTCCCAAATTTGTCTGAGACGCTGCCTCTAACTGCCACGAAGAACTTTCTTAACAGTGGACACACTGCGAATGTTCACGAATGTGCACGTGACCTTTCTTACAATGTATGACGTATCTATTATTATTATTAATATTGTGATTATTATTATTAGTAGGTATTATTAAAACTATTATTTTATAAAAATTTTAAAATGTTAAAGTTATTTCTTTTATACCGCGACTCAAAATAAATAACAAAAATAAATAATATGATTTATTTTCATCTGATTAAATTTATTTTCTTGCAAACTTAAATAAATCATATTTATTCAAGCTTATTAACAATAACAACTTTTTATATTTCCCGCTCTTCTCACAAAACATAACACAAACATTGGTCACCTGTCATAATCAGCATAATATTATAAAATGGCGTATATTTATTATTATTATTATTATATATATATATATATATAGGGTGTCCTGTAAGTCCCGACTTTGAAACGAAAAGTTCCGAGACATTTTTTTATTAGACGCACCGTTAATTAATTATTTATTAATTAAGGAGTGAGTCTAGGTTGAAACCAGAATTGCAAAAAGTACATTTTTTTAGTAATTCATTTTATATTTAATTATCCATTTTTGGAAAATGGTTAAATTTTTCAAATTATTAATTCCTTGAAAAGAGCATTAATTAAATTTTTTTATTTTTTGAAAAATGTAATAAATAAATTGTTTTAATAATAAATTTAAAAAAAAACAAGTAATGTAACAACTAACTGAGTTAATTGTTTGAATACCCAGTATATACTGAGTTGTATATACTTAGTATTGTTAATATTTCTGCCTATCCAATGTTTATAAATTATGAATTATCAAAAAATCAGCACTGTTGCTGGTTTCGTTCAGAAGATATTTCGGGGTCAAATTATCTATGATATTTCCTGTAGTAATAGCACTGTAAGTGAGAATGCCAAATGTCCCTTAAACTCGGCCTTGCGCTCTACCGTGCTCTAGATTTGTAAATGTTTGTTTTGTATTAATAATTAATATTGACACAGTAAAAATGTTCATGCATTTAAAAAATTTGATATTAATGTTCTTGCGATTTTTATATATTTAAATATTGAGTTATATAATTGAGTTATACAACGCGACCGTCTGTTAACGCAAAGCGTTGGTCATCGCGAGCCTTTAGGCGACGCGAAAAGGTAGTCAACGCGAAGATTTAGAAAATTAACGGAAAGCGTTGGTAAACGTAAAGCGTTGGTAAACGGAAGAGTTGGTCAATGAGAAGCGTTAGTTATCCAAAGCGGAGCGTCAAAGATTCGCGAAGGGTGATTTCACGCGAATCGTTAACCAACGAGAAACGTAAGCTTAATTGAACCATAAGTAAGCCAACGCGAAGCGTTGGTTAAAGAGAAGCGTTAGTTAGTCAAAGCGAAGCGCCGGAGAGTTGCTTTGGTGATTCGCGAAGCGTGATTTTACGCAAATCGTAAAATTATCGTTGGTAAACGATAAGCGTTAACCCACGCGAAACGTAAGCTTAAGTAAACCGTAAGTCATCTAAGCGTTGGTCAGCGAAGCGTTGGTCATGAGAAGCGTTAGTGAATAGAAAGCGTAAGGTAAACGCGAAGCGTTAGTTAATCAACGCGAAGCGTTTGTTAATCAACACAAAGCATTAGTTAATCATCACGAAGCGTTAGTTTATCAACGCGAAGCGTTAGTTAATCAACGCGAAGCGTAAGATAAACAACGCGAAGCGTTAGTTAATAAGCGCGAAGCGTTAGTTAGTCAACGCGAAGCGTTGGATTATCAACGCGAAGCGTTAGTTAATCAACGCGAAGCGTTAGTTATCAACGCGAAGCGTTAGTAAATCAACGCGAAGCGTTAGATAAACAACGCGAAGCGTTAGTTAGTCAACGCGAAGCGTTAGTAAGTCAACGCGAAGCGTTAGTTAGTCAACGCGAAGCGTTAGTTAGTCAACGCGAATCGTTGGATAATCAACGCGAAGCGTTTGTTAATCAACACGAAGAGTTAGTTAATCAACGCGAAGCGTTAGTTAATCAACGTGAAGCGTTAGTTTATCAACGCGAAGCGTTAGTTAATCAACGCGAAGCGTTAGTTAATCAGCGCGAAGCGTTAGTTAATCAACGCGAAGCGTTAGTTTATCAACGCGAAGCCTTAGTCAATCAACGCGAAGCGTTAGTCAACGCGAAGCGTTAGTTAATCAACTCGAACCGTTGGATAATCAACGCGAAGCGTTAGTAAATCAACGTGAAGCGTTAGTTAGTCAACTTGAAGCGTTAGTTAATCAAAGCGAAGCGTTAGTTAATCAACGCGAAGCGTTAGTAAATCAACGCGAAGCGTTAGATAAACAACGCGAAGCGTTAGTTAGTCAACGCGAAGCGTTAGTTAGTCGACGCGAATCGTTGGATAATCAACGCGAAGCGTTTGTTAATCAACACGAAGCGTTAGTTAATCAACGCGAAGCGTTAGTTAATCAACGTGAAGCGTCAGTTTATCAACGCGAAGCGTTAGTTAATCAACGCGAAGCGTTAGTTAATCAGCGCGAAGCGTTAGTTAATCAACGCGAAGCGTTAGTTTATCAACGCGAAGCCTTAGTCAATCAACGCGAAGCGTTAGTCAACGCGAAGCCTTAGTTAATCAACGCGAACCGTTGGATAATCAACGCGAAGCGTTAGTTAATCAACGCGAAGCATTAGTTAATCAACGTGAAGCGCTAATTAATCAACGCGAAGCGTTTGTTAATCAACGCGAAGCGTTAGTAAATCAACGCGAAGGACAAGATAAACAACGCGAAGCGTTAGTTAATCAACGCGAAGCGTTAGTTAGTCAACGCGAAGCGTTGGATAATCAACGCGAAGCGTTAGTGCATCAACGCGAAGCGTTAGTTAATCAACGTGAAGCGTTAGTTAATCAACGCGAAGGGTTAGTTAATCAACGCGAAGCGTTAGTTAGTCAACGCGAAGCGTTAGTTAATCAACGCGAAGCGTTAGTTAATCAACGCGAAGCGTTAGTAAATCAACGCGAAGCGTTAGTAAATCAACGCGAAGCGTTAGATAAACAACGCGAAGCGTAAGTTAGTCAACGCGAAGCGTTAGTTAGTCAACGCGAAGCGTTGGATAATCAACGCGAAGCGTTAGTTAATCAACACGAAGCGTTAGTTAATCAACACGAAGCGTTAGTTAAATAACACGAAGCGTTAGTTAATCAACGCGAAGCGTTAGTTAATAAACGTGAAGCGTTAGTTTATCAACGCGAAGCGTTAGTTAATCAACGCGAAGCGTTAGTTTATCAGCGCGAAGCGTTAGTTAATCAACGCGAAGCGTTGGTTAATCAACGCGAAGCGTTTGTTTATCAACGCGAAGCCTTAGTCAATCAACGCGAAGCGTTAGTCAGCGCACAACGTTAGTTAATCAACGCGAACCGTTGGATAATCAACGCGAAGCGTAGTTAATCAACGCGAAGCGTTAGTTAATCAACGCGAAGCGTTAGTAAATCAACGCGAAGCGTATGATAAACAACGCGAAGCGTTAGTTAATCAACGCGAAGCGTTAGTTAGTCAACGCGAAGCGTTGGATAATGAACGCGAAGCGTTAGTTAATCAACGCGAAGTGTTAGTTAATCAACGTGAAGCGTTAGTTAATCAACGCGAAGCGTTAATTAGTCAACGCGAAGCGTTAGTTAATCAACGCGAAGCGTTTGTTTAACAACGCGATGCGTTAGTTAATCAACGCGAAGCGTTAGTTAATCAACGCCAAGCGATAGTTAATCATTGCGAAACGTTAGTTAATCAACGCGAAGCGTTAGTTAATCAACGCCAAGCGATTGTTAATCAATGCGAAACTTCATTTTATCAACGCAAAGCGTTTGTAAACGCAAAGCGAAATGTAAGCTAAAGCAAACCGTAAATCACCCAACGCGAAGTGTAGCTTAATGAGAAGTGTAAGTCAAAAGGAAGCGTAAGGTCAACGCGAAGCGTTAGTAAACGCCAACTGTTAGCAAAGCTTTTACTAACGCGGAACGTTAGCTGCAGCGAACCATAAGTCAGCCAACGCGAGGCGTTGGTCAATAAGAAGCGTTAGTTATGCAAAGCGAAGCTTCATTGGTACGCGAAGCGTTATGCCAAGCGAATAATTAACCAACGCAAAGCGTTAACCAACGCGAAACGTAAGCTTAATGTTAACTTTAATGAAACGTAAGTCAGCGAAGCGTTGGTCAATGAGAAGCGTCAGTCAATAGGAAGCGTCAGATCAACGCAAAGCGTTTGTTAATCAACGCAAACCGTAAGTCAGCCAACGTGAAGCGTTGGTCGATGAGAACCGTTAGTCAATAGTAAGTGTTAGGTTACCGCGAAACTTTAGTAAACGCAATGCGTTTACTAATGCGAAACGTAAGCTAAAGCGAACCGTTAGTGAGCCAATAAGAACCGTAAATCAGTAAGAATTGTTCGGTCAAGGCTTTGCGTTTATCAACACGAAACGTAAGCTACAGCGAACCGTATTCAAAGCGAAGCGTCAATGAGAAGTGTAAGGTCCACACGAAGCGTTATATTATATATATATATATATATATATATATATATATATATATATATATATATATATATATATATATATATATGTAAATATATGTATATATATATATATATATATTTAAATATATATATATATATATATATATATATATATATATATATATATATATATATACATTATATATAGATAATTTTTGATAGGATCGATGGACCTTTGAATAAACTATTTGCAAAATTTTGTACAAAAAAACTTATATACACACCTGGTTGAAAAAACTGAAATAAACATAAAAACAATACTATTTGATGTATGTTATGTTTGTACATGTGAGGACAAATTTTGAGAAAACTATTGAGTTTATGAAAAATTTTTGCAAACAAAAGTTCTTTATTTTAAAGAGAAGAAAATTTTTTGTCAATAAAATTTTTGTTTACCTCTTACGGTTTCAAAGATATATTTTTTCCACCCTGGCGGGGGGAATTACTTTCCGATTTTGCCCATTAACGAATTTGACCTTAATTTTTTGGTCTAGAACGCATACAAAAATTTTCAGCTCGTTATCTCTTCTCGTTTTTGAGTTATCGACTTCACAGACAGACAGATGGCCGAATTAGGCCATTTTATGAATATCTTTGTAAAGCATTTTTGTCAAGGATTAATATTTTCAAGCATTACAAAGTCGTAACTAAACTTAATATACCTTGTATATTTACAAATATACTGGGTACAAAAATAGTATGTATGGTTGTTATGTATACCTACGGGTCCATGGAGACCATGCCTTCATTCGCCTATCAATTATATTTCTCATTGTTTTCAAATTTGAGGACAAATTTTGAGAAAACTATTGAGTTTATGAAAAAGTTTTTCAAACAAAAGTTGTTTATTTTAAAGAGAAGATGTTTTTTTGTCAACAAATTTTTTTTCTATCTGTTACGGTTTCAAAGATGTGTAATTCCCCCCTCTTATGCACAAATTTGTGCACAAATTTGCTCTTTGTGCACAAATTATGAGAAAACTATTGAGTTTATGGAAAAACATTTCAAGCAAAAGTTGATTATTTTATAATGAAGAAGATTTTATGTCAATAAATTTTTTTTCTATCTCTTACGGTTTCAAAGGCGAACATTTCCACCCCTCCTAGTGGGGGGAAACACGTTCCGATTTTGCCCATTAACGAACTTTACCTTACTTTTTTGGTCTAGAACACACAGAAAAATTTTCAGCTCGTTATCTCTTTTCGTTCTTGAGTTATCGGGTTCACAGACGGACAGACGAATAAGGCCGAATTAGGCCATTTTATGAATACCTTTGTGAAGCATTTTTGTCAAGGATTAATATTTTCAAGCGTTACATAGACGGGACTAAATATAATATACCTTGTATATTTACATATACAGGATATAAAAATAGTATGTATAGTTGTTATGTATACCTACGGGTCCATGGAGACCATGCCTTCATTCGCCTGTCAATTGAATTTCTCATTTTTTTCAACTTTGAGGACAAATTTTGATAAAACTGTTGAGTTTATGAAAAAAGTTTTCAAACAAAAGTTGTTTATTTCAAAGAGAAGAAGATTTTTGGCTTACAAATTTTTTTTCTATCTCCTACGGTTTCAAAGATATAATTTTTCCCCCCTAGTGGGGGGAAACACGTTCCGATTTTGCCCATTAACGAACTTGACCTTACTTTTTTGGTCAAGAATACACACAAAAATTTTCAACTCGATATCTCTTTTCGTTTTTGAGTTATCGGCTTCACAGACGGACAGACGGACAGACGGACGGACGGACATGTGAAAAAGGCCGAATTAGGCCATTTTATGAATATCTTTGTGAAGCATTTTTGTCAAGGATTAATATTTTCAGGCGTTACAAAGTCGGGACTAAACTTAATATACCTTGTATATTTACAAATATACTGGGTATAAAAATAGTATGTACAGTTGTTATACATACCTACGGGTCCATGGAGCCCATGCCTTTATTCGCCAATCAATTGTATTTCTCATTTTTTTCAACTTTGAGGGTAAATTTTGAGAAAACTGTTGAGTTTATGAAAAAAGTTTTCAAACAAAAGTTGTTTATTTTAAAGAGAAGAAGATTTTTTGTTGACAAAAATTTTTTCTATCTCCTACGGTTTCAGAGATATAATTTTTCCCCCCTGGCGGGGGGAAACATGGTCCGATTTTGCCCGTTAACGAACTTGACCTTATTTTTTTGCTCTAGAACACACACAAAAATTTTCAGGCCGTTATCTCTTTTCGTTCTTGAGTTATCGGCTTCACAGACGGACAGACGGACAGACGGACAGACGGACATGTGAAAAAGGCCGAATTAGGCCATTTTATGAATACCTTTGTGAAGCATTTTTGTCAAGGATTAATATTTTCAGGCGTTACAGTCGGGACTAAACTTAATATACCTTGTATATTTACAAATATACTGGGTATAAAAATGCGCTAATTAAATTCGTTAAATTATAAAGTTTTCTCAAAAGTGCATTAATAAAATTATTTTATTAATTAATTTTTTTAATAATGTAATAATTAAATTATTGGAATTATCAATTTTTAGAAAATCGCAAGACATGCACTCCCATAAAACAAAGATCCCTCCCATTAAATTTTACTTTCCAGTTTCTGTGGATACGAGCGACAGAAGAAATGCATAGTAGCTTTGAGCTAGACACAAGTTATAGTGAGCAGATTTTTTTTATGGGGTCCCGAGCCTATTAAAAAATCACCAGAGATAGGTGCCTCTATAAAACGAAGATCAAACCCTTTAAATCTTAACTTTTTCATTTAGGTTTCGAACTCAGTAAAAAGTCACTTTCATAAGCGAAAAATAATGAATAAATAAATTCGTTATCACCAGAAGCATTTCTAGCTGGGGGAGCCATTTTCTGGAAAAGTCGTTTTGCTGTAATAAAATCTGTTTCAGAATTTATTATTATCAAATAATTAACTCCAATTTTTCGGTTAAGGTTTTTTTATTTTTGTCAATTTTCCTTAATTCATTAATAAATAATTAGCGGTGCTTCTAATAAAAAAGATAACAAGATAATAATTTTTTAAGTTTGTCACATATTTCAAATTGGTTATATTTTCAAAATAATAATAATATATATTTGACTTACTCATCGGCTTCATCAAATAATTACGATACTTATGGTATTTTCAAACTATTTCAGCTGATCGGGTACCCGCGCGAAAAGAACTATATAAAAAATTATATGGGTAAAAAAATATGTTGGTACTCCTGCGCGTTGTTGAAAACAGCTGTCCGTTGTCGCCAGTGTTCCCATTCGTCACATAACATATCATATATATACTAGTCATCACATACATATACTAGTATATAATTTCAAACGACTTTCAAACAGCATGCCGGTAATCAGGATGCCAACTTAGCCATAAAAAATATTCTACAAATATTCTATAACAAAAACTGCACTAAAAAGTAAAAAAAATTATTGCATATTCTTGTGCCAATTTTAGTTCACCTAAGCAAAAATTTTTAAATATATATGTACTATTATTGTTATTTTTGGAGGCGGTGTCGAAAAGTTATGTGAATTTCTCTATGCTGACACCGACTCCAAAAATAACAATAATTGTACATAAATATTTATAAAAATTTTTGCTTAGGTGAACTAAAATTGGCACAAGAATATGCAATTATTTTTTTACTTTTTAGTGCAGTTTTTGTTATAGAATATTTGATTTTTGAAGTCGGGTTTCCTTTTTGCCAAAATAGGTTTTATTTCTCGATTTTTTATATATTTAAATTTATCTAAACATGTTGAAATCGGAAAGCCTGATTTTCGGGCGAGAGTAGAGTAGCTGTGCGCATGCAAAAGCTAATAAACAAGTAGCTATTGTGTGCAGTCATTATCTTTTGTTGATTTCTATCGATCGCCAGGCCCTGGTACGTGCCTAGAGTGCCCAGTAAGAAAGAGGAACCTGATTAGCATGCATTCATAATACCCCCGTGTTAAAGTGTACGACGAACCCCCTGTACAATGTGTTTGTTGTGTGTGTTTAAGCATGAGAAGTGTATTAATATTTATTTACCTCCGTTAAGCTAGCAGAGTAAAGTACCGAAAATGAATTTTCTACGTACCAGAATTATGTGCTGCAATTAATATTTTTGTGCTTTTTTCGTTTCGGCGGAATATGAAAGTTAAAAGTGCTCGGCTAGCTTAATATCAAGCTAGCAAAGCATCGGTTAAAAAGTTCCAAAAATGAATTTACTACCTACCAGAATTATGTGCTGCAATTAAAAATTTTGTGCTTTTTTAGTTTCGGCGGAAATTGAAAATTAAAAGTGCTCGGCTAGCTTAACATCAAGACAGCAGAGCATGGGTTATAAAGTGTCCCGAAAATAAATTTACTACCTACCAAAATTAAGTGCTTTTTATGTGCTAATTATGTGCTGCAATTAAAATTTTTGTGCTTTTTTTATTTCGGCGGAAATTGAAAAATAAAAGTGCTCGGCTAGCTTAACATCAAGACAGCAGAGCATCGGTTGTAAAGTCCCGAAAATAAATTTACTACCTACCAGAATTAAGTGCTAATTATGTGCTAATTATTTGCTATAATTAAAATTTTTGTGCTTTTCTTGTTTCAGCGGAAATTGAAATTTAAAAGTGCTCGGTTAGCTTAACGTCAAAACAGCAGAGCATGGGTTATAAAGTGTCCCGAAAATAAATTTACTACCTACCAGAATTAAGTGCTAATTATGTGCTAATTATGCGCTATAATTAAAATTTTTGTGCTTTTCTTGTTTCAGCGGAAATTGAAATTTAAAAGTGCTCGGTTAGCTTAACGTCAAGACAGCAGAGCATGGGTTATAAAGTGTCCCGAAAATAAATTTACTACCTACCAGAATTAAGTGCTAATTATGTGCTAATTATGCGCTATAATTAAAATTTTTGTGCTTTTCTTGTTTCAGCGGAAATTGAAATTTAAAAGTGCTCGGTTAGCTTAACGTCAAGACAGCAGAGCATGGGTTATAAAGTGTCCCGAAAATGAGTTTACTACCTACCAGAATTATGTGCAATTTATGTGCTGCAATTAAAATTTTTGTGCTTTTTTTGTTTCAACGGAAATTGAAAATTCAAAGTGCTCGGCTGGCTTAACGTCAATGCAGCAGAGAATCGGTTATATAGTGTCCCGAAAATGAATTTACTACCTACCAAAATTAAGTGCTTTTTATGTGCTGCAATTAAAATGTTTCGCTTTTTTTTGTTTCGGCGGAAATTGAAAATTAAAAGTGCTCGGCTAAATTAACAGCAAGTAAGCAGAGCATCGGTTTTTAATTCCCGAACATGAATTTACAACGTACCAGAATTAAGAGCTAATTATGTGCTGCAATTAAAAATTTGGTGCATTTTTTGTTTTGGCGGAAATTCAAAATTCATAACGCTCGGCTAGCTTAACATCAAGACAGTAGAGCATTGGTTTATTTTTGCAATACTCATATTTGAACTAACGTAATATTTATATGCTTTTCAAATGTCGAAGAGTCAAATCCATAACTTTTTTATTTAAAGCAAAAAATTTTAATTGCAGCACATAAAAAGCACTCAGTTTTGGTAGGTAGTAAATTCATTTTCGGGACACTATATAACCGATTTATTGCTTTAATATAACCGCACTTTTAATTTTCAATTTCCGCCGAAACAAAAAAAAGCACCAAATTTTTGATTGCAGCACATAATTAGCACATAATTTTGGTACGTAGAAAATTCATTTTCGGTACTTTGCTCTGCTAGCTTAACGGAGGTTATTTATTTGATACTTGTAGTGTTGTTGTGTGTACTTTTTGTGTATCACCAGATAGATATAAAATAAAAACAACACAATATGTATTACAACGGAGCTGGCTGCTGCACTCATAACCACTCCTTGAAACACATAAATAAAATAATGCCCACTTGATTCAACTTAACCATTTTTTTATTTATTTTTTTAAATTTTTAATATTATTTCAAAATTTATGAAATCATACTCCATTTATTTATTTTTATACAAAAAAAAAAAAACTGTTCAAACAAACAAAAACTTTATTAAAATTATGAATCATTCAAGTTTTGTGATACTTATTAGGTCACAGAAATAGACTAGTTGACACTTTTATACCCGGTATACAGGCTGGCTATAGTTAAGGTTCGTTTAGACTACGACGCTATACACCAGAGGTGCACGCAGATGGCTCGCCGGAGTCGAACGGACTCTCCATAAGCTGGGTGAGAGTAAGTAAAAAAGGTATGTTTTGAAGTAAGACGGAACGATGTTTCAATACAGGTTGCCTACCGATTATTGCCCAATAATTTATTCAATCAATTTAGAATTAGTTTTATAAAATATTTATTGTTTAAAAAATATATTTTACAATATGGAGAGATACACCAAAAAACATAATTATAATAATAATAATAACAATAATAACAACAATAATGATGATAGCAATAACAATAATTACAACAACAACAACAACAACAACAACAACTACATGTATTCCCACTTTATGTAAAATTTAACCATTTAGAAATAAGTAACAAATTACCAAACCTCCCCCCCCACCCAGCTTTATCATTGGCATCTTTTTTGTACCCAGTGTCATTAAATTCCCATGACACTATACCCCCTACTAAGAAAAAATAATTAAATCAAGTAAATAATTGTTTATTAGTTCTCCGATATGAATAGTTTAGGCAAATTATTCGGAATTTCCTAAAATCTAATTCTAAAATCTAAACTAAAGCTAAATCATCAAAAAATTTACAAGCGGTAAATGTTAAAGATCAAAAGATTTATATTTTATAATTTATATAACATTTATATTTTATTCATACCCAAATATATTAAAAAGGTACATTTTATGCCCTAAATTACCAGCCCAAAATTCTAGTGTATGTATTCAATGTATTGTATACTTTGAATAATAGTGAACATAAAAAATAGTTGGTATTATTATATTTTATTCAGAAAATGTTTTAATTAAAAAAAGAAAATAATAATAATTGGTAGGATACCCTATATTTACTCTATCTCTCTTCCTACCTCTCACTCAGAGCTGAGTGCCGCCAAGATCTGCCCACCTATGCTATGCATCGTACACTTAGTGTTCACACCGAGCTAGGAGTCTATGTGTGCACACGGGTGTCTCTAATTTTGTCATTTATTGCGAAACTATAATTAGTGTCAAATCAGCGGCTGTGTAAACACCTTGTGTCCAAGTGTCTAAGTGTCTCTTCTGGTGTTCAAACAGGTTCGCCATTTTTTAACACACTCCATAGACTCCATATACATATGATATAGTAATAAATATAGCGTTTACGTCGTTGTTTAATTACAATGTAAGCAGCAGTCAGTTCTTTTGTGAGTGAACAGTTCGGGCACAAGTTCCGTTCATTTTTATACATTCGTGTCTGGACAGTGTCCAGACACCAAAAGTCTGATTAAGGATGTACGAGCACTGAAGCTTCACAAAGATTGAGGCTTGATTTTTTGTTTACATGTAATTGAAATGCATATAAATTAATTATAAAAGTTTCAAGTGGGGGGGGGGGGCTGGGTCTTGGATTAATTATTTAATGTTAAAGTTCGAGTTTTAATGCATTGCTCTTATGGAGAAACCCATATTTTTACACATATTTTGATAATTTTCACTTGGAATAAAATAAGACGAATAAAAAAAAAACTACGTAATAGAAAATAGAAATATTAATAAAGAGATTGATCCAATAGAATTCCGACATGACGGATCTAAAAAAAAAATAGATATTTAAGAAAACAGCTGAGATTTCGGGTAAATTTTATTTCTGCCGGCAGTAGCTTAATTACCCGAAATCTCAGGTTTTTGTCCTTAAATATCTTTATTGTTAAGTCCGGTATGACGGGTCTAAATTAAATTTTTATTTTAACTTACGATAAAAAATAATAAACATTATTGTGGATTTGTATGAATGTACTATATAAGATTTTGAAGAATTTTATAAATGGAGCTATATCTAGTGATCGTACATCCTTAAGTGTGAACAGTAAAGAAATTTATGCCTGACATTTGTGTCGCAACCGGGGCATTATGATTAGTCCTTGGAAGACGAAATATGCAACAGTGTATCAATGAGTATAAGGATGTATTCGTTTTGGGCGCTTACACGCTTTCACTTCGTGTTGGCTTATGAACGCTCTTGACGTTACTCTTGAAAATACCGTTCGTTTTGGCATTAGAAGTACGTGTAAACGTCAGTTACCATCAATATTCAATATGGTGGTTGAAAACAGTTTAGCTATTTTTCAAACAATCGAATGTTTGTTTGAGTGACTTAAAAAGCCTCTAAAATCACAACACAACCTCCTAAACTGTCAATTTGGATAAAGTTTCTCGGTAAAGTAGGTCTTTATCTATAATAAGATTTTGTATGTCATGTGGGTTTTTTTGTTTATTCAGAACAATAATGGATTTAAAACATTCAAAAAATTTAAAAATAGCAATGGAATACGATAATTTAGCGAATTTTTTCCGAACAAATATACTATTTCTCAATTGGAAGTAGATCTTATTCAATATTCAACGTTTATCTAATAAATGTTCATGGCGTGCCGTGATCGCTGGAGTGGCAACAAACTCATATATCAATTAATATATTTTCATGTCGGAAATGCTTTTGGTATGTCAAAGGCCAAGTTCGTTAATAAATAGAATCTTTCAAGGAAGGGACATTTAGAGAAAGAAGAAAACACAAAATATGGAATATTCCTCTAAAAATTAGAAAAATCCATTTAAATACATTAAAAATATCATGTAACCATATTAGGACTTAGATAATTATTATTGATTTATTATTGACAAATTTAATTTGACATAAAACCTATTTTGACAAAATGGAAACTCGACTTCAAAAATCAAATATTCTATAACAAAAAATGCATTAAAAAATAAAAAAATAATTGCATATTCTTGTGCCAATTTTAGTTCACCAAAGCAAAAATTTTTAAATAAATATGTACAATTATTGTTATTTTTGGAGTCGGTGTCAGCATAGAGAAATTCACATAACTTTTGGACACCGCCTCCAAAAATAACAATAATTGTACATATATATATTTAAAAATTTTTGCTTAGGTGAACTAAAATTGGCACAAGAATATGCAATAATTTTTTTTACTTTTTAGTGCATTTTTTGTAATAGAATATTTGATTTTTGAAGTCGGGTTTCCATTTTATCAAAATAGGTTTTATTTCAAATTAAATTTGCCAATAATTATAAGTTGTCATTTTGAAACATTTAGACAATTAAGAGGTTACTATCAATCAATTCTAATCTTTCTGTATGTCGTATTCAATTCAGATAAACAACTGATCAACACACGGCCTTTAATGGCGATTGTGAACAGCCTTCCCTGAAGATATAACTTAATATATAAAATAAATATGATATACTTATATTATTATAAATAATTCTATATCATTAGAACTCGTATTTTAAAACAATTTCATTTCTTTTTTTTCAATTTTTTTGCTTGTAATAAACGTAATTAATACATTTTAATTATTAATATTAATATTATGTAAATGAATTTATTAAACAATCTGATCGTAAATACTCTTTACATTTAAAAAAAAAAAATGCTTCAACTTAGCGAATCTCCATAGAAGAAACTCCCTAGCGGTCACCATTTTAGCCTGATTAAAATGAAAAATGTCGTATCTGGTATGATTTTGGTTTTTGCAAGGCCACTTTTATTAATAAATGGCATAGGTCAAGGGGAAAAAACGACATAGTGAAAGAAGAAAACACAGAAATATAAAATATCGCTCTTAGTATTTTACAATTAACAAAATGTATAAGTAGTAAAGTTGTAGAAATACAAAAAGGGCCTCAAATATCAAATTTCATTCCATTCGGGCAAAAACTGCGACCTCTGGAGAGTCGACAGACTCATAAACGTATTATATATATATATATATATATATATATATATATATATATATATATATATATATATATATATATATATATACATATATATATATACATATATATATATATGCATTTATATATATATATAGTCTGTTTTCAAAAGCATTTCTAATAGGAAATCATAGTTAAATAAATAAATAAAATATTTACTATACAACCATACATACATACACATTCTTACAAATATATGCCTGCTTGCTTATGATGATGTAAATTGATGTTTGTTTGATGCCATTTAAGAGTGGGGTTTAGTGATCCCACTTAGTTTATAATATTATTATTCATTACGTATGCACACACACTTCTGACCACAGAGTTCCCCCACTATTTATATATATATATATATATATATATATATATATATATATATATATATATATATATATATATATATATATATATATATGTGTGTATATATGTATATATGTATATATGTGACATCAGTAATCGCTGTAGCGGTCACAATTTTAATCCGATTGGAATGAAATATGGTATATGCAAACACAAAATCTGACATATCTTCCTTAATATTCAAAAAAATCGAAAAATATATCAGAAAGAAAGTTGTAGAAAATTAGTGTTACTATCATTTTGTTTCTTATCATTTTTTCTGTATCACTAATATTAACAGAAATATGAAAGTTAAAATCTTAAATATCTCTGTGCACATTAGAGTTTGAGAAAAATGACCAAGTAATGCATTGTAGGGAACATGATTTTCCACAACTTATTTCCTTATAGAATTTTCAATTTTTCTAATACTAAGCGAGATATTTTTTTGTGTGTTTTCTTCTTAATCGATGTCCTCTTTTCCCTTGACCTATGCCATTTATTTAATAAATCCTTGCAAATACCAAAATCAAATCAGATTTCATTTAGATCACACAATAAAACTGTGACCACTAGAGAGTAATTTATGAATTCTAAGAAAATTCGCTAAGTGGAAGCAGCTTCTGCGTAACGAGTTATTTTTTATATTGTTTTATGTAAAATTAGCTTTTGACGAAACTCATAAAAAGGTTTTTATATAATTGAATATAGACGCCAATATAAAAGAAAATTCATTTTCCCTATAATGTATAATAACCTCAAAAGCTCCAATTTTGAAGTTAAATATCTCTGGCTCAAGACAGTCGATTATTATACCCGGTATATGTAAATATACAAGATATATTAAGTTTAGTGCCAACTTTGTAATTATTGAAAATATTAATCGCAGGAATTTCATAAAATTGCCTAATTCGGCCGTTTCCGCATGTCCGTCTGTTTGTCCGTCTGTGAAAAAAGAAAACAAGCTGAAATTTTGCATTTGTGTTCTAGAGCAAAAAAGTAAGGTCAAGTTCGTGAATGAGCAAAATCGGACCATGTCTGGGCGAAATAAGCAAAACTGCCCATCTTTGAAACCGTAAAAGATAGAACAATAATGTAAAGACAAAAAATGTTCCTTTTTTAAAAATAAACAACTTTCGTTCTAAACTTTTTTACATTAATTCAGAAGATACCGGGTATTTAAGCAACTATCTCAGTTAGTTTTTCAAATATGTTTTTTCTAAACTAGCGTCTACTTATTTCCATTGTTAGTATGGATGCCTTTCGGTTATATTATACCAACGGAAGCGACTAGCGTTTACGTACTTTGACATTTAAGTAATATGTCTGAACATTGATAACATTTTTTGACATCAAATGCTTGATATGAAAAATCATACACATCTAGGGATGGGGATCGAACCCACGACCTCTGGCATTCAAGACCAATGCTCTACCAACTGAGCTACCTTAGATGTTATGTTAGTACTATGCATATGATCTCAGATGGTAGAGCATTGGTCTAGAATGCCAGAAGTCGTGGGTTCGATCCCCATCCCTAGATGTGTATGATTTTTCATATCAAGTTAGTTTTTATTTTCACTTATTTTTAATTAAATTACAATTCTATTTGTGATTTCTTTAAAAATTAATCTCTAAAACTTAACAAAATTTCGTAAGAAAACGGTTTTAGCAGAGCACGAAATATAAATTATTGTAGAATGAACCTGGAACGAAAGAATATCCTGTATGTATGGAGAAGTCTATAAATAAATCGTAAAGAATTCAAACTAATAATAATAATAATAAGAAAATTAAAAAAAAAAAAACCTCATAGCATACGCACAATGTCGTTGAATGGATACGATTTCTAGTCGAACGTAATTCAAACAATGTTAGTAGTTATTGGTATTGTAAACATATAATTATCATTAACAGTGTACACAGCTCAGTAATCTATAGGTATGTGAGTGCGTTGGTTCAAGTTCGAGCATTGTTGGAGCATTCGTTACAAACCATAAAAATATCGCACATTTTTCAAATATTTTATAATTTGTGCCTTAATTATTCGGTTTTTGAAAAACATACTTCGGATAAAAGTTGTTAGTATAGATATAATAAACAAGTTTTATCCGAAGCATTTTTTCAAAAACCGAATCAATAAGGCACAAATCAATTATAAAATTTACAAAAATAAATATCAACTTCGTCAAAAAGACGAAATACATGAAGATCAAGGTAAATGTCTTGAATTTTTGTTTGTTTAAGTAATTATTTATTTGAGGTTATATATATATATATATATATATATATATATATATATATATATATATATATATATATATATATATATATATATATATATATATATATGTATATATATATATATATATATATATATATAAAGTTTAATGATGATCATTTGTATCTAACCTTAATAAGTACATAAGTAAATAAAATCACAAGGAAGTTGGACTAGGAATTCTAAATCAGAACATGACATTTGATCCAGTTTGACGTTTCGTCTCTTTATTGAGACTTCTTCAGCAACTACAAAATATAATTTAAAAAATTAGAATATAACCTCAAATACATAATTACTTAAACAAAAAAGACATTTACCTCGATCTTATAAGTTCATGAATGTTTTCTTTTGGACATGCATTAATTGATTTTCAACAATAGAATAAATTAGCATATTTAACAATAACAATTAGTAAAATTTGTTAATTCATAAATAACAAAATTCAACATGTAATTATATAATACTAATGAATCTTTAGTAGTGTATGGCATAGGTGGGCAGGGTTTGACTTTATATTTATTATTTTCTTTTTTTAATTAAAACATTTAATTTTCTGAAAAAATTTAATAATATCAACCCATTTTTATGATATCTATTAAATTATACAAAGTAAACACTATTGACCATACAATACATACAATACATTGAATATATACTCTGGAATTTTGGGCATAAAATGTACCTTTTTAATATATTTGTGTATGAATAAAATATAAATCTTTTGATCCTTTACGTTTACCGCTTGACAATTGTAAACCCGTAAATTTTTTGATGGTTTAGCTTTAGTTTAGATTTTAGAATTAGGTTTTTGGAAATTCCGAATAATTTGCCAAAAGTTTTCATATCGGAGAACTAATAAACCATTATTTACCTGATTTAATTATTTTTTCTTAGTAGAGGGTATAGTGTCATGGGAATTTGATGACACCGGATACAATAAACATGCCAATGATGGGTGGGTGGGGGTTAATTTGTTACGAATTTCTAAATGGTTAAATTTGACATTAACCATTTAGAAACCATTTGACGTTAAAGTGGGAATTTTATGATAGCTTACTCAACCTGACTGAGTTGTTTTGATTTAGTCTACTTTGAATAAAAAAGTGAAAAGTACAATTCGTGCTATTGAATATTATTTTTCGCATAATTTCTTTTTTCAAAAAAAATAAAAGTAGTGATTTTAATAATGGAGAATTCATCGCAAGCAGTCTTGGATAAGTTCAGCACTGGGGGTGCGGCGCCGTCTGCGAAGAAAAGGAGGATATTTTTTGGCATCATCGAGTGGGAGCATCGTTTTGGTATATTTCACAAAACTGATGAAGAGGTAATTTGTCTATTTTGTGGTGAAACGTTTATTTGTTTCAAAAGAAGTAATTTCCAACGTCATTATACTGAAAAATTCTGCCGAGTTTGATAAATTCGAAATAGGGACAGCAAAACGCGATCGCGTAATTGCTGCTTTTAAAAATAATTATTTTGAATCATTGTTTCATATTTCTTAATCAATAAATATTTTATAAAACTATTTCTAAGTTGATTGAATAAATTATTGGGCAATAATCGGTAGGCAACCTGTATTGAAACATCGTTTCGTCTTACTTCAAAATATACCTTGCTTACTTGTGTAGATACCTCAGTACTGTAGTGCCACCTATTATTACTGTTCTGCATTATCTATTGACGTTAAAATTTAAAATTTTATTATAAATGCAATTTAAGGATGTTCCAGCATACCACCACTTTTCGAAAGCGTTTGCTCTTTTATTCACAGACTAAAAATAACGTTTTCTAATACATCCCGAAGTTTCGGAATTTTTGACCGTTTAGAACGCGAGATAATTAATA
This sequence comes from Nineta flava, assembly GCA_963920215.1. Lineage (NCBI taxonomy): Eukaryota > Metazoa > Arthropoda > Insecta > Neuroptera > Chrysopidae > Nineta > Nineta flava. Next base: position 2,980,034 of record OY986041.1, read on the forward strand.
TCAAAATTATCATTCTCTCTCATTAGAAGCATGAATACTTCATGCCCGCCCAACTATTATCTGTTGTATTAGAAAAAATTTTCGACAGAATTTAAAAAAAAAACTAGGAGTGTAAAGCTAAATATTTATTATATAAATTTTTTTTTTAAATCGTGTGTTACCGTTTTGTTTTCGAGTGAACAGTGTATTTGTCTATGTGTTGTATATGTGTGTTTATGAATTTGTGCTATTATAAAATCAAACCGGTTTTTTGATCTGATTATATAACACAGTGCTGGAACGTCCTTAAGTTATTCGTGTCAGTTCTTAGATTAATAGTATTGTTATTTTTTATGTAAAACATGTCACTTATGTGTCATTTAAACCAATTTTCTTCTAGATCTAAAATAGTTGCTAGGTCAAATTTAAAATTATGTCCAGTTTTGAAATGATGCTCAGCTAAAGCCGTGCTATTTGTTTTAAGTATATTAATCGGTTTACAATATTTCTTATTCTGATCTAATCTTTTTTAACCCGACTTCAAAAAGGAGGATGGTTCTCAATTCGTTTGTATTATTTTTTTTTATGTGTGTCACCTCAGAACTCCGTCATTTATGAACCGATTTTGAATATTTTTTTGTTTTGAAGGACTTGGTTTTCTATTGGTCCCATTGGCACCAAATCGCATTCTAATGAAGGGATCTCCGGGAAATCGAGGAAAATCCTCATTTGATAACCGATAACCCATAACCGATTGATAACCGATTTCTTCGAATTTTTCTTTTTTGAAAGGACATACTTATTCATAATGGGAAAATAAGAAAATTTTTTTAAAAACCGACTTCAAAAAAATTTTTTACAAAAAAAAACCGACCCCAAAAAAAAAATTTTTTCAAAAAAAAAACAAAATGCATGGGAAAAAAACTGAAAATCTGTTATGAAAAAATGCACTAAAAATTAAAAGAAAAAAAAAAAGTGTTATAAAGAAGTGCATTAAAAGTTAGTAGGTCGTTTAGTTGGTCTACCCATATTTAGACAAATAAAATAAGTTATAGAACTTCAAAGTCACTAAAAAGCGAGAAATAAAACCTATTTTGACAAAATGGAAACCCGACTTCAAAAATCAAATATTCAATAACAAAAAATGCACTAAAAAGTAAAAAAATAATTGCATATTCTTGTGCCAATTTTAGTTCACCTAAGTAAAAATTTTTAAATATATATGTACAATTATTGTTATTTTTGGAGTCGGTGTCAGCATAGAGAAATTCACATAACTTTTCGACACCGCCTCCAAAAATAACAATAATTGTACATATATATTTAAAAATTTTTGCTTAGGTGAACTAAAATTGGCACAAGAATACGCAATTATTTTTTTACTTTTTAGTGCATTTTTTGTTATAGAATATTTGATTTTTGAAGTCGGGTTTCCATTTTGTCAAAATAGGTTTTATTTCTCGCTTTTATTTAACAAGAAAATTTCTTTGAAAATTAGCTCATACATAATATATGTAAGAGCGAATATGTTTTGAATATCTGTGAATTCAAAATTTTTCCTATTATTGTATATCATATGGAAAAACGTAAAAGAACGGCCAACGGCCATGAACTTGGTGCCTTTTTGTTGTTGTATTTATGTGTTTAATGTGATTATCATGAACAAGTGCAAAGAGTGAATGTTCAGCTCAAGTAAAATAAACTCAATCTGCTTCGTAAACGTAATCCATTTCTAGTGTCTACTGTTACATTTTAATCAAATACTTCATGTTAATTGTAGCGTTAACGGATTGTCAAATATGCTTTACTATTTTCATAATTATTTAGCGATAGCTAGCAATTAATTAACTGGAAAGTATTAATATAAAGATTATTAAAATAATCAAAGAGAACTCGAAGGTTTTTTGAAATTAAATTTAAAATTTTGCCCCAATTCCTAGAACAATTATATGGATTTTGTAAACACGCATTTCGACTACAAGGTAGTCATCATCAATATGAATTAGCTAATCGTAACTATCTCTGGGATATGGAGTCAGAGATATGTTGCTTGTTGCTAATTTGGTGCGTGTCTCACAATAATATTTTATATGATCTGACTGAGGTGTTACTTATAGGATTATTTGAGTTGACTGACCAATTAAAGGATTAAGAGTGTGAAGAGCTCAACCCTTTTATTAGCGGTATTTTTTTGACAATAACAACACTGCAAGGTCATAAAAGGATACCGCCAAAAAATGGGTAACCCATTCTACTCTACTAAGAGTAGAGTAGAGATAATTAAACCAGGTAAATAATTGTTTATTAGTTCTCCGATATGAATACTTTTGGCAAATTATTCGGAATTTCCAAAAACCTAATTCTAAAATCTAAACTAAAGCTAAACCATCAATAAATTTACAAGCGGTTTACAATTGTCAAGCGGTAAACGTAATAGATCAAAATATTTATATTTTATTCATACACGAATATATTAAAAAGGTACATTTTATGCCCAAAATTCCAGAGTATGTATTGTATGTATTGTATAATCAATAGCGTATACTTTGTATAATTCTAATAGATATTGACCATAAAAAAGGTACTCTGTATTTACTCTATCTCTCTTCCTACCTCTCACTCAGAGCTTGTAAAGTCAAACCCTGCCCACATATGCCTTAGTCAAAGAGCAGTTTTTGAGACATTTGAAAACAAAAAGTTTTCTTCATTAACTTTAACAACCGGTATCTCGAAAATGATGCTGGAAGACATACAAGTTCAAATGGACTTTCCTTCTTATTTTGGCGATATCTATAGCCTATTCAATTTTATGGTTTAAAACCTGAGTCACCTTGTATATTAAAGAAATTGATTTTAATACCCAGTATATGTAAATATAAAAAGTATATTTAGTTTATTATACCCAGTATATGTAAATATACAAGGTATATTTAGTTTAGTCCCGACTTTGTAACGCTTGAAAATATTAATCGTAGGCATGAATGTTTGGCATTTCCACATGTCTGTCCGTCTGTCTGTCTGTTTGTCCATGAACACGATAACTCAAAAACGAAAAGAGATAACGAGCTGAAATTTTGTATGTGTGTTCTCTAGCAAAGAAGGAAGGTCAAGTTCGTTAATTGGCAAAATTGGAAAGTTTCTCTCCCCGCCAGAGGGAAAATTTTTGAAACCGTAAGTGGTTCAATAACGAAAAACCTTCTTCTTTTTAAAATAAACAACTTTTGTTTGAAATTTTTTTTTAAAACTCAATAGTTTTCTCATAATTTGTGCTCAAACAGCAAGTAACATACTATTCATAGTCGAACGAAGGCGGACATATGTAGATACATAATATCTCATATACTATTTGTATACCCAATAAGGGTACTAAAAATTCGAACATTGGCATACAACTCAATATATACTGGGTATTCAAACAATTAAGTCAGTTAGTTGTTACATGATTTGTTTTTACCGAATTTCCACCAATGTTGGAATTTCGTAAAAATTTCTTCAAATGTCCATCGCTCCTACCTATTAGATGTTAAAAATCACTATCGCTGAAATTTGTATATATTTATATATATATATATATATATATATATACATATATATATACATATATATATACATATATATATATATATATATATATATGTATATATATATGTTTATATATATATATATATATATACATATATATATATATATATATATATATATATATATACAAATATGAACTTTTTTTAAATATCTGTGGACTCTCTAGCGGTCACAGTTTTATTCCGATTGGAATGAAATTTGGTATTTGAGTCGCTTTTGGTATTCTAAAGGTCAAGTTCGTTAATGGGTAAAATCGGACTAGGAGAAAGAGGTTTTAGAGGGAGGGGAAAACACAAAATTTGACTATCTTCCTTACTATTTGAAAAATCGAAAAATTTATCAGGAGTTAAGTTGTAGGTACTTAGTTTTACTGTAATTTTGTTTCTTATCATTTTTCTGTTACACTAATATTTACAGAAATATTTACAAATAAAGATTGAAAGTTAAAATTCTAAATATCTCTGTTCTAAATATCAAGTAATGAATTGTAGCAAACTTGATTTTCTACAACTTTACTCCTTATACATTTTTCGATTATTCTAATATTAAAAGAGACATTTAATATTTTGTTTGTTTGATACAAATACATAAAATATATTTAATTGTAAAAAATTTTGATTTTCGTTTCCATAATAACTATAAACTATATATATAGCGTTATACCGTTTTTTTTTGGCTATTAATAAATTTAATTTTTGCAAATACTAAAGTCATATCAGATATTATATTTTATTTTGATCACACTTATGACCGCTAGAGAGTGATTTATGTATTCTAAGGAAATTCGCTAAGTTGACGCAGCTCCTGCGTAACGAATTTTTTTTATATTGTATTTAAATGAATTAATTTTCTAGAAGGAATGACGTAAATCAGTTTAAGATTTTGAAAAACTGTATCAAAACTGAATAGATCTAAAAATTATTAAGAAATAAAACCAATCGATATTTTGCTGGACGCAACGGTTTATGGGTTGCAAAATTTAAAGGAATTACACAAATTTTAGGGAACGCGTGTAGCAAGAAGTTAGAGGTAGATTGTAAAGGCTGCCCTGGACGGGCTACACTTCGACCATAAGGTCCATTGTGATGCTTTAGGATGTGAGGATGTGAGTGGTGAGGAAGGAATTTTTGAGTAGACTAGGAATTGGTAGGATATGCGGCTGCAGCCGACTATGATAGGAACTATGTCGATATTCATCTGGAGCTCTTGAAGAAAACTGCAGAAACCTTCTCAAGTATAGCCGGTTACTTTGTTCTTGTCCATACGCCGACAGTTTAGTCAATCATCCGCTCCCTTCTTTTTAAATTTATATAATTGACGAACTGCCGATGTTGGGATTCGAACCCAAACCTCCCAGTTTCCAAGTAGGCATACTGCGCAGACATAACGACTTAGACCACTCTGCCACTTGGACTGAAGAAATTCTGATTTATCTAGCAGGAAGTTAGATAAAAAACAATAAATTCTTGAAATAGCAAATAAATGGTAGCACCCAAATGATATCAGAATGATTAATTGGTTTGACCTTATGTTTTGAAAAATGGTTAGAAAATCAATCGTCGGTGGTCCTTTTATAAAACAAAAATTTTTTTTGAAAATAGAATGTGACCAACAACACTCAAGAACTGCTCCCACAAACGATTTATGGCGATTAAATTAACTGATTAATAATATTTACACAAACTGGTAGAGACTGTTACAAACATGACACAAATTATCAATTAAGTAGTTCGATTTTTTTTTCACCTCCATGTACAGTCTAAAACATATGTAAACTTCATAAGGATGGGTCAAATGGGCTGCTGAACCTATTTAATATGGAAATGATTAAATGCTCTTTAAAATACATTTAAAATTCTAAATACAAGGTGGCGCATAAGTAACGTTATGATTTATTTAATGAAACACCTTTTTTCTTTCTGATTTTATTCAACGTTGGCATTTTAGCGAATTTCCTGAAAGTAAATAGAGCTATTGGTCCCGTACCGAAGTCAAAATTTCGCAAAAATTTCTTCAAATGTCTATCGATCCTACCTAGTAGACGTCAAAAATCACCCATCTGTAATATATATATATATATGTGTCTATAATCACTCTAGCGGTCACAGTTTTCATTTTATCAGAAAGAAATTTGGTATTCGAGGCGCTTTTGTTATTCAAAAGGTCAAGTTCGTTAATGGGTAAAATCGAACAAGGTGAAAGAGGGGTTTAGAGAGAGGAGGAAACACAAAATTTGACATATCTCCCTTAATATTCGAAAAATCGAAAAAATTATAAGAAATAAAGTTGTAGGTATTAAATTTTACTGTAATTTTGTTTCTTATCATTTTTCCAGTTACCCTAATATTTACAGAAATATTGACGGTTTAAGATTGAAAATTAAATTCCTCACTATCTCTGTACACATTAGAGTTTGAGCAAAAATGATAAGGTGATGAATTGTAGCAAACATGATTTTCTCCAACTTTATTCCTTACGCATTTTTTGATTGTTCTAATATTAAGAGAGATATTTTATATTTTATGTTTTCTTCTTTCTTTATGCCTCGATTTCCCCTTGACGTGTGTCATTTATTAATAAAATTGGACTTGCAAATACTTAAATCATATAGGACATTTCATTTTGATCAGACTAAAATTGTGACCGCTAGAAAGTGGTTTATGTATTCTAAGGAAGTATTCGCTAAGTTGAAGCAGCTCCTGCGTAACGAATTTTTTTTTTAATTTAGATAACAGTTTGGAAATATGGTTCACATTATGTTTTGAAGTGAATATCTTTCAAATGGTGCCCATTGTTTGCTTCGATCTGACGTGCTCTTTCCAGAGAATTTTCCAAAACCGATGAGGATATTTTACATTTTCATTAGGACTTCAAAATACAGCTGTACTTCAAAATCCAGTTTTCCGGTAGTCTTCCCGAAGTCTAGCCAGTAAGTACAGGATAACAGGCTATAGGAAATAGCCTATATATAGAGGTCATGTGGTAGATTCAAATCAATATTTTTTTTTGGAATGGAACACTTCAGGTGGTCCGTACAAATCATAAAAACTGTAAATAATGAGTTAATATGTCAACAAGTTTTTTTTTTTTGTGTTTTTTGAAAAATGTTAGTTTGCTTTGGTTTTTTTAATAATTTATGACTAAGTACGACAGAGAGATATTTTAAACTATTTAAATACGTCTGTAAAGCAGAGGTGGGCGCAGACTGCTCGCCGGAGTCGAACGGACTCTCCATAAGCTGGGTGAGAGTAAGTAAAAAAGGTATGTTTTGAAATAAGACGGAACGATGTTTCAATACAAGTTGTTCTACCGATTATTGCCCAATAATTTATTCAATCAATTTAGAATTAGTTTTATAAAATATTTATTGTTTAAAAAATATCTTTTACAATATGAAGAGATACATCAAAAAACATAATAATAATAATAACAATAATAACAACAATAATGGTGATAGCAATAACAATAATTACAACAACAACAACAACAACTATATGTATTCCCACTTTATGTAAAATTTAACCATTTAGAAAATTAGTAACAAATTACCAACCCTCCCCCCCACCCAACTTTATCATTGGCATGTTTTTTGTATCCAGTGTCATCAAATTCCCATGACACTATACCCCCTACTAAGAAAAAATAATTAAATCAGGTAAATAATTGTTTATTAGTTCTCCGATATGAATAGTTTAGACAAATTATTCGGAATTTCCTAAAATCTAATTCTAAAATCTAAACTAAAGTAAAATCATCAAAAAATTTGTCTATTGATCTCTATTGTCCATCTATTTCTAACTGTCAAGGAGTAAATTACGACTAGCTAATTTATACTGATGATGACTACTTTGTTGTCGAAATACGTATTTATAATATAAAAACTGATCTAGGTATTGGGGCGAGTTTGAAATTTTATTTCAAAAACCTAGAGTTATTAATTATCATTTGATAATCTAATTTATGTGTGTTAGTATAATGTTGTGTAAAAAAAAAAAAAATAATAATGGTGTATAATGGTGTTGTATTAGTATAATTAGTGTTTATTTATTTTTATCCTCTTTACGCGCTCATTTGATTGTCATAAATGTCATGTGCAGTGCAAATTTCAAAAACAATGTTGCTTGTCTACATATTATAATGGCCGCGGCCAACATATGATTATGCATAATCATACATTGGAATATTAATTTAAAAAATGGCGTTTGGCACATGTCACCACTAACGTTAGGTCTATATGTAAGTAGAATTTTGTAATGGCCCGATCGCTGTATTAATAATTTTTAAAAAATTTGTCATTACTATTTGGTATATTGCCATTTAAGTGAGATATTCTTGAAAAAGCAGATTTTTGGTGCCCCATTTTCTCAATTTTTGCTATTTTTTTCTATTTTTGCCTAAACTATTTAGGCAACGAAAAATTTTAGCATTTTTATTTTCTACAAAATTACATTTTTGCTTCCATCAACCATCAATTAACTGAACGGTTGAAACAAACAAACAAATAAACTGTTCAGCTTTATTATATTAGTATAGATTGTTGTCAAGTAACGTTCCATTTAATGCAACATTTCAACAAGCTGACTGAATTATTAGGGAAATTTCTCTTAAGGGGTTACATGGGTTTGAAAATTTCAAAAAATCAATTTTTTTAAATTGTCTTATTAAATATATACAATATAAAGATTATTAAAATAATCAAAGAAGCTTCTAGGTTTTTTTGAAATTACATTTCAAATTTTGCCCCAATTCCTTGAGCATTTATTTTTATTTTATAAATACGTATTTTGACTATAATGTAGTCATCTTCAGTATGAATTAGCTAATCGTAACTATCTCTGAGATATGGAGTCAGAGGTATTGTGCTTGTTGCTAATTTGGTGCGTGTCTCACAATAATATTAAAAAAGTTTTGTCTTTTATATGATTTGACTGAGGGTATAATCTGACCTGTAGGATTAGTTAAGTTGACTGACTAAAGTATTTTGTGTGTGAAGAACCCCACCTATTTATTGACGGTGTAGAGGTAATTGATTGATATAATAAATAATTATTATTTAAATAAATAATAAATAAGTGTTAAAGATATAATTGATCTTTATTAAATTGAATTATGACATATTATATATATTTATATGTAAATTATCAAAGTTGTTAACATTCAAAGCAACCGTGATAATAGAGAGAAGTTATAGTTGTTAAGCAACAGATAAAAATGATAAATAAAATTATAATAATAATTTAATGAAAATGCGATACCGCTACAACGGTATCATTTTGTGACTATGCAGCGTTGTTTTTGTCACTAAAGTGAGGGTATCGAAGCTAACCTTGATATTCAGGTATTGGATTTTTGAGAATGGTTTAATTTCATTAAATCAGATTTTGGAATTGGACCATTGTAGATTCATTATCTGTTTTCTTAATTTATGTATGTAGATACTTGCGTATGCATCTAATTCTGTGGGGTTTTGTACCGATTTCAGTAGTTTTAAATCCGATTTGTCAATTTTGTGGTTGTTCTGAATAATGTGCGCACATATACACGATTTTTTCTAAATATTCTTCCGAATATTCCGAATATTCTTCCAAATTTTCAGTCAATTAGAGTCTAAGAGATAGAGCTGCGGGAAGTATATTGAGGCAACTGTTTAGCTATTGTTTTCTCAAAACTCTATGTTTGAAGTCGGTTTACATGATTTCTCAAAAAATAATGAACCGAATTTGTTCAAACTTTGCACACTTCTTCAAGATAAGATTGACTAGTGCTTGAACGAGGATTTTTATTTAACACTACAAAATTTTACAAGGCAATACATGGTGCAAATTATACCAAAAATAGTACCATTTTATCCAAAACTCAAATTCAAATTTTCCTTCGTCCAAGCACGAGCTATATATATCTAGTAACAGAAATAATTTGGTTTTTTCAATTTCTGATGAATCTCTCATGAGTTTTATTCTGACTACGCCAAGGGAACTTTATTTTGAGAGGTCACAGGAAATGAGATCCCAATGACTGAATTTTCAAAAAATTTTGAAATGAAAATTTCACAAAATATTTGGCAAATGTTGATCTTTGGTCTGTTAAAAGGTTGAATCAAATATTTCATTTATTATATGAGAAAAAATTTAGAGAAAATATGTTTTTTTTTTAGCTTTGAAACTTATGTAACCCATTAACTGTTTGTAGTTACCCCCCTCCCCCCCCCTTTTCTCTAATATTCTTTGTGTTGTGATGAATTCTTTGTCACGATCGATATAAACGTAAAAATACATGTTGTAGCCTGTTTGTTACGTCTTATAAAAAATAGAATATAAATGAAACACAAAAAACCAAACACATATCCATCGATCCATATATGTCAAATAATTACTAGCCATTTAGTCAGCACACGTGGCAAAACAAACAAACAAACAACAAACTCATTCATATTTAAAAATATATTGTAAAATCATATAAAATAATACCACAATCCCAATATGGCCAGATATATATATATTATACAAATATGGCCAGAAGGAAGCTAACCTGTAGGGGAGCCATCCATACATCCCTCCGTAAATGGACATGACGCAATAATAATCAAACAAACAGTACAGAACAAGCGTTTTTTGTTTTGTTTTGTTTGTACAAAACAAAACAACAAAATAAACCTAAACCATAACCAGTAAATGTACAGAGTGTTCTAATGTACGAATAATAAATAATAGAGTGTACACGGCTGCTAGGGTAACCACGTTAGGGTACAATTATATTTAAAACATGCGTAATCATGTAAGGGAATTGGGATTAAACACGAATTTGAAATAATCCCGAATCGTTAAAAATGGTTTGATACTAGTAGTGACGTAGTTTATAAGATGTTAATTGTAGTAGTAGTCTGACAAGTTCCTCTTTCTAGGCCTTTTTTTTCGATTCATAAAGGACAAGGAATTCGAAGGAACTCTCAACCGATAGGAACTCTACAGATATTTATCAAGAGTTTGTGAAAGGAAACTGCAGAAAAACCTTTACAAGCATAGCCGGCTACTTTTGTTCGAATCGATACTCCGACAGTTTAGTCAACTAACCGACCCATCATTACCAGTCAAGTATCCGCGGTTGTAAAGGCGTTGTATGTACTTGGAACTGGGAGGTTATGGGTTCGAATCGCGACATCGGAAGTTTGGACTTCGTGAAGGAATCTGCAGAAAACCTTCACAAACATAGCCGGTTACTTCATTCTTGTCCTTACACCGACAGTGTAGTCAATTACCCGCCTCTTTTTTTTTTCTTAATAATTGGTAAACTGCCGATGTCGGGATTCGAACCCGTAACCTCCCAGTTTCCAAGTATGCATACTGCGCAGACATAACGCCTTAGACCGCTCGGCTACTTGGACTGGTACGCTCTGATAGGACATTGTGCCAGAAAATGGAAGGACGTCCGCCTCGCACTATCCTCTTACCTCATGAGAGATAGATGCCTCTTGAGCCATCTTGAGTGGCACTCCAACTATCTCTTTCCGGTCTTTTGCCAATGAGTCCGGTTAACCTTGTGGCATTGTACCCAACTGTCATTTGCATAAATATCTATTAAAAAACCTGAAAAATTTCTAAACCTCTCGTGTAAGGTTCTACTTCCAGTGCCGCTATAGCGTTAAAAAGCATCAGGGGACTGCAAAACATAAAAAATCGTGCGTATACCCGATTAAATGACCTTATTTATGTAATATTTGGTACGGAACACTTAAACAACTAAATTGAGTGTTTTATAATAAAACCAATATATTTGTTCAGTTTTATATATTTTTTTTTAATTGTACGTAATACAATGCAATTAATGTTTTGCTGCGAAATTGTTCCAGCATAGCTTGAACCTTGAGCTAGGGAGTAGCCCTTCTAATGTGTAAACCAAACCATCACCTCCACTGATGTGAAGGCCTAATATATATTTACAGAAATATTTACAATTAAAGATTGAAAGTTAAAATTCTAAATATCTCTGTACACATTAGAGTTTGGGAAAAATGATAAGGTAATGAATTATAGCAAACTTTATTTTCTACTACTTTACCCTTAATACCTTTTTCAATTGTTCTAATATTCAGAGAGATATTTTATGTTTGTGTTTTCTTCTTTCTTTATGCCCCCCTTTCCCCTTGACCTATGCCATTTATTAATAGTCCGATACGATATTTCACGTTGATTAGACTATAATTGTGGCTGCTAGAGAGTAATTGATGTATTCTAAAGAAATTCGCTAAGTTGACGCAGCTCCTGCGTAATGAATTTTTTTTATACAGATGTGGAAATATTTTCTTGAATGACTGCACCGATTCTAAATGATGATTTCTCAAACACTTCATTTGACGACAATTTTCGCCATATCCTCCTATTACCTATATGCCATTCTAACTATAATATTTACATTTTTTTGTGAAAATTTCCCTAGCAAAAAAATATTCAAAAAATATTATATTATCGAATGATAATTAGTGAGTACTTTAGGTTTTTGAAATAAAATTTCAAATTCGCCCCCTTTACCTAGATCAGTTTTTTGTATTATAAATACGTATGTCGACTACAATGTAGTCATCATCAGTATAAATTAGCTAGTCGTAATTTACTCTTTGACAATTAGAAATAGATATAAAGTCGAGATCAACAGACAAAAATAAAAATAAATAGAAAATTAACTGAATTAAAATATACTAGATTTAAAATATAATAAATTTTAAATTATATTGAAATTGCTCTTGTTAAAATTTCCTTCACATTTGTTCCTGTTAATTTTATTCTTATTAAAATTACTCTTATATTGTCGCAGGATATGTTACTTGTTACTAATTTGGTGACAGTTTCACTACGTTTCTTGGTTATGCGTTGCACAGCGTCGCGCAATGGAACCAGTCCATTGTCTAAATTCATTTTATTTCTTTTGAATTTCTGAATTTCACCAAATTAGTAACAAGTAACATATCCTGCGACAATATAAGAGTAATTTTAATAAGAGTAAAATTAACAGGAATAAATGTAAATGAAGGAAATTTTAACAAGAGTAATTTCAATATAATTTAAAATTTATTATATTTTAAAGCCAGTATATTTTAATCTAGTTAACTTTCTTTTTTTTTTTTGTCTATTGATCTCGAATTTATATCTATATCTAATTGTCAAAGAGTAAAATACGACTAGCTAATTTATACTGATGATGACTACATTGGAGTCGAAATACGTATTTATAATACAAAAAACTGATCTAGGTAAAGGGGGCGAATTTGAAATTTTATTTAAAAAATGTTTAATAGTATTAAATTGTCTCAGGCTTGGATATTGTATACTTGAGCCAATCCACGCTACGCTCTTGTCTCAAATCGTAAAGATTCGATAAAATCTCAACATTGATTTCCGGTATCGAAAACAATGCTCCTCCCTATATTCTACGCAGGGCCGGGTATACCATTACCAGCGCCCTGGGTGACATTTCTATGGCGCCCTCTAATTGCAATTCAAACCCATACGAAAAAATGGCAAACGATATAATAAAATAACCACTTAATAAAAAATACTAATAAAATTTTACTTTTCTAGCCTTTCTATCGCCGAACTCTTTTATTAGGTTATCAAAGTCCATGTTTTTAGCAATTTCATTTTCGATTGACAAAATTTCCAAGTTTGTCAATCTAAATTGAGATATTGTCGATCGCCGATAGGTTTTTATCAACTTAAGCTTAGAAAAACTCCTCTCCCCACTAGCAACCGTTACAGATATAGAGAATAATATTCGCAATGCTATCCATACCTTTTGATACAGTTCTTGTAAGTTGCGATCTTTGATAAAATTTAATACAATAAAACCTATTTTGACAAAATGGAACCCGAGTTCAAAAATCAAATATTCTATAACAAAAAATGCACTAAAAAGTAAAAAAATAATTGCATATTCTTGTGCCAATTTTAGTTCACCTAAGCAAAAAAATTTAAATATATATGTACAATTATTGTTATTTTTGGAGTCGGTGTCAGCATAGAGAAATTCACAAAAATTTTGGACACAGCCTCCAAAAATAACAATAATTGTACATATATATTTAAAACTTTTTGCTTAGGTGAACTAAAACTGGCACAAGAATATGCAATTATTTTTTTACTTTTTAGTGCATTTTTTGTTATAGAATATTTGATTTTTGAAGTCGGGTTCCATTTTGTCGAAATAGGGTTTATTTCTCGCTTTTTAGTGACTTTGAAGTTCCATAACTGATTTTATTTGTCTAAATATGGGTAGACCAACTAAACTACCTACTAAGTTTTAGTGCATTTCTTTATAACCCCTTTTTTTTTTTAATTTTTAGTGCATTTTTTTATTAACAGATTTTCATCAAACAGATTTTCAATTTTTTTTACATGCATTTTGTTTTTTTTTTTTTTAAATTTTTTTTTTGGGGTTGGTTTTTTTTTTAACAAATTTTTTTGAAGTCGGTTTTTAAATAAATTTTCTTATTTTCCCATTATGAATGAGCATACCCTTTCAAAAAAAAAAAATTTCGCAGAAATCAGATATCACATATAAAATGAGGATTTTCCTCGATTTCCCGGGGATCCCCTCATCAGAATGCGATTTGGTGCCAATGGGACCAATCGGAAACCAAACCCTTTAAAACAAAAAAAAAATTCAAAATCGGTTCATCAATGACGGAGTTCTGGGTGACACACATTAAAAAAAAAAAAATTTTTTTTAAATACAGCTGAATTGAGAACAATCCTCCTTTTTGAAGTCGGGTTAAAAACAGGAGTAACCACATTCTGGTCAGGTAAAAAAGATTTCAGACTTACGAGCTCATCACACAACATACAACCATCTATATCGATTTGCACTCTACAGTTAATTTCAATTGGAGATCACCACAGAGTTTGACAAGGTCGAATTTTTCCGGAATCTGTTTTATATTGTACAAAAAAGACCAAGATTCCGAGTACTCATTTAACTATTCAAATCTTTCATTGACTGAAAGTAATATAGCGTTTGTTTTAAAATAATTGGAATAACTGTTTTAAGTGCGTGCACCGATGTAGTGAATGAGAATGAGCTGATCAAATGAACTGCATGCAGTGCTCCGATCCGACGGATTGAACACTGCCATTCCATTCTAGTGTTGCCAACATAACAATTTTTTCGCTAAATTTAAGAAATTTACGAGAAAGTAGGCCTCGTCAAGGAGCTAGGGAATATATAGCAAGCGCCCCTTTATATCCGGCGCCCGTGCGTTCGCCCAACCACGCTCTACCCTAACGCCGCTACTGATTTTACGTACAAAGAGATAAAATGCAGATTACAAAGTTGAAATTTTTTCTGTAATAAAACATTAATTGCACTGGACTATATAGCTGTGTGTATGAGTTAATAATAATTTTTTTTTTTTAATGGAATATACGAGAAAAACATTCAAAAAACCTGTGGCGCCGTTTCTTCAATACAAAACAATAACCATACCACACAATGATTATGTCACATGAATTAGTCATTCTGTGATGCTGGTCGCTGGTGACTACTTTTGTGACTCGTTCGTTTACTAGTAGAAGTAGGTAGTCAGTCACTACAGTTGTTTTTCTGTTCAATAGTTCATTCAATATGATTTACTTGTTCGCTGATTCATTATTTTATAGTTTCAATTCTATTTTTTTGTTAAATGTGATCTAACATACTTATAGTCGGATGCAATATGTTTTTTATCCAAGAACAAACTCAATAGGGAATATGCATGAAAAGTTTGTTTCACTTGAATTGAAGCATGTTTACTTGACAAATATGAAGGTAAAATTACTTTTTAAATAACTTTAAAAATAAGCGAGATATGAATGATTGAAATTCCCGATTAGACAAAGACGGTGATAGCCCTCTTGATATGTTATGTGACGTCATATTACACTTTCACCATTGAAAATACACGTAAAACTCCGTTTTTAGTATTTTTGCAAGAAAGAGACAGATAATAATCTTTAAAAGCTTATAGCTTCCTTGATATTTGTCGGATTTTAATTTCGTTTTTAAATATTATTACAGTATTAACAGTATTTTCATATTCTGAAAATAAATGTGAAAAAAAAATTTCATGCATATTCCCTATTAAGGCGGATTTAATAATTAGTAAACTAAACAATATTGGAAATTTTCGTTAAAAATTTTATATTTTTGACCAAACACGGATCCGCCGTTGTGGGCACGATGGCCATGTCCACAACCCTATTAGACTTCATAAGTATTTATTTGTGTACACTCAAGCGTCAACAACACGATGTTTGTCCAAATTCCATTCCGGTTACGTAAGACAAACAGTAGGAGACCAGCGTATACTATATAGACAAATGTCATTGAATTTTTAATTAAATACTGATATAAACATTATATTATCGAATGATAATTAGTAAGAACTCTATGTTTTTGAAATAAAATTTCAAATTCGCCCCCTTTACCTAGATCAATTTTTTTGTATTATAAATACGTATTTTGACTACAATGTAGTCATCATCAGTACAAATTTCACTGTGAAATTGTCACCAAATTAGCGACGAGTAACATATACTGAGACAATATAAGAGTAATTTTAATAAGAGTAAAGTTAACAGGAACGAATGTGAATGAAGGAAATTTTAACAAGAGTAATTTCAATATAATTTAAAATTTATTATATTTGAAATCCAATATATTTTAATTTAGTTAATTTTCTATTTATTTTAATTTTTGTCTATTGATCTCGACTTTCTATCGATTTCTAATTGTCAAAGAGTAAATTACGACTAGCTAATTTATACTGATGATGACTACATTGTAGTCGAAATACGTATTTATAATACAAAAAACTAATCTAGGTAAAGGGGGCGAATTTGAAATTTTATTTTAAATATTGATATGAAAAAATTAACTCGTCAACCAGGAATCGAACCTCGGGTCTCTGGATATCTAGTCCAGTATGCTAACAGCTACACCAAAGAAGACTGTGACGTAACAGCCAACTTTTTCATATCATTCTTATTTTTTATTTTGACAGTATTACTTCTGTCGAAGTTTTTATTCATATATATTTATTTGTGTACACTCAAGCGTCAACAATACGATGTTTGTCCTATTAGACTTGCTACGTCCCACTTTCACGGTCTATTGAGGTCGATAGGCTGATGATATTATATCCAATGCCTTAATAAAATTTAAAAACAATACAAAGAATCGTGCGTGATTCGGAACGCAGCGTACTTAGTCATCAAGTACTTACTCATCATAGACGATATGCTGACACGTTATGTCACATTTTTGACAACATATTATGTGTTATTTTTTGGCACATGAATACTTGTATTGGAAAAAAAAAAGATGAATATTCGCTGGGTGCGCAGAGTCATCTACTAATTTAAAACTACACAGTCGTCTACTAATTTAAAAGTAAGCGTGTGTTGTATGCACATATACAAGGCCAGAGGAAAGATTATCCGGGCTAGCTCTCCTAAATATACACAGAGATATGAGCCTGGATATCGATGACATTATCAACGTTTTCTCGAAAAAGAAACGTAAGCTTGAATTTGTAATTTAAGTAAGCACCTAAATAAAATTATTTAATGTAAAATGTATACTAGCGTTTAATTTAATTTGATATCCTTTGAAGTTTGAAGTCTAAATGTAACACTGTGATCAAACACACATTTACTTTTGTAATTTTCGTGAGCGAACAAACTAACATTTTACAGGTTTATTTATTCACTAGTGTTGGCCCCACGGCTTTGCCCACGTGGAACTATACATTGTACAAAATCTTGGTCAGGGCGTCATAAATTTTGTAAACATCTCCTTTGTAGGAATGCACTACATCGATCATGAGCGAGTTCATACTCCGACTAACACTTGGCCCGATATTTGGGTGACCACAATCTTTTTTGAGGGCTGGATCCGCGCCTGTTTTTGACTATAGTTTCGGAAACATTTTTCCTTCTTCAGCAAAAATGTTAATATTATTTTAGTGAGTGATCTCTTTTGTGATGCCAGTGGACTCCTATTGAAAGACGGCACTGCTTGCAATCCGCAAAAGGAACACTTATATGTATCATTTTATGTATCATTTTTTGACCACCTCCTTGATACTACAGTTCTCCTGAATGTCCCTATGGCTCAGCTCTCATATCAGATTCACATTAAGCCTAGTCGCTGCTGAATAACTCAGTCACACTGATCTGGGAACCTGGCGTTAAAGGGAACAAAGTAGCGGACTCGTTGGCACGAGATGGGTCATCTCAAACGTCCCTTTTACTTGAACCTATCATTCCCATCGCAAGATGCTCCATAATTTACCGAATCTAGGGGTGGCTGCGACAAGCTCATCTTGATTACTAGGACTTTGCGCAGGGCATGCGACAGGTCGAGTTGTGCATGAGCACAGCCAGGCCATTCGACTGTGCTCAGTTGAAACTCAATAGAATGCAGTTGAGAAAGATGATGGGGCTCTTGACAGGGTCTCTCAATTGAACTACCACCATCATAACTTGGGAATCTCTAATGATCCTACTTGTAGGGCCTGTATGGAGGACGATGAAACCTCCATACATGTTATATACACCTACAGAAAACCTGCAGGGTGCCAGGTATAGAATGTTTGGGTCCGAAACCTTGGATCCATCAATCCTGGGAGCACTCCCGGCGGAGAAATTGTGGGTGTAGCGGTGTCGCTTCATCATAAATTATTATTTTAATTTTGTTCTTCATTTTTTATCTGTTGCATTTCAACTATAACTTCCCTCTATTATCACGGTTGCTGTGAATGTTAACAACCTTGGTAATTTACATATAATTTACATATAATTTTATAAATCAAATTAAAAAGATCAATTTTAATTAATAAAGATCAATTATATCTTTTACATATATTTATTATTTATTTAAATAATAATTATTTAATATAACTAACATATACCTTACAAATTGGCGCCCGAGCAGGGACATGGGCCTCAGAGGACCACAATAATGGGGCTGCCTGACCATTTATGACCAATTAGATGGTATAATTGGTTTTTCGAAATTCCATGGATGGGGTGCTAGCATCCTGGAGCCCATTTGAACGAATTTTTTTAAAATTTTTTTATGGGTACAATATTAATTAATATCTCTATTTCCTTGTAGAGGAAATTCGCCAAAAACATGATGTCATCTTTTGATTAACGTAAAAATAGATTGTAAAAGTTATTTACACTGATAAAAAATAATTGTATTTTTGTATTATAATTATACTTTATATTTTTTAATAGTCAATGTGTGTATGTTGACTATTTTTCATGGAATTTCCGGTTTGGGAAAGAAAAAAAAAAGTTGAGCGCACGAGTCATTACCAATAACAGCCAGCCATAGCCAAGCGCAATTGTAGTATCAGTTACATTTTAAGAATCATCATCTATCAGTCATCTAACAATCATGTAGAATAATAATAACTTAATGTTATTAATATGTATGTATTTTCAGATGAGATCGTACCCTATATCAGTGATTCTCAACCTTTTTTTTTGTCGCGGCACACTTTTAACGATTTCAAAATTTGACGACGCACAAAGAAAAAGATAAGTTTAAAAATTGTTTACTTATCTCTAAAGTGCAGAATAGACACAGAACTTGGTTGCAGCAACATTGAACTCCGCCTATAAAATATTTTCAGTACAGACGCTGCAACCAAAGTTTGGGATCATAAAATTTAATTTTTATTATTTTATGACTCTAGTCATAAAAATTCAAACATTTCTCATCATGTCTCTATCTATCTCATTTAATTTGTATAGTTTATTTATATCTCTAGTAAAAACTACACAAATAATTCTATACAATAAAATATATACAGGGTGTCTACTTAAGTTGGCTCCATATGGAAAACTTTTTTATTATAATGTCTACGAAAAAAAGTTATTCTTTATAAAAATCTCTGCATTCGAAAATATTAATATTCAGCTATTCACTTTTGACATCAAATGTATAGGGTGTCTAAAAATTGAAAAAGTTCGGTAGGAATGTGTTGACCACTTCAATTTTAAATTAAATTTTGTATATTTTTGTTCAAGATGTAGACCATATAGAACAGATTATACGGGAAACGGTTCAAGAAATCACTCCCGAGATATGTAGGAGTGGATTTAAAGAATTTTGTAAAAGGACAATTACACGTATGGAACGCGAAGGTGGATACGTTGAGGCAAAAACGAACTGAAGGTAACTGTTGTTACTTACGTCAACAATAATAATTGTATTTGTAATGTAATGTATGAAAAATAAATGTTCTGTATTCATTATTTTGTTACATATCATTCAAAATGTTTCAAATCAGCAAATAAACATTTGAAGTACGATGACTGGTTAATTAGAATAACAGATAACGTGTTTTATAAGTAGGATTTGCAAAATTTAATTTAAAATTGAAGTGGAAAAAAAATTCCTATCGAACTTTTTCAATTTCTGCACACCCTGTACATTCGATGTCAAAAGTAAATAGCGGCATGTTAATATTTTCGAAAGCAGAAATTTTTATAAGGGATAACTTTTTTTCGTAAACCTTTTCCATATGGAGCCAACTTAAGTAGACACACTGTATATATTATATATAATGTAAATTGTAACCAATATAGGTATTTAGTATATGAACATTTAACTCCTCCTACTAAATATCAAATAATTTTTAATGTTGCAGCAACCGTTCAAGGTCATGTTTTTTGTTGCTGCAACACACACACAGCAACTTGCTAGTTGCTCTTCAATGTTGCTGTTCAATGTTGCACGTCTGTGGAACCCATAATACACTGAGTAAAATAGTTTATGGTAATAATTTTGAATGTAAAATAAAATAATATGTACTACAAAAACAACAGTACGTTTATTAAGGGACTAATTACAAGTTAATAATAAGAATACTTTTAATGAGAAATTTGTGCTTGATGTGTTTTTTGATAATTTCATTTATATTTGGTCGTAAAAATGACAATGCTACTCTCATATCGTGTTCTACATTTAACAGTCTCGATCTTTTTTTCGTTTCTATGTTAATACTTTACTATATACATTTCTAAAATTTGGAGGCACACTTTAGGAATTTGACGGTACACAAAAATGTCGCGGCACAGTGATTGAGAATCACTGTCCTATATAGAACAGTTGTCAAATTAATATTTAAAAAAATTCGTTACGCAGAAGCTGCTTCAACTTAGCGAATTTCTTTAGAATACATAAATCATTCTCTAGCGGTCACAATTTTAGTGTGATCAAAATGAAATATCTTATCTGATATGATTTTAGTATTTGCAAATTTTAATTTTTTGTCTCTTTTCAGGTTATTACTATTTGATGTCGCTAAGCGATTTTCGGCCAATTTTTCTCTACGAATTCAAATTGAACCAAAACGCTGCCGAAACAGCCCGAAAAATTAACCAGGCATTGTTCGGCGTTGGTTTGCAAAATTTCGTTCCGGAGATTTTAGCCTCGAAGATGAGCCCCGAAGTGGTCGACCTAGAGTAATCCAGGACGAGGATTTGAGGACCCTTGTGGAGACTGGCCCATCACAAACGGTGCGTGTGATGGCGGAAGAACTAGGCGTCAGCTCCCATGCAGTTTTTGATGGTTTAAAACGTATTGGAAAGGTCAAAAATCGACAGAAATTGTCACGTTTCACAAATCACCGTCCGAAAATTAAATGAATTGTGCGTCGAAGTTCTGCCAAACCCACCATACCCCCCAGCCCTTTCGCCAACCGACTACCATATTTTCAAGCACTTCGATAACTTTCTCACCGGTAGAACCTTCGCTAATCAGGACCAGGAAAAAACGGCCTTCGTCAACTTCATCGGATCCCCAGCACCCAATTTTTATTCCAACGGAATTAATCGATTTGTGTTCCGTTGGCAAAAGTGCACTGATTCAAATGGCGCTTATTTTGATTAAATTGAATAAGTATTAACTGAGATATTACAGTTTAAAGTAGACTCATAAAAACGGACAAAACTTTTGAAACAACCTAATATAAGCTTCAACTTGGGGAAATTGTATTTTCAAAATACCTATTTCAAGTAACATATCTTTGTTTCCAAATCCCGGAGATAGTTACGATTAGCTAATTCATACGGATGATGACTACTTTGTACTCGAAATACGTATTTATAAACTACGAATAATTGTTCTAGGAATTCTCTTTGATAATGTTAATAATCTTTATACCTTATTAACTTTAGATAGTTTAATTTTTATGAATTTTATGTAAAATTTTGTGATTGTCTCAGAAATAAAACTTGCCATGAGCTCTTAGACTATTTTTTTTGGTATCTATGAATTGTCAAATTTTGTTTTTAAATTACGAAATACGTAATATCTAGTAGAATAAAAAAATAGTACAAATATTAGTATTATTTTTGGGATTATTCAAATAATTATTATTGGTGTTCTTTAGTGTTTTAATCAAAAAATTATTGCATGCAAAAACCCTCTCGCATTAATTATGTGATCCCGATATCGGATATTATAAATACATAAATATATTTACATAAAAAAAAGTGTGTGACATGAATACACCCGGAGCAAAGAACTATTGAACTACCTGATCCGGATTATTCATGATGTACCAAAATTAACGATTGAAAATGTTAAATTTCATTGGATGGCCAACTTGTCTAGTGTTTTTCGAACAATATTATTATCAAGAAAATTATTGCTCAAAATAGAATTTTACAGGTAACTTTTTAAAAAAAATATATATAGGCTTAATTTTTTACCTCATATAAATAGGCTGTCTCATTTTAAACAATGCACCGGAAAAGTTCTTCAAGGAAGCTCTTTTGGAAGAAATAACCCCAATATATATAAAGATTATTAAAATAATCACAGAGAACTGTAGGTTTTTTGAAATTAAATTTCAAATTTTGCCTCAATTCCTAAAACAATTTTTTGTATTTTATAAATACGTATTTCTCACAGCCACGGGCTTAATTGGTCAGTCAACTCCAATAATCCTTTAGGTACTACCTCAATCGGACCATATAAAAGACAAAACTTTGTTAATATTATTGTGAGACATGCACTAAATTAGCAACGAGCAACATATCTCTGACTCCATATCCCAGAGATAGTTACGATTAGCTAATTCATACTGATGATGACTACAATGTAGTCGGAATACGTATTTATAAATACAAATAATTGTTCTAGGAATTGGGGCAAAATTTGAAATTTAACCACAATAAAAGTTATATTGTTCGGAGGGGAATCACTTAAGACGATGTAATCTTATCTTTGAAAATCTTTTTTTAAACGGCTATAAAATGGTTAATAGGGAATATACATGAAAATTTTTTTCACTTGAATTGAAGCATGTTTACTTGACAAATATCAAGGTAAAATTACTTTTTAAATAACTTTAAAAATAAGCGAGATGTGAATCATTGAAATTCCCGATTAGACAAAGAGAGTGATAGCCCTCTTGATATGTTATGTGACGTCATATTACACTTTCACCATTTAAAATACACGTAAAACTCCCGTTTTTAGTATTTTTGCAAGAGACAGATAATAATCTTTTAATGCTTATATCTTCCTTGATATTTGTCGGATTTTAATTTCGTTTTTAAATATTATTACAGTATTAATAGTATTTTCATGTTCTGAAAATAAATGTGAAAAAAAATTTTCATGCATATTCCCTATTATGTACCAAAATACACTCCATTACTCAATTTTAATGTTCTATTTTTCTCCGTTATGCGATTTGCAAAAATGAGTTTCTATTTTAATAACCCAAGGATACCTTCGAATGACCTTGTAGGCCAAGGTCCACGTGAAAATCAAGGTTCCCTTAAGATGTTCCACTCTGAACAAACCAACTTTTATTTGGATTAGTTTTTCTAGAATCGCCTCCGTTGAGAAAAAACTTCGGTAATAAAAGATAGAAAAAGTTTCAATTCATTTTTTAGTTTTCTAATCGAAATATTCCGCTGCCCTTTAGCACTCCCTTAATAAATTCTGATCACAGAGTCAAGATATCATTAAGATTTGGTAATGAACCCCATTTGGGCTCTAACGTCAAGTAGCTAATAAATTTTCAACCCGTTTAATTCAATATTTTAGGAGACACCATGTCGTTAACAATGGACAATTTCGTAAATTTTTAAACTTTTATTGTTCAGCTTGGTCCTAGTAGTAGAGGAGAGGTGCCGAAGCCTGGCGAGTTAACGTTTCTTGGCCTTCTTAAGCGACTCCTGAGGATACTCTATTCTCTAACTCACTTTGTTCATTTCCTCTATCCCTGCAGTGGTTATTAATCCCAATTTTCTATCTTTGGTCGAGCCGAAGACTACGTAGCTCATTCTGAGTCTCTAAGGATATTGTGCCAGAAGGTCAAAAAGCATTTCCTTCGCCTCGGTACAGTCCGGACAAGACGCGCTGACTCCAGCTCCAAGTATCCCAACCAGAAGCTTTATATCTTTCCAGTTCTTGCCAGTTTGACCTTGCTCCTAAACTATTGAATTATTTGGGTAGAAAATGTGTAGGCACTTTGATGTTAAGGCTTAGATCTTGACCTAATTGGGCGGAATTTACTGAGGAGGAATAAAAAAGTGAGAAAATATTTGGTATCTTTAATATACCAAATTTCTCCATTGTAATAACCGAAAAATAATTTGCATATTTAATACAGATTATATAGCAGTTATAAGAATTGGTCACAAAAATTCCATGCAGTCCTAAATTCACCACAATACAATGTATACTGTATCGGCGAACTATTGCACGTGATCCAAATGAAACATATGTATCCAGATTCCAAACGATTTGTTGATAAAAAATTACGTGTACCACCGCAACAAGTATTAAATAATTTTGCAATATTAAAACGTATCAAACCGCATCTACCGGAATCTTCGCTGGCGAAATTCTTAAAGAAAAATTTTGAAGATGAACATAGCTTACAACAGTATACGCCAACCGATTGGACACCATACCCAGAACTCTTGACCAAAATTAAAGATCGAAAATTACGTAAATTTGCATTAGAATTGCATGCACTGTGGAACGTCCTAAGCCGACGGATCTATGAGGATTGTATGATAAATGCGGATAAATATAGTTTATTGTATGTCCCAAAACCATTTGTCATACCTGGTGGCAGATTTCGGGAATACTATTATTGGGATTCATATTGGATGGTTCGTGGACTGTTGCTATGCGATATGTTTGAAAGTGCCAAGAATATGATTGAAAATTATCTGTATCTAATTGAAAAATATGGACTGATACCAAACGGGGGACGATTGTATTATGTGGATCGATCTCAACCACCATTGTTAGCGAAAATGTTGGACACTTATATGGAGTTCATAAACGATGAACCATTTTTAATTGACGCACTGCCCAAG
This sequence comes from Nineta flava, assembly GCA_963920215.1. NCBI lineage: Eukaryota > Metazoa > Arthropoda > Insecta > Neuroptera > Chrysopidae > Nineta > Nineta flava. The sequence continues at coordinate 3,004,987 of OY986041.1, forward strand.
ATTGAAGCAGAATTCAATTTTTGGGATAATACACGTAGTGTTAGTGTCCAGAAGGATTCCAAACTGTATATGATGTATCATTACGATTCATTTCAATTTACACCACGTCCAGAATCGTATCGTGAAGATTATCGTTGGGCCTTAGCTTTACCGAAAGATTCGCGTGCGTTATTCTACAATGAAGTTCGTGCCGCAGCTGAATCGGGTATTGATTTTAGTTCACGGTGGTGGGTACCCGATTGGGAATTGCGACCAGATTTTACAAATATACGTGCCACACATATTATACCGGTTGATTTGAATTCAATTCTGGAGAATAATGCACGGATTTTGGCAAAATCATTTCAACGTGTTGGTAATGAAAAAAAATCCAAATTGTATGCGGCAAAAGCGGAACAGATAAAGAATGCTATCGATAAAGTATTGTGGAATGATGAAATTGGTATTTGGTGTGATTATGATTATGTTAATCAGGTATATTATAAACAAGTTATTTTAAATAGGTTTCAAAAAACTAAAACCCGACTACGAAACAAGTTTAAAGAGCCTTGTAAATATTTCACGTAGTCGAATGCCGGGAAGTTGGGCAGTTTGGCCTTCGACTACGATAAAGATTTACAAGGCTCTTCAAACTTGTTTCGAATTTTTTTCGTAGTTGAGTTTTACTTTTTTAAACTTATTTATTTAAGACTTGTTAGTATAATATTAAGAATATAAGGATTTTTTGTTTGTTGCTGAGCGTGTTATGCAAGTCTTTTCCGCCACGTTGGATTTAATATGATGCCACATAGCTTATGACACGTGGAACCCTAAGGCCAATCTAACAACACCTCTTTTGTCAAAATATTATAAGTATATCTAAGGAACTACACGGGAGCAAATGGACACACTTACATGCATACTACATAGACTACTAAAATCAAGGGTAAAAGTCGGGTAAAAATATATTTTATATTTTCGAAATATGTGAATTAAAACCTTAAATTTGATACCAATCTCAATACATTTGTGAAATTTTTAATTTTTTTCCTAGCGTAATATGCAAGTCAAATCCGCCATGTTGGATTTAATATGACGTTACATAGCTTATGGCATGCGAAAGTCGAATACAAAGCTAACGACACCTCATTTCTAAAATATGATAAGTATTTTAGAAGCTACACGGGAACAGATAAACATACTAACAGAACTCCGTAGTCAGATAAAAATAATCCCGAAATTTCTTATGGAATTAGATTGCAGTGAAATTGACTGAAACTTTGGGAAAAACTAGTTAGAAGATTATATTATCGAATGATAATTAGTGAGAACTCTAGGTTTTTGAAAAAAATTTCAAATTCACCCCCTTTACCTAGATCAGTTTTTTATATTATAAATACGTATTTCGACTACAATGTAGTCATCATCAGTATAAATTAGCTAGTCGTAATTTACTCTTTGACAATTAGAAATAGATAGAAAGTCGATATCAATGACAAAAATAAAAATAAATAGAAAATTAACTAGATTAATATATACTAGATTTAAAATATAATAGATTTTAAATTATATTGAAATTACTCTTGTTAAAATTTCCTTCATTCACATTTATTCCTGTTAATTTTACTCTTATTAAAATTACTCTTATATTGTCGCAGGATATGTTACTTGTTACTAATTTGGTGATAATTTCACACTCTATCTTGGTTTTACGCTGCTTATATATGTTCGCCCGACTTTAGATGCTATTCTAAGATCGCACCTGATTGGTGCTGAGTTATGCCTTGCGCAGTGAACAGGTTTTTGTATTTTGACATCTTTAGAGAGAGATAGACATATTGGCACTTGATTTTACCGTAAGATTTTGATTAAATCTGAATTTGGTACCGGTCCATGGTCTATAGAATCATATTTCTTTTGAATTTCTGAATGTATATGCTTTCGTATGCATCCAGCTCTTAGGGGAGTTGTACAGCCTTAACAAGTTTTAAATTGGATTTGACGATTTTATGGTCATTCTCTATAATGTGTGCAGCTACACAGGATTTTTCTAACCCGCCGTATTTCATACGAGCCCAGATGTTAGAACAAAATCTAATCTAAAGAATATGGCCAAATATTTACTTTAAATTTCTGAAACCAGCACACAATGGCATGCCATCGATTTAGACCGCTTTTAATATGGTCTTCCACATAAATAAATGAAAATTTCGCAATTAGTACATCATTTTCAACTAGTACTTTATAAGCTCCATTCTAAAAACTTCTTTTCATATTATTTTAGGCAGCAAGAATGAAGAATTTGTATCCCTTACCGGTGGGGTCTCTAGTTTTTTTTTCAAAAATGGGTTATTCAATATAAAATTAAATTGATTGTTATATTTCGTTACATTCCACAGGTTTCACGAACAAGATTCTATCCATCAAATTTAACGCCACTATGGACACAAAGTTATCCAATTGAGAATCAAATGTATATTGAGAAAGCCTTGAACTATTTAAAGAACAAAGAGATCATTAACATTTACGTGGGAGGCGTTCCATCAAGTTTAAAACGGACCGGCGAACAATGGGATTTACCGAATGCATGGGCTCCACATCAAGATATTGTTGTACGAGGTTTGGCAAATTCAAATAATGAGAAGGCAAAAAAACTAGCACAACTATTAGCTGAACGTTGGGTACGGCATAATTATATTTTATATAAAGAGAATCGTGCCATGTTTGAAAAATATAGTGCCCTAGCACCGGGAGCCGGTGAAGGTGGTGAATATGAGATACAAACCGGATTTGGTTGGTCAAATGGTGTTATTATCGATTTTATAACGTCTTTTCATATCCGTTTGGATGTTGAACAGTATATTTAGCAACCCTACAATCATCGTTGTTTGGTCATGGTGTCCCTCATAGAGTTGTCAAACCATATTTATATGTACAGATTGTTATTTTTTTGTCGTAAAAGTTTAATAAAGTTTTATTTCATTCAAATATATTTGGTACAAGTTGTTTTTTTGGACATCTCAAAGGACCCAAAGTCCCAAGAAATAATAAGTGTTTTAAAAAAATACAGACGAATTGAGAACCATCCTCCTTTTTGAAGTCGGTTAAAAATAGATTTGAATATTCTTTGACATTACCATTCTCTTTTTTAGGGTGAATTGTTCCAACCTTCAATTAAAGTATCCGGTAGCTGACAGTAGGATAAGGTTTACCCGTCAGTTAAGTGCGTGCGTGTTGTTCCACTGTTATTTGCCTCACAGTTAGTTACCCAACGATACGTATGTCGATTCTTACTTCCGGAAGTATTTGTGGCAATGTTCATGTGTAATTAACTTGTCAAAACCATAACCTAATTTCAACGGATTAGTAAATTAATACACAAGTAAAGACAACAACAAAAATATTTGGTTATTTTTTATTATTATTGGTAAGAGTCAAATTTGCTTCAAAAACGGGGTTTCAGGTATGTTGCTCGGAACCGCAATTTTTTTAAATCGATTCATCTTGACGTCCCGAATATGGCCCTAAATTTTTACGGTCCGTGACGGAACAGGGTCTTAATTGAATTTGTTTAAAACAAAAAAGCGTTTTTTCTTAACATCTTTTTTATAACTAAAAATTTTAAAAATGACAAATGAGCCCATGAACATTAAAATCGGTTAATTAGAATTCGAGAAAAAAATTTTCAAAGTTTGAAAAACGCCAAAATTTTAAATTAAAATAAAAAATCTAAAAACTACTTCATTTTTTTTTAAACTTTGGCAAAGTATGCCTTTTATATGTTAAAAATAATGTGCCAAATTTTACCCCCACTATTGCTCTACACACGTTTACCGGGAGGTTAAGCAGCCTACTCGGTACTTTACTGACGGTATAAATTAACTGCCGAGTAGGGACATTTACCCGGTAGGTAAAGGTACCTAGAAGTTGAAAATCCGTCAGTTAGGAATTTACCTGCCGAGTAGGCTACCGGGTGACCCAGTGGTGGGCGCAGACGGCTCGCCGGAGTCGAACGACTCTCCATAAGCTGGGTGAGAGTAAGTAAAAAAGGTATGTTTTGAAGTAAGACGGAACGATGTTTCAATAAAGGTGTCCTACTGATTATTGCCCAATAATTTATTCAATCAATTTAGAAATAGTTTTATAAAATATTTATTGTTTAAAAAATATCTTTTACTATATGGAGAGATATACCAAAAAACATAATAATAATAACAATAATAACAACAATAATGATGATAGTAATAACAATAATTACAACAACAACTATATGTATTCCCACTTTATGTAAAATTTAACCATTTAGAAATTAGTAACAATATCCTCTTTTTCTTAGCAGACGGCGCCGCACCTCCACTGCTGAACTTATTCAAGACTGCTTGCGATGTATTCTCCATTATTAAATTCACTATTATTATTATTTTTTTAAACAAATTATACGAAAAATAATTTCCTCTACTACGAATAGTACTTTTCAGTTTTTCAATTCAACGTAGATCAATTTTATGTAAAATTTAACTTAATTCTTCAAATTCCCATGACACTATACTCCATACGAAGAAAAAATAATTAAATCAGGTAAATAATTGTTTATTAGTTCTCGGATATGAATAGTAAAAAGTTTTGGTAAATTATTTGGAATTTCCAAAACTATAATTCTATCTAAACTAGTTTTCAATTCTATTCAAATCCTTTGCAAAAATTTCCCTCTTTTATTACAACGGTCCAGCGGTATATTTGTTCATAAATAAAATTTTTATTTTATTCATACACAAATATATTAAAAAGCTACATTTTATACCCCAAATTACCAGCCCAAAATTCCAGAGTATGTATTCAATGTATTGTATACTTTGTATAATAGGGACCATAGAAAAGAGTTGGTATTATTATATTTTTTTCAGAAAATGTTTTAATTAAAAAAGAAAATAATAATAATTGGTAGATACCCTGTATTTACTCTATCTCTCTTCCTACTTCTCACTCAGAGCTGAGTGGAGTCAACCCCTGCCCACCTATGGGCTACCCGACACTTTACCTAAAGGTTGGAACAATCCACCCTTAGAAATACATCTGTTATGTATTGTAATGTATGGAGTGACATCTATGCAGAGTGTTAGGTATTATAATGGATGGTAATTGAGTATGACGGAAGTGTGAGTAATTAACACACACATAATGCTATGGACGATGGTAGATGGAGATGGTAGTTCTAGCATGGTTGTTGGACAGACATATTTGAGAATAAATGATAATATTTAATATGAAGAATAGATATATTAGGAGATTGAACGAAATGTTAAATAAACGGCCATGAATTGGTGTAACTATCGTTTATCAGTAGGGGTCACTGGTGGCAGTACCGTACGGAATTTAAATGTTTAAATGTATCGCCAAGAAATCACTTTCACATTATAAGAAATCATAGTTTTATAGATAATAAAAAATTGTTTTCGAATATCAAGTAATAATTAAATAAATATTAATAATACAGAATTCTTAATAATCTGCAATAAATAAAAAGATGAAGAATCATAGTGATAATTTTGTAATTAATAATAATAATATACAAATGTATGTTTACAATAACTGACATATATTAGATAAAGAAAGAAGATGACAAAACCGGTAATCACAGACCATATTCCTTTCCTAAATGCAGACACGCATTCCTAACCTTAAACAACCTTTCACTCATAAATATATAACAGTATATCTATGCTTTCCCTGTACAACATCGTCCCATTTTTTCAAATTTATAAAATTAAACAATTTTTATACTTACAATTTTTATTTGTAAGATGTGATAACCGTTGATATATAATAAAAATAATAATTCCGTACGGGTAGATTGGCACTGCCGCTAGTGGCGAAAATAATAATTATGATCTCTACACGTTTTTGAGGACGCAAAAACAGACGAATTCCCTATGCCGTTCGGTCTCCTAATATATCTATTCTTCATGATATTAAAATAAAAATTCGTTACGCAGGAGCAAAGAATACAATATACATAGAAGCGTATAAGTACGATTTTTGTGTCACCTAAAATTTTTAGTACGTATGCTGACCACAAAACTATTTAGTGCCATTACCAGCACAACCAACTGTATTCTTTGGCAGAACTATGTACCAGTTGGCCGGATCACATCAAAGCGGGGATGTACTTCAAATTTATATTAAAAAGTAATCCACCAATATTAATGAAATTTTTATGAGTTTTAAGAATTAATTAGTCAAAATTTTTAATTTTTTTTTTTTACAAGCTGTATAAAATATTAATATTTGTTTTTGAAGTTTCAGTTGCTATTTTAAAAGAATACGCTTTAAATATAAGTTTTTATTATAAATATAAATATAACAAATATTAATATTTTATACAGCTTGTAAAAAAAACATTAAAAAATTTTGACTAATTAATTCTAAAAATTCATAAAAATTTCATCAATATTGGTGGATTCCCTTTTAATATAGATTTGAAGTACATCCCCGCTTCGATGTGATCCGTCCAACTGGTACTAAGTTCTGCCAAAGAATACAGTTGGTTGTGCTGGCAATGGCACTACATACCGAAATCGAACAGCTATTGTCATCTAGTGGTCAGCATACGTTCTACAAATTTTAGGTGACACAAAAATCGTACTTACACGCTTCTATATATATAATATTTTTTGGCAGGAGCTGCTTCAACATAGCGAATTTCATTAGAATACATAAATCACTCTCTAGCGGTCATAATTTTAGTGTGAGCAAAATGAAATATAATATCTGATATGATCTAGAGCACGGTGTGCGACAGGCCGAGTTTAAGGGGTTTTTTGCCTTCGCGCCTACAGTACTATTACTTATCGAAAAATCAGAGCCGATTTGACCCCGAAATATATCCTGAACGAAAAGAGCTATAGTGCTGGTTTTTCGAATATACGCTATTTAGGGAATTATAACAAGTTTTTGCTTTTCGTTAAGAAATAAACGGTTAAACAGTTATTTCGGTTCAAAAACCGTAAAATGTCGGGAACGCCTATAATTTTTGGGGGCATAATCATAATTCCAGAGCCTAGACCATAAGTTCTTAAAAGTTGATATTTGGCATACAGATATAGTGCCAAAACCGAAAGGAAAATTATCAAACCACAAAATTTATATCGGAAAATTTTTGTATATTTGTTTTGGTAAAATTAACATAAGAAATGTTGCTGCTCAATGATTGGTCCATATTTTCTATATATATACTTAAAATTTCGCAACACACCACTTGCGAGATTTGTGCACGATTTTTTAAAACTTTGTTGCTCCATTTCCAGAAATGCTAGAAGGATGCTTTTTTTTGGATTCGACGCGGAATTTTCGAAACCTTAAATAAGAATCTTTGGTAAAATTTAATTTTCCCAACGTAACATATGGAAAAACAAAAATTAAATTTATGTGTTTAAGTTTAAGCCACTTCCAAATATTTGAGAAGAATGCGGTTTTTTTGCATTCGACGCGAAATATCTCAAAATTCTCTATTTATAGATCGAACTTAAAATTTGACTTAAACACTTTGACTTAAAAATTTTATAGAGCGTGTAGAGTTTTATAATTTTGACAGGTTTCTAACCCTAATAATAACATTTATTGACATCAAATGCAAGGATATGAAAAATTATACACACCTAGGGTTGGGGATCGAACCCACGACCTCTGGCATTCTAGATCAATGGTCTACCAACTGATCTACCTTAGATGTTATGGTAGTGCTATGTATATGATCTTTCACTATCATTCTTGATGCCATTGTATTATTAATTTTGTTTATTTACTATTAACATATTTTTAAATTGTTTTTTGTAAACTAGCGTCTATTTATTTCCATAGTTAGTATGGTTGCCATTTGGTTATATTATACCAACGGAAGCGACTAACGTTTACTTTATTTGACATTTAAGTAATATGCCTGAACATTGATACCATTTTTTGACATCAAATGCTTGATATGAAAAATCATACAATCTAGGGATGGGGATCGAACCCACGACCACTGGGATTCTGGACCAATACTCTACCAACTGAGCTACCTTGCAAATGAGGAGTTTATGCCACTTATCGTAGGATTATATAAAAAATTAACTCTCGTATGTTATTTGCAATGTTTTTTTTTTATTTTCATTATTTTATTTATATAATCCATTTAAAATACTTCATTCTGTTTGTTTTTTCGTGCCTGTAGCAATGCTGGAGTTTTTGCTCGACCACTTGGCGGTCGTTCTGTTTTGAGTTCACCCAAACGTGAACCAATGGGAATGATTTGTTTGGGAATTTCTTTTTCTTGTACATTGTTTTGTTTTTCTTCATCAATCGTTTCTATTAAAATATAAAAAAAAAACATATATAAATCGATTGACCTTGGTGAAATTTAATTCACAACTAATTTTCAAGTTACAAAGTTAGCAATTCAAATCGGTCCTGCTAAATTCTGTGCTCTGCGCTGTATGAAAAGTTACTCGCTCATGTCCCAAGAGGGTCCCACCCCTTTGACCCCTGGGATAGCCATCAGCCTTGGCTTCAAGTCCTTGACATAATGCAAAAACCCGCACATTTTTTGACGCAGGTCATTTTTGTGGGTTTTTCCCATCTTCGGGGGGGGGGGGGGGATTTCATTTGGAAAATTAAAGTTTTCCGATTTTTCTAGCATGTCTAGAAGTGGATTAGAATTTGTATATGTCAGTCAGTCAATTAAACAAAGAGCTGTATACGCTAGTTAAGTACTGCGCCATCTCGTGTTTTTTATTTTATATTATGGTTCTGTCAAAACTCGTAAACATACATAAAAAGTCAACTTTAATTTGAACTATAAAGAAATAATTACTTATAATGTCAGTGAAAAAATTGATGAGCAGCTTCCAATAAGTATAATTAGGTACTAGTTATGTACTAGTTTTGATGTTTCTAATGTCTATGAAGAGATTGATGTCAATGATTTTCGGCGAATTTCTGGTACAGTATTGAGAGAAACACTTTTGCCAACCAAAAACATTTATCACAAATTTATTGTAGTAATTCGTTGTAATTAACAATGTTATTAATTAAAACAACAGTTTTATGTGAACATTTGAAATTAATTGTGACATTATGATTGTAGAAGTGTGTATACGCTAGTAGTGTGTGTACTGTACCAAAAATTCACCGAGAATCATTGACATCAATCTCTTCACACACATTAGATACATGAAAACTAGTGTACATAATTTTGTACCTTTAGAAATACTTTTTTTTCTAAATATATCTAATTGCACTTCTTGGAAGCTGCTCATAAATTTTTTCACAGGCATTGTATGCAATTATATCTTTATAGTTAAAATTAAAGTTGACTTGTTACATGTCTATCCGTATGTTTACGATTTTTGACAGAACCATAACTTAAAATAAAAAACACGAGACGGCGCAGAGGTCGCCCGCCAAAAATACTTTACTAGTGTACAGATGGCTCAAATTCTACAACCTTTATGTGCTTGTCTATATGAAATCACAGTTCCGAGAAACTAATCATTTTTATTTACCATTTTCAATAACTTCTTGTAAATCCGTTGTGAATTGCATATTTTTCATAACTCGCTCCAAGATATTATGCAAATGTTTCTTAAATTTACTGATATCAGTTAATCGTGTTATCGATTCTACATTTGCCCGGTACGTATCTTTTTCTGATTTAGCGAATACTGTACGAAGTAAATGATTCAGGGAAATTTCGACCACATCTTCCCAACCCTAAAAAAAATACATTGTTATCATAAAGACCATAAATTTGTGAGTGCCAAAAAAAAATAGTTTTAAATATCCTTTGAAATTGATAAGTAGAACATCCAGATCTGTGCTTATTCAAGATCCAAAATTCAGTGCATGAAGCTACAAAAGCATTTCATAATGGGGCACTTTCTTAATTTCAAAAGACGATTATTTATTATTTCTAGTAATTAAATAATTCCATAAATCCGATTACTACTGATGTTTGATGCTATCTAAATTTAAATAATTAATTTACAGATTAAAATTTTTAATTTCTGTTAAAAAGGATGTTTCTGTTTATTATGAAACGTACTGTACTGTCCGATCAACCTTAATTTGTCTAGATAATATACAATTTATTGTGGAATGTTTGAGTATTTATTTATTTAAATTATAGTCTATGTTCAGATTGAGACAATTCGCCGCGCTAAGAAGCTGCCCAGAATTGCTGACGTTCGACACTGCCGTCGTACATCGGTATAGGCCACGTAGTTGGTCACTACACCAGTTTTGACGCCATCGTCGAAAACTGTTGAGGTTGAATAATACAAAATTCTTCGCTTGATGCCAACCGTTGTTAGTTAGAACTAATAACTAGAAGGTAGAATTATCGTCCTATATTCCATAGGTGGGCAGGGTTTGACTTCGCTCAGCTCTGAGTGAGAGGTAGGAAGAGAGATAGAGTTAATACAGGGTACCTACCAATTATTATTATTTTCTTTTTTTAATTAAAACATTTTCTGAAAAAAACATAATAATACCAACTCTTTTTTATGGTCACTATTATACAAAGTATACAATACATACAATACATTGAATACATATTCTGGAATTATTGGCTGGTAATTTGGGGCATAAAATGTACTTTTTTAATATATTTGTGTATGAATAAAATATAAATGTTATATAAATAATAAAAAATAAATCTTTTGACCTTTTTCGTTTGCCACTTGACAATTGTAAATCGCTTGTAAATTTTTTGATGGTTTAGCTTTAGTTTAGATTTTAGAATTAGATTTTTGGAAATTCCAAATAATTTGCCTAAACTATTAATATCGGAGAACTAATAAACAATTATTTACCTGATTTAATTATTTTTCCTTGTAGGGGGTCATGGGAATTTGATGACACAGTATACAATAAAGATGCCAATGATAAAACTGGGTGTGAGGGGGGGGGGTGTCAATTTATTACTAATTTCTAAATGGTTAAATTTTACATAAAGTGGGAATACATATAGTTGTTGTTGTTGTAATTATTGTTATTGCTATCATCATTATTGTTGTAATTATTATTATTATTGTTATTATTATTATTATGTTTTTTGGTGTATCTCTCCATATTGTAGAAGATATTTTTTAAACAATAATTATTTTATAAAACTATTTCTAAATTGATTGAATAAATTATTGGGCATTAATCGGTAGGCAACCTGTATTGAAACATCGTTTCGTCTTACTTCAAAACATACCTTTTTTACTTACTCTCACACAGCTTATGGAGAGTCGTTCGACTCCGGAGAGAGTGCCTCTGTGCCCACCTATTCATAGTACTTAGTATATTCATAGTACTTATGTTATGATTTAATTAGTGAATAAATTTTTTGTTTACGTATGTTTTTTTTCTTTTTTTTTCCGAATGAGCTTTGAAAAACTTGGAAAATTTATGATGGAAAGACTCAGCGCATAACAAAGAACCAAAGTTGTTCAATTTTATTTTGAAAGTCACATTCGATTATTCAGATACAAAGATCATATCGAAATTTCTTTCATGTTCCGACAATTTACCGATTGGTTCAGCGTTTTCGGCAACATGGGGCTGTCTGTGATCTTCCGCGTGCTGGAAGACCTCGTGCAGTTCGTAATGATGTGAACATTGTTCGGGTGCAAGCAAGTGTTGAGGAAAACCCCGAAACTTTTACCAGCGTATTCACGCTGGTACCCAAAAATATATACAACTTATCTTTGTTTATAAATAAATCATTATACAGAGAGTTATAAAAGTGAGGAGTTTTATGAAATGTAAGAAAATTAACATTTCAGGTCTGTTCAATTTTATTGAAGGGGAGTGTACATATATCCATATTTACATACCTGATAATCATTTTCAATAACTGAACAATTCAATGCTGACTTTAATTCAACATAAATAGATTTTGGTACACCAGACAATTCAATTAACAACATTATTAAATACAATGCACTCGATAAACGTGTTTGATTCGCTGCTAGTATCGAAACATATTCTTCCAAATTGTACAAAGATTTTAACATTAAATCGTTGGTATTATCCAGCAACATTCGTAAATTTGTTAAAGTGCTTGGCGTTTTCTCCTTTAATTTGGACATTAAACGTTTTTCAATCACACGATATTGTGTTGCGTATTGAGCAGATTCTGTTTATAAAAAAGTTAGAATCAAAATCTAAAAATAGCACTCGTGAGCAAATGTAAAATTAAACAGATCCTCGGTAACCCAAAGGACAAAATAGTAAAGGAACAAAAATCGGGAGTTTATAGCATAGAGTGCCCATCGTATTTACAAATATACATTGGCCAAAACCGTACACAAATTTTAACCCGATTCAAAGAACATGTGGCTCATATGAAATACGGCAGGTCAGAAAAATCCTGTGTAGCGGCTCATATTATAGAGAATGACCATAAAATCGACAAATCCAATTTAAAACTTGTAAAGGCAGTACAAAATCCTTCAGAGTTGGATGCATACGAAAGTATTTACATTCAGAAATTCAAAAGAAATATTATGAATTTAGACAATGGACCGGTTCTAAATTCAGATTTAATCAAAATTTTACGGAAACATCAATCGTCAGTATGCTCGTCTCTTTCTTTCTAAAGATGTCAAAATATAAAAACGCCTTTACTGCGCAACGCATAAGTTAGCACCAATTAAGTGCGGTACCATAGAAGAGTGTTAAACGTCGGTCAGACATATATAAGCAAGGCACAACCAAGAAACGTCGTGAACCTGTCACCAAATTAGCAACGAATAACATATCCTGAGACAATATAAGAGTAATTTTATTAAGAGTGATGTTAACAGGAGTAAATTTTAATGAAAGCAATTTTAACAAGAGTAATTTCAATAAAATTTATTATATTTTAATTTATTATGTTTAATTTTTTTTATTTGTCTATTGATTTCGATTTTCTATCTATTTCTAATTGTCAAAGAGTAAAGTACGACTAGCTAATTGATACTGATGATGACTACATTGTAGTCGAAATACGTATTTATAATTCAAAAACTGATCTAGGTATTGGGGCGAATTTGAAATTTTATTGGAATTATTATATTAAATATAGATTTGACGAAAGCCTCGCATTCGTATGATAAAATTTTCCCATTCAATATTTTTACATATTTATGTTTGGGACATGAAGGAACAAGATTTTTAGAACTAATTGTTTTTTCTAATTCAAATGGTCAAATTTTTGGACTCGAAAGAAGTTTTATACATATTTTTGCTCATTTTAAACGAAAAATTTCTCTTGACATAATTTTAAACAAACAAATAAATTCGTGTAACAGCATTTTAAGATGACGGAGAGACATATTATCTTATAGCGTTTTCTTTTGAAGCACGAGAGAGAATGATGACGTTCTACCTTAGTTCTTGCATCATGAATTATGCGGCAATTTTTTTTCAATCGAACGTGTTTATGATCATTTATTATTAGGTTGACTGTCAGTGTCAAATACTTAAGGTACATTTTAACTGTTGCTTTTGATTACTGACTGTGGAGGCAGCACCGTCAGCACTGTACATATAACATATTCTTTGATTTCTAAATATGTCCGTCCGTGTGCTTAAAACAAATATTATTAAGTAAAAATGGAAATAAAATTGAATCTGATGGCACTGATGACACTTTGTACTATTATTAACGAAGCAGGTCATAATATACACAGGATACAATTTGTAATTGAAATTATAATTAAAGCGTCTTCATCATCGGAACTTTCTGAAGATGATAATAGTTCCAACAATGTCAATCAGTCGTAGGTTATTCAACGCCATATTGCACTGCACTAGTGTTTTGACCTTACAAGTCAGAACAAGATGGATCGCACCATCAATCCATAAAGGAAAAACTCAGTGCGAGCAATCTGTAATAGTCAATCGAACTTACATTTTATACTTAGAGTGCTCTCAGTGCGCACGAGCTCAGTCAAAAGAAAACGCTATTACTCAGTTATAACGTCTTTACACAATTTTCGTGTAAGAAACTGCAACCGGTACTGCTAGTTAATGTATTCGCGAACGAAATTACCTAGAGGTGGCGCTGATGCGAATGCAATATGGCTGACATAGGAGGATTTTCGTTCAAGTTGTCAGAGTAAATGTTTGCATTTTTTTTTTGTTTATTTGTTTTTTTAACATGGAGAAAGCACTGGATATTGGTCTTAGTGATATATTTGAGCTACTTGGCGACTCACAACGGCCGTTGATCGTAGGAGAGGCTATTTCTCGTTCCAAAACCTTGTTTTTCTGAGGTATACAATCGAAACGAAATAATTGTTTATTAATCAAATCTTCATGTTTGCAAACGTCGAAAATCACCGAGAAACCTCATGAGATCCAAATTAAAGTGTTTGTTATCAATGACAACAACAAAAATCGAATGCTACTGTTCTTGCAAAGCGGGCGCGGGAAGCAAGTGCAAGCACGTTTTTGCGACATTATGAAGACTTACGCCTTCAGATTTTGTCCTCCCACACTGGGGAACACCACAACATTTTTTATTTTCGATAATTTCCATCTCAAGAACAAAAACATTCAGCACATGTGTAGCTGTCAAAATCCTCTATACTAGTTTCACTAGCCCTCGCTGCGCGGCGCCACCGTGTCTTGCGATCGCGAATATAAATACCAAATTAGCAACAAGCAACATATCTCTGAATCCATATCCCAGAGATAGTTACGATTAGCTAATTCATACTGATGATGACTACCTTGTGGTCGAAACACGTATTTATAAAAAACAAACAAATGCTCTAGGAATTGGGGCAAAATTTGAAAAGTAATTTCAAAAAAAAAGAGTTCTCTTTGGATTATTTTAATAATCTTTATGAAATACTAATTTTCAATTGTAAAAGTTAGAAAATTCATTTTACACAGGATTTGATTGAACTTCCTCGAGTAGAGTGGGGGAGAGGAGTGATTGGTTATAAGTGATAAATATACCTGTTTGTAAATCTAAAACATGTTGTCGACTCTTAAAATGACGATCAATCTCATCCAATAACTGTGCGATTGGTAATGATGTAGCAGTTTGTGTGATATTGAAATCTTTCTGTTTGATAAAATGTTTTTTCAATCGTAATATTAGATCTTGTATTAAATAATTCAATGAGATAATCGAATCCGATTGTAAACGATAACGTTGTGATGATTTGGCTGCTAATATTGTAACGATATTCGATGGATTCGTCAGCTGAATAAATCCAATAGCATTACTGCTCAGTGATAGAGCACTTTCACCAGCAAATTCTGTAATCAATAATACTGAATCAAATATGATTTTTAATGCAATAAAAGATCGCTTAGTAAGATCTGATCTAATAAAGAATCAGAAATATAGATATAACTAGCAAATTAAGAAGAAAACGGGTTGAGAAGGTAATAAAGAAGTTAAATTTCAAATGGGCTGGCCATGTTATACGAACAGATGAAAGCAAGTGGAGTAAAATACTTACAGAGTGGACACCCTTAGACAGGAAAAGAAACCGGGGAAGGGCGCCAATTTGTAAAGGTAAATGATTGATATATTAAATTATTATTATTTAAATAAATAATAAATATATGTGAAAGATATAATTGATCTGTATTGATTTGATTTATGAAATATTATTATTTTTAATATGTTAATTACCATGGTTGTAAACATTCAAAGCAACCGTGATAATAGAGGGAAGTTATAGTTGTTATGCAACAAATAAAAATGATGAACAAAATTATAATAATAATTTAATGAAGAAGCGACACCGCTACATACTTCAAGGTGGGCAGACGAAATAAGAAATATATGTGGTAGCCTTTGGACAAGCGATGCAAAGAACAGGACCAAATGGAGAGAAATGGTGGAAAAGATTTAGGAATGGAATATTTCATGATAATATGGGGAAACAAGCCAAAGGAAATCGGGATCAAACTTAGATGATCCAAATCAATATCCATCTTCAGAAAGGGCTTCATTATTATTATTATTATTATTATTATTAATATTATAGTAAGATCTGTGGTGTTGGGTTTCAGGTTTGGCAATTGTTCAATATCGTTAGTTAAGTCAATTACTGATTAAGCTAGGTACTGTTGACCAGTTCTAGTGGTCGAGCTGTTAAAGACGCTCTGTTCGGAACTAGGAAGTTGCTGGTTCGATTCCCAACGGGGTGGTTAATTGACTAACCTGTCGGTGTATAGGCAAGAACAGAAATAACCGGCTATGCTTGTGAAGGTTTTCTGCAGTTTCCTTCACGAACTCCAGATGAATATCGGCATCGTTCCTATCATGGTCGGCTGCAGCCGCACATCTTACCAATTCCTAGTCTGCATATAAATTCCTTGTCCTCCACACACATTATTAATGTATCGTTAAAATAATTTATAAAAATTGGAGAATAATAATGTGGGTGGTCTCTCTTATAGACCATGGAGTCTCAGAAATGGAGGTAAAACCCAATTATTATTATTATTACTATTATTATATGCACATTTGTACTCAATTTATGCTAGAATGGAATTTCAATTTGAGGTGTATTCCTTTTGGACGCTTACACGCTTTCCGCGCTATCGAGCATTGTTTCTAGGGTTCGTTTTGGCGCTGTGTATATGCTGGCAAAGCACGCACTCCGTTATTTGAACATGTTGGGGTGGAGGACCTGCCTGTCACACCATCCATTTTGTAGGACACAAGATTTTTTGAAGTCTTTATTACGTCATTATCTTTCAATTTAACTAACAAATTAACTGTTACTGATAAAATTTTTGCTAACGTCAAACAAACAAGTTACTCTCTTATGCGCTTCTTTGCCATCGCTTGTAACTGACCGTAATAAGACCCACTTGATTGTACTCTAAGAACAACAACTACGTCCTTAGTAAACTAAGTTACTGACGTCCATTCTCACCAATTTTTATTTAGGGTTTTAAAAAAGTTGTAAAGTATGTCAATAATCTTACAACGATTTATAACCTTTTTTTATTGGTCCTAAATATTTTAAAAGTATTTATTGGAAAATACCAGGAAATTGTAAATTAGAAATTAATTTGACTTAATGTGACAGATCTGACAGTAAACTATGTTTTATATTTGTGTGTATGTGTATATTATTTTAGTGTGTGTGGTCGCCAGTTTTCAAAATATTTAATTAAATTTTATTAAATAATTAATTCAAATGTTCGTCAACACCATTTTTTTAAGGCAATTATATAAACTGCATACATCAAAGAATATTTATAAACATTATTCATGATGGTGTCTACTTTAATAATATAGTTATTCTAATTTTAAGTACAAAAAAAATTCTGTTCTCCATAAGACGCTGTGTTCAAAGTTTGATTTTTAATCGATAATTACTCTTTGAAATGATCGTCAACAGGTGTTAAATTTTTGAGAGAGGATAACTACTGAATTGAGCTATTCAATTCACTAAAAAAAAATTTTTATCTACTATCAAGCTTCATGGATGAACGTCCTTAGTCTGTACTAAGCAATACTTATCTGGAAGACTTTCTTTCAATTTCGTTTGTAACACCGCCAGTATACCGTCTGTTCTGGAACAGCTTTGCCAATAGAGAATCAATGTTAAATATTATTTACTATATAACTACACAATGCTTCATAAAGAAATAAAAATAGTGGGGGTACTCTGTAGTCAGTAGTGTGTGTGTGCATATGAAATGAATAATAATATTATAAATTACATCACTCATTACCCCACTCTTAAATGACATCAAACCAACATCATAACACAAGCAGCCCAGATGTTTGTAAGTATATGTATGGATGTATAGTTTTATAGTAAATATTTTATTAATTTATTTAACATTGATTCCCTATTAGAAATGCTTATGAAAACAGACTGTATAAGTTATACTTAGTTAAGATTTAGGGGAACCCGGGGCAGTGCAACTAAAACTTCAGGCACCAACGACCACGAAAACTTGACTAAAATGCATGTCGTAGTTGAACCGCCACAAATTGGTCCAGTTCTATGTATTGCCGCTCGCTAGTAGCACCCCCCTTGACACCGAAAATCGTCAAACTTCATTGCGGTACACCATTATGCACCGGGTTCCAGCCTCCATAATATTAATTATTGCCCACAAAATCTTACCTGGAAATAATGTTGCCAATGAAACAACCGGTTCCGTTGTGTTTAATGTTATTTTTAAAGCACTCTCTTTAATCGGTGCACAAACATTAGCCACCGATCGTAATGGTATCTGTCCGAACTTGCGCAGAACTCGTGGTACACCATTATTTGTAATACACGTGATAATAACCTCAAAATTCAATGAAACAATATCGTATGGTAAATATTGATAAATATGTAATTTATAAACGTATTTCTCCTGTATTTTATTCAAATAAACGGTTTTCGGTTCACATGTAAACGGTTTCATGACATCACATATAATTTGTATTTCATCGAATTGTTGTTGGACTTTCGGCTGTAATTCGATAACGATTTCACACATTTGTATATCATAATTGGTTATTTGTGTTTTATAAAAACATTGTTCCAAATTTGGATTTATTGTCATCGAGATTTCTAAATCACGTTCAGCCGCTGCTTTTGACATGGCTACCACTAAAAGAAAAATTGATTTTAGACAAAAAGTTATTCCAACCGCCTGGTATAGGTATTTCTCGTAGCCGTAGATCATTTTGGTTTGTTTTAAAGTAGAGGATAGATAAAATTGAGCTTGCAACATGTGAGGACCGGCAACTATGCTCTGATTCTTATAGTATCTGAGACCCCAAATAAGAAAAAAGCGGATGTTGCTGATAGCTGTGTTGGTCCCTTTCCCTTGCCTACGGAACCAATGTAAGGTTTATACAAAAGAAAGATCCGTATCCGTAAAGTAAATTTGAATCCCTATTGATTTCAAAAGAAAACTGTGACCTCCAAAATGTACACAAACCGCCACCACCTCCGCCACGGTGACCTCCGACGCGTGGCATCTGATATTTTCCATATTTTCCGAGGAAATATTTCCAAAAAAATTACAATATTTACTTAAATATATGTATAAAATGTTGTAATAGTTTCAATAAATTATATTGTACACTCCCGTTCAAAAAAAATGAACAGATCTGAAATGTTAATTTTCTTACATTTCATAAAACTCTCCACTTTTGTAACTCTCTGTATAATGTATAATTTTATTTATTTATAAACAAAGATAATTAGTATATTTTTTAAGTGTGTAAAATAGAAATAGAAGTATAAACTGAATTTATATTTTTTATTTGTATATACGGTGTCAGTGACAGAGTGAGAATTTAAAAAATATATCTTACTCTTACGTGTAAAAATAAAATAAAATGTTGTATCTGTTACTACAAGAATAATCAAAATTGTGAGAGACTGATTTGGTTCAAGTCTGCTCATTTTTTTTTAACGAGAGTGTACATTCCTTATTAGTAAAAAACATGCTTGCAAATTACTAAAAAAAATATAGTTCTATATCGATAGTCCAATTTCTTAACCCCCCCCCCCCCCCCCTAAGTAAAAATAATATATTGGTACTGGTCGGTTGATATGACAAATATTTTAATTGAAACAATAACGACAAATCATTAGGACCCAAAATGATTTGCTGTTTCGTGTCTCGCTGACTTATTCTCGTCTCGTCTCGTTTCTTTCGTCCCTCGCGGCATCACTAATAGCGTTTTCCTTTGACTGCCCTCGTGTGCACTGGAGCACTCTAATAGCATTTTTTTTACTGCCCTCGTGCGCACTGAGAGCACTCTAAACATCAAATGTATGTTCGATTGACTATTATAGATTGCAAGCACTGACATTTTCCTTTAGACTGGTTCTACAATTGGCCTGGCCCCTTGTCGGTGTCGTATGTCGATTGTAGTTCGGCCAAACGATCGTAGTGCGTTCTAAAATTCCGTAGCGACTTACGTATGCCATAACCTAAATGTATGCGGTCCGGAGAAGAATTTAGAGTTTCGAAGTTTTTATAAAAACGGATAATGAACAATTTCGCATATACATCAATGTACGATTAGCTTTGTTCCAAATAATAAAAATAATTTCCAATAATACTCATTTGGTAGAGCATTGGTCTGGAATACCAAAGTTCGCGGGTTCAATCCCTATCCCTAGATGCGTATGTTTTTTCATATCAAGCATTTGATGTCAAAAAATGGTATCAATGTTCAGACAAATTACTTAAATGTCTAATAAAGTAAACGCTAGTCGCTTCCGTTGGTATAATATAACCGAATGGCAACCATACTAACAATGAAAATAAATCGACGTTAGTTTACAAAAAAAAAAAAAAATTTAATAATATCGAATCGCTTGTCGCAAGTACGAAAAAGTTGAGGATTGGTCAACTCTGGTTACGACGACGTCATACGACAACGACAGTCCGTAACGACAACCGACTATGTAGAAGCGCATGCGCGCGACATTCAACACCGACAAGCTAACAATTGTAGAACCAGCCTTATGGATTGACGATATTATTATTATAGTAATAATTTAATGATGAAGCGACACCGCTACATGCTCTATATCGTCAATCCATAAGGCTGGTTCTACAATTGGTAGCATGTCGGTGTTGAATGTCGCGCGCATGCGCTTCTACATAGTCGGTTGTCGTTACGGACTGTCGTTGTCGTATGACGTCGTCGTAACCAGAGTTGACCAATCCTCAACTTTTTCCTACTTGCGGCAAGCGATTGGATATTATTAAATTTTTATTATTATAGCTTGGATATTATTATAGTTTTGTTCTTCATTTTTTATAATTCTATAACTAACTTTATTTTCTATAACTTCCCTCTATTATTATGTTAACAACCTTGGTAATTTACATATAAAAATAATAATATTACATAAATCAAATTTAAAAGATCAATTTTAATTAATAAAGATCAATTATATCTTTTACATATATTTATTATTTATTTAAATAATAATTATTTAATATAACAAACATTTGCATTACAAATTGGCGCCCGAGAAAAATAAAACGAAGAGGGTGGTAAATTACCATATTTTTAATAAAAAATGAAGAACAAAATTATAATAATAATTTAATGATGAAGCGACACCGCTACAAGCACTCCTAGCGTGCTCCATCTTGCTCTGACTAGTAAGGTCTAAGGAACTATTATCATCGTCAGAAAGTTCTGATGACGCTTTAATTATAGTTACAATTACAAATTGCATCCTATGTATACTACTACCTACTTCGTTAATTATAGTACAAAGTGTCATCAGTGCCATCAGATTCAATTTTATTAACATTTTTACTTAATAATATTTGTTTTACGCACACGGACGGACATATTTAGAAATCAAAGAACATGTTATATGTACAGTGCTGTCAGTGCTGCCTCTACAGTCTAATCAGTAATCCAAAACAACAGTTAAAATGTACTTAAAGTATTCGACACTGACAGTCAACCGAATAATAAATGATTATAAACACGTTCGATTGAAAAAAATGGCCGCACAATTCTCGAGTAAAAGCTGAGATCCAGGCACGACGTCATCACAGAGTAGCGAGCATGCTCTCCCGTGCTTCAAAAGAAAATGCTATAATATCTTTATAAAGTGCTCAGTACTACAACGATCGTTAAATAAAACATACCATTAATATTTCGTCGTGAATCAATATCTTTTTGTAAAATTTGCAATTCCTCTTCAGCTTCGGCAAAATCAATATCTTGATTGGCCAGCGGTGGTACTATATATTGTGACGGATTTGTTCCCAAGTAACAGCATTGTACATCACCTATTTCTGATAACAGTGTCAGACCGCCTTGCAGTCCATTAAAATGGCCACGTACAATGGCTACCGGTAAACAATCAATCTGAGCTGACCATCGTAGCGTGATCGCTTCGTATACAAGTAATGTTTTTGTATCACTTACAACCAAAATCATTAATTTATTTTCTGGCTCTAAAACATACTAAATACAAATTATTTACCAAAGAAAAAAAAACAACATTTCACATATGATATATACAGGGTGAATTGAACCTGCCGCATATTAACACACGCCTCCACTTCCTTCCACGATCTACCAATTCTTCAACACAATCCAATAGATATCGATAAATTCAAACAAAACGACGACCACTCGTGATTGGCTCAAAGACATGGTAAATACCAAAGCACTCAAAACAATGTGCGCATAAATAATCAAATCCGGGAAGCACAGCACCGATGAACAACAAATATACGGTGAAGTATATTAGGTGAACATATATATTTCATTAATAAAAATTAAATTATAGTTTTAGAGCTCAATTAATTTAGCTCCATAGTTTTTTTTAATAATTTTTGACTTTTTATTACTTTTATTTAAGTGGTCTTTGTTTGTTTCAATTTATCGATTTCTATTGAATGTTGTTGAAAAATGTGAAGATCGTGGAAGGAAGTGGAGCTCTATGATAATATGTGACAGGTTTAATTCACCCTGTATACAAGGTGTCCCTAAAAGGTCTTTACAACGCTTTACCACATATACTACGGCTTAAAACAAGACGATTGAGCTAAATTTTCTCAAATAAAAGTTGTGTAATGCCGATGAAAGTCCTCCTGCAGTTAAAGTTACATTTTAAAAGCTTTTATCTAAAAAATAGCTGGAACAAATTATAAATAATTTTTTCATAATTTAATCCTTGTGTTAAAATTACGGCTGCCAATGATTCCAAATTCCAAATTTTGTGTAAAGCATAAGAGTAATAGACTTTTATAAAGAGTATTTTTCTTGTAAAAAACAACATACTTCATCTAAATTTCATACCTAAGATCCTTTTTTTTGCCAGAGCGTAGAAATTGAGGGGGGTTGAATTATCAAAATCCCCACGTTATACGCCCACGAATTGGTATGACCAAAATTTGCATATAGGTTGTTTTGTATGATGAAAACAGTATCACCATACTAAATTTTATCAAAATCGCGCAATCTAATCTAATTTTAAAAAAAAAACTAATTAAAAACTTAAATTGGGGCAAATTTTGCTCAATCGTCTTGTTTTAAGCCATAGTATATGAGGTAAAGCGTTATAAAGACCTTTTAGAGACACCCTGCATATTTACGAAGCACATGGGCGAAATATCTATCCTTAAAAGCTGTCATAAGAGCTATGAATATAACTATGTGTTTATCCAACTGGAAAAAAATCGCTCTCTTTTTCCTCACTTCAGAAAGACAAAGATATCGATACAAGTTTTTTTCCTTCATTTTAACAAATAATTTGAAATAGTTTTCAAATTATTAGAAAGATAGAGCTAATTAAAGCAAGATAAAAAGGACATATATATATATATATATATATAGGGTGGCGCATAAGTATCGTTATGATTTAATTAGTGAATAAATTTTTTGTTTCAGAATGAACTTTGAAAAACTTGGGAAATTTATGATGGAAAGACTCAGCACAAAACAAAGAACCAAAGTTGCTCAATTATATTTTGAAAGTTAGCATTCGATTATTCAAACACAAAGATCATATCGAAATTTCTTTCATGTACCGACAATTTACCGATTGGTTCAGCGTTTTCGGCAACATGGGACTGTCTGTGATCTTCCGCATGCTGGAAGATCTCGTGCTGTTCGAAATGATGTGAACATTGTTCGGGTGCAAGCAAGTTTTGAAGAAAACCCCGAAACTTCCACCAGGCGACGTTCTCTGCAGTTGGTGATGTCTAGGCGGTCTTTGCAAAGAATTTTACATACGTAACACCTTTTCCCATATAAGATTCAATTGGTTCACGAGTTAAAACCAAATGATGCACAAATACGCACTCATTAAATAAATCATAACGTGACTTATGTGCCACCCCAGTAACACACAAAGATAACTATCTATGACATAAAGTGATAGACATTTTTCGTTGTTTATGTTAAAATATGCTCAAAACCTTAGGCCTATTTAATTGAACCCTAAAGAGCAAGGAATTTGTATGCAGACCAGCAGTCTACTTTAACAGGAACTTTGCCGATGTTCATCTGGAGTGTGAAAGGAAACTGCAGAAAACCTTCGTAAAGATAGCCGGCTATTGTTATATAGACATCCTCAAAGTAAATAATATAAAACATTGAAGTTTGGCGACCTTGGCGACCAAGGAATGGCGTGACCTGAGAAGAATTCCCGCAGTGTATTCATACTAAGGCGGGAAGTATGAACTGTGGCTCCATCTTGTTGGTATCAGAGGCTTCCCAAATAACAACCAAGATTTTGTAGATCAATAACAAATTCTCTCACCATTTGGCTGTAACCTTCGGCATTCTGCATTGGTAGGCCAGCCACGGACAGTTTCAAAAAAATATGGGCCAACAATCCCCATCATTCCTACACCGCTCCAAACCATGACCTTATGAGTGTACATTGGTCTTTTAAAAGCTTCTTGGTGGTTATGGGCCGCATAATACCAGAAACTCTGTATATCAAGTAACCTTATTGCTTATAAACTTCTCTACGCTGAATATACGCTGATGTACGGGTCATTGCTCCATGGCTCCCAAAATCCAAGATTACAGTGTAAAGGTAGCAAGTCCCCTTACTGCCTCTGTTTTTAGTGTGGTGACAACTCAAAACTAGAGAATCGAAAATGGTCTACCCTATATATTCTAGAATTTTATATATCTTCAGAATTTTTTCAGATATTTTCGCCTATGTGCGTTCGTTGGTAAAACTTAGTTCTTTCTTGTTTGTTACCTAATAAATATGGATGAAAACATAATGGAATAAATTCAAATCGTTTCATAAACTTTAATTTGCCCAAATCATTCATGCAATATAAATTATGTTCACCCAAGATTACAATGTAATCTTCAAAACTATTATTTGGAAGTGTCACCATATCGATGGCTGTTTCAGACAATTCATAGGTCCAATCGGAAATTAAACGTTTGCCGGATGTTTGACTTTCATTTGATAGCACACCTGCGTCCGATAACAATTGATATCTAGGAATAATTAATAATTTTAGGTATTGTTTAGGCCTTTATAGATTATAGTCCACAGTACAGCAGGGTTTCTTTTAACGATTCGTAACAGGCTAATTAACTAAGACTTTTCGCGAGAGAAAAGTTGAGCGTCTCGTCAAACTGACAAAAATTTAGCCTGTTACTAATCATTAAAAAAAACAGTGCTGTACTGTGGACTAATAGTAAAGAAGTGCCTTCTTTGCGAATTCCACGTTTATAAAAAAATGGAAAATCAAAATTTTTTAAATTTTCCAACGAGGATCTTTTTAAAATCCTTGAAAGAATAGCTCCCAGAAGTTAAAAAAAAATCCAGACTTTTATTTTAAAAATTATCGGGGTAATCCAGATTGGAAAATTTCCTTGAAAGAATAGCTCCCAGAAGTTAAAAAAAAATCCAGACTTATCTTTTAAAAATTATCGGGCTTATCCAGATTGGAAAATTTCCTTGAAAGAATAACTCCCAGAAGTTATAAAAAAAATCCAGACTTTTATTTTAAAAATTATCGGGGTAATCCAGATTGGAAAATTTCCTTGAAAGAATAGCTCCCAGAAGTTAAAAAAAAATCCAGACTTATCTTTTAAAAATTATCGGGCTTATCCAGATTGGAAAATTTCCTTGAAAGAATAGCTCCCAGAAGTTATAAAAAAAATCCAGACTTTTATTTTAAAAATTATCGGGGTAATCCAGATTGGAAAATTTCCTTGAAAGAATAGCTCCCAGAAGTTAAAAAAAAATCCAGACTTATCTTTTAAAAATTATCGGGCTTATCCAGATTGGAAAATTTCCTTGAAAGAATAGCTCCCAGAAATTATAAAAAAAATCCAGACTTTTATTTTAAAAATTATCGGGGTTATCCAGATTGGAAAATTTCCTTGAAAGAATAGCTCCCAGAAGTTAAAAAAAAATCCAGACTTTTATTTAAAGAATTATCGGGGTTATCCAGATTGGAAAATTTCCTTGAAAGAATAGCTCCCAGAAGTTAAAAAAAAATCCAGACTTATCTTTTAAAAATTATCGGGCTTATCCAGATTGGAAAATTTCCTTGAAAGAATAGCTCCCAGAAGTTATAAAAAAAATCCAGACTTTTATTTTAAAAATTATCGGGGTTATCCAGATTGGAAAATTTCCTTGAAAGAATAGCTCCCAGAAGTTAAAAAAAAATCCAGACTTTTATTTAAAGAATTATCGGGGTTATCCAGATTGGAAAATTTCCTTGAAAGAATAGCTCCCAGAAGTTATAAAAAAAATCCAGACTTTTATTTAAAGAATTATCGGGGTTATCCAGATTGGAAAATTTCCTTGAAAGAATAGCTCCCAGAAGTTATAAAAAAAATCCAGACTTATCTTTTAAAAATTATCGGGCTTATCCAGATTGGAAAATTTCCTTGAAAGAATAGCTCCCAGAAGTTAAAAAAAAATCCAGACTTTTATTTTAAAAATTATCGGGATTATCCAGATTGGAAAATTTTTTTAATTAACAAAAGCACAGTTAATGGAAAAATTGGGAATTTTTCGCCGACAGATTATTGTTTGTTGAATTATCCAGTAAGTACGTGCATTTTTTCTTTCCTTAATATTCTTATTTAAAAGGGTTAAAAACATTTTTTTTTTTCAAGAGTCTGAATCAAGCTGAGCCGAATCACTCGTTTTCAATACCTATTTTCCTTTCTCGATTAAAATTATAAATATTTGTGGTACAGTTCCGGGAGTTAGATCGTTTTTTTTAGGCAATTTCCTGCTCTTTTATCTATAACAGTTTTTGAGATATTTGCGAAAAACGAAACCCCTATCTTTTTTTTTTACTAAATTGTTTATAACTTTTGCAATTTTTTACGGGGGACTTCAACTTTTTCAAAAACTTTCTACATGCAATTACGAATCGAATGACGACACCTTGATCATAATTTTCTGAGGAGGCGAAGTGGAATTCGCAAAAAAGGTACTTCATTACTAGTCTATTATTTAACAAGACATGTAACCACTAGCTAAGAATTCATTATTTAAATACTCTGTATATAATGAGTTATTTATCCGTGTATGCATTATTTATTTTACTTCTGTATATGTACAATGTACAAAAACATGACTATATTATGATACTGAAATATATACCAACTACATTTTTATAAATGTGGGTATATTTTTAACCCGACTTCAAAAAAGAAAGATGGTTCTCAATTCATCTGTATTTTTTTTTTTTTTATGTGTCACCTCCGAACTCCGTCATTTATGAACCGATTTTAAATTTTTGTTTTAAAGGGTTTGGTTTCCCGAGGAAAATCCTCATTTTATATGTGATAACCGATTTAGTAGGTCTACCCATATTTAGACAAATAAAATCAGTTATAGTACTTCAAAGTCACTAAAAAGCGAGAAATAAAACCTATTTTGACAAAATGGAAACCCGACTTCTAAAATCAAATATTCTATAACAAAAGATGCGCTAAAAAGTAAAAAAATAATTGCATATTCTTGTGCCAATTTTAGTTCACCTAAGCAAAAATTTTTAAATATACATGTACAATTATTGTTATTTTTGGAGGCGGTGTCCAAAACCAATTATTTTTTTACTTTTTAGTGCATCTTTTGTTATAGAATATTTGATTTTAGAAGTCGGGTTTCCATTTTGTCAAAATAGGTTTTATTGTTGATATGATAGATAGACTGTTTAGTCAATTAACCGCCCCCCTTTTTTTTCTTAATAATTGACAAACTGCCGATGTCGGGATTCGAACCCATAAACCTCCCCGTCCCCAAGTACCCAAAACGCCTTAGACCGCTCGGCTACTTGGCTGATTGTTGATATGATGGTAAAATTACAAAAAAAAATCACTTTGAGTGAGCTCTGGTGTTACGGCAGGATTCTAACAAGTTTTTATACTTGTAGCAGCACTAGGATCCATACAGAACTTTTGGGCAGTCCCAGAAGCAGTAGAAAAATTATTCCGAAGGGTGAACATTAAAACAAAACGATCGAAATTCAGATTTGGAGATGGACGCCACGTAGCCCAGAGTGAAATTCATTAGAACATCTCTGAGTGACCTTGTCCGACATATCAGAAAATGAATTAACCCTACTAATATCTCACAGGAACTCATAACAGCTTTAGAGCAGGAATGGGAGAAAATCACCCAAGATGTCGTAGCAAACTTTATTAAAAGTATGCCTAGAAGGCTCGATTCAGTCATTCGAGCTAGAGGAGGTAATAGCTACTGTTCAAAGTTAATTTCATTCTAAAAACCTCGAAATAAAAAAAGTTTTTTTTAAATTAATGATTAAATGGTAACTGTCGATTACACGTACACGATTACACGTATAATTCCAAGACGACACGAGCGCCAATAAACGCTGAAAGTGTGAATGCGCCCAAAACGAATACTCCCTTAATTATACCCATAGAGACCCTGTTGAATATTTCGTCTTCCAAGAGCTAATCTTAACTACCAATAAATGCATTCAAATAAACAGGACTGGTAAAGAACTTGTAGTATATAGAGATTATTCAAACAATCAATTCATCAATTAGCTATTTCATGTCATTGTTAAATCCACAAGAATTGTATCTACTTATAAGCGTGAACATTCCAATCCGAACCAATTGTAACAAATAAATCGGATCTAGGAACATATACAATGGGTCCAGGTAGTAAAAATTCTGGTAGAAAACAACAAAATACAAAAACTTCTTGTTCAAAAAATGTCAAGACACCATCCAGCGATTGAATACATGTAAAATCACGTTTATTGACGCCACCAAATGGTCCTAGTACAAAATTTGCTGACGATCTTTGTAATTTATGTTCATATATTAATAATAATTGACTTTGATCACCTACAAAAAACACACACACACACACAATATTAAATCGAATTTTCAACTGAAATTACGGTTCATTACAGAATAAAGCATGAAACTTAATATTAAATAGTCGTGTGGCCGATGGGATTACCCATCAGGAACATCTCAGGGATAATCAAGCCTAAATACCAACTTCCATGTTTCTAACATAAAAAATGACGCACTTCCCATCAAGCGCAGATCCACCATTATGGGCACGATGGACATGTCCACAACCCTAGACGTCACACTTTCCCGGTCTATTGAGGTCGATAGGCTGATGATATTATATCCAATACTTTAATAAAATTTATAAAAAATGATGCATCGTGCGTGATTCGGGACGCAGCGAAGTACTTAGTCATCATAGACGATATGCTGAAACGTTATGTCACATTTTTGACAACATATTATCTGTTTCTTTTTGGCACATGAATACTTGTATTGGAAAAAAGAGATCACTGTTCGCTGGGTGTGCAGAGTCATCTACTAATTTAAATGTGCATAGTCGTCTACTAATTTAAAAGTAAGTGTGTGTTGTATGACGAAGATTTGTACCCTAACATAAAAATTTCCTTACAAATACTGGCAACTCTCCCGGTCAGCGTAGCTACCGCAGAGAGATCATTTTCTACTCTTCGCAGAGTTTAATCTTGGTTGCGTGCCTTAATGGTACAGGACAGATTATCCGGGCTAGCTCACCTAAATATACACAAAGATGTGAACCTGGATATCGATGAAATTATCAACGTTTTCGCGAAAAAGAAACATAAGCTTGAATTTGTAATTGAAGTAAGCACCTAAATAAAATTATTTAATGTAAAATGTATACTAGCGTTTAATTTAATTTGATATCCTTTGAAGTTGTAAAAATTTCATCAAAATCGGTTCAGTAGTTTAGAGTCTAAATGTAACACTGTGATGTGCAAACAAACACACATTTACTTTTGTAATTTTCGTGAGCGAGCAAATTAACATTTTACCGGTTTATGAATTCACTAGTGTTCGCCCCACGACTTTCCCCACGTGGAACTATACACTGTACAAAATCTTGGTCAGGGCGTCATATATTTTGTAAACATCTCCTTTGTAGGAATGCACTTTATCGATCATAAGCGAGTTCATATTCCGACTCGCAGTTAACCGATTTTTGGGTGGATGAGAACACAACCTTTTTGAGGGCTGGATCCGCGCCTGCTTCCCATACAAACTTCCGACCGTCATTTTATCCTCTTGGGGGATAAATTTTGTAAAGTGAGTTTGTAGATATTAACTAAGTATTGATATTTGATGTTTACTAGTGAATTTTTTGTAAAGTGTACGTATACTCAAATTCATTGCACTAAGTCCAACCAATATGAAACGTATCCACTTATCTCTCTATATGGACTGCCGTTACTTGTGTTGTTGTAAGAGATAAAACGTTTCCCAAATTGAAGCATACACTAGAGCCAACAACCTTAGTGGCGAGAACTAAATATAAAGCCACGCCCACACTCTTTTTGAATACCAATTTCCCCTTGATTGATATTCAAAATTAATGAATGGTGATTGGTATACATAATCAGTCAAGGATGACAATCATTCTGCTATAAAGACCTTGTTTAATTAGACCTTAATGACCACCTTTATACGAGCAGTTAACCTAACTTTAAAATTGACAAGAATTCTAGAAGTTAACCCATCTAACTGAGTTAAGGACCACACGTAAAACGCTTTAGCCGACTTTAAGGTACACTACGGCGAAAGTCTGATGTGACATATGTCATTTTTGTTCGTGCAAATTTTTTTGGGTTTACAACTTTTTGGTATTAGCTGTACGAGAAAAACGAGAAAATTGTAACGGTTATTATAATTGTGGAAAATGGTTACTATGTATAACAAATTCAGTTGTTTGTTACTATGTATAAAACAATATAAAACAAATATTTTTGTTTTCAAACAACTTGATCAATGTATCAATTTTACATGAATTGTTTTAACTGTAAGTATTTAGTTGAATTATTCGTATTTTCTGTTATGGACATTTAAAATCAGACATACACTCCCGTTCAATAAAACTGAACCAACCTGAAATGTTAATTTTCTTACATTTCCTAAACCACCTCACTTTTGTAACTCTCTGTATATTATTTATTTATAAACAAAGATAAGTAGTATATTTTTTAAATGTGACAAAAGAAATGGAAGTTTTATATTTTTTTATTTGTGTAAACAAGTCCGTGATAGAGTAAGAATATGTAATGTAAATATATGTTAAGTGTTATATCTGCCTTTTACGTATAAAAATTAAATAAAATGTTGTATCTGTCAAAAACATTTACTACAAGAATAATCAAAATTGTGAGAGACTGATTCGGTTCAATTTTATTGAACGGGAGTGTACATAATTCCTAGAGCTATGAAAATTTTGACTTGTATATTTTAGACTATCGCTTTCTATGTACATTCAAGACTTTAAAAATAGTACCAAACTTGAGCAGTGTCAACGATCTCATACACCAAGTTTCATGCTTTCTTCCATAATAGACCGTGATTGTCCTTTTATCAATTTAAAAGACCGGATTTTATGCTTTTTCATCATTTGTTTTACATTATATGCAGATTCATTATGTAGATTCATCTGTATAATTCTGTTACAGATCTATCCAATGAATGCACACGTGTTAAAATATTATATACAAGGTGCGACATAAGAACGTAGTCGATAAATCATTTTCGTATTAAACGTATCTTAGCAAACGAAACGAAATAATTAGTTATTTTAGAAATGACCAGTTCAGCTAGTTTTTCTTACTTTTCGAGAAAACTAATTAATCGATTGTAATTTCCGATGCGCCAAATTATTTGTCTTGTTACTACCTAAAAATGGTTCCTTTACTTTTTTTTCTGTCAAATTCATAGTTTCGTCACTATCGCTCAAAAACCTCTTTTTTTCCGTTTCGCCAACTTTGAACGCGTGGGAAAAAATGGGTGATGAATCGGTGGTTGGAAAATAGTAGGTCTTCATCTGGGCTATCTGCCCTACATCAAGAATATGCAATTCACAATGGCAACGGAGAAGTGTCATGCAAATCTACCCATTTCCTGGTCTATTAAACTTTTTAGCTTGAATAATATGAACGGCTTTATACTGCATATAATCCGACCTTTATTCATTAGTATATATTTTCTATTACCATGATCTGTAAGACCTTTTTTTATAACTAAATTATAAACCACAAAACTTTGTGGATGTAAAATACCGATAAACGTTTCTTGTGAACCACTAGAACAAAAAAAGTTTCATATTTACTAAATTCTTTCAATTGTTTGAAAGGTTTATTCTACAAAAATAGTAATTGAAAGGTTTATTTTCAAATAAATGTAAAAAAAATGTTTTTTTAAAATAAGCTTTTATTTAAATGTTCTAAAAAGAAGAAAATCAAATTTAAATTAAATCAAACCTATTAATTTATTACTATTTATATGATATAGAAGCTTGTCGCGAGATTTACCTGAGTAAATTTATTTTCCGAAATACACGCCCGTTCAATAACACTCAATCGCGCGAAGTAACGGTTATTTAGGTAGCGCCAAGTTATAACTGTGTATACCCCGTTATTTGAACACGTTGGGGTAGGGGACCTGCCTGTCACACCATCCATTTTGTACGACACAAGTTTTTTTGAAGTCTTTATTACATTATCTCTCAATATAACTAACAAATTATCTGTTACTGACAAAAGTTTTGCTATCGTCAAACAAATAAGCTACTCTCTTCGAGAGTTTCGAGAGTTTTCGCGAGAGTAAAGTTGGACGTCTCGTCAAAAGGAAGCTACTTACAAAAATTTAGCCTGTTACTAATCATTAAAAAAAAACCGTGCTGTACTGTAAACTAATCCGCACATTCTTTATACTCGAATCAAATCAAACTATTCCTATTTTTGTAGAATATATCCTGCAAAACCGCAACAACAAAAAATACCAAAAAAACAATACTTACGAAACTAATCGCCCAACTCCAATTTGTAGTATGGGTTGTGTTAATTGTACTTCTAATAATTGATCAATTGCACGATAACCCATTTTAATGGCACCATCCTCCATGCGTTCAGATTTTGGTTCAAATATCCACAAATATCCGTCATGATTACCAATTAAAAGTTTATCATATTCAGTATTTAGCCGTGACAAACATATACACTGAGAATCAAATATTTCTGTGCTTTTATCGCCACAAATGGTCGACCAAAAAGTTTTCGTATTAAATAATGACATTGTTTAAATGATTATTAATTTTATGGTTGTTGTTTTTTTTTTCGGCAAACGTAACTTTCAAACTTCGGAAATAAAGTGTTGTTTGTTGATTGACTTGTATTAAACATATTTACAAAAAGATGGTGCTAATTACAATTTTGTTTATGATATTTTACCAATCGATAATAATTAACATAACGTGTTGTCATGGTGTTTTTGTATCATAACAAAACAAAGGGTCAGGCAGGTTTTATACCATGTATAGTATATTTAACACTCGCACAGCTTGCCGGGCCGATCTTCGGCCTTGACTTCGCCTCCTTGACATAATGCAAAAAGACTGTACCCTTCTAGCATAAATAGAAGTAAATAAATTTCTATTAAAAAACATTTTTTTAAACAAGCTTTTTATAGTAAAACTAATTTTCTACAACTTTACTTCTTATGTGTTTTACGATTTTTTTCAATATTAAGAGAGATATACCAATTTTCAACAGCATTCCGAAGATATTATCAGAAGACAAAACGATATAACAAGACACTTGCTGGGCGACAGACATGCGAAATGCTTGGGACTGCCAATGCACCGCAATTATTTCAGAAATTGCCACAGTAAGTAGGAGGGCGATATGACGACTCACCTACTCCTCAAATTGGGTCAACCATTCTATAACGACCTCTCTAAGCTCAAGTCTCCTGGCGTCAAAGTCATTACTCTACTTGAACAGATCTAATTGGTTTCAAGAGTAGTCGCAAGGATGAGCTACCTCCTATCGGTATCAGAATGGATAGTATGGTCTAAATGTGTCCCATCGAGGACAGTCGCTATAACTTAATCTTACCTAATGCGTTACTCCTTGGTCAATACAAAGTCAAGGTCAATACAATACTTGGTCAGTACAATTATATACGAGTTTATGTTTACTGCTATCACTTTTTTATAAATATTTGTTTTCCATTTTTATTGTAACATTTCTTATTGTTACTTTTATTAATATCCATTAAGCTAGCAGAGCAACCTGAGCAGAACACAATTATAATTGTCTCATAATTAGACGCTAATTAAATGCTAATTAAATACCTTAATTAAAAATTAAATGCTCTTTGTTGTATCATGTAACCGCATGCTCTGCTAGTTGTATCGTGAAATGCGGTTACACGATACAACAAAGAGTAATTAATTTTTAATTAAAGACTTTCATTAGCTAAATAATTTGATATTAAACACAATATAATTAATTGATTTTTAAAACATTTCTCTGCTGGTTAAGCTAGAAGAGCATGAGGTTACACAGTGCAACAAAAAGCATTTAATTTTTAATTAGAGCATTTAATTAGCTAAATAATTTAATATTAAATACAATATAATTAATTGATATTTTACAATATTGCTCTGCTAGCTTAACATTAAGCTAGCAGAGCATGCGGTTACACGACACAGCAAAGAGCAGTTAAATTTTAATTAGAGCATTTAATTAGCTTAATAATTTGATATTAAATACAATTTAATTAATTGATTTTTTAGATATTGCTCTGCTAGCTTAACATTAATCTAGCAGAGCATGCGGTTACACGATACAACAAAGAGCAGTTAATTTTTAATTAGCATTTAATTAGGTTAATAATTTGATATTAAATACAGTATAATTGATTGATTTTTTAAACAATGCTCTGTTGGTTAAACTAGCAGATCATGCGGTTACACAGTGCAACAAGGAGTATTAAATTTTTAATTAGAGCATTGAATTAGCTTAATAAATTGATATAAAATACAATATAATTAATTGATTTTTTAAACATAACTCTGCTAGCTAAACATTAAGCAAGCAGATCATACGGTTACACAATACAACAAAGAGCATTTAATTTTTAATTAGGGCAGTCAATTAGCGTCTAATTATGAGACAATTATAATTGTGTTCTACTCAGGTTGCTCTGTTAGCTTAATGGACATCTTTTATTAATTGTTGTAATTAAATTTATAACAAAATAATATGATTGAAAAACGCAAACGATATATCTACATCGACCTGTTTTGGTATATATATGTTCACGTGTTCGTTGCATGTATTTGTTATTATGGTTGGTCTCTGTAGCTTGTATTTAGTATAGGTTTCTATTTTCGAGGAAATAATAATAAAAAAAAACGTCTTTCATTTTCGATTAATAAGGTTTTATTTTGAATATATTATTATAATATTTTACAATGTATTGTGGAACATAAACAAGAAATAATAATAGCTGCAATTAATCTGTAAGTACAATAAAACGTAATCGATAACGTAAGCAACTTTATAATCATTCTCTACATAATAATCATAATATATAAAAAAGTGTAACAAACTCACAAAAGACAGGAACAAAGGAAATTAACAAACAGGTACGTTTTTATTCTCAATATCAAAGAAAACTACAATTACATAATTATTCGCAATTAAAAACAAATGTAGATGTCAGCATTGTGACCGTCTAAGTTAGGTTTAACCGATTGCATATAAATGAATAAGTGTAAGAAAGATGAAATAATAACTTGAATTGATTGGAGAAAGGTAGCAGTCATTTAGAAGTGTTTACAGTATTCATTGTTTTAGTAAAGTTAGCGAGGTTAAATGTCCCAATGTCAAAAAAGTGTGATCGAGTCTTGAATTTTATTGATTATATAAAGAAATTTATTAAAATTAAATAATTTTATTTCAATTTAAATAATTTATAATATTAAGAAGTATTGTTTCTTTAAACTAGCTTGTGTTAGTTACAGATTTTAACACCAAACGTCAGACATTTTGCTTTTAATTGCGAATATGGAGGTTAGAGTATAGAGGAGAACTATCTCCATGTTATAAAAAGTGTCCCTTAAATAGAAGAAAATTAGGATGGCGCTGATGTACTGGATGACCAATTTTAAAGAAACTAAAACTAGATATTAAAAGTAGACAAGGACAGGGTAACATCCGCTTTGTAAAGGCGGAATTTTTAAATTGTTACATAAATAATATGAAACCTCAGATGTTAAAGAAGTAGAAAGACTATTTATTTAAGAAATTCCATGAATATAAAAAACAATGAATTAGTGATGAATTTTCAAGTCACAATCAATTTGAAAAGTTAAAGGTATTTTAATAACAAAATTATAATTAAGAAACTTGAAGTAATTTATATTTCAATTCATAAATTTTGTTCAAAAAATAGAATAATCAAATTTTTATCGAAGATAGAAATTAAAAAATTGTTTGATAAAAATTTAATGAACCATAAATTGAATATTTTTATATTAAACTGTATATATATATATATATTTTTTTATGTATATTATTTTTTAATTATAAATAAAAATGATCACATTCAAAATGGGATTCAATGTAACTACTTCCGGTTGGCAACTTCACTTCGTTCTACAGTAAACTATCTTCAGAGCAAGTCCACCTTTTCACAAGCGCCATTGTGGCCATTCACTAAAACCTAATTTTACGTTTTTCGATTGACACTTTTTTAGTTTAACAACCATATGAGATAGTTCTCCTCTATACTCTAACCTCCATAATTGTGAATATGCCAAGTGAACTGTACATGAAAACTAGAAACAAAATGGCAATTTTATTGGTGCAAATGTTACAAGTAAAATAAGTTAATGAAGTTCAAAAATTTTACTAAATATTAATAAAACTCTTTTTCTGGATTCTGCCTCTTTTTTTTTCTCGTATACTTTACTTGCGCTTACTTTTAATTGCCAATAGCTCATAAGCTTTAAGGTGAAAAATAGAGATCTGGATTGCAGTAAGGTCATTATTGTCGTACGAGCTAATGAGCATAATTATAGAATATTTCAAATTTTTGCACACTTATAAAGGGTATTATTATACACTCACACTTAAAAGTTGAAATTTATTACGTCCAGGTAGTGTACCTTTTAACGCGCGTATGTACATAAGTACTCATATCCGAATTATTAGAATTATTTTTGTATAATTTTGTATAATATTTTTGAAATTATAACAACCAAATATCAAAAGTGTTCGATTGTGTTTTCTATCCAGCAGGGTGTCTCAGATTTTAATCTGGAAAATTGAATAGGCGATAGATCTCAAAAATAAAAATAAATGTTCATTTGAACTTGGATATTCCCAAGCTTTATTTTCGAAATATGCCAATGGAAACGCTGTATTCGAGTATGTATTCATATTTACCAGCAAATTATGGGTTTTGGATTACTCAACGGAAAAAAAATAGAGCCAATGGATAGATAAATAGATAGATACATCTTGGGGTCTAAAAAGTATAGTACTTCGACCTTATGGTCCATTGTGCTTCCCCTTCTACTTAAGTCCGACGAGATTCGCTTCTCCCATATGTTGGCAATAACCAGAAGCTTGCTTATCAGGTCTTCTTGAAGTCATATAGTCGGGGTGAGATGCACCAAATATCCTGTATCTGCTGTAACCTAGAGGTTCGCAGTCAAAGATAATCTGGCTGGATGTTTCTTCCTCCTCGCCACACAATGGACCCGTTATGGAGTCCCATTGTGTGCAGATGCTTCCGCAGGGGAAAATGCCCGGTAATGAATCCGATAACCCTCCACAGTTGCATCCTGTTCAGCCTCAGTGCATCGAGAGATAGCCTCTTGGTTGCACTCCGAAGCAGTACTTTCCCGAGCTCCTGTCGCGGTACTTTTTCCCAGTGATCATGGTGTTTAGCATTTGACCACTCGTTGATCACCTGTTTACATGCAGTCCTTGGAATTCCCAACACAGGCTCTGAGCCAATGAAGGGTATTCCGATTCCTTACTTTGCTAAGGCATCTGCTTTTTCGTTTCCTTCGAAACCACTGTGACCCGGCACCCAGATCAATTTAACATTGTTCCGTTTTGCCAGCTCTAGCAGTTCCTCTAGACAATCCTTGACTACCCTTAAGGTGAGGTGACCTTAGTTCCAGGCAAGGCTTTTAAAGCTGCTTGACTGTCTGAGGGAATAGTGCCAATGAATAGAAATAGAATAGAAATCCTCTAGCAAGTGTTCGAAATTTTATTTTTTTTCTCGAAAAGTAAGCAAGATAGACAAAAAATGTAAGAGAGAAAAAAAATTGTATTTTTAGTTACTCAATCTAAAAGTAATTTGAAAATTTAAAAAAAAGCAGTGGCGGACTCAAATTTTTCTTTATATAGTTAGATACCCCAGTCCATTTAATCTAATTACATCAAATTAAGGCCCCACTTATTGATTACTAAAAACATGCAAAGTGTAATTGAAAATCAGTCAAGTAGTTTTTGAGATATTTGAAAACAAAAAGTTTTTTTTTATAAACTTTAACAACGTGTATCTGGAAAACGAAACTTGAACACATGCAAGTTCATATAAAGTTTTTTTTCTTATTTTTTGGGAGATCTGTCGCTTATTTTCCGGATTAAAATCTGAGCGAGACACCTTGTACATATATACAAAACCATACAGTTTTTTCGGGTCTATAAAGTAGACTCCTAAATCATCCCCCCTTAATAAATATATTTAGTATAGATTCATAGTTATCAGTCGAATTGAATGAATTGTATAAAAAAAATTCCAACGCAAAAAAAAAAACAACATTTGACTAAATTAATTGAAAAACGGCATTCGGTCGTTTTCAAAATTTACTATAAAAATATTACTTAGCTGTTTTCTTCGCTACTTGATTTTAAATAATTTTCTTTTCCATTCACTTTGACACCCTGTAAACAAATTAATTCATTTGAAATTATTAAAACGATCCTCTTTGTATATCGAATACATTTTAACGCTTCCTTTTTGCGGATCATTTCACGTACACTCCCGTTCAATAAAATTGAACAGATCTGAACCGAATCAGCCTGTCACAATTTTGATTATTCTTGTAGTAAATGTTTTCTACTATACTTCCATTTCTTTTTTCACACTTAAGAAATATACTACTTATCTTTGTTTATAAATGGATAATTACACAGAGAGTTACAAAAGTGAGGAGTTTTATGAAATGTAAGAAAATTAACATTTCAGGTCTGTTCAATTTTATTGAACGAGAGTGTACCTGCTGCTATAAACGTCAAATTTAATATTTTCCCATTTCTCAAATTTAAAATTGTTAAAAAGATCGGGTTGGATAAGCTGTGTTGGAGATTTCATCATTCAAATTGATTAAAATATATTCTTCCCCCGTTTTTACACATGTAGATAGATACATCATGGATCTGAAAAGTATAGCACTTCGACCGTATGGTCCATTGTGCTCCCCCTTCTACCTCAGTCCGATTTGCTTCTCCCGTATGTTGGCAATATCCAGGAGTTTGCTTATCAGGTCTTCCTGAGACTTCATATATTCGGGTTGAGATGCGATAGCCTAATTACCCGCTAACCCTCGTTGATATCCTTCATGGATTGGTAGGCAGTGTCTTACCACTCTATGAAGAATGTAGGGCACTGTTCCCATGTGCTTTTTATTTCCATGAGGAATAAATGTCTCATAATCCGGGTAGCTTACATCTCAGTTTAAATTTTCTTGTTTTATTCCGAGATTTGACACCGATACGGCAGACTCGCTCCTTGACGCGCAAATTCATTGCCTTCTATATCAGTGTTCTGGAAATCAAACCAATGTAACATGCTTTATCAGAATATCATCAGGACACCTTTCTGAATAGTTTCTCCCATGACTTGATGCATTAGAGACCCATCGGGAATGTAATATTTGGAAAGTAGATAAACAGACTTTACCGTTTGCAATTCGTTACATCCTTTCTACTGATCGTATGGCTAAGATTTTTGCCTGGAAACTAGTAGTGTAGCGACCGTCCGCAAAGTCGGCTCTAGTGTTATTGTTTTCGACAAATACAACCGCTACCGATCGACTATTGGATCATGAGTCCTGCATCTCTTCTCTGACAGGATATAAAGCTTTGAAATATTATCTGATCACTCGTTTTGTTCACGTTCAGAGTTGAGAGGAAAGGAGAACGAGATGTTACTCTGTTCTTTTAATATATTTGAATGTAACTATAAGATCAAGAAAAGGCAGATCCAGAATAATTTCTAGAACAAATGTTCGTATTTTTGTCATTGTTCCAGTTCCTCCTATTTTAGGAATTCCAAGGACTGCATGTAAACAGGTGGGTGATCAACGAGTGGTCAAATGCTAAACACCGTGATCACTGGCAAAAAGTACCGCAACAGGAGCTCGGGAAGGTACTGCTTCAGAATGCTACCAAGAGGCTACCTTTCGATGCACTGAGACTGATCAGGATGCAACTGCGGAGGGTTACTGGATTCATTACCAGGCGTTATCCCCTGCGGAAGCATCTGCACACAATGGGTCTCCATGACGGTTCCATTATGTGCAGATTGTGTGGAGAGGAGGAAGAAACATGTTACAGCAGATACAGGATATTTGGTTCATCTTACCCCGAATATATGAACCTTTAGAAAGATCTTATAAGCAAGCTTATGGGAGAAAGCGAATCTCGTCGGATTGAAGTACAAGGGGGAGCACAATGGACCATAAGGTCGAAGTGCAATATTTTTTAGACCCCAAGACGTGTCTATCTATCTATCTTCACCTAGTGACCCAGAGAAATAGTATTGATGGTAAGATGCTGGTACAATCGAAATAGAGGATACGGATATGATAAATTCAACGACATCTCTGAGCCCTAATTTTCACCTCCTATTTTAAGAATGCTTTGGCATCTTTGTGCCAAAGTTCAGCACTATCTCTTGATCCAGACATATACCTACAATCAGAGTTGCATACTCTAATTAACATAGAGCCCTTATGACCCCTTATGGAGAGTTGAAATTCTTCACGTTAGACTGGAATAAAATTAGAAACCAATTCGTATAATATGTTTGACTGACCTTTAATTTACTTGGTGGCAGTGGATTCGTAGGTGTGACAGGTGTGATACTTTCATTAACAACTGGTAGCTCTAATTTTGAATTTGACAGTCGCATACAATCTTCCAGTGATTTTATAAAAGTGTCACACGTTGCCGATAGTAAACTGGTCGCTTCATTTAATCGCTAACAAATCAATTACGAGTTAATTAAATATTATATGATGCATACCAAAATCAGTGCCCTAATTTACCACTATTGCTCCCCGGATCTGTAATTAGTTAAATTAAGAGTTGTCTACGAAAGTCCGCCTAATCAGTTTCGCAATAATTTCAATGGAACGCGCTCTACTTGGACCTAGAAGGTTGCAATTTCGATTTCCAACGTTGGCAGTTTATCAATTAAAACTAATGGGGCGGTTGCCAGTCCAAGTGGCCCAGCGGTCTTAGGCGTTATTTCTGCGCAGTATGCCTACTTGGGAACTGGGATGTTATGGGTTCGAATCCTGACATCGACAGTTTGTCAATTATTAGGGAAAAAAAAGGGGCGGTTAATTGACTAAAATGTCGGCGTATGGACAAGAACGAAGTAACCGGCTATGCTTGACAAGGTTTTCTGCAGTTTCATTCACGAACTCTTGATGAATATCGGCATAGTTCCTATCATAGTCGGCTATCCTTCCAATTCCTAGTCTATATACAAAAATTCCTTCCACTCCACTCACATCCTCACATCCTTAGGCATAACAATAGACCTTATGGTCGAAATGTAGCTCGTCCGGGCAGCCTCCACAATCTATCTATCTAATGGGGTTGACTAAACTGAAGTACCCGGCTGTGCTTGTGAAGGTTTTCTGAAGTTTCCCGTCACGAACTCCAGAAGAATGGATGGAATTCGTGAACTAACAACCTACCAATTCCTAGCCGGCCTACTAAAACAATATAAAGGTTGTACAAATGATGTGGATGGTCTCTGTTATAGACTATAGTCTCAGAAACGGAGGTAAAACTCCATTATTATTATTATGATTGTTAATTATTTCAATAGGTCGCAACATAACCACATATCTCAAGAAATAGAATTCATATTAAACTAGTGACATGTAACAATCAACAGAGGTAATTGATTAAATACCTTGTATATACAGAGTTCGTGATCACGTACAGATAAATAAAACTATTACTTGTGAATTATATACGTAATCCTGCTACTATAGTATTACATTAATATGTAGAATAAAGATCTACAGTAATTGCAGATGTTTGAGCTGAAATTGTGGCAAAACTGTTCAATTTAAGAAAAAAAGTTTCAAACAAGAGTTGTTTATTGTTTAAATAGTAGCATTTATTGTTTTTAATTTTTCATTTATCTCTTACGATGCCAAAGATCGATATTCCCCCCTCCCCCCTCCTAGGCTGGAGCTTGCTTTGACCGATTTGGCCCATTCACGAACTTGAAACCACTTTTTAGCTCTAGAACACACAAGATTAGAGCTCGTTATCTCTTTCTGTCTTTGAGTAATCATGTCTACGGACAAACGAACGGTTGT
The DNA here is from genome assembly GCA_963920215.1 of Nineta flava. Taxonomy (NCBI): domain Eukaryota; kingdom Metazoa; phylum Arthropoda; class Insecta; order Neuroptera; family Chrysopidae; genus Nineta; species Nineta flava. The sequence goes on from OY986041.1 coordinate 3,047,412, forward strand.
CCGTTCGATTTATGAACACATTTACCAAAAATTTCTGGTCTGCGATCAATATTTCCAACCGTTACAAAGTAGGGACTAAACTTATAATACCCTTATATGTATATATTTTAAAATGATGTGTGGTTTTAAAGTTTCACATTTCTTCCTAGACCAATTCTTTGGACTAGATAGATTTGTATTTCGAATACAAAGTAGTCATCGTCAGTATGTTGCTTAATTGATGCCGCCTGTTTCCGGAGGATTTTAAATCTGCATATTTATTTATACTATTTGGGTACTTTTGTGTTTGCCAGTAACAATCAATCAACATCGATCTACTGATAATATTTAGCCCAATCAACGTTGACCATGTGATCTTCTGTGGACCAATAGCGTAATAGTGTTCGATCAGCTGATTTTGACATTTCTCACTTTCAATTAATTTCGAAATATAATTAATAATTTTATTTTGAGGTTTTGAGTATTGAGGGGCACCAGTCCAAGTGGCCGAGTGGTCTAAGGCGTTATGTCAGCGCAGTATGCATACCTGGAAACTGGGAGATTATGGGTTCGAATCCCGACATCAGCAGTTTGTCAATTATTAAAAAAAGGGGCGGTTAATTGACTAAACTGTCAGCGTATGGACAAGAACGAAGGAACCGGCTATGCTTGAGAAGGTTTTCTATAGTTTCCTTCACGAACTCCAGATGAATATCGGCAAAGTTCCTATCAGGGTCGACTGCACCGCATATCCTACAAATTCCTATTCTACACACAAATTCCTTCCACTCCACTCACATCCTTAGGCATCACAAAGGACCTTATGGTTCAAGTGTATCCCGTCCAGGGCAGCCTCTACAATCTATCTATGATTAGTGGTAGTAATTTTCTTTAATACTTTGCTCGTGTGGGTAATGTTGAAAAAGATGAAAATAAAACGTCAGAAAAACCCTTTCAGCATTTTAAAATTGACACTCCTCATCTTTTTCTATCGACATCTATTTCTTGAAATATTCGATAAAATTTTTCATGTTCAGACTTGTTCAAAATATTTTCTGTATAGACGTTTTCGTTAAGACAAACTTATTCTGTCCGATTAAAAGATTAAAAATTTAAAAAAGCCGCGTGAACGATTGCTAAATGAGCGTGATATAATTATGGCACTGATTTTTTTATTTGATTTTCCTTCAAATATTTACTTCTATTTGAGGACCATTTTCAGAGTTAGCTTCAGTTTTCACCATATGCACTTGTTGCATTAATAAATCACAATACAGTCTTAGTTCCGATTTTTTCGTTTTTAAAGCATCTGTGGCTGGATCAGCTGTAATTCATTTTTAAATTTTTATATAATAATTCAATATTAATTTGGTACACGCACATTTTTTTTTATTGATTTATAAAAAAGCAAATGAAATCGGGCAAAAAAAAATGGTTTTACGTCATCCGTTTTTCATATGATGTGCGTGTACAGAATTAGAATAATAATACTAACTCATATCAGTGTAGGTTCTTACACAGGCTTTAGCACTACCTAAAGCCACTAACCATTTTTGACGTTCTTGAGAACTAGCAGCTTTGAGGTACATGTGTTGTTCACCAGGTATCACCAAGTCCATTCGTGTAGTATCTATTGCATTCACTTTAAAAAATAAATAAATAGAAATGGTGTTGATTATAATGTTTTAAATAAGAAATATGAAAAAATTCATTAAGGTTGTTGTGAAGAAAATCAATCTAATGACAGGTTCTTCAAAATTATACAGCTTATTATTTCAATAATAAAGAATATCCTGTCAAAATTTGAAGTTGATCCTGTTTTTAATTTTTGAGTAAAAAAATGTTAAAGTTACGATTTTTAAGAGATTTTTACATAGGTTAAATGGACTCGTCGGTAAAAACATGAATACAAAAATTTATATCTCGACAACCAGATATGTCAGTGTTATGAAAAATTGTCATAATATTTATCAAAGTCTTATAAATACCTGGACAAAATTTCAAATAAATCTTGTTTTTTGTTTCTGAGATAATTAAATTTGTAGATTGAAAAATGTTCTAAATCTAGGTTTAGTTTTAGTTATATTTATTTTTATCTAGTTTTATTTTTAGTTTTATCTAGTTTTATTTAGTTTTATCACCATGCAACTGTTTTGAAATACATAAAAACATATTTTTAATTATTAAAACTCTTCCAAAAATGGAATTTAAGATTTAAGTTTTAAACAATATGTTTTTTACAAATATTAAATTATTTGAAACGATTTAATTGCAAAATTTTTAATTATTTAGAGTTGGTAATGAATGAGATTTGAATGCATTTAGTATAGGACAAAAAAATTACCTCCCCTACTTTCCCTCACCAGTTTCACAACAACCTTAAAACACTAGAAATCTTTGACAGATTCAATACTATATGTATGGGCAGGGTAAGCGACGAAAACGACATCTGACGACCGCATTAAATAATGCTCTATAGCCATTAAAGAAGTAGCAAATTTTTACAAATTAAATAAATAAAAAATTCGGATCGCTAAAAAAATATAAGTGAAATACCACATCTGAATAGAGGCTAATAAATATTACGTATTGTGTTTAAAAAAAGTAAGTTTAACGTCATTTTATATTTATTATTAGTTGTCAGTTGACTGTCAAAGTAAAATTAATCATAATTTAAAAAAAAAAAATAGGTACAGTTGTATTAAGGCAAACAATTATATTGTTTCGTAAACGAAGATTTACTGAACTTAATGTAATTAATCCGATATCAAGTTGATCTGATTAAAAAAATTATTTAAACATGGGAAGAGATCCAAAAAGTAATTTAATTTCTTTGTTATTCTACTGACTTTGATACAACAAGTATTTTAATAGTTAAGGATGTACGAGCACTGAAGCTTCAAAAAGAATAAAGCTTAATTTTTTTACATATTGTTGAAGTGCATATAAATCAATTATAAAAATTTCAGCGGTGGAGGGGGGGGGGGTTAATTTAATGTTCAAGTTCAAGTTTTAATGCATTGCTCTTATGGAGAAACCCCTGAGCGTCGACATATTTTGATAATTTTCACTTGGAATAAAATTAGACAAATAAAAAAAAAACTACACAATATAAAATAGAAATATTAATAAAGAGATTGATCCAGTAAAATCCCGGTATGATGGGCCTAAAAAAAGATATTTAAAACAAAAACTGAGATTTCGGGTAAATTTAATTTCTTAGTTACCCGAAATCTCAGAGGTTTTTTTTTAAATATCTTTTTTTAGGCCCGGCATGACAGGCCTAAATTAAATTTTAATTTTAACTCACGACGATAATAAACTTTACTGTGGACTTTTACTGTGAACGTACTATATAAGATTTTGAAGAATTTTATAAATGGACTATATATAGTGCTCGTAAATCCTTAATTTACATATTCAGAATATAGATTTACATTTTTTTAATATTTATAATAATTAATGGTTATTTATTGTCAAATTAAATGCTGATTTTGACCACAGCGAGCGCTGCAAACGATTCAGTTATCCCCACCATATACTCAGCGTCCTACTAATATTCGATATAAACAAACAACACATGGGTTCCTAGTGAAATAGTTCAAGACTTGACCACCAGACTTTTTTAAATGGAGGATTCGTAAAAATATTACTTCGGTAATGACAGCAATGAAAAATTTGGGAATGGAGTTCAAAAATCAGTAAATTTACGTGCTAAATAGATGTGAAATTAATAAATTAAATTCTACCATATTCTCACTGATGTTGTCATAGTTCATTGAGCGGAAATATAGCAGTGTAAATAAATTAACCTAAAAATATATAAAAGTGAAAAGTTCTATAAGCGCTCATTAATTCGAATTTTGTATTGAAGATTATTTATAGAAAATTGTATTTAGTTTTGTCATAACGACAAAATGTACGAAACGTTCTTAACTGTCATTCAGAATTAATGAGGTGAAAGTTTTGAGGACTTTGGAGTAAGTGTAGTAACATTTGGGATAGTATTTCAAGTATTATTTATACATTTTTAATGATACCATTTATTTCACAAGCGGAGACTTTCATTGAACCTTTACTGCCTTGATGCACTTCCTCTTGAGATTTATAATATGCTAACACACCATTGTCAAGTATAAACCATCGAGTTTGCCACCCTATAATCAAATAATAAATCAAATTAATATTATTTTTTCGTAGGTTTAATTATAATATAATTTACCATTCCAATAGTTCGTCCATTTCCATAAAACACCTTCCATTTTACAAACAAATTATACTTATTTTAATTCAACATATTTCAATACTTTTTGATTCTTCTACTGTTGTCGAACAGTTTGTTGTCAATCTGACGTTTAGTTGAGATGATAACACACATGCTGGTAATTGCAGCCACGCATTCCTTATCTAATAGCATGGTCATGCGTTGGGCCAAGTTTGAGTATTGACTATATTATTGTCTATAGGAGCTATGTTATTGAATATGACTATATTATATGTTATTGACTATAGGCGCTCGACCGTAGTATTTTAACCATGGTAAAGAAATATAGAGACAGAAGATAAGCGAGTTCGTAGGAAGTATAGTTTTTTATTGGCTCTTGCATCATACGTAAATATTCTTATATGTGTACACATATACATTGTCTATATATGTACATACATAATCATACTAGGGCTAACTCCGTTGAACATTGTAATCCTTCCTTACATAGTATAAAATAAAGTCCCCCATCCGCGTCTGTCTGTTCGCGATTTACTCAAAAACTACTGCACCGATTTTCATGCTGTTTTCACCAATGGATAGAGTGGTTCTCGAGGAAGGTTTTAGTATAAATTTGTCAAGTTTTTGTATACATTGGCTAAAGTATAAAAACAAAGTCCTCCGCCTTTCGATAAATGGCAGTAAGCAACCAATGTGTTAAATATGCTATTCATAGATAGCGATGCATACAACAAATACGTTTTAAAAGTTTGCCTATAGATGGCAGTATACACAACATGAGTACTTCAAAAATTTTGCCAATAGGTGGCAGTGCATACAACGCAATTTATCAGTCCGTAACGGGAGAAAATATTATGTTACTTGGTTATAAGGGCGTTACAAAATTTTTGCGGGCGAAGCCGCGACGGGTAATGCTAGTAATAGCTAAAGCGAGATCAAGTGCTCATAGACTATCTTACACTAATAACTTAATTACAAAAAATCAGGTTGGTCATGCAAGAATCTTGGGAACCTAAACATCACAGATCACGTTTTTGAAATGGGGACAGATTTACTTCCCAAAATATACTCCTTCTCAAAACTTTTCACTGTAGTCTGTGATGGGGACACATGGACAGAAGGAGAACCATCCTATCTCCAGAAAGGAATCGTTTGGTATACAGACGACTCCAAAACTGGGGAAGAAACCGAGGAAGGAATTTACGGTGAAAGACCCAAGGCAAACATAAGCCCCAACTTAAAATATGCCACAGTCTTTCAGGCAGAAGTCTACGCCATAGAGTCTTGCGTCCTTGAGAACCCACGTAGAAGCTACATAATCCAGAACATACATATTCTTTCGGACAGTCTAGTTGCTCTAAAAGCCTTGTCTGCAATTGAAGTCACCACAGGGGTAGTCATGAATTGTCTAGAGGAATTAAGTAATATTAGGGCAGATTGTTACGTCATTAACGAACCTGACAATATCAAAATCACGTCGCATAACATATTTCATTATAATCGAACTAAAATTGTGGCCTGTAGAATACGTACAGACTCACATTTATAAATATACTTAATATATATGTACAGAAAATTGCTGCAAAATTAATTTCGCTGATAAATGCTTATACCGAGTTACACAGTTGTATCTAAGAAATTGTACTTTTAGTAAATATGGAATACGATTCTGCAATTAACGCTGTGTTATGTTCAATCTTACTGAAAGTTAGTATTGTACTGACATCTATTGTATTAAACGGTAAGTACTGGTATTTATAAACAACACCGAATAAAATGGTGTATGTCTTTGATAAGTTACTAATAGTCCAGGCGGAGTTTTAATTCGTCTCAAATCTTACGTTAATTTTTACAAGTAAATTATTTTTTATAAAACGTTTTTACGAAGATTTTAAAATGCCCCATTTTCAACTTTTGTAGCATTGATTACGACTTCCATGTTGGAAAACGGCTGCAATCAAGAATGGAAAATCAATCTTCTCTGAATAAAACTATTCTCCTATGCATTCTGGAGAATGTATATGTGAGAAGTTTGCCATATCGATGTCGAACTAATAGAAAAACTAATATTTAACATTTTCCACCTCTAAGGAAATGTGTACAAAATTATGACTGCCAATTTTTTTTCTCACATCTTTAAGTCTAAACGTATTATTTAAAAATGTCGTCGTTGTTTTGCATATAGCTTAAGTGTCTTATCTATGGTTATGATATACAAAACAACGACGATATTTGATTTTTATTATGATAGGACTTCGATAGAACTTCTAGTACTTGGATAGAAAGTACTAGAAGTATTGGCGTATCTTTAACAATTGGTTAGTTTTAGCATTAGTTTGCATCGACTTTCGTAACATGTGTTTCAAGTGCGTTTTTCTCGTAACGATTTTTTTTTAATTTGTGTACATTCTAGCCTCCAAAAGTTTTTAACCAATCATTTTGAAAATTGACAGTTTCTTAATATAATTACCCTCTATATTAATAAAAAATTTGGAGTAATATCATTGTTTAAAAAATTTATTTATTGCCAAAACCCTTTTGAAACCCTATTGGTTTCAGATGAAAACTGTGGTCTTCATAATGTACACAAACAGCCAGATCTGATGGTGACCTCCGATGGAGGGCAGCTGATATTTTCCGAGCAAAAAATATACAATATTTACTTAAATATATGTATAAAATGTTCTCATGGTTTCAATAAATTCCTTAGTTGTCAAAAAAAATTCATGCAAATCACTTAAAAATTCGTTACACAGGAGCTGCGCCAACTTAGCGAATTTCCTTAGAATTAATAAATCTAGCGGTCATAATTTTAGTGTGATCAAAATGAAATATAATATCTGATATGACTTTAGTATTTGCAAAAATTAAATTCATTAATAGCCAAAATATAACGATTATAGTTTATAGTTACTATGGAAACGACAATCAAAATTTTTCACAATAAAATATATTTCGTGTATTCGTGTCAAACAAACACAAAATATTAAATATCTCTCTTAATATTAGAATAATCGAAAAATGTATGAGGAGTAAAGTTGTAGAAAATCAAGCTTGCTATAATTCATTACTTGATCATTTCTCTCAAATGTGAACAGAGATATTTACAATTTTAACTTTCAATCTTTAATTGTAAATATTTCTGTAAACATTAGTGTAACAGAAAAATGATAAGAAACAAAATTACAGTAAAACTTAGTACCTACAACTTAACCCCTGCTAAATTTTTCGATTTTTCAAATATTAAGGGAGATAGTCAAATTTTGAGTTTCCACCTCCCTCTAGGCCCCGTTTTCCCTCGTCCGATTTTATCCAAAACTTGACCTTTAGAATACCGAAAGCGCCTCAAATATCAAATTTTATTCCAATCGGAAAAAAACTGTGACCACTAGAGAGTCCACAGACATTTAAAAAAAAAAAAATATATATATATATATATATATATATATATATATATATTGTTGATATATATATATATATATATATATATATATATATATATATATATATATATATACATAATATATATACATATAATAATATATGTATATATATACAAATTTTAGCGATAGTGATTTTTAACATTAATACGTAGAATCGATGAACATTTGAAGAAATTTTTACGAAATTCCAACATTGGTGCAAAAACAATAGCTGCATTTCCTTTGGAGGAAATTCTCTAAAAACGTTGGCCTAAATTTATTTCCCGCCTTAAGGAATAAACACTATTATTAAATCATGTTTAAAATAAAATTTGATAAATGCGAACAAACCAATTTTGTTGAATCATTGCGACTGGACTATACAAATGACTCATAGGTAGAGAGTGTCTCATATTTTATATGTAAACATTTAAACCACCTGTACTGTATACAAACGTTACGGGTGTGGCGTCATGAAGTTTTAATCAACAAAAATAGTTTTATTCAGTTTAAATAATTTATTAAAAATGGATTATTTAAAGTATTTTAGTGTGTACATTCTACTCATCACTGTAATCATAAATTTTTGTAAGTTTAACATTTTAATAAAAATTATATTAATTATAAAATATAATCTAATGAATGCCATGGTATTGTTTTAGGTTCAGCCTTAGAATGTTATGTGTGTCATCGACAAGAGGATAATGTTGAAAAATGTTTAAATACAATAAAAACATGCGAACAGGGTGAAGATGTTTGTCTATCCGAAATTGAATGGGGTAGTACACCATACTGGTCGCAAGGATCTATCAAACAATATTATGTATCGAAACGTTGTGCTGCCAAAGATGAATGTAAACGGATTCGAAAACAAAATATGCCATTGTGTACGCATATTTGGTATCAGGATTGGAAATGTTCGGAATGTTGTCAAGGGGATCGATGTAATTATTATATCATTGTAAGTGAGATTTTTTAATTTAATTTTGTTTATAATTTCACAAGAAATTTCTTTAAATGTCCATCGATCCTTTCTAGTAGATATCGAAAATGATCATTATTAAAATTGATATTCCATTTCAAAGAGCCGAAAACATTCATTTCTTTATATACAACAAATAGTTTCGGCACAATTCCAGAGCGAAGCATATTTTTGTGGCCCATAGTATATGTCAAACCGTTTTTCAAAAAATAAAATTATAAGTAACTTTTAAACTATTAAGGATAAAGCATTTGCAAACGATATCCTTTTTCTTCATTTTAAATTATGTATTACGAAGAAATTCGACATTTTTTTTGGGCGATTTTCACAATAAATCGTGTACTGCTAAAAATTTAAACGGAACTTTATTATTTCCTCGATTAAATTTAACCATGGGATAATATTTTCTTCTTTATTTTTTCCGTATTATTTTAATCTGATTAAGTGTTTGCCATAAAGTCTCCACAAAGTGAAATAATTTTTGTAGCTTTTGTTGAACATTTATCTGACTTGGAATGTAAACAAAAACTCTAAGAAAGTTAGTTAATTAACTTAATAGACTTATTTTATTGAAAAATCAGTGGAAAACAATTTTACAGCCGGAATTTTGTTCCTTCAGGTGTCTAGATGTTACCATAATTTTTTTTTAAATTAATATTTAATGGTATCAAAAAATTGGTTACTTGCCACAACCGATTTTGAGCATTAGATTATAATTTTTGTAGATGATTTGTAACACATTCATTAGGTTTTTGGGGAAATGTGTCTGTAGTCACTCTAGCGGTCACAGTTTTTATTTTATCGGAATGAAATTTGGTATTTGAAACGCTTTTGGTATTCAACAGGTCAAGTTCGTTAATGGGTAAAATCGGACAAGGGGAAAGGGGGGTTTTAAAGGAGGGAGTAACACAAAATTTGACATATCTCCCTGAATATTCGAAAAATCGAAAAATTTATAAGAAGTAAAGTTGTAGGTATTAAGTTTTACTGTAATTTTGTTTCTTATCATTTTTTCTGTTACACTAATATTTACAGAAATATTGACGGTTTAAGATTGAAAATTAAATTCCTTAATATCTCTGTACACATCAGTGTTTGAGCAAAAATGATAAGGCGATGAATTGTAGCAAATTTGATTTTCTACAACTTTTTTCCTTACGCATTTTTCGGTTGTTCTAATATTAAGAAAAATATTTTATATTTTGTTTTTTCTTCTTTCTTTATGCCCCCTCTTCCCTTGACGTATGTCATTTATTAATACAATTGGCCTTGCAAATACTAAAATCATATACGACATTTAATTTTGATCATACTAAAATTGTAACCGCTAGAAAGTGATTTATGTATTCTAAGGAAGTTCGCTAAGTTGAAGCAGCTCCTGCGTAACGAATTTTTTTTTTTGATATATTATTAATCGCTAACTCATACGTATAAAATAATTTGTTGAAAAAAATCTGACGAAGGGTTTCCATGTAATTAATCATTAAAAATTGGAATTTTAACATGTTGTGAATAACAAATATTGAATGAACGCATACATTTTTGATAATGTTGCTCCACCTTCTATAGATTAAAAAGTAAAAAACTTCTACTTTTATAAATTAAATCTCGTACATTAAAATTACAAAAGCAAATAGTCTGATGAAGAGATTTATAAAGATCTTAATTAAAAAGATAAAAAATTAATGAAAATTTTCGTCCGCCATACTTGAATAGAGTCAAAAGACGGTTTATTTATTATTTTTAGTAATTAAATAATTACATAAATCCGATGACTAGTGATGTTAGAAGCTATCTAAATTTAAATCATTAATTTACAGATGAAAATTTTTAATTTCTGTTAAAAAAAAGTGTTTCTGTTTATTAAAACTTAATTTGTAATTAATAATGTATTTTTCTTTTAATTTTCAGTCTGGCAGTAGTTTTCTGCACATATCAACAACCACTGTAATCTCTTCAGCCATTGGAGTTTTCGTTGTTTATTTTTCGAACAGATATATTTATGTTTAAATATTAATATTAAAAAAATTAAAAAAAACTGTTGCCTTTTAAATATTTATGACAGTGCCTTTAGTATAAATTAAACTGCCTGGAACAAATTATCTCTAATATATAATGCTCCGTTTAGACTACGACATAAGTTGCGACACAAATGTCAGTCATAAATTTCGTGACTGTTCAGACTTAAACAGATTTTTGGTGTCTGAACCCTATCCAGACACAAATGTATAAAAATGTACGGACCTTGTGTCCGAACTGTTCACACAGAAAATAATTTATTGCTGTTTATATTGTAATTAAACAACGACGTAAACGCTATATTTATTACTAACGGGTGAGCCATTTAAAAATTGGAATTTAATTTTGCTATAAAATGAAAACGCATGGATATTTTTAAATGAGGTCTTTATGCAAAATTTTTCTTAAAGAAGTACGTGAAATGTCCAATTCTTGAGAACGACGACACGGTTTTTTTTTATCCAACAACGATCCAGTTTCACGAACTCGCTTCACAAATTGATCCACAAACTGCGTTTTTGGCACATCCTTTTTGTCAAATTTTTTTCGTAGATTTCGTACAGATTGAGCAGAAGACTCACCACTTTGGAAATAAGTTTTTAATATTTCCCAACTTTGTTCAAGCGAAAAGCGACCCATTTTGTAAATTTCAAACAAGAAATTAACTTTCTGTCACATCGGAACTGTCATCAAACCTTCCAACATCAAAATAATCTATAGTTCAAAATCCAAACGTTAGATGGCCCACCCTGTATATAATATGTATATGGAATGTATGAAAAAATGTCGAATCTGTTTGAAAACCTGAAGAGACACTTGGGCACAAGGTGTTTACACAGCCGCTGATTCGACACTAATTATAGTGTCGCAATAAATGTCACAGTTCGAGACACTCGTGTGCACACATAAACATTTGTTGTATACACAAAGTGTACGGTCTATAGTGTCGTAGTCTAAACGAATTATAACGAGTGGTTCATTTAAATTGAGACACGTAAGAATTGAATCGGTACAGAATTGATACAGAATACTGATGCAGTATTAAAACCGTCATTATCGTTAAAACTGTCCATCAGATTAATTTGAAAATTTCACAGGATATTTTTAAAATATTTTACTTAACTTTCATTTAAAGATATTTTTTGAAAATTTAATGTTTTCAGATAAAAAATTGTTTGTTCCCCAACTTTTGTGTCAAATATTTTCTCGTAAACAGAATCTTATTTTTCGATTTATTTATGCATCTCAAATTAAATGGATCATCCTGTATATAAATACATAAGAATAAGTACCATATCATATTTTACAGTAAATTGTATATTCAATGTTTACAAAAGAACGAAGTATATATAAAGGAGTCCAATTGTAATGTTAAAAAAGTGCCTTCAACTTGAAGGACAGATCACGAAGTTTAGAGTTATGTCAATAGAGCGCGCTACTTCTCAAGATGTACTCGTTTAAACTATTACGTGGGAAATGTTGACTAGTAAGTTCAGATGAATAAATGACACTAATTTGTTTATTAATTACCATCCTACAATTATAGAAAGAAAAAGTTCTTTTTAAAAAAAACCGTAAAATAAAATTGTATTCTTGATAACATCAAATGGAAAATTCACTATCCACTTTGTTCCATTTTTTTAAATTAAACTTAAACAATCCGAAATTGTACAAAACCTTTCCATATTTTAAATTAATTATAACTCATAAGATTTTAATTATTATATTATTTCTTACATTTACTGAACCGCTGCCCTTAATTTGAATAATAATAACAATAATAATAGTGGCTGCTGCAATAAGAACAGTGTGTGACACACTGTATGCACACTGCAAAGCTCTCTGTGTTAAGGAAATTGCAATAAATGGAACGTCCGTGACTGTGTTAAATGGAAAGTAACCATTAACGGTACCTCCTGGACATTAGCGCCACGAGTGGCCAGAAAATAAACTATTATCTTCATCCACTTTTGTGTACGTAAATACAATGGAGAAGCGTTTACCGTTCGGACTTCTCTATTATCTATACTTCGTGCTTTACATTATTGGTTTATATTATGGAGGTTAGAGTATAGAAGGAGAACTATCTCCATGTTAGAAACAGTGTCCCCTAAATAGAAGAAAATTGAGATGGCGCTGGTGTACTGTAATACCAATTATAAAGAAACTAAATGTAGACAAGGAAAGGCTAACATCCGCTTTGTAAAGGCGAAATTTTTATATTATTACATAAATCATATGAAACCTCAGATGTTAAAGAAGTAGAAAGACTATTTAAGAAATTCCATGAACATAATTAACATGAATTAGTGATCAATTTTCAAGTAACAATAAATTTGAAAAGTTAAAGGTATTTTAATAACAAAATTATAATTAAGAAACTTGAAGTAATATATATTTCAATTCATAAATTTAGTTCAAAAAATAGAATAATCAAATTTTTATCGAAGATAGAAATTAAAAAATTGTTTGATAAAAATTTAATGAAGCATAAATTGAATATTTCTATATTAAACTTTATATATATATATATTTTTTATGTTTATTATTTTTTATTTATAAATAAAAATGATCACATTCAAAATGAGATTCAATGTAACTACTTCCGGTTGGCACCTTCACTTCGTTATACAGTAACTATCTTCAGAGCAAGTCCACCGTCTCACAAGCGCCATTGTGGCCATTCACTGTAACTTAATTTTGCGTTTTTCGGTGGACACATTTTTAGTTTAACAACCATATGAGATAGTTCTCCTTCTATATTCTAACCTCCATAGATTTTATGGTACAAATGGCGATAATTTAAGGTTGATCGAACACATGTATAGGTAAAGTTGGCAATGTATAAATAAAAATATAAAATTATTTTACATACGTATAAAATAATTTGTTAAAAAAAAATCTGACGAAGGTTTTTTATGTAATTAATCATTAAAAATTAGAATTTTAACATGTTCTGAATAGCAAATGTTGAATGAACGCATACATTTTCGATAATGTTGCTCCACCTTCTATAGATTAAAAAGTAAAAAAAACTTCTGCTTTTATAAATTAAATCTCGTGCATTAAAATTACAACAACAAAAATAGTCTGACGAAGAGTTTTGTAAATATGTTAACTAAAAAGATAAAAAATACACGAAAATTTTCGTCCGCCATACTTGATTACAGTCAAAATGACGAATATTTATTATTTTTAGTAATTAAATAATTACATAAATCCGATGACTAGTGATGTTGGATACTATCTAAATTTAAATCATTAATTTACAGATTAAAATTTGCTGCGTACTGTCCGTTCAACCTTAAAAAAATAATATTAGTTTTAATTGATTTTAAATATAAATACGACAAGTAGTTTATTTTATAAATTTGTAAATGTGTATCCCAAAATGAGCTGACATTTTATTTTATTTTTTTTTGAATAATATACATTGTTTATTTAATTATTATTCGCAATTAAAAGAAAATGAAGTAGATGTGAGCATTGCGAACGTCTAAGCTAGGTTTAACTGATTTCATATAAATTAATAAGTGTAAGAAAGATGAAATAATAACTTGAATTGATTGGAGAAAGATATCAGTCATTTAGAAGTGTTAACAGTATTCATTGTTAGTGCAGTTAGTGAGGTTAAATGTTACAATGTCAACAAAGTATGATCTAGTCTTGAATTTAATTGATTATATAAAGAAATTTATTAAAATTAAATAATTTATTATATTAATAATTATTTAATACCAGACGTCAACCACTTTGCTTTTTTAATTGCGAATAATATTTTTATTGGATTAGAAAATAGTAATTTGGAGGTTATGTGTGATACAAATGATCATGTTGGCTCCACATGATCCTTATTTTGACAAAAAATTTCCACAACATTATTTCTGGTAAATACTGGTAATGTTGGGTCGAATTTTTTCATTTAGCTCTCTTCAATTGTTTGTGATTTATTGATGTAAACTTTATGGGTAACATGTCTTGCGTCTTGACACTGTTGGATTTATCTTGAAGATTTAAAGTGTACACTCCCGTTCAATAAAATTGAACCGAATCAGTCTCTCACAATTTTGATTATTCTTGTAGTAAATGTTTTTGACAGATACAACATTTTATTTTAGTTTTATACGTAAAAGAGAGATATAACACTTAACATGTATTTACATTACATATTCTTACTCTATCACGGACTTGTTTACATAAATAAATAATATAAAACTTCCATTTCTTTTGTCACATTTAAAAAATATACTACTTATCTTTGTTTATAAATAAATAATATACAGAGAGTTACAAAAGTGAGGAGTTTTATGAAATGTAAGAAAATTAACATTTCAGGTCTGTTAAATTTTATTGAACGGGAGTGTACATAAAGACGAGATAGCTCATTTTGGGAAACAAAAAAACTACAAATGATGTTTTTAAAATCCGTCCGTCGGTTTATTTCTCAGATTTATTCCGTACTTCTTTGTTTTTTAGTTTGTAGAGTTTTATGTGAATGCACAAAAATATGAATCTCGGAAGTACCTCAATTCATGTGTTCGTTAGAAAATTAAATAATAAATTTTATACAATAGATCTTTTTTTTTTATTATTAAGTTGGATTTTTTTTTTTTATTGACCTACTTACCAACCAATTTGATACTCGCAAATGTAGAATCAAATTCAAATGTAATGAACCTTATATGCAACTTATTTTAATCATATTTAAAAATGACCATTACTTGGAGGAGGACAGGATTTTATAGAGATTTCATCTCAGCATCTTTAACAGCAAAATATCATGTAGATTGTAGAGGCTACCCTGGACGGGCTACACTTCCATTGTGATGCCTAAGGATGTGAGTGGAGTGGAAGGAATTTGTGTCTAGACTAAGAATTGGTAGGATATACGGCTGCAGCTGACCGACTCTGATAGGAACTATGTTGATATTCATCTGGAGTTCGTGAAGGCAGAAAACTGCAGAAAACCTTCTCAAGCATAGCCGGGTTACTTTGTTCTTGCCCATACGCCGACAGTTTAGTCAATTAACCGCCCCTTGTTTTTAATGTTAATAATTGGCAAACTGCCGATGTCGGGATTCGAATCCATAACCTCCCAGTTTCTAAGTAGGCATACTGCGCAGACATAACGCCTTAGACAGCTCGGCTACTTGGACTGGTGCAAAATATCATGCTTGTTAAATATAAACGACAAAATATTTATGATTAAAAATAGATTTATTTCGGCATTTTTATTCGGTATTAAAAGGACAAATAGTTTTTTAACATGTACTTACAATGTCCTTTCTTATTTGAAATTTGTATAATACGGCTACGCCTACCATAATTAAAATAATAAATGAAGACCAACACTTATGTTTTAAGATCAATAGAAAGAGATAGATATATAATATAAACTTATAACAAAACAATTTTCTTGGCAATATAAAAAATGCAAAAATAATATTCAGGTATAGAATAATATCATATATTCATCTTTATTTATTAATATTAAGTAATTCATCCTTACATAGTATAAAATAAAGTCCCCCAGCCGCGTCTGTCTGTCTGTTCGCAATAAACTCAAAAACTACTGCACTGATTTTCATGCTGTTTTCACCAATGGATAGAGTGGTTCTCGAGGAAGGTTTTAGTATATAATTTGTCAAGTTTTTGTATACATTGGTCCTTACATATTATAAAAATTATTCATGAGGAAGGTATAGTTGTATAATTTATTGATTACCCTATGAAATAATAATAGCTTTTGATTTTCATTGATAGATGGCAGTGAAACTATATTCCTACACATTAGTTTATTAAACTTACAATAGATGGCAAGATATCAGTGGTGTAGAAAATATTATGTTACTTGGTTATAAGGGTGTTACACAATTTTTGCGGGAGAAGCCGCGACGGGTAATGCTAGTAATACATAAACCAAACTATACAATATATTAACAATAGTAAATTGATTGAGATCAGTGGCACTAAACAACTATTTGCGAATTCTAGTTGTCGTACTGTATATAACACCACGATACACTTGCTGGTTATCACTGATTATATTTCACACCTCTAACTAAAATGACAAATGGACTTATAGTGGGGGAAACATTCATATAATTTCTTCCGTTTATTTGGAACATAGACTGACCCATTAAAACTGGGACAATAGACCTTTTCATTTCAAATCACGATTTGTCTTTGTTTCGGACAGATGTCCAAAAAATCAATGTGAAGAAATGAATAAGCAATACTTCTCGTCTTTTTCATCTTATTGTACACAGTACGAAAATCGCATGCGCATAACACCCTATAAAAAGGTCTATATTCGAGGGTTCAATACAAATGAACACAGTTTTATCCATCAATCTGGAATGGAAAACAATGAAACTGTAATTCAAAATAATGTATGATCAGTTTTATATTTAGTTCTCACCACTTGGTTGGCGAATTTTACCTTTGCCTAATACCTTTTATTTTGAACATTGTCATATTTCAAAGAATTTGTGTGTTCTATCAATCCTTTCCCCTACCGAAATGTATGCATGCACCCATAAATACATAAATAATTATACACATATATAAGCATGTTTTAAAAATATCCAATAATATATGTATATATATATATATATACAGGGTATTTAATAAATATACGTCTAAAATTCAAAAGTTATTCTAAGAATATTTTGTCCTTCGATGATTTCTGATAAGCCGCTTTGTTTCACAGATACAGGGCGATAAACTTTTTCGACAATTACAATATTTTATTACCTAAATATTACATGTAAAGCTTCGTACTCTACAAGAACTTTTGAAAATGACAACCAGGATACAAGAATCCAATCTTCTTGAATGACACCCAACAATTATCCGATTTCGCAAATCTTCCACATTATCCACTAGAGTAGTGTAAACTGATGCCTTTAAATAGCCTCATAGGAAATAATCCAGGGTTCAAGTCCGGGGATAGAGCAGGCCATAAGTTAGATTCACCCCAACCAATCCAGCGATCCCCATATGTTACTGTTAATAACTCACGAGCAACAACACTAAAATGTGCTGGTGCACCATCGTGCATAATCCACATTGAATTTCTCGTTGCCAAGGATACATCCTACAGAATCTCAGGTAGCGATTGTGATGAATACTTTGGACGGTTTTTCTTTCTGGAACCTTTCGGTTAGGAAAAATTCGATGTTCAACTGCCTCGCTTGTAGTGAATTTCCATCGGCAAGCCCATACATAAAATGCATAATACACTAGTAAAGTATTTTTGGCGGACGACCTCTGCGCCGTCTCGAGTTTTTTATTTTAATTTATGATTCTGTCAAAACTCGTAAACATACGGATATACATGTAAAAAGTGAACTTTAATTTTAACTATAAAGAAATAATTACATAAAATGCCTTAATTTTCCTTTATCTTGTTGGTGAAAATCCCATCTTTCTAGCATGTATAGAACAGAAAAACGTAATTTTGAGGAATGTTTTTCCGGAGGGTTGCAATGAAAAAATTGAAGTTTTCCGATTTTTCACGTCGGTTTCAAGCAATTTCGCGTCGAATGCAAAAAATCGCATCTTTCTAGCATATCTACAAGTGGGTTAGGTTTTGTATAGATCAGTGTGTCAGCTTCACTTCTAGCTTTATAGTATATTAGATTAATCTGTACCTGTCCACTAATAATAGTTATGTTAATTTAATGCACAAAATGCTAAATGTTAGCACAAAATAGTAATTTTAATATATTTATAATTAATGTGTTTAAGGATGTTCCAGCACGATATCACAGGCTAAAAATAGTTTTATAAAAAACCCCGAAGTTTCAGAATATTTGACGTTTAGAACGTCAGATAATTAATAACAAATTAATAATTTTCTCTCATTAGAAGCATGTAAAACTTCACGCCCACCAAACTATTATCTGTTGTATTAAAAAAAATATTCGATAGAATTAAAAAAAAAACTAGGATAGTAAAGATAAATATTTATTAAATATATTTATTATTACTTTTTGTTTTATGACTGTTTTGTTATATATCGTTAATGCCAACGCACACCAAAAGAGCAAAACTGCTTTAAACAGTGTTAATCAGCCTAACACTGTTTTGTTAAAAATATAACATAGGAAATTTCATTAGTCAAAACAAAACGTTTTTTATCAGTGTGCGTATGCAATGTAATGTCCTATGTTCTATTTTAACAAAACAGTGTTAGGCTGACTAACACTGTTTAAAGCAGTTTTGCTCTTTTGGTGTGCGTTGGCCCTAGAGAGAGCTTGAGAATAAAGAAAAATTGTTTGAGAGTCAATATTTCAATTTCTCTCAAATAATTTTTCTTTATTCTCAAGCTCTCTCTAACGATTCTAAAACGATTAGAAAAAAATTAAGCGTCCAAGTTCATTTTTTAGGAGATAAAAAAATGGGGACCAAGTTAAGACTCGAAATTAAAATCGTTTTTACGTAAATAATAAACCCTCTCAAACGTCTTTTCTTTTCTCTCAAACCAACTCTAACGATTCTCAAATGATTAGAAAAAAAATTAAGCGTCCAAGTCTATTATTTAAGGAGATAAAAAGAAAGGGGAAGAATAGATAAATAGGAGATTGAACGACATAGGCAATTCGTCTGTTTTTTCGTCCTCAAGAACGTGTAGAGATCATAGTTATTATTTTCGCCACTAGCGGCAGTGCGAATCTACCCGTACGGAATTATTATTATTATTACATATTAAAATCAACGGTTATCACATCTTACAAATAAAAATTGTAAGTATAAAAATTGTTTAATTTTATAAATGTGAAAAAATGGGACGATGTTGTATAGGGAAAGCATAGATATACTGTTATATATCTATGAGTGGAAGGTTGTTTAAGGTTAGGAATGCGTGTCTGCATTTACGAAAGGAATATGGTCTTTAATAACCGGTTTTGTCATCTTCTTTCTTTATCTAATGTCAGTTATTGTAAACATATATTGTATATTATTATTATTAATTGCAAAATTATCTCTATGATTCTTCATTTTGTAATTTATTGCAGATTATTAAGAATTCTCTATTATTAATATTTATTTAATTATTACTTGATAGTCGAAAACAATTTTTTATTATATATAAAACTATGATTTCTTATAAACTGAATGTGAAAGTGATTTCTTGGCGCCTACATTTAAACATTTAAATGCCGTACGCCACTAACACCAGCGACCCCTACTGATAAAAGATAGTTACACCAATTCGTGGCCGTTTATTTAACATTACGTTCGATCTCCTAATACATGGAGACTATATGTTTAGTGTCTATGTCCTAATATATATATTCTTCATGATACTACCCATGGAGGCTATATAAAGGAGATATAACTCATACGGGAAAATTGACAAAATATGGCAACGAAATGGGAGAAGTTATATTTAATTTTTATGCCGCTAGGGTCGCTAGTTTTTGATAGGAACTCATCCTTACCAAAGTGAATATAGTATAATAAATAGAAGTGAAGTAAGCCAAGTAACTAGTTTTATTTTGAAGTGATCATTTTGAAGTACACAATTTGGTTAAAAAAATTTATTAAATAAAAAACTGTTTAAGAAACATTTAAAATGGGAAAAGTATGTGTAGTAGACAATTGTAAAAGTGGTAGTGCTTGTGACAATAAGCAACGGGATCAATTGGGTTTAAAAAACCAGGACTTTTTAAAGTACCAAAAGCTAGTATAAATATTCCAAAATTAATTAAATTGTATGACATTATATTAAATATTAATTTTCAGCATTATTATTAATAAATAAAAGTTTAATTTAATATCTGATTCAATAATTTCGTTCATTTTTACAATTCCAACATTACATTTTTTTTATTTTTATGTAATTATTTTGCGAATTTTAACTATCACTTCAACTTCAACTAAATCCTGATTGAAAAATTGAAATTACTTATCATTTATTTAAAAAATTATTTTATTGGAAAAATACTTTGGCTGGAAATAATTGTAACGTATTGTTTTTCAATTAAAACTCGCGCCTTATACTCTCTGTTTTGTTTCCGGTGCCGAAGGAACACTACTGACATCTTATTTTTGCCAATTATTTGTTTACATGGAGTTATGTATCCTTGTTTAGTGTCTATGATACTACCGTTGGACACTAAACTAACCTTAACAGTCTGAAAAAATGTAGTAGTAAATATGAGACATAGTGACAAGCATATATTTATTACTACGACAAGTAATATCAACAGAAAATTGAAACAAAATGGCAAAGAATCATATTAATGAGGAAAATATTAAACTTGAAAAAGAAGAAAACACAGAATTCATTATTAAAGATGAAATATTAGATGCAAGTTTTATATTGGAGCATGAACTAATTACAGACGAAATGTTTAATGGAAATTTTAAAACGAAACGAGAAGAAATGTTTAATGCAACTGTTAAAATGGAAATTGAAGAAACTATAGAAGAAATATTTAATGAAAATGTTGAAATGGAACACGAACGAATCTATGAAAACATTAACTTTGAAAAAAAATTAAATACGGAACTAATAATTCAGGATGCAGCATTCGATGAAAATGATTTGGAACATCAATTAATTCATACTGGAAAAAAACGTTTTACATGTGATGTTTGTAGTAAAAGATTTAATTGTCAAAGCAGTTTAAATCAACACGAACGAATCCACACTGGAGAAAAACCATTTTCATGTGCAGTTTGTGACAAAACATTTAAATATCGATGCAATTTAATGCGACATAAATTAACTCACAGTGGAGAAAAACCATTTTCATGTGAAATTTGTGACAAAAGATTCACTCAGCAAAAGAGTTTAACTGAACATAAAAGAACCCACAGTGGAGAAAAACCATTTTCATGTGCAGTTTGTGACAAAACATTCACTCAGCAAAACACTTTAACTACACATGTACGAATCCACACTGGACAAAAACCATTTTCATGTGAAGTTTGTGACAAAAAATTTAAAAATCAAGGCAATTTAACGCGACATAAACTAACCCACAGTGGAGAAAAACCATTTTCATGTGAAGTTTGTGATAAAACATTCACTCATCAAAGCATCTTAACTCAACATAAACGAACCCACACTGGAGAAAAACCATTTTCATGTGAAGTTTGTGACAAAACATTCACTCAGCAAAACAATTTAACTACACATAAGCGAATCCACAGTGGAGAAAAACCATTTTCATGTGAAGTTTGTGACAAAACATTTAAATATAGAAGCAATTTAATGCGACATAAACTAACCCACAGTGGAGAAAAACCATTTTCATGTGAAGTTTGTGACAAAAGATTCACTCAGCAAAAGAGTTTAACTGAACATAAACGAACCCACAGTGGCGAAAAACCATTTTCATGTGAAGTTTGTGACAAAACATTCACTCAGCAAAATAATTTAACTACACATAAGCGAATCCACACTGGAGAAAAACCATTTTCATGTGAAGTTTGTGATAAAACATTCACTAATCAAAGCATCTTAACTCAACATAAACGAACCCACACTGGAGAAAAACCATTTTCATGTGAAGTTTGTGACAAAACATTCACTCAGCAAAACAATTTAACTATACATAAGCGAATCCACAGTGGAGAAAAACCATTTTCATGTGAAATTTGTGACAAAACATTCACTCAGCAATACAGTTTAACTGAACATAAAAGAACCCACAGTGGAGAAAAACCATTTTCATGTGCAGTTTGTGATAAAACATTCACTCAGCAAAACAATTTAACTACACATATACGAATCCACACTGGAGAAAAACCATTTTCATGTGAAGTTTGTGATAAAACATTTACTCATCAAAGCATCTTAACTCAACATAAACGAACCCACACTGGAGAAAAACCATTTTCATGTGAAGTTTGTCACAAAACATTTACTCAGCAAAACAATTTAACTACACATAAGCGAATCCACAGTGGAGAAAAACCATTTTCATGTGAAGTTTGTCTCAAAAGATTTAAATATCAAAGCAATTTAACTACACATAAACGAATCCACAGTGGAGAAAAACCATTTTCATGTGAAGTTTGTGACAAAACATTCACTCAGCAAAACACTTTCACTACACATAAGCGAATCCACAGTGGAGAAAAACCATTTTCATGTGAAGTTTGTGACAAAAAATTTAAAAATCAAGGCAATTTAACGCGACATAAACTAACCCACAGTGGAGAAAAACCATTTTCATGTGAAGTTTGTGACAAAACATTCACTCAGCAAAACAGTTTAACTGAACATAAACGCATTCACACTGGCGAAAAACCATATTCATGTGAAGTTTGTAATAAAACATTTACTCAGCAAAACAATTTAACTACACATAAGCGAATCCACAGTGGAGAAAAACCATTTTCATGTGAAGTTTGTGACAAAACATTCACTCAGCAAAACAGTTTAACTACACATAAGCGAATCCACAGTGCAGAAAAACCATTTTCATGTGAAGTTTGGGACAAAACATTCACTCAGCAAAACAATTTGACTACACATTTACCAATCCACACGAGAAAAACCATTTTCATGTGAAGTTTGTGACAAAACATTCAAATATCGAAGCAATTTAACTACACATAAACGAGTCCATGCTGCCCACTGGAGAAAAACGTATTATAGATGACAAACGTAATGTATGTGAAAAAATAGTGAATCGAAAATGAACGAATTTGATCTGATATTTGTGTTTGACAACAAATAATTTTTACGAAAAGCCCAACTCTTTGGAAAATCTGTAAAAAATTCTGTACAAAAGAATCAAAATAATAAATTCATAATTGTTTGTTTTCCTGATGTTTTTATTATGATTAGAGTAAACCTAAAACTTTCTCAAAATTATCAAAGATAACTCGAGATCCACCATGTTAACAGTATGGAGGTTAGAGTATAGAAGGAGAACTATCTCATACGGTTGTTAAACTAAAAAAGTGTCCACCGAAAAACGTAAAATTAAGTTTCAGTGAATGGCCACAATGGAGCTTGTGAGAAGATGGACTTGCTCTGAAGATAGTTACAGTAGAACGAAGTGAAGTTGCCAACCGGAAGTAGTTACATTGAATCCCATTTTGAATGTGATCATTTTTATTTATAAATAAAAAATAATATACATAAAAAATATATATATATAAAGTTTAATATAGAAATATTCAATTTATGCTTCATTAAATTTTTATCAAACAATTTTTTAATTTCTATCTTCGATAAAAATTTGATTATTCTATTTTTTGAACAAAATTTATGAATTGAAATATATATTACTTCAAGTTTCTTAATTATAATTTTGTTATTAAAATACCTTTAACTTTTCAAATTGATTGTGACTTGAAAATTGATCACTAATTCATTGTGTAATATATTAATGGAATTTCTTAAATAAATAGTCTTTCTACTTCTTTAACATCTGAGGTTTCATATGATTTATGTAATAATTTAAAAATTCCGCCTTTACAAAGCGGATTTTACCCTGTCCTTGGTCTTACAGTACACCAGCGCCATCTCAATTTTCTTCTATTTAGGGAACACTTTATAACATGGAGATAGATCTCCTTCTATACTCTAACCTCCATAGTTAACATGTATAGCTCCTGCTGCTGCTGCTATTTATATAGCAGTCAGTCCATTTATATAAATATAACAGAATCATAGAGTGTATTCCGTAATGATAGCATCAATAAGTTTTAAGTTGGCATTACTTAAAAAGGAGTGGTAGAGATGGATGGTGCTGTGTTCCACCATCATAAACATCATCAAAAGTCGTATGACATATGCTATTGTAATGATAGAGGAATCATTATTATTATTTATTTATAAATTATACTTAGTTAATCTTATCTAGAGCACGGTAGTGCGCAAGGCCGAGTCTGTTATTAAACAAAATAAAATATAATTTTTTGTTTTTATTCAATTTTATTTAATTTTTTGTTTCTCAGTCATTGCATGATTCTGACAGCAGAAGATTTATGATTGATGATGTTTATGATGGTGGAACACAGATCCATCCATCCCTACCCCTCCTTTTTAAGTGATGCCAACTTATAATTTATTGATGTTACCATTACGGAATAAGCCCTTAGTATTAGCAGTTTGTATCAGGTACCCGATTCTGTAATTTAAGTGAGATTGCTCACTTCTCACATTTTCATCTCACGTGAGTTTACTCGCCTGATTCTGTAAGGTTGTAGTGAAAATACGAAATTACTGAGTGAGATGATTTGGATCATAGATAATATATAGTAGTTATCTCTATGAATAAAGTAGTGTTTGACATTGTCATCCGTGTAAAAAAAACAGCTTTACTTTGATTGTTTAATTTTTCAACATAATTAAAATTTTCAACATAAAAGCAAATAATTTTAAATTTCATGCGCGCCCATATATACATTCTTTGACATTACCATGAAGAATGTTTATCTATTCTTCATGGACATTACCATTCGTTGTTTTAAGCCATCGATTATTTCTCTCTCTACTTCTTTCCATTCTCTCTTGGATTCACTTATACCAAAGTATACAATATACATAGAAGCGTATAAGTGCAATTTTTGTCATTGAAAATTTTAGTACCTATCCTGACCACTAGATGACAATAGCTGTTCGAATTGGGTATTTAGTGCCATTATCAGCACAACCAACTGTACTTTGGCAGAACTTAGGGCTTATTCCGTAATGGTAACATCAATAAGTTTTAAGTTGGCATTACTTAAAAAGGAGAGGTAGAGTGGATGGTTCTATGTTCCACCATCATAAACATCATCAAAAGTCGTATGACATATGCTATTGTAATGATAGAGGAATCATTTTTATTATTTATTTATAATTTATACTTAGTTAATCTTATCTAGAGCACGGTAATGCGCAAGGCCGAGTCTGTTATTAAACAAAATGAAATATAATTTTTTGTTTTTATTCAATTTTATTTAATTTTTTGTTTCTGTCATTGCATGATTCTGACAGCAGAAGATTTATGATTGATGATGTTATGATGGTGGAACACAGCTCCATCCATCCCTACCCCTCCTTTATAAGTGATGCCAACTTACAATTTATTGATGTTACCATTACGGAATAAGCCCTTAGTATCAGTTGGCCGGATCACATCGAAGCGGGGGGATGTACTTCAAATTTATATTAAAAGGGAATCCACCAATATTGAAGAAACTTTTATGAATTTTTAGAATTAATTAGTCAAAATTTTTAATATTCTTAACAAGCTGTATAAAATATTAATATTTGTTATATTTAAATAACTTATATTTAAAGCGTATTCTTTTAAAATAGCAACTGAAACTACAAATATTAATATTTTATATAGCTTGTAGAAAAAAATTTAAAAAATTTTGACTAATTCTAAAAATTCATAAAAATTTCATTAACATTGGTGGATTCCTTTTTAATATAAATTTGAAGTACATTCCCGCTTCGATGTGATCCGGCCATCTGGTACTAAGTTGAGCAATAGGATGTACTTAATCTGGTAGCAACACAATTCCGTCGCAGTCGCTGGGAAGCTAACGACTGAATCGTATCGAAGTTGGGGTGCAGCCAATTGTTTTCTTTTTTAAAAATATAGTTTATTATTTAAAAAAAGATTATATATATACAATTTTTCATGATTAAAAATAAATAATTGTTTTAATGATTTAAGTCATTTAATTTAATTATCACCTAAAAGTAAATAAAGAATTGCAGTTTTTATACTACTTTAGATATATTGTTGTGTAACTAGGTAACACATTCTTAATTTTTATAAAAGATATATTTGTTATTTAACTCTTAGGGACCGTTCATAAATTACGTAAGAGGTTATGAGAGCTAATTTGGTCCCCTCCCCTACTGTAAGATATCATAAGATTACAACTACTCCCTCTTTCCTCTTAATAAGAAATTTTCGTAAGAAATGGATATATTTATAAAATAAAACACCGTTTATTCTGAAAATAGCCTTTATAGTAATCTTACTACTATAAATATCATTAATTCACTGCAATAATATTAATCTCATTAACCCTATCACAGTTTTGACCAGAATTACTTCAGTAAAACCTAAGGTGTTGAAAGAAATAGATAATAAATCAAAACTACTATTTATCTATTATTTATCCATGGGCTGACCAAACAGTCTAATATCGATTTGCAGATGGCGTTATCCAAGAATGCCATTTCTTAGCGCGAAAGTGGTAAAATTTTTAATTCAAAATCTTACGTAATATTAGATTCTCTACCCCCCCCCTGCCTATGGTAAGAACTTATAATATTCAGTCATCACAGAATATTATATATAACAGTTTTTTCATAATTTCTCCTCAAAGTTGAAAAAATGAGAAATACAATTGATAGGCGAATCAAGGCATGGACCCGTAGGTATACATAACAACCGTACATACTATTTTTATACCCTGTATATGTAAATATATAAGGTATATTAAGTTTAGTCCTGACTTTGTAACGCTTGAAAATATTAATCCTTGACAAAAATGCTTCACAAAGGTATTCATAAAATGGCCTATTTCGGCCATTTCCGCATGTACGTCTGTCCGTGAAGCCGATAACTCAAAAAGGATAAGAGATAACGAGCTGAAAATTTTGTGTGTTCTAGAGCAAAAAAGTAAGGTCAAGTTCGTTAATGAGCAAAATCGGTATATATATATATGTGTGTGTATATATATGTCTTACAAAATCTATTTTAAATCCATAATCTAAATGTGAGTTGATTCACAATTGTTTTTAAACAAGTACTGTAACAACTCACTGAGTTAATTGTTTGAATACCCAGTATATACTGAATTTTATATCAACTATCACAAGAGTATTTTTGAAACTAATGTTGGAGGAATAGAATAGAATAAGTATATTTTATCATCAATATTTTACATAAATTTGAGTACAATACATCTTAAAACTATTGTTCGTAGCCTATGCTTTACCTATAATATATCATATGGAGATTATTAAATCATTTTAACATTAACGTTTAGAAATGGAAAAAACTTATTGCAAAAACCATTGACATAAAACTTAACCTAAATTGGATGGATAAGCCATCCCTACAAACTAAACTTAAATAGATAAACAAAATAAAAGAAAATATATACAAATAAGAAAACAACAGTATTAGTTGTTATCGAAATCATGTGACATGCGGAATCTGTTCTCGAATAGCAATGTATTCGGGTCAAATTGACCCAGTACGTTGATTTCCGGTAAAGGATTTTATCTTTTCTTATATCTTACAGAGCTTTTCTTGTAATTATTTGATGTCGAAAACAAATATCAAACCAATATCGTCCATTTTCTGTTAATTTTTTTTCGCATGCCTTCGTCTCATATGTTGAGCTAAATTGCTCCGAACGTTAAATGTCTTGTCACAATCATCACATGAAAATGGTTTCTCTCCAGTGTGGATTAGTTTATGTCGAGATAAACTGTTCAGAACGTTAAATGATTTGTCACAAACTTCACATGAAAATGGCTTTTCTCCAGTATGGATTCGTTTATGTTCAGTTAAACTGCTTTTGTGAGTAAATGTTTTTTCACAAACTTCACATGAAAATGGTTTTTCTCCAGTGTGGATTCGTTTATGTTGAGTTAAACTACTTTGCTGATTGAAAGTTTTATTACAAACTTCACATGAAAATGGTTTTTCTCCAGTGTGGATTCGTTTATGTTCAGTTAAACTGCATTTGTGACCAAAAGTTTTGTCACACACTTCACATGAAAATGGTTTTTCTCCAGTGTGGATTCGTTTATGTATAGTTAAACTGCTTTGATAATTAAATCTTTTACTACAAACATCACATGTAAAGCATTTTTTTTCAGTATGAATTTGTTGATGTTCCGAATCGTTTTCATCGATTGTTTCATCCTTAATTATTAGTTCCGTATTTAATTTTTTTTCAAAGTTAATGTTTTCATGGATTCGTCCATATTCCATTTTAACATTTTCATACAATATTCCTTCTGTAGTTTGTTCAATTTCCATTTTGACATTTTCTTTAAACATTCCTTCTGTAATTTGTTCTCGTTTCACTTTAAAATTTCCATTGCACATTTCGTCTGTCGTTAGTTCATGCTCCAATATAAAACTATCATCTAATATTTCATCTTTAATAGCGAATTCTGTGTTTAGTTCTTTTTCAAGTTTAATATTTTCCTCATTGATATGATTACTTGCCATTTTGTTTAAATTTTTTGTTGATTTTATTTAGGCACTCTTTCTTCCGACTATGAAGGTTATGTTAAAGTAAAAGTCATAGACACTAAAGAAGGATACATAACTCCATGTAAACAAATAATTGTCAAAAATAAGATGTCAATAGTGTTCCTTCGGCACCGAAAACAGAATAGAGAGTATAAGGCGCGAGTTTTAATTGAAAAACATTTCGCATTTATAGTATTATAAAAATTATTTCCAGCCAAAGTATTTTTCCAATAAAATATTTTTTTTAAATGAATGATAAGTAATTTCAATTTTTCAATAAGGAATTAGTTGAAGTTGAAGTGATAGTTAAAATTCGCAAAAAAACAGCAGAAACCTCTATCTCGTTCGGTCTCCTTTTATATAGTCTGTGGCTTAAATGTTCACTGGACAAACGTCGTATCACCAATACTATGAAGAATAGATATATTAGAAGATCGAACGTAATGTTAAATAAACGGCCACGAATTGGTGTAACTATCTTTTATCAGAAGGGGTCACTGGTGTCAGTGCCGTACGGAATTTAAATGTTTAAATGTAGGCGCCAAGAAATCACTTTCACATTCAGTTTATAAGAAATCATAGTTTTATATATAATAAAAAATTGTTTTCGATTATCAAGTAATAATTAAATAAATAATAATAGAGAATTCTTAATAATCTGCAATAAATAAAAAGATGAAAAATCATAGTGATAATTATGCAATTAATAATAATAATATACAATATATGTTTACAATAACTGACATTAGATAAAGAAAGAAGATGACAAAACTGGTTATTACAGACCATATTCCTTTCGTAAATGCAGACACGCATTCCTAACCTTAAACAACCTTCCACTCCTAGATATATAACAGTATATCTATGCTTTCTCTGTACAACATCGTCCCATTTTTTCACATTTATAAAATTAAACAATTTTTATACTTAAAATTTTTATTTGTAAGATGTGATAACCGTTGATTTTAATATGTAATAATAATAATAATTCCGTACGGTTAGGTTTGCACTGCCGCTAGTGGCGAAAATAATAACTATGTTCTCTACACGGTTTTGAGGACGAAAAAACAGACGAATTGCTTATGTCGTTCGATCTCCTATTTATCTACTATTCTTCATGACCAATACCAAAGAATACAATATTGTATTCTTTGTTATCGTGTATTCCATAGATACTACACAAGGATACCTAACTCCATGTAAACAAATAATTGGCAAACATAAGATGTCAGTAGTGTCGCTATATGCCGGAAACAGAGGTGAGAGTATAACGCGCGAGTTTTAATTGAAAAAAAACATTACGCATTTACAGTATTATAAAAATTATTTGCAGCCAAAGTATTTTTTCAATAAAATACTTTGTTTTAATAAATGATAAGTAATTTCAATTTTTCAATAAGGAATTAGTTGAAGTTGAAGTGATACTTAAAAATTCGCAAAATAATTACATAGCAATAAAAAAAAAACATCGAATAATTAAATAGTGACCTGTAAAGTTGGAATTGTAAAAATGAAAGTAAATTATTGAATCAGATATTAAATTAAACTTTTATTTATTAATAATAATGCTGCTTCCCATTTTAAATGTTTTTTATTTAATAAATTTTTTAAAACAAATTGTATTATTCTTATGGGAAATCGAAAGGTGCGATGCGCCACCCCTTAATGTCAATATTAAATTCTTACATTTTAACTGGCGTCTTTGTATATCTAAATGAAACTTTTAAACCTGTTTGGAAGAAAATTTAACGAAAATTTTTTTTTAAACACCCTAATATATATATATATATACGGATCAGCCTGTATAGTACGTATTATTAGATTGTGTATTGGGCAAGAGATAAACTGGTGCAATACTTTCTTAAAATGATTGCCATACTTTCTTAAGCATCAATATAATAACGTATTGTTTGCTTACCCCCGTGGTAAATTCAAACATTTTCAATTAATAGGCAATTTTTAGAAAGAAAAGCCCCCTGAGAACCTTTACACCGAGACTCCCATGACCATCGGTACAGCCCTGAATGGCATACAAAACGAGATTGAAAACTAAATTATGGTACAGGGAGCGTCAAAAGTTGATGTTAGTTTTCAAAATTTTTATAATTAATATGTAACTTATTGAATCGCTTTTCGAAATCATGCTTCGGCTAAAATTTGTTCATTTTAATTATAGTAACAACTTTTACTCGAAAGGCACAAATCAATTATTTCATTTAATAAATAATTAGCATCAACTTTTAATGCCTATTGTACGAGCATCAGTTTAAACAAGTAATGTAACAACTAACTGAGTTAATTGTAGTAAATACCCAGTATATACTGAGTTGTACATCAATGTTTGAATTGTTAATATTTCTGTCTATTCAATGTTTATAAAATATGAATTATTTGTAAATGTTTCATTTTCAACTTTGAGCACAAATTATGAGAAAACTATTGAATTTATGGAAAAAATTTTCAAACAAAAATTGTTTATATTTAAGAGAAAATGATTTTTTGTTAAAAAAATATTTCCTATCTCTTACGGTTTCAAAGATATAAAATTACTACACGTTCCGTTTTGCCCATTAACGAACTTGACCTTACTTTTTTGCTCTAGAATACGCAAACAAATTTTCAGCTCGTTATCTCTTTTCGTTTTTGAGTTATCGGGTTCATAGACAGACAGACGGACGGACATGCGGAAATGGCCGAATTAGGTCATTTTATGAATACCGTTGTGAAGCATTTTTGTCAAGGATTAATATTTTCAAGCGTTACAAAGTCGGGACTAAACTTAATATACCTTAAAACATTATATTATCGAATGATAATAGGGAATATGCATTAAAATTTTTTTTCACATTTATTTTTAGAATATGAAAATACTGTTAATACTGTAATAATATTTAAAAACGAAATTAAAATCCGACAAATATCAAGGATGCTATAAGCTTTTAAAGATTATTATCTGTCTCTTTCTTGCAAAAATACTAAAAACGGAGTTTTACGTGTATTTTAAATGGTGAAAGTGTAATATGACGTCACATAACATATCAAGAGGGCTATCATCCTCTTTGTCTAATCGGGAATTTCAATCATTCACATCTCGCTTATTTTTAAAGTTATTTAAAAAGTAATTTTACCTTGATATTTGTCAAGTAAACATGCTTCAATTCAAGTGAACAAAAATTTTCATGCATATTCCCTATTAGTGAGAACTCTAGGTTTTTGAAATAAAATTTCAAATTCGCCCCTTTACCTAGATCAGTTTTTTGTATTATAAATACGTATTTCGACTACAATGTAGTCATCATCAGTATAAATTAACTAGTCGTACTTTACTCTTTGACAATTAGAAATAGATAGAAAGTCGAGATCAATAGACAAAAATAAATAGAAAATTAACTAAATTAAAATATACTTGCTTTAAAATATAATAAATTTTAAATTATATTGAATTGTTAAAATTTCCTTAATTCACATTTATTCCTGTTAATTTAGACCAGTCATTACGTCGGAAAAATCGGCTTAAAAATGAAAATGAACCGAGAAAGCCAAATTTTGGATATTACGTGGGGGATGGCTAGAAAAGTTTAAGTTCAAATTGTCGACCAAAATAACCTTGTGCAATTTCCGCCATCTTGAAAAAACCCTTAAATTCAGTTTTTTCATCATAACTCGGTTCCCCGTTGAGATACGAAAATTTTTATGAAATACTTTTTTGTTGCTCTATTCACGATCTACAGTTAAGGTCCCATACATTTTTCACGTATCGATCGTCGTTTTCGAGATATCGATCAAAAATATCAAAAATTTGGGGAGAAATTTTTTTATTTCGCTATTTACTTTTTTCTGGTGAAAGATATCGAAAAATGTTTGAAATAAAACTTGTAGAGCGTGTCCAAACCTACAAATTTGTTTTTTTATTTTTCATTTCCGACAAAAATTACGACCTCCAGCGCGCCACAAAGTCGGCCCCAGCGCGCCCGACGCGTCTCCATAATAATATTAATCACTATGCGACCGTTAGAGTTTGGGTGTGGGTCAGGTATAAAAGACCCTTTTTTCGTGTTCGTGCCGGAACATCTGCTCCTTATTCGTAGCATTCCAGTCAGTTGTCTCGAGTCTTTTGAAGCGAGCGTACGTGTTTGAAAAATTGTGTGAAAATGGGTGATTGTTTCATTTGCAAAAAACCTCTGATTGACGATGTTTATGTGGCTAAAAAGAGAGCTGTTCAGACTCTCTTAGCGGCGAGCGTGAAAAGAGGACGTGTGGAGCATCAATTTTACTTTTATTAAAATTAATCTTATATTGTCGCAGGATAAGTTACTTGTTACTAATTTGGTCAAATTGTCACCAAATTAGTAACAAGTAACATATCCTGAGACAATATAAGTGTAATTTTAATAAGAGTAAAATTAACAGGAATAAATGTGAATGAAGGAAATTATAACAAGCGTAATTCAATATAATTTAAAATTTATTATATTTGAAATCCAATATATTTTAATTTAGTTAATTTTCTATTTATTTTTATTTTTGTCTATTGATCTCGACTTTCTATCCATTTCTAATTGTCAAAGAGTAAAGTACGACTAGCTAATTTATACTGATGATCTACTCATTGTAGTCGAAATACGTATTTATAATACAAAAAATTGATCTAGGTAAAGGGAACGAATTTGAAATTTTATTAATATACCTTGTATATTTACAAATATACTGGGTATAAAAATCGCAGAACAAAGCCGTAGGTAATTTCCGTCAGTCATAAATAAATGATTAAGTCCAAACGGTAGATAGAACGTTTGGTATAACAATGATAAGGTAGGTAGCTGTATCGTACACAGACAGCTACTCCACGGCGGTCTATACGAAGTCAGCAGGATACACCACGCTAAACAATAATACTATCAAACTTTAATAACGACATAAATGATTTTATAAATTACCACCGCCACTAAAATGAGAAAATACGTTACTACAATCATAATATTTGTTTTCCACATTTTCATCCACTCAACAAGCACATGCGCATTGGATGATAGCGCAAATAATAACAATAATTGTTTTACAAAATCACATTGACCTCCATATATATATATATATATATATATATATATGGACTTACTATCCTATTGACAGCGTACAGAATATATGGTGGGTATAACCAGATCGACTTGCGCTGCAGTCAAAATAAATAAGCTTTAATTATTATAAATATTAATCCTGAATTTATGTAAAAAAGATTTTAACAAAAATTGTTTATTTTTAAAATAGGAACATTTTATTTTTCTTTACATTTTTGTTCTATCTCGTCAGCTGGGC
Organism: Nineta flava; assembly: GCA_963920215.1. Taxonomy (NCBI): domain Eukaryota; kingdom Metazoa; phylum Arthropoda; class Insecta; order Neuroptera; family Chrysopidae; genus Nineta; species Nineta flava. The sequence continues at coordinate 3,081,552 of OY986041.1, forward strand.
ATAAGATAAGCATTTTTGCCTATTTTGCCCAAACATATTCCGATTTTGCCCAATCGCGAACTTGACCTTACTTTTTAGCTCCAGAACATACACACAAAATTTCATCTCGTTTGAGTTATCATGTTCGTAGATTGACGGATATACGGAAATGGCCGAATTAAGCTATTTTATGAATATCTATTCCAAACATTTCTGTCCCCGAACAATATTTTCAGGCGTTACCAAGTGTAAGTTTTTTATTTAGCACTTGATTGGTGGCTCTAGTGTATTTCTCTTTGGAGCGTGGACACATCGATCCTCACAAAGTCAAAAATCGATCCTCACAAAATATACTCCTTGTCAAAACCTTTCAATGTAATCTGTGCTAGGGACAGGTGGATGGAAGGAGAACCATCCTATCTCAAGAATGGAATCGTTTGGCATACAGACGGTGTTTGCCTACGGCGAAAGACCCAAGGCAAACATAAGCCTCAACTTAGGAAAATATGCTACAGATCTTTCAGGTAGAAGTGACTGAGTCGATAAACAATCGCATCAATCTTCACAGATCCCGTTTTTGAAATAGCCACAGATGTACTTCCCAAAACATACTCCTTCTAAACACCTTTTACTGTAGTCTGCGATAAGGACATGTTGACGGAAGGAGAACCACCCTATCTCAAGAATGGAATCATTTAGCATACAGGCGGCTCCAAACCTGAGGAAGGAACCTTAAGCCTCCACTTGGGAAAACATGCCACAGTCTTTCAGGCTGTTGTGTACGCCATACTGGCTTGCGTCCGTGAGAACCTACGTAGAGGCTACATAAACCAGAACGTACGTATTCTTTCGGACAGTCAAGCTGCTTTAAAAGCTTTGTCTGGAACTGAGGTCAGTTCAAGGGTAGTCAAGGATTGTCTAGAGGAAGTACTGGAGCTGGCAAAACGGAACAATGTTAAATTGATCTAGGTACCAGGTGACAGTGGTTTCAGAGGAATCGAAAAAGCTGATAACTTAGAAAAGAGGGAAGTCGGAAGGGTATTCAAAGGCTTAGAACCTATTTTCAGAATTCCAAAGACAGCATGTAAACAAGTGAATGAATGAATGTTAAACACTGGGAAAATATACCACTGCAAAAACTCGGGCAAATATTGTTTGGGAATGCATCTAAGAGGCTATCCCTCGATGTACACTCCCGTTCAAAAAAAAAAAATGAACAGATCTGAAATGTTAATTATCTTATATTTCATAAAACTCCTCACTTTTGTAACTCTCTGTGTAATGTATAACTTTATTTATTTATAAACAAAGATAAGTATTTTTAATTTGTATATACGGTGTCAGTGACACCGTAACAGTATATACGGTGTGAGTGAGAATTATAAAATATATGTAATGCTAAAAATATAGAATTATAAAAATATATGTAATGGTAAGTGTTATATCTTACTTTTACGTATAAAAATTAAATAAAATGTTGTATCTGTTACTACAAGAATAATCAAAATTTTGAGAGACTGATTCGGTTCATGTCTGTGCATTTTTTTTTTGAACGAGAGTGTACTCAACCTGAACAGGATACATCTTCGAAAAGTTACCGGACATTATCATCTATGAAAGCACCATCGGTGCATCTCACCCCGAATATATGGTACTATCAGGAAAACCTGATCAGTAAGCTCCTGACTATTACCAAAATATGGGAGAAGCGAATCTCGCCTGACTGACGTAGAAAGGGGAGCACAATGGACCATAAGGTCGAAGTGCAATACATCTATCAACCCCAAGATATAACACTATCTATCTATCAATTTGGGACACTTTCCTTCTCTTACACCATAAGGAATCGCAGCCCATAGACACATGGATGTCAGTGTGTAAAATATATGAATCCTGCAGCAAAAGAAGAAGTCGTCATTCACTATAGGCCGCTATATATATATATATATATATATATATATATATACATATTTATATATATATATATATATATATATATATATATATATATATATAAATATCATACACGTACGGAATAACTTATATTCACTGAAACACAGTGAACGCGTGATCACTGGTGCTAGTAGCTAGTAGCTCGGACTCGCCACAGAACAGTTCTATTTGAAAACGTAAAACTCAACAACAACAACAATGATAATGTTTTTGTATCGCTGCTACTGTTAAAAAATGTTATAACAAACGTTTTCTGTTGTTGTAAATATCAACAAACATTTATACAAAACCAAACAATGTTGAATGTTTATGAGAAGTTCTGTTTATGGATAGTTTTATTGTTTTTGTTAACTTTTTGTGATTTTGGTAAGTCTAATTTTGTTCTTTTTTTTTGCATTTGTTTTGAACTTGTTGTGGACACTTAAGGATGAGGACGAGCACTAAAGCTTCAAAAAGATTAAGGCCTGATTTTTAGCGAATTTCCTGAATGGAAATAGAGCTATTGGTCCCGTACCAAAGTCAAAATTTCGCAAAAATTTCTTCTAATGTCCATCGATCCTACCTAGTAGATGTCAAAAATCACCATCTGTAAAATTTATATATATATATATCTATGGATATATATATATATATATATATATATATATATATATATATATATATATATATATATATATATATATATATATATATATATAATTGCTCTAGTGGTTGCTGTAATTGCTCTAGTGGTCACAATTTTAATCTGATTGGAATGAAATTTGGTATTTGAGGCGCTTTTGGTATTCAAAAGGTCAAGTTCGTTAATGGGTAAAATCGGAAAGGGGGGTTTAAAGGGAGGGGGAAACACAAAATCTGACTTATCTCCCTTAATATTCGAAAAATGGAAAAACTTATTAGAAGTAAAGTTGTAGGTATTAAGTTTTACTGTAATTTTCTATCTTGTCATTTTTTCTGTTGCACTAATATTTAGAGAAATATTGACGGTTTAAGATTGAAAAATAAATTCCTTAATATCTCTGTAGTTGTAGCAAACTTGATTTTCTACAACTTTAATCCTAACGCATTTTTCGATTGTTCTAATATTAAGAGAGATATTTTATATTTTGTTTTCTTCTTTCTTTATAACCCCCCCCCCCCAATTCCTCTTGACGTATGTCATTTATTAATAAAATTGGTCTTGCAAATACTAAAATCATATACGACATTTCATTTTGATCAGACTAAAATTGTGACCGCTAGAGAGTGATTTATGTATTCTAAGGAAATTTGCTAAGTTGAAGCAGCTCCTGCGTAACGAATTTTTATTTGTTTACATGTAGTTGAAATGCATATATATCAATTTTAAAAGTTTCAGGGTAATTATTTAATGTTAAAGTTCGAGTTTTAATGCATAGCTTGGCACAGTTTGAGTTTGTTCTGCTCTGAGTGAGAGGTAAGAAGAGAGATAGAGTAAATACAGGGTGGCCTACTAATTATAATTTTTTTTTTTTTTTAATTAAAACATTTTCTGAAAATAATATTAATAATGCAATATAAATTAATTATTTTTAGAAATTGAAAAGCAATGGTCTTTTATTAATGAATATAATTTATGCAATCAATTTAGGAATAGCTTTGCCTACTCTTGGCCAATATATAGTACTATTGGCCATTATAAAGTACTATTCTTTGCTAGTGAAAATTATTTTTCGCATAATTTCTTTTTTCAAAAAAGTAAAAGTAGTGATTTTAATGACGTATGTCCTTCGATAGTTTTCGGTATTGAAATTATTTTGATGGTTTAAAAATTCCGAATAATTTTCCTAAACTATTACACATTGCGAAACAATGTGTGAAGAGTGATTTTACTGAATTGTTTTTAAAAATTTATTAGAAGCGGTAATTTTACAATTTAATAATCGATTTAAAGATTTCGAAAATATAAATGTAATGAGTGATTTTTTAGTGGCCCCTTTTTTATAGAAAATTTAAAATTCCCGCTTTAATAAAAATTTTTCTCAATTTTTTTCCCGTATTTCGATGATTGCGCGTTATTAAACGAAATGATTATCCTCCCAACAAATGATAATTTATTAGGAGCCGTGAACACGAGCACAAAAAGTATTTGGGAAATCGTCGCAGAGAAACCATCTTCGTTTGAATATCCGGAATCATTAAAAATAAATACAAAAATTTGGTAGTTGTTTCACATTTTCTTATCTACATGAATCGGGATTTTCACATATGAAACAGATAAAATCTGATTTTGCGAAATTCCCTTACCGATAAACATTTAGAAAATATAATGCAAATGTCCACAAATACGTAAATTCCGGATATTAAAAATTTATCAAAATGCATGCAAAATGTAATAATCGAAAACCAATAAAATTTTTAATTTTTTAATTTTTTTATTGTAATAATTGGTAGGAGGACACCCTGTATTTAAACATCTTCCGTCTTATTTTAAAATATACCTCTCTTGCTTACTCTCACTCAGCTTATGAGAGCTCAATAGGGAATATGCATTAAAATTTTTTTTCACTTGAATTGAAGCATGTTTACTTGACAAATATCAAGGTAAAATTACTTTTTAAATAACTTTAAAAATAAGCGAGATATGAATGATTGAAATTCCCGATTAGACAAAGACGGTGATAGCCTTCTTGATATGTTATGTGACGTCATATTACACTTTCACCATTTAAAATACACGTAAAACTCCGTTTTTAGTATTTTTGCAAGAAAGAGACAGATAATAATCTTTAAAAGCTTATAGCTTTCTTGATATTTGTCGGATTTTAATTTCGTTTTTAAATATTATTACAGTATTAACAGTATTTTCATATTCTGAAAATAAATTTGAAAAAAAATTTTCATGCATATTCCCTATTGCTATGAAGAGCAATCCCTGCCCACCTCTGTTTTAATGCACTGCTTTTATGAAGAAACCCATATTTTCACACATATTTTGATAATTTTCATTTGGAATAAAATAAGACGAATAAAAATAAAAACTACGCAATAGAAAATAGAAATATTAATAAAGATATTCATCCAATACAATTCCGGTATAATGGGCCTAAAAAAACAGATATTTAAGAAAACAACTGAGATGTTGGGTAAATTTTATTTCTGTCCGTGGTAGCTATATTACCCAAAATCTCAGGTTTTTTTCTGAAATATTTTTTTTCTTAGGCCCGGTATGACGGGCCTGAATTAAATTTTAATTTTAACTTACGACAAATAATAATATACTTTATTGTGGACTTTTATGAGCGTACTATATAAGATTTTGAAGAATTTTAGAAATGGTCTATATCTAGTGCTCGTACATCCTTAATTTACTTTTATATTTTGATACCTTTGTGAACACACTACATATGCCCTCAGTTTTTTCGGTAACTATATGTTGTTACTTCTGTAAACTATCAACAAACTATTATGAGATTATTTAGCAGGTAAAACAAGAGGATCCATAGGGTGGCTTTTGTTTCTAAATTTTATTAAGTATGTCCTAATAATATTATATCTCAGAGGTGGTCAACTTTGGTGTGTATAAGATTTAGTTTTTTTCTTTAATAAAAACTTTTTAACAAAAAATAGAACCGACGAAAGAAGAAAGTAACTGAAAAGCAAAAAATAAAAACTTCAACAAAAAATTAAACCTGCGAAAAAAGAAAGGAACTGAAAAGCAAAAAATAAAAAAGAACCATTTTAGTCTAATTAAGTCTTACACTAATGTAAACACCTAAATTATTTTAAGTAGGCGCCAAACAAATAAAATATTACATAATGTAATATTTTGTAATATTTACTTTTAACCGAATATCAGATTCACCCATCGCTCATTTCGATGGAGATTTTTTGGCACCGACTTAAAATTATTTAGGTATTTACATTAGTGTAAGACATAGTTTGACTAAAAAGGTTCTTTGTTATTTTTGCTTTGTAGTTCCTTTCTTTTTTCGAAGGTTTAATTTTTTGTTAAAAAGTTACTTTTTTCTTTCGTCGGGTCTATTTTTTATTAAAAAGTTTTTATTTTTCACTTTTCAGTGCCTTTATTTTTTCGTACATGTTATAGTGTCTCATTAGAACTACATAAGTGTGCCAAGTTTGAACAGAATCGGTTCACAGATGACAATTCAGTGGGTGAACAATCCATTTTTCCCTATTTTTCTACCCTTAGGGGTAAAATTTTTTTTCAAATTTTGTGGTACCAACTTCGAAGTATATCCTATCCAATAAAAAAGGAATTATTGAAATCCGACTACGCTGTAAAAATTTATGCTCATACATAATATATATATATATATATATATATATATATATATATATATATATATATATATATATATATATATATATATGAACCACCTCCATTTTTTTCCAACAAAAAGAGAATCATCAAAATCGGACTACTCTGTAAAAAGTTATGCGTGATCTTACACAAAAAAAAAATACAGGGTGAGTTGAGTACCTCTTCAGTAAAAATGAAATTTAGGATTTAATTTTTAAATAATATATTTTTTTTTTTACAAAAATATATTTTTTTACAAAAATTAAATTATTGGAATGATGAGATATCAATGCATTTAGCATGGGACAAACTCTCCACCCTAACTTATCCTTTCCAGTTTCATAACAACCTTAAATTCTAAATTTTATTTAGCCTTACATGCAGTTAGTAAATAAACTGTTAGAATTATGATGTATGATGATAAATTATGATGAGCGTATGTAGATTATGAGAGCGTGAAGCATGAATATGTTTGTAAAGCACTTCATCTTCTTCTGTGTCCGTCATATAATAAATATAAAGTCATCAATATTCAAGCAAAGGACTGGCAGAATTAATTTACTGTGAACATCATCATTCAGAGTGTTTCGTCTCCTGATAAACAGTCAACGATGTATAAAAAGTTTGTATTCGATTAAAAACATAAATGTAAAAAATGGCACAAGTGTTCGGGGATATCCTTAATATAATAGTTGTTCCTTCAGGACGTTCATACATGAGACTTGATAGTAGATAAAAATTTTTCTTTTAGTGAAATGATAGCTCAATTCAGTAGTCATCCGCCCTCAAACATTTAAAATCTGTTGTCGATCATTTCAAAGAGTAATTATCGATTAAAAATCAAACTTTGAACACAACGTCGTCTTATGGTGAACAGAATGTTTTTGTACTTATAATTTTAATAACTGTATTATTAAAGTAGGCACCATAATAACTAACGTTTATAAATATTCTTTGAAATATGCAATTTATATAATTGCATTAAAAAAATGGTGTTGACGTTTGAATTAATTTTTTAGTAAAATTAAAACTTTCTTGTTAGGTTTGTTTTTGCCACCATATTTTGTAATCTAGTGACTGCGTGCAGTAAAAATATATACACATATATACTGTAAACGTCATAACAAATTTCTACTTGGCACTGGAAAGTTATGGGTTCGAATCTCAACATCGGCAGTTTGTCAATTATTAAGAAAAAAAAAGGACAGTCAATTGACTAAACTGTCGGCGTATGGACAAGAACGAAGTAACCGGCTATGCTTGTGAAGGTTTTCTGCAGTTTCCTTTTGAAGGTTTTCTACGAACTCCAGATGAACATTGGCATAGTTCCTATCAGAGTTGGCTGCAGAGGCACAACCTACCAATTCCTAGTCTATACACAAAATTCCTTCCACTCCACTCACATCCTTAGGCATCACAATGGATCTTATGGTCGAAGTGTAGCCCGTTCAGGGCAGCCTCTACAATCTATCTATGTAGTATGTATTTAATATTTTCTCGTGGCAAATTTAAAGATTTTAAAATAATCGAAACAAGAAAAAAACTTGCCAAGATAAAATATTAAATACATATTGTTCGGATACTAGATAAATAACTTGGTCCTCTCTTTCACATGACTAATTTTAAAAGGAGCAACTATTATTTTAAGAATATCCCCGAAACATTTGACCCTTTTTTACATATTATTTGTTTCTTTTTGATTATTATTATTAAGGAAATTACATTATGTATAATCGAATATATTAAATAAATAATTTTATTATATTAATAAATTTATATGATATATTACTTATAGAAAAAATGTAAACATATAATGTTTCGTTATAATTTACATGACAGTAATGTTTTCTACATGGTAGTTTTAGTTACATATTGACACAATGTCTTATCAATTCATGTCTCGACCAATAGCAATTCAGTAAAATTATAGTATAAAACCTATATATCGTACAATGTAAAATTCACCAAACAAAACATGCCCAAAATTTTCAATTTCGGGATAGAAATTTCGAGTTTTCTTAATTTTCCTATCGATTTGGGCACTATACCTAACTGTATGCCAAACGTCAACTTTAATGGATATCAGAAAGTATCGCCAGGAATTAAGATCCTTACTACCACTTTCTTTTTGGGGGTGGTCACGTTTTTTCGATTTTAAATTAAAATATCTTTTGAATTAAATTAACTATTAATTCATAAACGGTGAGATTGAAAACGTAGTGTTAAAGTTACGTAATCTTTCTATATTCGAAAACTCAGCACTGTTTAGCTCTTTGAGTCATTTTGGGTCTATTATTTCCTGTAGTAATAGTCACTGTAAGTACGCATGACCACGCCCCCCCCCTAAACTTGACCATACACACTGCCGTGCTGTTTGGGACTAAATCTGTCGTTGTTTTCAGCTCATACATACGTCGAAAATTTCTTCTAGATACCAACGAATAACCCAGTATGTATAAATGTGAGATGATGATATACATCTGTTGTACAAATGTATCAACAATCTTCCCGGTGTAATAAAACACACCTGGAGCAAACTATAAGGATAATTGAAAACTAGGTATGTTATATACAGAATGGTTAATTTTATTCTATCCACGCAAATTACTCCGAAGGTATGGGTAATAAAAATCTGTGTCATAAAATATCTGTCTGATATTTAGCGGGAGGATCAGAAACGATATTATCAGTTTTATGTTTACCTAAAGCCTCTTACACACGGCAATAGTGGTGGTAGTACTAGCCAAAAATCGCTGTTATTGATTATCTCTCTACTGTTCCCGTGTGCAGCGAGTACTTCCGCTTTAACACCCAATTGGCTACTGACTGTCACCAAAATCAAGCAGGTTTGACATTAGTGGACGCCAAAGCGCCACTAATACATTAAAACCCCATCTTAAGAAAGGAATCGTCTGGTATACAGACGGTCCAAATCTGAAGAAGGGACTGGAGCGGGAATCTAAGTGACCTAATACAAACATAAGCCTCATCTTGGGGAAATGTACCACGGCCTTTCAAGCAGAAGTCTACGCCATACTGTCATGCGTCCATGAGCACCTACGTAGAGGCTACATAAACCAGAACGTAAGTATTCTTTCGGACAGTCAAGTTGCTTTAAAAGCTTTGTCTGGAACTGAGGTCACCTCAAGGGTAGTCAAGGATTGGGATCTGGGTGCCGGGTCACGGTGGTTTCGAAGGAAACGAAAAAGTAGATACCTTAGCAAAGAAGGGAGTGGGAATACTCTTCATTGGCTCAGAGCCTATTATAGGAATTCCAAGGACTGCATGTAAACAGGTGATCAACGAGTGGTCAAATGCTAAACATCGTGATTCCTGGAAAAAAAACCGCGGCAGGGGCTCGAGAAGGTACTGCTTCAGGGCGCAACAAAGGGGCTATCTCTCGATGCACTGAGGCTGAACAGAATGCAACTGCGGAGGGTTACCGGATTCAATACCGAGCATTATCCCCTGCGGAAACATCTGCACACAATGGGACTCCATAACGGCTTCATTATGTGCAGATTGTGTGGCGAGGAGGAAGAAACATGCAGCCACATTATCTTTGACTGCGAACCTCTAGGTTACAGCAGATACAGGATATTCGGTGCATCTCACCCCGAATATATGAACCTTCAGGAAGACCTGATGAGCAAGCTCCTGGTTATTGCCAACATATGAGAGAAGCGAATCTCGTCGGACTGAAGTAGAAAGGGGAGCACAATGGGCCATAAGGTCGAAGTGCAATAGTTTTTACCCCGGTATTAATCAATCAATCAATGGATCCTAGTCTTACTATTAGTGCAAAAACTGTTAGGAGAAGAATTGTTGAAATGTACTTTCGACTCAGAATGCCTGACCGTAACGCCTGTAGTTCGCCTGAGTTCGCTGTAAATCATCGAAGAACCTACTGAACCACCTCCATCAATGAGCCACTTTCGAATTACACTCTTTCAATAATCCTACAATCAGAGTAACATTTACATAGCCTTCAGTAGACTCTTGAATCCGGCCGATGCTGTGCATATCGGGACTCATCTGCATAGAGGAAGTTCTTCCTTTCATTTTCATTACAAAGAGCACTGGTGCTACGTCTGCCCTTGTGGATTGTGAGTTCATTTGAACAAGCCAATTTGCTTCTATCAGTTTTTGCATTAGTAGAAACATTAGATCCCTTCGACGCCTTTGAGCAGTCTCAGAAGCAGTAACATGAAAATACAACGATCGAAAATTAAATTTGATGGTCACCACGAATTAACCCTACTGATAGCTCACAGGAGCTCATAACAGGATGATACTTTACTCTTATTAAAATTACTCTTATATTGTCTCGGGATATGTTACTCGTTGCTAATTTGGTGACAATTTCACATTGATTTGGTGAAATTGTCACCAAATTAGCGACAAGTAACATATCCTGAGACAATATAAGAGTAATTTTAATAAGAGTAAAGTAACAGGAATAAATGTGAATGAAGGAAATTTTAACAAGAGTAATTTCAATATAATTTAAAATTTATTATATTTTAAATCTAGTATATTTTAATTTAGTTAATTTTCTATTTATTTATATTTTTCTCGTCTATTGATCTCGACTTTCTATCTATTTCTAATTGTCAAAGAGTAAAGTACGACTAGCTAATTTATACTGATGATGACTACATTGTAGTCGAAATACGTATTTATAATACAAAAAAACTGATCTAGGTAAAGGGGGCGAATTTGAAATTTTATTTCAAAAACCTAGAGTTTTCAATAATTATCATTCGATAATAAAATGTAATATCCACTGTTAAAAGTTTAATTCCTTCCAAATACCTCGAAATAAAATTATTTTTTACAACTCTAAAATTTATGCAAATTTGGCTTTTATTTAAACTAATTATTTTTTCCGAAAATTATAAGGTTTTCTTTTTATATAATTAACCCCCCCCCCCCCCCCCAGACCAAGAAAAACATATATACAAATTTATAAAACTGTAGTTGATGCACCCAAAAATTCCAAAGAAAATAATTAAAATGAATTTCAAAAAGCGTGACTTTTAGCGAATTTCCTGAAAGGAAATAGAGCTATTGGTCTCGTGCCGATAGCTTAATTTCTTCAAATGTCAATCGATCCTACCTAGTAAATGTCGAAAATCACCATCTGTAAAATCTAATATATATATATATATTAGATCACTCTAGCGGTCACAGTTTTCATTTAAGTGGAATGAAATTTGGTATTTGAGGCGAAATTTGGTAGTCAAAAGGTCAAGTTCGTTAATGGGTAAAATCGAACAAGGGGAAAGTGGGATTTAGAGCGAGGGTTAAACACAAAATTTGGCATATCTCCCTTAATATACGAAAAGTCCAAAAATTTATAAGAATTAAAGTTGTAGGTACTAAGTTTTACTGTAATTCTGTTGCTTATCATTTTTTCTGTTACACTAATATTTACAGAAATATTGACGGTTAAAAATTGAAAATTAAATTCCTTAATATCTCTGTACACATCTAGAGCACGGTAGTGCGAAAGGCCGAGTTTTAAGGGACACTTTGGTTAGAGTTTGAGCAAAAATGATAAGGTGATGAATTGTAGCAAACATGATTTTTACAACTTTATATCATACGCATTTTTCGATTATTCTAATATTAAGAGAGATATTTTATATTTTATGTTTTCTTCTTTCTTTATACGCCCCTTTCCCTTTGACGTATGTCATTTATTAATAAAATTAGCCTTGCAAATACTAAAATCATATCAGATACGACATTTCATTTTGATCAGACTAAAATTGTGACCGCTAGAAAGTGATTTATGTATTCTAAGGAAATTCGCTAAGTTGAAGCAGCTCCTGCGAAACGAATTTTTTTTTGCTGTGCAGTGTATATTCAGTGTATATCACGAAAAATGCATTATTGTATAAAAAAAAATTTATTTTTTACGTGTGAATAGGAGGCTGATAGTGTCAGCTTATAAACAAACACACCTAGCCCCCATTATATTTGTTATAATCCATACCGTACAAGTAATTCGTCATGAAAATAGACAAAATACAATAGGGAATATGCATGGAAATTTTTTTTCACTTGAATTGAAGCATGTTTACTTGACAAATATCAAGGTAAAATTACTTTTTAAATAACTTTAAAAATAAGCGAGATATGAATAATTGAAATTCCCGATTAGACAAAGAGGGTGATAGCCCTCTTGATATGTTATGTGACGTCATATTACACTTTCACCATTTAAAATACACGTAAAACTCCGTTTTAAGTATTTTTGCAAGAAAGAGACAGATAATAATCTTTAAAAACTTATAGCTTCCTTGATAATTGTCGGATTTTAATTTTGTTTTTAAATATTATTACAGTATTAACAGTATTTTCATATTCTGAAAATAAATTTGAAAATAAATTTTCATGCATATTCCCTATTGCCCACTCCATATATTCAATTAAATATATTATGTTTGTCGTAAATTTCCCGTGTATGTGTTAAACTTGAAATTCAAATATTAATGGCAAACTATAATATTCGAATCTTGTAATAAAAATGAGTGTAAAAACATTATTACCAAACGTACCGTGTTCATCTTACCTGAACATCAGTGACATCAATATCATTGACGAACACATTGAACACCTAATAAAATAGTAATAACCCAAAACATATAATAAAATAAAAAGTCGTTACGCAGGAGTCGAGTTAACTTAGCGAATTTCCTTAGAATACATAAATCATTCTCTAGGGGTTACAATTTTAGTATGATCAAAATGAAATATCGCATCTGGTATGATTTTGTTATTTGCAAGGTGAATTTTATTCATAAATGATATGGATCAAGGGGAAAGGGGGGCATAGAGAAAGAAGAAAACACAAAATATAAAATATCTCTCTAAATATTTGAACAATCGAAAAATATATAAGAAGTAAAGTTGAAGAAAATTATATTTGCTACAATTTATTACCTGATCATTTTTTCTGAAGCTCTAATGTGTACAGAGATATTTAGGATTTTAACTTGCAACCGTAAATTGTAAATATTTTTGTAAACATTAGTGTAATAGAAAAAATGATAAGAAACAAAATTATAGTAAAAATAATTTTCTACTACTTTACTTCTTATGTATTTTTCGATTTTTGTAATATTAAGGGAGATATACCATATTTTGTGTTTACCCCTCACTCTAATTCCCCCCTTTTTCCTTGTCCGATTTTGCCCATCAACGAACTGGGTCTTTCAAATACCAAAAGCTCCCCACATACCAATATACATACCGATAAAATGCAAACTGTGACTGCTAGAGAGAAATTTTGACATCGGTACAAGACTACAATTTTTACTTTGGGAGGAAATTCGATGAAAAATGAACGTTTTGGCACCGACTTCAAAAATTTAGTAGGTAGGTTGGTAATTAATTTGTACATAATAAGCATCTGTTATTGTTTGTATTTATTATTATTATAAATTATTTTAGAACTTTTATTTCTTTTTTTTTTGAAGTCGGTTCATTTTTTTAAACTTTTTAATTTTTTATGTCGGACCCGATATAAAAATTACCGTAGACAACGCTGTGGGAATTGCAAGTTAATATGTGTATCTGAAATATACACCTACATAAAATTTATACATACCCCAATGGATGTACATACATGTACCATACATATATTGATTAATTTTAATTAGATTATATCATAAACACTATTCTAATTAGTTTTGATTAATCTATTTTCTGGTTGTTACAGTCTGGAGCAGAATTTTATATGAATTTGAACGAATGAAAGGGTAAAATTTATTAAAATATTCAGGTTAAAAATAAATACCTAATCCTTAAAACCTAACCAACAATAATTCATCGTTTTAAAATTTAACATCATATTTTCATAAACACAGCGTTAAAAAATGAAAAAATTATTACAAACAAGTGAAAATATCAACTATCTAAGAGTTAATTTCTTAAATACCCGGTATATACTGAGTTTATGAAAAAAACAAACCATCTAACAAAAGCTGTTTATTTAAAAAAATGGAACATTTTTTAACTTAAAATTTTTATCTATCTCTTACGATTACAAAGATATATATTTTCCTTACTGCCGGCGGGAAGCACGGTCCGATTTTACCCATTCAAGAACTTGAAGTTACTTTTTAGCTTCAGAACAAATACACAAAATTTCAGCGCGTTATCTCTTTTCGTTTTTTGAGTTGTCATGTCCACAGGTGGACATGAACTAATTAGGTCATTTTATGAACACTTAAACGAAAAAAAAATTCGTTACGCAGGACCTGCTTCAACTTAGCGAATTCCCTTAAAATACAAAAATCACTCTCTAGTGGTCACAATTTTAGTCTGATCAAAATGAAATGTTGTATATGATTTTAGTATTTGCATGTCCAATTTTATTAATAAATGACATACGTCGAGGGAAATGGGGGGGGGGGTGTATAAAGAAAGAAGAAAACACAAAATATAAAATATCTGCCTTAATATTAGAACAATCGAAAAACGCATAAGGAATAAAATTGTAGAAAATCAAATTTGCTACAATTCATCACCTTATCATTTTTGCTCAAACTCTAATTTGTACAGTGATATGAAGGAATTTAGTTTTCAATCTTAAACCGTCAATATTTCTGTAAATATTAGTGTAACAGAAAAAATCATAAGAAACAAAACTACAGTAAAATTTACTACCTAAAACTTTACTTGTTATAAATTTTTCAATTTTTCGAATATTAAGGGAGATATGTCAGATTTTATATTTCCCCCTCCTTCTAAACCCCCTTTCCCCTTGTCCAATTTTACCCATTAACGAACTTGACCTTTTGAATCCAAAAGCGCCTTAAATACAAAATTTCATTCCGATAAAATGAAAACTGTGACCGCTAGAGTGATTACAGACATACATATATATATATATATATATATATATATATATATATAAATTTTACAGATGGTGATTTTTGACATCTACTAGGTAGGATCGATGGACATTTGAAAAAATTATATGCGGCATATGCGGCTTCAGCCGACGATGATAGGAACTATACCGATACTCATCTGGAGTTCGTGAAGGAAACTGCAGAAACTTTCACAATCATAGCCGGTTACTTCGATCTTGTCCATACGTTGACAGTTTAGTCAAATAACCGCCCCTTTTTTTCTTCTTAATAATTGACAAACTGCCGATGTTGGGATTCGAATCCATAACCTCCCAGTTTCCAAGTATGCATACTGCGCAGACATAACGCCTTAGACCGCCTTAGACCACCTTAGACCGCATCACAATCGTCTTTGGTGTAGAGGATAGCATACTGGACTAGATATCCAGAGGCCCGAGGTTGGATTCCTGGTTGACAAGTTAATTTTTTCATATCAGTATTTAATTTAATTAATAAATTCAATGACAATGAAATGTGTCGGAGTATACGCTATAGTCTTCTACAGTTTGTCATACGTAACCGAAAGTACACGAAAGTATACACAAATAAACAAATATTTAATATACCCTGCGTATATATTGTACATATCGGGTAGAAAAACCATTAATTACCTCTTATACTATATCTAAATGAATGGATAAGCTATCCCTAAAATTAACATAGTGATGGTTTAGTGAATTTTTGGGATGGCCCGAAATAAGTTGCAATTGACGACCTGTGACATATTGAATGGCTTCCTAAAGAGCAAAATACGTAACAGTTCCAGTTCCAAAACGGTCCAGTTCGCTGATCTCCGAAAATAAGCCTCTTCACTTGAAGGCTTATTAAGACTGATGTCAGTGGTATCTGCTGGAAAACATTGTGAAACATTGCGACAGAATGGGGTACCCCATTCCATCCAGAGACACGATTCGGGTTAGAGAGGTAAGTTCACTCGAAAAAGATACATAAACAAACATTTAACTACACCAACCGGAAGACAATTAAACGTACTTCAAGCATGCACTAATGGTAGTTGTAATGTAAACAAGTTTGTGTACCATATTTTGGTTACAAGATCATTATAAGTTATAATGTAGGAGCAAAAAATCACACAACTAAAACTTCATGCACCAACGACCAAGAAAACTAGACTAACAAGAATGTCGTAGCTGAACAGCCACAGGTTGGTCTAGTTCTACGTATTGCCGTTCATTAGTAGTACTCTCTTAAAATCGAAAATCGCCAAACGTAATTCCATCCCGGTACCCCGTTGTGCATTGTTTAAAATGGAACACCCTGTATATATACACACATAGATTTTTCCAATATGTTACGTTTATAGAGCTTTTCTTTCTTCAGATATCCCGTTCAAAAAAAATGAACTGACCTGAACCTAATCAGTCTCTCACAATTTTGATTATTCTTGTAGTAGCAGATACAACATTTTATTTAATTTTTACACGTAAGAGTAAGATAAACATGTATTAGCATTACATATATTTTTTAAATTCTCACTCTGTCACTGACACCGTATATACAAAAAATTCGTTACGCAGGAGCTGCTTCAACTTAGCGAATTTCTTTGGAATACATAAATTACTCTCTAGCGGTCACAATGTTAGTCTGATCAAAATGAAATGTCGTATCTGATTTTAGTATTTGCATGGTCAATTTTATTAATAAATGACATACGTCAAGGGGAAAGGTGGGCATAAAGATAGAAGAAAACACAAAATATAAAATATCTCTCTTAATATTAGAAAAATCGAAAAATGCGTAAGAAACAAAGTTGTAGAAAATCATGGTTGCTACAATTCATCACCTAATTATTTTTGCTCAAACTCTAATGTGTACAGTGATATTAAGGAATTTAGTTTTCAATCTTAAACCGTCAATATTTCTGTAAATATTAGTGTAACAGAAAAAATGATAAGATACAAAATTATAGTAAAACTTAATACCTACTACTTTACTTCTTATAAAATTTTCGATTTTTCGAATGTTAAGGGAGATACGTCAAATTTTGTGTTTCGCTCTCTCTCTAAACCCCCTTTCTCTTTGTCCGATTTTACCCATTAACGAACTTGACCTTTTGAATACCAAATGCGTCTCAGATACCAAATTTCATTCCGATAAACTGAAAACTGTGACCGCTAGAGTGATTACAGACATATATATATATATATATATATATATATATATATATATATATATATATATATATATATATATATATATGTCCATAGATATATATATATAAATTTTACAGATGGTGAATTTTGACATCTACTAGCTAGGATCGATGGACATTTGAAGAAATTTTTACGAAATTTTGACTTCGGTACGGGACCAATAGCTCTATTTCCTTTCAGGAAATTCGCTAATAAAAAATATAAATTCAGTTTATTCTTCCATTTCTTTTTTATACACTTAAAAAATATACTACTTATCTTTGTTTATAAATAAATAAAATTATACATTATACAGAGAGTTACAAAAGTGGGGAGTTTTATGAAATGTAAGAAAATTATCATTTCAGGTCTGTTCATTTTTTTTTTAATGGGAGTGTACCTATAGTGGAAACCCTTTTTCCTTTTCTTTTTTTTAAAATTTATGTAGTCTAGTGATTGTATTTGTTAACTACATACTATGTGTCTATATACATTTAAACAATAAATCTGCAGGATATATTTTATATGTGGAGCTATTTATCTAGAAACAAAACATAACATTTCAGGATAAGAGGATTTATTTCGGTTGAATTTGATACAATAATCTTGTTCGATCAATTCATCCGTTGCCGTGCCGTTAGCAATAAACAAATCAAACTAAATTTATTTAGTAATTTTGTTGTTGTTTAAGATAGTTTCAGCATTGTATTGTATAATCAGGACAAAAAAAACAAACCGTTTTTCTTTTATTATAGAACAAATCCATTTACACACATACATATATATATATACAAATTAATGTAATTTTGAAAGCAAAAAAAAATTTTAAATTATCATATTTCGAAAACAAAACGGTAAAAAGCGATTTAAAAAAAAATTTATTTAAGAAATATTTATCTTTACTAATACTTAATTCGTAGGAAATCGGATTTGGGAAAATAAATGAATTAATTTAAATAAATTGGATGTTTCGTCATTTATTTATGACTTCCGCAGCAACTTATTTATGTAATTCAAATGTCTAATATAAACAAACAATGGAGAAAGACTTTGATAGTTAAATTTGATGCCATAATCATTATTGTAACAGTCGTCCGGCTTTAAAATAATTATTATTAACTTAATGAAGTTAATAATAAATTAATAATTATGGTTAAAAACTAAATACTAGAGCATTTAACTATCAAAGTCTTTCTCCATAGTTTGTTTATATTAGACATTTGAATTACATAAATAAGTTGCTGAGGAAGTCATAAATAAATGACGAAACGTCCAATTTATTTAAATTAATTCATTTGCTTTCCCAAATCCTATTTCCTACGAATTAAGTATTATTACATATTATGGATACGTATATTGAATTATTTATCTTTACTGTCATAGTTTTTTTTTTTAAATTCTGTCGAGTTTTTTTTCAATACAATAGAAAATAGTTGGGCAGGCATGAAGTTTTACATGCTTCTAATAAGAGAGAATGATTACTTTGTTATTAATTATCTCGGGTTCTAAACGGACTAAAATTCTGAAACTTCGGGATTTATAAGAAAACATTGGTTTTTGCCTGTGAAAAAAGAAAAATCTGTCGAAAAGTGATTTCACGCTGGGCTACCTTAAGTTTGAATTCATGTAACAAACTACATATAGGTCAGACAACATAGAAGAGACAACTTCTTGGATACATTCCATAACAGTATTTTCCTGAGATATTGTTGCGCTATATTTACTCAGTGATCCAGGTTCCAAGCGTTACAATAGTCCAACCTTTCTTGGGTAAATACTCATGGTCAAGATCATGCAAAAGCACTTATAAAAAATTCGTTACGCAGGAGCTGCTTCAACTGAGCGAATTTCCCTAGAATACAAAAATCACTCTCCAGTGGTCACAATTTTAGTCTGATCAAAATGGAATGTCGTATATTTGCAAGTCCAATTTTATTAATAAATGACATACGTCGAGGAGAATGGGGTGGTATAAAGAAAGAAGAAAACACAAAATATAAAATAGCTCTCTTAATATTAGACCAATCGAAAAACGTGTAAGGAATAAAGTTGTAGAAAATCAAATTTGCTACAATTCATCACCTTCTCATTTTTGCTCAAACTCTAATGTGTACAGAGATATTGAGGAATTTAGTTTTCAATCTTAAACCGTCAATATTTCTGTAAATATTAGTGTAACAGAAAAAATGATAAAAAACAAAACTACAGTAAAATTTAATACCTAAAACTTTACTTCTTATAAATTTTTCGTTTTTTCGAATATTAAGGGAGATATGTCAAATTTTGTGTTTTCCCCTTCCTTTAAACCCCCCTTTCCCCTTGCCCAATTTTACCCATTATCGAATACCAAAAGCGCCTCAAATACCAAATTTCATTCCCATAAAATGAAAACTGTGACCACTAGAGTGATTACAGACATATATATATATGTGTATATATATATATCCATAGATATATATATATATATATATATATATAAATTTTACAGATGGTGATTTTTGACATCTACTAGGTAGAATCGATGGACATTTTAAGAAATTTTTGCGTAACTTTCAGTTCGGTACATGACCAATAGCTCCATTACCTTTCAGGAAATTCGCTAAAAAAGAAATTCGCTACAACTATTGAGGATACTGGAAACTGCCACTGCAAACTTTATCATGAATGTGAAGTCTCTCTCTCAAAAGACACCATCATTTGGGATGGACAGATCGCTAGCCAGATGAAATCAATGAGATGTCGCCGAGGAATATCCTGCCGTTTATCAAGACCATAGGACTCCTGGAACGCCTTTGAAGGAAAGTAGGTACAATAGATCAAATTGGTCGTGGTACAAAAACAGTGTCCTAGTACTTACATCCCCGTCACCTCTTTTGTCGTTGCCAAACTCTCAGTGATTCTGCGTATTCGAGAACCAGAGGAGATGTTATTTTAGCGAAGCAGATGATTGCTTTGAGCGTAGCTTAGCTAACTGAGCAGATTCGTATTTTGGTAATTTCGTTTTTCAACTTATGTCAAATTTTAATAATTTACGTCAAATAGACTTCTAAGGGAAACGTCAGTATCAGACAGACAGATAGACCCCAAGATGATTGCATAAGTGTTTCGTTTTGGCACGGAACCCTAAAAACAAGTTTCTAGAAAACATATTTCATGAAATATGAGATAATTCTCGTAGTATATTGTTTTATATACACAGAGTGGCCTTATTTTAATCTGGAAAATGATGAAAATCTGAAAAATGATCATAAATACGTTCGATGGGGAAAATGGCCACACAATTCTCGAGCAAGAGGTCGAGCATGACGTGATTACATGCTCTCTCGTGCTTCAAAAGAAAACGCTATTAGAAAGAAGCAGCATTTAATTTAATTACATCAAATCAAGCCACTTGATTGATTAATTGATTTATATTGGAGTCTAAAAACTATTGCTCTTCGACCTTATGGTCCATTGTGCTCCCCCTTCTACTTCAGTCCGACGCGATTCGCTTCTTTCATATGTTGGCAATAGCCAGGAGCTTGCTTATCAGGTCTTCCTGAAGGTTGTAATATTCGGGGTGAGATGAACCGAATATCGTGTATCTGTTGTAACCGGGAGATTCGCAGTAAAAGATGGTGTGGCTGGATGTTTCTTCCTCCTCGCCACACAATCTGCACACAATGGACCGGTCACGGAGTCCTATTCTCTGTAGATGCCTCCTCAGGGGATAATGTCCGGTGTTGAATTCGGTAACCCTCCGCAGTTGCATCTTGTTCAGCTTTAGTGCATCGAGAGATAACCTCTTTGTTGCACTCTAAAGCAGTACCTTCCCGAGCTCCTGACGCGGTACTTTTTCCCAGTGATCACGGTGTTTAGCATTTGACCACTCGTTGATCACTTGTTTACATGCAGTCTTTGGAATTCCTAAAATAGGCTCTGGGCCTATGAATGGCATTCCGACTCCCTTCTTTGCTAAGGTATCTGCTTTTTCGTTTTCCTCGAAACCACTGTGACCCGGCACCCAGATCAATTTAACATTGTACCATTTTGCCTGTTTCAGAAGTTCCTCCAAACAATCCTTGACTACCCTTGAGGGGACCTCAGCTCCAGACAAGGCTTTAAAAGCAGCTTGACTGTCCAAAAGAATACTTACGTTCTGGTTTATGTAGCCTCTACGTAGGTGCTCATGGACGCATGACAGTATGACGTAGACTTCTGCTTGGAAGACCGTGACATATTTCCCCAAGTTGAGTCTTATGTTTGTATTAGGTCTCTCACCGTAGATTCCCGCCCCGGTCCCTTCTTCAGTTTTGGATCCGTCTGTATACCAGATGATTCCTTTCTTGAGATAGGATGGTTCTCCTTCCGACCACATGGCCCTATCACAGAAATCAAGCCACTTACTTATTTCTAGAAACGTGACAAGTGAATCGAAATCATCCAAGTAGTTTTCGAGACATTTGAAAACAAAAACGTATTTTTATTAAATTTAACAACCGGTATTTCGAAAATGAAACTTGAAAACATATAAGTTCATATGAACTTTTCTTCTTAGTTTTGGGAGATCTATCGTCTATTCTGTTTCCTTAAAATTAAAATCTGGGTGACACCCTGTATATTTATAAAACTTCATATCTGCACCGCATTGCTGCTTCTATATTAATAAAACCTCTTTGACAAAATGGAAACCCGACTTCAAAAATCAAATATTCTATAGCAAAAAATGCACTAAAAAGAAAAAAAATAATTGCATATTCTTGTGCCAATTTTAGTTTACCTAAGCAAAATTTTTTAAATATATATGTACAATTATTGTTATTTTTGGAGGCGGTGTCCTAAAGTTATGTGAATTTCTCTATGCTGACACCGCCTCCAAAAATAACAATAATTGTACATATATATTTAATAACAGATTTAATTTTTTTTTAACAAGCATTTTGTTTTTTTTTTGTAAAAATTTTTTTTTTTGGGGTCGGTTTTTTTTTTGTAAAAAATTTTCCCATTATGAATGAATATACCCTTTAAAAAAAAAAAAAAATTTCGCAAAATCGGTTATCAACTATAAATGATACCCTCATCAGAATGCGATTTGGTGCCAATGGGAAACCAAACCCTTTAAAACAAAAACAAAAAAATTCAAAATCGGTTCACAAATTACGGAGTTTTGAGGTGACACACATAAAAAAATAAAAATAAAAAATACAGACAAATTGAGAACCATCCTCCTTTTTGAAGTTGGGTTAATAAAGTATGTATATACTACTACAATATTTCTCCATTAAAAAAAATGTTTTTTTCTTCAGGGAATATGATGCGATGTCAAGAGTAAGGGAAACAAGGAAGAGTTCTGGGAAGAGAAGAATGTTGTAGGGAACAAAAGTTTTATTATTTATATATGTTTATATTTTTATTTTTTGTTTGTTTGTTCATAATAACATTGTTTTGTAACAAACTCGTGTAAAAATAATGCTAAAATGTTACGATTTTTTTTCTGCTCTCATATATACATACATATACTACTTATACATATTTTTAACCGACACAAAATAATAAGGAGGAAGAGGAAGTTATCAATTCGGTATATGCACTAGTGAGATTTAATAACAAATTTCATTTTAATTGATAGCCCGTTTTTACATCAGTAACTTCAGATGTGAGTATTCATGTGAATGATTTGGTGAGCAAGCGCCGAAGTATTTTTAGCGAATTTCTTCCAAAGGAAATTGTTTTTGCACCAAAGTGAGAATTTCGTAAAAATTTCTTCAAATATCCATCGATCCTACCTACTAGATGTTAAAAATCACTATCGCTAAAATGTATGTATGTATATATATATATATATATATATATATATATATATATATATATATATATATATATATATATATATATATATATATATATATACTTTTATGTGTCTGAAGACTCTGTCTGTAGCGGTCACAGTTTTATGCCGATTGGAATGAAATTTAGAATTTGAGGCACTTTTGGTATTCATACATCTTTGAAACCGTAAGAGATAGAAAAACAATTTAATAATAAAAAATCTTATTTTTAAAATAAACAAGTTTTGTTTGAAAAAGATTTTCCTAAACTCAATAGTTTTCTCCTAATTTGTGATTATTTGTTCCTCGGAAAGAATTGTTAACATTTCGAATACGCAGAATTGTTAACAATTTAATCATTGTTATACAACTCAGTATATACTGGGTTTTCAAACATTTAAGTCAGTTCGTTGTTACATTAGTTAACAGTCGAACATTGAATCTCCTCCTTCTTTTTTTGGAGTTGGTTAAAATTTGTGTTGATATCATCTCCACAGAAACTCTACGATAAGATAAAAATTATTTTATTAAAATTTTGTTTTAATTTTGCTAGTTTTGATTGTCTTTTCCATAGTAACTATAAACTATAATCGTTATATGTCGTTCTATTTTGGCTATTAATAAATTTAATTTTTGTAAATACTTAAGTTATATCAGATATTATATTTCATTTTGATCACACTAAAATTATGACCGCATGAGAGTGATTTATTTATTCTAAGGAAATTCGCTAAGTTGACGCAGCTCCTGCGTAACGAATTTTTTTATGTATGTTTTTAGTTTGTTGGAATAGAGAATACTTCTATTTTGACGATTTTTTTCATGAAATCTTATATGTAACTTCAGATGTAAGAGTAATGTAGTGTGTACGTTATGTTGATATCCTACTTCCTTGTGATTGGTATACTCTGATCATGTGACTGAAGTGGTTGACAAAGAAAGAAATAGGAAACAAGACGAGAGTTATAGGTGTTTACAAACATGCAATATATATATTTCAATTGAATTTCATCGTGTGTACAGCAATGTAACTTTATTTATATCAAATATTCTTATTGCGATTGAAAACTTGCATGTGTTTGAACGGGAATAGATAAGAATTATTAATGTACGATACTCATACTCTTTAAAGTAGCGATCACTAAACTTTTTGGGAAACGGACCAAAAAAAATTCAGCCAGAGCAACGTTAACTAAGTGAATTTCCTCAGAAATTGGGAATCAAAATATCATTTAATAAATAATCATACAGCCCTTTGTGTAATTGACTGACTGATGTATACAAATTCTAACCCACTTCTAGACATGCTAGAAGGATGCGGTTTTTGTATGCGACGCGCAATAACTTCCCAACGCAACCTCCCCCAAAATGGGGAAAACCCCCCCAAAAAACCTTATTACTTCTATGCGGTTTTTTATACTCTTTCCAAGATGCGAAACCAAGGCCACCCCAGGGGTTAGGAGCGAGTAGTGGGGTTAAGAGCGTGTATCATTAATATCATTTAATTGTATTCTCCCAACAAAAAATTTCTATTTATGGAAAATATCTCATTTATTTTATTTCTTAATAACTTTTAGATCTATGCAATTTTGATACAGTATTTGAAAAGTCTAAACTGATTTAGGTCATTCTTTTCAGAAAATTCATCTAAATTATTAAAATAAATGAATTACCAAGTAACCATGGTAATTTATTTATAATATTCATTTATTAACTATTAATATTTTGAGTTACACGAACTTTAAGACCAGTCCAAGTGGCCGTGCGATCTAAGAAACTGGGAGGTTATGGGTTCGAATCCCGACATCGGCAGTTTGTCAATTATTAAGAAACAAAAATGGGGCGGTTAATTTACTAAACTGTTGTCGTGTGGACAAGAACGAAGTAACCGGCTTTGCTTGAGAATGTTTTTTGCAGTTTCCTTCACGAACTCCAGATGAATATCGGCATAGTTCCTATCATAGTCGGCTGCAGATACCAATTCCTAGTCTATACACAAAAATTCCTTCCACTCCACTCACATCCTCACATCCTTAGGCATCACAATGGACCTTATGGTCGAAGTGTAGGCAGCCTCTACAATCTATCTATCTACACAAACTTTACCATTAATTTTGGTTGACTTACCCCCGCCACTTTCTTAACAACCTTAAATATTAATCGTTTTGAAGTTTGATAATATTCCAGTTCATTCAAAAATGAAAATACAACTTCTTAACAAAAAAAGAACCCGACTTCCAACAATGCACTAAAAAGATGACAATAACTGTCAATTTGAGAAAAATTTTGAAAATTTGGAATATTAGGAATAATAGTTCTGCTATATTTCACGCCGATTTCAATATATCCATGTTATGTTTTTAAAGATTATTAAAATAATCAAAGAGAACTCTAGGATTTTTGAAATTATATTTCAAATTTTTGCCCTTATTTCTAGAACATTTGTGAGACACGCACCAAATTAGCAACAAGCAACATATCTCTGAATCCATATCCCAGAGATAGTTACGATTAGCTAATTCATACTGATGATGACTACATTGTAGTCGAAATACGTATTTATATAAATACAAACAAATGCTCTAGGAATAGGGACAAAAATTTGAAATATAATGGAATGTTTTATTACAAACATATTTTTTTCGATTTAATTGTAATTATTGTTTTCTTAAAAAGTTTCGTATTTACCCAAGTTTTATTTACCCAAAGAAACAACAACAACAAAAATTATGTATTTTATGCAAGACCATTGTTATTGTATTATTATTAAAAAAAAAAAAAAATACAGACGAATTGAGAACCATCCTCCGTTTTGAAGTCGGGTTAAAAATATTACTAACGATTTAGTTCCAACTATGGAGGTTAGAATATAGAGGAGAGCCATCTCAAATGGTTGTTAAACTAAAAAGTGTCCCCCGAAAAACGTAAATTAGCTTTCAATGAATGGCCACAATGGCGCTTGTGAGAAGGTGGACTTGCTCTGAAGATAGTTACTGTAGAACGAAGTGAAGTTGCCAACCGGAAGTAGTATAAAATATCACAAAATAGTCACACAGACTTGAGTCGTTGACTTATTTTCCATAACCTAAAAACTTTATTGTGAATTGTGATTGAATCCCATTTTGAATGTGATCATTTTTATTTATAAATTAAAAATAATATATATAAAAAAAATATATATATATATACAGTTTAATATAGAAATACAGTTTAATATACAGTTCAATTTATGCTTCATTAAATTTTTATCAATCAATTTTTTAATTTCTATCTTCGATAAAAATTTGATTATTCTATTTTTTGAACAAAATTTATGAATTGAAATTTATATTACTTCAAGTTTCTTAATTATAATTTTGTTATTAAAATAACTTTAACTTTTCAAATTGATTGTGACTTGAAAATTCATCACTAATTCATTGTTTATTATATTCATGGAATTTCTTAAATAAAGAGTCTTTCTACTTCTTTAACATCTGAGGTTTCATATGATTTATGTAATAATTTAAAAATTCCGCCTATACAAAGCGGATATTAGCCTGTCCTTGTCTACTTATAATATGTACTTTTAGTTTATTTAAAATTGGTATTACAGAACACCAGCGCCATCTTAATTTTCTTCTATTTAGGGGACACTTTTTATAACATGGAGATAGTTCTCCTCAATAATGTAATCTCCATAGTTCAAACAAAACCAATGTTTATTGTAAAGTTGGTATTATGGTTTTGGTCACCGATTTATATATTTAATGAAGTTCTGGACGGAGACAAAATTTATTTTATTATTGGGAAGCTAGGTAAACATGTAATAGCTCTAAAGTTACTATTCCAATTACCACCCTTTAATTTTTTCAGCGCAACCTAAAGTTTGTATCTTTTTCAGTCAGTTTCAATGATTTTTTTTACTATGTCGCTGCATATTTGTAATATTATTGGAGTCTTAGTTACAACTTATGAAGTTCTTTTTATAAAATTAGTTTCTAAAAACATTTTATTTTAACAAACAATTGCATAGAATTACATCATATAAATAAGACTAAACTCCCCGTTGATAAAATATTTAAGACAATGGATGAAAAAAACACCCTTAAGAGACGAGATAATTTTTCGTAAAATAATAATGTTTAGTTGAATTTAGAGAAGTAATCAAACAATCTGATAATTAGAAACGGAAGCCATAAACTTTCTTAATAAATAATACACTAAAATCTGACATCCTAATCCATATATCCAATCATCTACTAAATTAGTAACAATGATGTGATGTTCAAAGTTAATAATAAAGTCCATTTTTAACCCGACTTCAAAAAAGGAGGATGGTTCTCAATTCGTCTGTATTTTTTTTTTTTTTTTTTTTTTTTTTTTGTCACCTCATGTGTCACCTCAGAACTCCGACATTGTTGAACCGATTTTGAATTTTTTTGTTTTTGTTTTAAAGGGTTTGGTTTCCCATTGGTCCCATTGGCACCAAATCGCATTCTGATGAGGGGATTCTCGGAAAATCGAGGAAAATCCTCATTTTATATGTGATAACCGATTTCTGCGAAATTTTTTTTTTTTTTGAAAGGGTATACTCATTCATAATGGGAAAATAAGAAAATTTTTTTAAAAACCGACTTCAAAAAATTTTTTTACAAAAAAAAAACCGACCCAAAAAAAAAAATTTTTACAAAAAAAAAACAAAATGCATGTAAATAAAATTGAAAATCTGTTATAAAAAAATGCTCTTAAAATTTAAAAAAAAAAAAAAAAAACGGGTAAAAAAAAAATGTGTTATAAAAAAATTCACTAAAAATTAGTAAGTCGTTTAGTAGGTCTACCCATATTTAGACAAATAAAACTAGTTATAGAACTTTAAAGTCACTAAAAAGCGAGAAATAAACCATATTTTGACAAAATGGAAACCCGACTTCAAAAATAAAGTATTCTATAACAAAAAATGCACTAAAAAGTAAAAAAATAATTGCATATTCTTGTGCTAATTTTAGTTCACCTAAGCAAAAATTTTTAAATATATATGTACAATTATTGTTATTTTTGGAGGCGGTGTCCAAAAATTATGTGAATTTCTCTATGCTGACACCGCCTCCAAAAATAACAATAATTGTACATATATATTTAAAAATTTTTGCTTAGGTGAACTAAAATCAGCACAAGAATATGCAATTATTTTTTTACTTTTTAGTGCATTTTTTGTTATAGAAAACTTTATTTTTGAAGTCGGGTTTCCATTTTGTCAAAATATGGTTTATCATTTGAATTGAAGAATATGTGAGATGTTAGTTATACAAAGTTGATTACTGTGCAGATATTCAATATCACTTATATTATTATCTTCATCTCTACACGATGTTACTAAATAACGATAAATAGATCCGAAATGAAAATTTTTTGCCATATCTATTGAAGGTAATGGTTGCCAAAATTGAGGATAATTGGGTATTTTGGTTTTAGTAAAGCTTTGGATCTGATTTCTCTTGTTCAGAATATTAAGTTATTTGCCTTTATCAACAGCTGTGTCGCCAGGTCCATTGATTGTGACATCATTTTTTACTCTGACAGAATGAATCACTTTTAATGGACTTACTGTGAAGAAAGGAGTAAGCTTTCTTCACATTAAGTTTTTGACATTCAGTCTGAAACAAAAACGAATCATAATTTAAAAAGAAAAGGTCTATACATGATTTTTTTCATCTCATCATTTTTAAGTTCTCAACTAGTGATCTTTTATTTCCTTTTTGGAATCGTCCATGGCACTTTAGCCAACTTTTTAACTGTTCACAATAGGGAATATGCACGAAAATTTTTTTTCACATTTATTTTCAGAATATGAAAATACTGTTAATACTGTAATAATATTTAAAAACGAAATTAAAATCCGACAAATATCAAGGAAGCTATAAACTTTTAAAGATTATTATCTGTCTCTTTCTTGCAAAAATACTAAAAACGGAGTTTCACGTGTACTTTAAATGGTGAAAGTGTAATATGACGTCACATAACATATCAAGAAGGCTATCACCCTCTTTGTTTAATCGGGAATTTCAATCATTCATATCTCGCTTATTTTTAAAGTTATTTAAAAAGTAATTTTACCTTGATATTTGTCAAGTAAACATGCTTCAATTCAAGTGATAAAAAATTTTCATGCATATTCCCTATTATAAGCTACGACTGAACTATGGATAAGTAATTCACCATCAATAATTCGTTCTAATGAACTATTTATTTGCGGAAATAATAATGGTTTTTCAGCTATTATTAACAAAAACCATACGAAACTTTTGAATACCCGCTTTTTTAACATAAAGGATGCGCTTGCGCTTATTAGGTTGTGTTCTAGTACTCTTATGTCTGCTTTGTATGTCTGTGAACAAGTGTGCGTTGATAGTTTGACGTTTATCATATTTGTTAGGTTAAAACAATTATTTACATATTAAAAAATGTTGTTTTGTTCCTATAAATAAAGATCGTAAACTAAAATATATTTTCTGGAATAGTGTCTAAAATATGGAATTGAAGAAAGGACAAAAAATTCTTCTTACATTAACAGAAGGTGATGAATATGAAGGCACTGTTGAATATATCAACATCAAATCGGGACGAATTACTTTGTATGGTGTAAAAGATTTATCAAATGGTATGATTTACAATTCTCTACATCATTATCAAAGAAATGAAATACGAAATATTGAAGTTATTCAACAACCCAAAACGAAAAAGAAATCTATAAAAGTGGAAAAAGTTGAATCACCTCCAGTTGAAACTATCCAAGAATACGATGAATTTAAAGACATTTCTGAATATAAGTTTACTATACCAAAATATGAACGGGATCGTTTGGAATCAATGAAAAAAGATGTTCAATATCTATCAAGAATAAATCCAAATTTTCATAGTGTTGTGAAACATTTAACGGCTTGTGAAAATTTAGCAATTGATGCTAAACATGTTGATGATGGACGTGCTAGTGAAATGAGTTTATTAGTTATTGCATCTTGGTGTACTGTTTATGTGTTTGACATCAAATTAATGGGAGATACAGCATTTCAAAATGGTATTGAAAACATTTTTTCCAATGAAAATATTTTGAAAATATTTCATAATGGTGTTAAAATTGTCGATTGTCTGAAGAATCGATTTTCCATTGATGTAAAAAACTTCTCGGATACACAAATTTTGGATGTTGCAATCAGATACAAACGCTCGAAACAAGCAAATCGACGAACATTATCTGAATGTTTAACAAGTTATTTAGGTGCACCGCGTAATTTTCTTGACGAGGAAAGTCATTTTCCGAAATGGAATGAACGACCTGTTGATGTGATGCTTCGACGTAAAGTTGGCGAACGCGTTACGTATTTAATTACTTTATACAATCGTATGCAACGTCTATTACATAATGATTTTTATGACAGAGTTGATACGTTTATGACTTCTATGTCAAAATTGGATCCAGGTCAAGCGTTCTATGCATTGACTAGACCGGAAAAAATGTTTCCGTAAATGCATTTTTTTTCTCTCCAAATATCTCGAAAACCATGAGGTTTATTGCAAACAGTGTTATTTAAAAACAAGTAATATAACAACTGAGTTAATTATTTGAATACCCAGTATATATTGAGTTGTATATGATTGTTTGAATTATTCAATTGATCAATCGTTACGGAGATAAATTTAAAAACTATGTAAAATAATATCGGTATCAAAATTAGGTTTTGTAACGTATTGTATTGGCTAAAATGTAGACTTTTAGCCAAAAGTTTAGGGTGTTTGCGTGAAGACTGAAATCATTAATAGGTAAGGAGATATTTTGTCTAATCTATAATTTTATATGAACGAACTATTTTTATGGCATAAAACATTAAAAAGTGGTACAATTTACCACTCGAGCCATTCACACGTTGATCACTTGTTTACATGCTATCTTTGGAATTCCTAAAATAGCTTCTGGGCCTATGAAAGGTATTCCGACGCTCTTCTTTGCTAGGTATTTGCTTTTTCGTTTCCATCGATACCACTGAGACTTGGTATCCAGGTCACTTTAACATTGTTTCGTTTTGCCAGCTCCAGTAGTTATTTCCTCTAGACAATCTCTGACTGCCCCGGATGCTCATTTTTCAATATTTATAGTTGAAAATTATCTATGTTTTTGTACCGATGATAGAATTTCGTAAAGTTGAAGCAGCTCCTGCTTAACGAATTTTTTTTTATATAGACGAAACTTGCTAAGCGTTACGCCTCTGGTGGTTATATTATGCACTAGCAGAAAAACCAAAACAAGAAATATATTTACATGACATCTATGCAAATTTAATTCTGTTAGGGTTGTTTTTTTTTTAGCAAATTTTATAATTTAATAATGTATCGATCTTGTTCAGTACAAACAAAAAACTAAAAAAAATGAATTTAAGGTTGTTGTGAAACTGGTGAGGGAAAGTACGGGAAGTAAGTTTGTCCTATACTAAATACATTGATATCTCATCCATTGCCAACTCTAAATAATTAATAATTTTGCAATTAAATCGTTTCAAATAATTTAATTTTTGTAAAAAAAATGTTGTTTAAAACTTAAATCATAAATTTCATTTGAGTTTTAATAATTAAAAAAATATGTTTTTATGTATTTCAAAAAAGTTG
This sequence comes from Nineta flava, assembly GCA_963920215.1. Classification (NCBI taxonomy): domain Eukaryota; kingdom Metazoa; phylum Arthropoda; class Insecta; order Neuroptera; family Chrysopidae; genus Nineta; species Nineta flava. Next base: position 3,113,293 of record OY986041.1, read on the forward strand.
CATGGTGGCAAAACTAAATATAACTAGATAAAAATAAATATAACTAGATTTAGAACATTTTTCGATATACAAATTTAATTATCTCAGAAACAAAAAACAAGATTAATTTGAAATTTGGTCCAAGTATTAATAAGACTTTGATAAATATTATGACAGTTTTTCATAACACTGGCCGCATCTCTGGTTGTCGAGATATAGATTTTTGTATTCATGTTTTTACTGACGAGTCCATTTAACCTATGTAAAAATCTCTTAAAAATCGTAACTTTAACATTTTTTTAATCAAAAACTAAAAACAGAATCAACTTAAAATTTTGACAGGATTTTTGAAATAATAAGCTGTAAAGTTATGAAGAACCTGTCATTAAATTGAATTTTTCCACAACAACCTTAAAATGTTTGTAAACTAAAAATAAATAAATATTTACTAGATTATTAATATTTACTAAAACTTACCTAAAATGTCGAATTTGTCTACGCACTTGCTGCAATTGAATACTTTTGGTCATAAAACTAAGGTGCATTCGTCTTGGACGCTCACACGCTTTAAGCGCGCTCAATCGTTGTTTTCAACGTTCGACTTGGCGCTGTGAGTGTCAAAAAATACTCTTGCGGCTGAGTTCATGACGTAGATCTGGCGCTCACAGACGCTTACTCCACAGAGGTAGGGCAGCAAAAGCGTGAGCGCCAAATCTTACTATTTATCAAAACGAATGCTACGTGAGCGTAAGCTAAACAAACTTTTGTCATATTTATTAAAGAACTTAAAATTAAAATCGTCGATACTGATTTATCGACGATAAAAGGTTAACTATTTACCCAGATTATTTTCGATCGATTTAAATGGTTCAGAATCTGGTAAAACGTATACTATTTCTGTGACTTCCGACGAAATAAAACGTCGCCATGTTGATACAAACTAACGCTCACAACGTCCAAAACGAACGATATTTTCTGGTCGATTCTAAGCGTTCGTAGGCCAACATGAACACTAATAATTTGTGCTTATAAGCGTGTGTGTTCAAAGCGTGTGAGCGTCCAAGACGAATGCACCCTAAATATCAAAGTTATTGAAAGTATCAAATATAAAAATTTGACTAAAATCATCGATACAAAAAAACAACAAGAAATACAGAAGCACGATGTCATATTTATAAACATTGGCAATAGATTTAGTTTGTTTATTGGTTGCGCGCGACGCTGCCATCTTAAAAAGTTTCGTCTATACCTCACCTTTTAAGGATGTTGCCTAGCATGAAACCACTTTTCGACAGATTTTGCTCATTTTCTTTCACATGCTAAAAGTAACGTTTTCTAATAAATCCCGAAGTTTCAGAATTTTTGACCGTTTAGAACGCGAGATAATTAATATCAAAGTTATCATTCTCTCTCACTCTCTCTCATTAGAAGCATGAAAACTTCAATCCTGTTCAACTATTATCTGTTGTATTAAACAAAATACACGACAGAATAAAAAAAAAACTAGGATAGTAAAGATAAATATTTATTAAATAAATTTTCTTTTAAAAGTTGCGTTTTACCGTTTTGTTTTCGAAATATAATAGTTTAAAATTATTTTTTATTTCAAAATTACATTAATTTGTATATATGTATGTTGAAAATATATGTATGTGTTGTGTATATTTATATGTATGACGCAAAAGTACCTTCACGATTTTAAATTAAAACAAGTACACTCTCGTTCAAAAAAAAAGAACAGGCCTGAAATGTTAATTTTCTTACATTTCATAACACTCCTCACTTTTGTAACTCTCTGTATAATGTATGATTTTATTTATTTATAAACAAAGATAAGTAGTATATTTTTTAAGTGTGTAAAAAAGAAATGGAAGTATAAACAGAATTTATATTTTTTATTTGTATATACGGTGTCAGTGACAGAGTGAGAATTTAAAAAATATATGTAATGTTTAATACATGTTAAGTGATATATCTTACTCTTACGTGTAAAAATTAAATAAAATGTTGTATCTGTTACTACAAGAATAATCAAAATTGTGAGAGACTGATTCGGTTCAGTTCTGTTCATTTTTTTTGAACGGGAGTGTACATGAAAAGTTAAGTAAATTTATATTTTGCAACTCATAATACAAAGTGTGTTTCTTCAAGTTTTTTTTCCAATTATTTACGAAAAATGATGTCCCCCCTTTCACGCTGAATACTATGGAGCTCTTTTCAGTACATCATCCATGACCTTTCGTAAAGTTTCTTGAGATATCCCTCGCCTAATATTTGCTCTAAGTTGTTCCAAGCATTGTGGCTTGTTTACATAAACCCTTTCTTTCTGATAACTCCAAAGAAAATAATCTGCAATATCGTATGGTTAGAATCTCTGAGTAGAAATAAAGCTTCTTCCGTTTGCAAATAAAAAGTTACGATATTTGTCCATTCTGCAGGCTGGTATCGATCCATATCGAAACTCCCAAGTATTGACTATAATCTTAAAAAAAAGAAACTCAATAAATATTAATTCCAGAGAGAATTAAAGAAATTAAAAATCGTCTAAGGTACTTTTGCGCCAACCTATATAATAAAAATCAATCAATATAACAAAATGTTAATTAATTTTTTTAAATGTATTCTTTAAAATTTGTTAAAAATATATTTCCTTTTGTAAGATTTTATAAAATAAAAAATGTTAATCTTTGTAAATAATTTTGTATAATATTATTTGTTAAATCCTTTTTCATCTGTTTCTTCCCAATAAGATTACAAGTAAGTTTACATGGTGTTAAAAACTGTTTTGAAGGTAGGTAGAACACAATCATTGCAGCCTACAAAAGATGGAGGCTGAACGCCTTCACACATAAAAGCCGTTAGATAATACGTAAACGTAATTGTAACGATAATATTTTGTCCATCGTACATAAAGAGTGTATTCATTTGGGGGGGGGGGGGGTTTATACGCTTGCAGCGTTCACACTTATAGGTTCACTTTATTGGCGTTCGTTTATGGCTTATGAACGCATTCTCTACTCTAGAAAATACCGTTCGTTTTGGCATTATAAGTACGTGTATACGTCAATTGACATCAATATTCAATATGGCGGATGAAAACAGTTTCGCATTTTTTTTAAAGCAATATAATGTTCGTTTGAGTAACTTCAAAAGCCCCTATGCAAATTTAATGCCATGTTTGTCTATATAGTTTACGCCAGTTCTTCCCTACTTTGTCTTAAGTAAACTTAATGGAATTTGACATAAGTATTGTATTGTGACGCTTAAAGTATACACAAATAATAATATAACAAACTCCTCCAAACTGACAATTTGATAAAGTTTGTCGGTAATGTAGATATTTTTCTAATATGTATTTGTAAGCTTAATTGGGTTTTGTTCGTTTATTCAGATTAAAAAAAAAAAACGATTTAAAAACATTTTTTTTTAAGTTGAAGAATGTAATTAAATTAAATACTGATATGAAAAAATTAACTCGTCAACCAGGAATCGAACCTCGGGCCTCTGGATAACTAGTCCAGTATGCTTCCTCTACACCAAAGACGATTGTGATGCAACAGCCAACTTTTTCATATAATTCTAATTTTTTATTAGACAGTATTTTACTTCTGTTGAAGTGATTTGTTTTTTATTTAATATTTGTTTATTTGTGTTTACTTTCGTGTCAACATAACGATGTTTGTCCAAATTCCTTTCGGTTACGTATGACAAACTGTAGAAGACTAAAAAACTGTAGAAGACTAAAATGTAATGCAATACACTAAAAACAAACCTCCGGTGCAAGGTGACAGATAAATAAACACTTATACAGTGTTCGTTTTCGAATTTATGCGTGGTGTTTATGGTGGAACTCAACCATTTGCGCGCTTTGTCAGCAAACACACCGTCAAGATGAGCACTAAAGATAACGCTTGGTGGCGCTGAAAGCATGTAAGCGTCCAAAACGAATCATAGAGATAATATATATAGAGTAGGAAAGCCGAGTCGAAAGTTGTCCTTCAGATAGAAAGAGAATCGCGAGAGGGAAAGAAAAGAGAGAGAATATATTATCTATGTTATATATTAGTCATTTAGAAAGAGACAAGTACAACTCCGCGATGTTCTCTCTCTTTCTATTAAGGAGACGTTTCCACTTACACGCGCGCCTATGACTTGTCTACTCTATATATATTATCTCTATGAAACGAATACACTAAAGGTACAGCCTCATGCTGTCGCTCGTTTTCAGCGACAAATTAGGTCACGTGGTACAATTTAGAATTTTCTGCCACTTCAAGAATTGTAGCGATAAAGCTGACTTGTCGCTACAATTCTTAAAGTGGCGGAGAATTCAAAATTGAGCTTGAGGTTTGATGCTATTTAGTGCGTTACCTACAAATAAAACCTTGTATTTTAGTTTTTTTTTTTGAAAATATAATTGTATTTTGTTGTTAGTTAAACATATTAGCGAATTTCCTGAAAGGAAATAGAGCTATTGGTCCCTTACCAAAGTCAAAATTTCGCAAAAATTTTTTCAATTGTCCATCGATCCTACCTAGTAGATGTCAAAAATCACCATCTGTAAAATTTATATATATATATATATATATATATATAATGTGTCTGTAATCACTCTAGTGGTCACAGTTTTCATTTTATCGGAATGAAATTTGGTATTTGAGGCGCTTTTGGTATTCTAAAGGTCAAGCTCGTTAATGGGTAAAATCGGAAAAGGAGAAAGGGAGAGGGAAACACAAAATTTGATATATCTCCTTTAATATTTGAAAAATTGATAAGAAGTAAAGTTGTAGGTATTAAGTTTTACAGTAATTTTGTTTCTTATCATTTAAATTGCTTAATATCTCTGTACACATTAGAGTATGGTGATGAATTGTAGCAAATTTGATTTTCCACAACTTTATTGCTTACGCATTTTACAAATCATATACGATATTTCATTTTGATCAGACTAAAATTTTGACCGCTAGAGAGTGATTTATGTATTTGTAGCGGTATCGCTTCTTCTTAAATTATTATAATTTTGTTCATCATTTTTATTTGTTGCATAACAACTATAACTTCCCTCTATTATCACGGCTGCTTTGAATGTTTACAACCTTGGTAATTTACATAAATAAATAAAAATAATATTTTATATATCAAATCAATAAAGATCAATTATATCTTTCATACATATTTATTATTTATTTAAATAATAAATATTTAATATATCAATCATCTACCTTTACAAAGTCCCTTCTCGGGCGCCAATTTGTAAAGGTAGATGATAGTTATAATAAATAATTATTATTTAAATAAATAATAAATATGTATGAAAGATATAATTAATCTTTATTGATTTGATTTATGAAATATTATTTTTATTTATATGCAAATTACCAAGGTTGTAAACACTCAAAGTACCGTGATAATAGAGAGAAGTTATAGTTGTTATGCAACAAATAAAAATGATGAACAAAATTATAATAATAATTTAATGAAGAAGCGATACCGCTACATATTCTAAAGGAAATTCGCTAAGTTGAAGCAGCTCCTGCGTAACGAATGTTTTTTTAAACACTAATAAGCCATGTTTACATGTAAATTATGATCTACATGTAAACATGGCTGAATATAAATTATAATCATATGTAAAACATAAAACACTTTATTTGACTTATAAACTTTGTTATTTGTCTTCCTCTTACATAAGAAGGAATGGTGCGTGAAAACCAATATATTAAACCAGCAGCAGAAGACATGAGAAAAATTACATAAATGTATTGTGTATACTAATGCATTTGTTATGAAGTAAATGTATACAAGAAAGCATTGCACTTGTAGCGGTATCGCTTCTTCATTAAATTATTATTATAATTTTGTTCATCATTTTTAGTTGTTGCATAACAACTATAACTTCCCCCTATTATCACGGTTGCTTTGAATGTTAACAACCTTGATAATTTACATATAAATACATATAATATTTCATAAATCAAATCAATAAAGATCAATTATATCTTTCACATATATTTATTATTTATTTAAATAATAATTATTTAATATATCAATCTTTTACCTCTACACACTAATTCGATTGATACGAAACAAGACAATACATTTGATACTTTGATTTTGTCATCCTCATTGGATGTACGAGCACTGGAGCTTCAAAAAGATTAAGGCTTGATTTTGTTTACATGTAGCTGAAGTGCATATAACTCAATTATAAAAATTTCAGGGGGGGTTTACGGGGGTCTTGAATTAATTATTTAATGTTAAATTTAGAGTTTTAATGCATTGCTCTTATGGAGAAACACGTGAGCGTCCACATATTTTGATAATTTTCACTTGGAGTAAAAAAAAACTACGCAATAGAAAATAGTGAATAAAGAGATTGATCCAATGAAATTCCGGTATGACGGGTCTTAAAAGAAAGATTTGTAAGAAAATAATTGAGATTTCGGGTAAATTTAATTTGTGTCGGCGGTGGCTTGATTACCCGAAATCCTAGTTGTTTTCTGAACTATCTTTTTTATAGGCTCTTCATTCCGAAAATAATTAATTTTCTCCATTTAATTTATTGTGGACTTTTTGAATGTAGGTACTATATAAGATTTTGAAGAATTGTATAAATGGACTATATCTAGTGCTCGTTCATCCTTAATCATTTATAAATCTTTTGTTTAAAGTTGTTGTGAAACTGGCGAAGGAAAGTAGGGGTGGTGAGTTTGTCCTATACTAAATGCATTGAAATCTCATCCATTGCCAACTCTAAATAAGTACAAATTTTGCAATTAAATCGTTTCAAATAATTTAATTTTTGTAAAAAACATAAATATTTGTAAAAAAAAAAACATATTGTTTAAAACTTAAATCCTAAATTTCATTTTTTCGAAGAGAAAAAGAAGAATAATTCAAAATATGTTTTTATGTATTTCAATAAAGTGGCATGGTGATAGAACTAGATAAAACTAGATAAAAATAAATATAACTAAAAATAAAACTTGATAAAAATAAATAACACTAAAAATAAAACTAGATTTAGAATATTTCTCGATCTGCAAATTTAATTATCTCAGAAACAAAAAAAACAAGATTAATTTGAAATTTGGTCCAGGTATTTATAAGACTTTGATAAATATTATGACAGTTTTTCATAACACTGGCCGCATATCTGGTTGTCGAGATATAGAGTTTTGTATTCATGTTTTTACCGACGAGTCCATTTAATCTATGTAAAAATCTCTTAAAAATCGTAACTTTAACATTTTTTTACTCAAAAACTAAAAACAGGATCAACTTCAAATTTTGACACGATATTCTTTATTATTGAAAAAAATAAGCTGTCAAATTTTGAAGAACTTGTCATTAAATTAAATTTTCTTCACAACAACCTTAAACAGAATATGTATAAATATTATAAATTTTTCTGATTGAAAATCGAAATATGTGAAATCATTGTAAGATGTAATTTTGACGTCATATTATCCAACTAACAACTGTCGTATTTACTATTGCTATCTTCTTAAGTAGACAAAGATGATTGATACGAATACTGTTTGAATGCCTTGATGTATGATAGCTTAGATCCATCTAAAATAAAAGTTAAAATATAAACAATTCAAAAACTTTGCTCGCTTGTGTCAGGTTAAAAGGTTTTATTATAAAGTAAATCTACAATTCCAGCAAGTACCAAAATCATATCAGATATGACATTTCATTTCGATGAGACTAAAATCGTGACCGCTAGAGAGTAATTTATGCATTCTTGGGAAATTCGCTAAGTTGACGTAGCTCCTGCGTAATGAATTTTCTTTTTTTACTTGGACGACCACAAGGCAACTTGCTACTACCCATAGATTGTACCCATAAGGTTCATTGTGATGCCTAAGGATGTGAGGATATGAGTGTAGTGGAAGGAATTTTTGAGTACTGATTAGGAGTTGGTAGGATAATATGTGGCTGCAGCCGACTCTGATAGGAACTATGCCGATATTCATCTGGAGTTCGTGAAGGAAACTGCAAAAAGTATAGCCGGTTACTTCGTTCTTGTCCATACGCCGACAGTTTAACCGCACCCTTTTTTTTTCTTTAATAATTGACAAACTGCCGATGTCAGGATTCGAACCCATAACCTCTCAGGTCCAAGTAGGCATACTGCGCAGACATAACACCTTAGACCGCTCGGCCACTTGGACTGGTTTACTACTACCCATAAACATTCATGTAATTTTTAACAATCAGCTGCCTGTCTATACAACAGAAAGTTTCCTGTTCAAAGCACAGTAAATATCTTCACTTAATTTTCCAATGTGAAAACAATATGGTTGGTATATACCATTAATATATACCCTATTCTCTACAACTTACGCAGTCAGTCGTATCATTCAATGCACCACCAGATTTTAAATAAAGAACCAATATCATATCACCCAACAACCACGATCATCAGATTCGTATAATATCAGGGGCGTCGCCAGAGGGTGAACCGGTTGGTTTAAGTCCCACCTAAAACCCTACTGGCCCACCCAGTTTGGTTCACCCAGTATCTCAATTCGCAACTACAATTCTTTATGCGCTTTTCGCGCTTGCACAAAAGTCATTCAAGGTCACAGATCGAGAAAATCGGTTTTTCTCAGATATCTCCTAAAATGTTGGTTTCACGTGAACAGAGGTCATAATAAAATTTATTCTATACCTAATTCTACACAAAAAAGATCTTGTAAGAATTTCACGTAGGATGAATAGTTCTTGAGATATACGGCTCGGAAAAATTTGGGCATATCGATGCATTTAACTGTTAAAATGAGTTTTAAAAGAGACAAAATATGTCGTCCAATACGTTTTAAGTCGACCCGTAATGCCGGCTGTACACATTCGTAAGGCGAGGAGTCAAGTGGAGCTGTGTACACTCTTGCCGAGTGTTCGGCCGGCAATACAGTTCTCGTCATTTAGTCAACGAAATTACGTTGGTATACCTGAAAAATGACATTATTAAATTAATAATTACGGAGAAAAGTAATTTTTTGATTAAACTATTAAAAATAATTATTATTCAAATGAGTATTGAAGGACACTAAAAGAATAGAAAAAGTATTCAGAAATTTATACAGTTTTTATTTATTTTCGTGTTCTACAATTAAGATTAATGGGTACAATTAAAGCGGTTGAATCGGATGTAGACGAGAGTGTTCTTCGTGCTCGTGTCAAATGTGTTCACCACACGCTTTCTTTGACTCGTGTTAAAAAAAACCAACTTTTAATGGAGCGATGACGAAGCGAGGCAAGTCTAGGCAAGGCAGACCGAACGTTGTGAGTACACTCTCGCATTGGCTATATATCGTGTTGTCTCGCCGAGTGTGTACAGCCGGCATAAGATTCAAATAGAATGCTAGACAGCGCATTTTAACACTTTTAAAACTCAGTTTAACACCGTATATCTCGAATTTTTATTTTATTTTTTTGACCTTTTTTCGTGCAAAATTAATTAGGGAGTAAATATGATAATGACCTCTATAAACGTAAGTGACCTCTATTCGAGAAAAAACTAATTTTCACGACCTTTGACCTTTAACAAACTTTTTGCAATATTATTTATGGACATTTTGCCATTTCAGCCGTAGGTATATCTCGGTAGCTATTGATCCTACGTGAATATTGTACGGGGGCGGCTGTACAGTGTAGAATTAGCTAAAAATAAATTAAATTATGACCTCAGTTAACGTAAAACCAATAGTTTACGAGATATTTGAGAAAAAATGATACGATTCTGATTCGCGATCTTCGCGACATTCAATAAATTTTTTTGCAAGCGCGATTTTGTTATCCCAATAACTTTTATAGTGCCGGAAAACGAAGAGAATTCCGTTGGAAAATGTGTTTTGTAGGAGGTAAAAGTCGACTTGTATTTTTTAAGAAGTAAAAGTACTATTTGGCTGGATCCAAATGTAACTTGGTGTTAATAAAATCAGAATAAACAAGTGAAAATAACAACTAACTGAGCTAATTGCTTAAATACCCAGTATATTCTGAATTTATGTAAAAAAAAAAAATATATAACAAAAGTTGCTCATTTTTAAAAAAGGAATATTTTTTATCTTTATATTTTTGTCCTCTTTTTAATAGTTTCAAAGATGGACAGTTTTGCACATTTTACCCAAACATGGTCCGATTTTGCCCATTCACTTTTACTTTTTTGCTCTAGAACACACTTACAAAATTTCGGCTCGTTATCTGTTGTCGTTTTTGATGTATCGTGTCCACAGACAGACAAAGGGACTTGCGAAAATGGCGAAGCATTTATATCTGCGATCAATATTTTCAAGCGTTACAAAGTCGGGACTAAACTTAATACATCCATGTATATTTACATATATCGAGTATAAAAATACAGTTGTCTCACTAATCCGGCACGTCCAATAATCCGGCACCCCTACTCCTACTCGGCGCACGCGCTCCGGCATCAGTGTGAACTAAAAGGAGCATTCCAATAATCCGCACCTTCTTGTTTTTAATAGTGCCGGATTAGTGAGACTCTACTGTACTACCAAATGCTCTTAAAAAATTAATTAAATTAATAAAAAAAGTTGGCCCCCCTTAAATTCATCGAGCCCAATACTGATCCTCCCGAATTATAAGAATCGCGACGCCTCTGTATAGTATTGTTCATTTTACGAACATTTCGTTTATAATCATAAGGGTAGGGGGTGGAGAAGTAACTGGTTATGTTGAAGGCAGGGTGGCACAAAGAAGGTAGTTGAGAAGTTATGAATATATTAGAAAACTTTTCTATAAATTATATTCCATCAAAAGCTCATGCAAAAACTTTTCTTATTTATTATGTTCTTTTGTATTATGTACGATGAAAAATTTTCGAGTACTCATTATTTAGGGTAAAATTTGGTATATGCACTCTAGAGAGATGTAACCACAAATTTAATTTAAAACTTTTAGATAGTAATTACCAAGGTAGTTGTATTACCAGGTCCGTTTTCTTAGAATATTTTTCGAAATTTACCCAGATTATATATATTTAGTAACTTATCGAATTTCCTTAGAATACATAAATTACTCTCTAGCGGTCACAATTATAGTCTAATCAAAATGAAATGGCGTTTGCAAGACCAATTGTATTAATAAATGATATAGGTCAAGATGAAAGGGGGCATGAGAATGAAGAAAACACAAAATATAAAATATCTCTCTTAATATTAGAACAATCGAAAAATGTATAACGAGTAAAGTTGTAGAAAATCAAGTTTGCTACAATTCATTGCCTTATTATATTTTAGTTATATATTTTATTAAATTTTTGTTTCAGCAAACATCCAATTGATTATTAATAATTGTCATTAGTTGCAGCAGTTTGTCAATTGTATTACATGTCACAACACTATGGTTATACTAATTTTATGTATCTAAGAATGTTTTAACAATATTAGCGAATTTCCTGAAAGGAAATAGAGCTATTGGTCCCGTACCGAAGTCAAAATTTCGCAAAAATTTCTTCAAATGTCCATCGATCCTACCTTGTAGATGTCAAAAATCACTATCTGTAAAATTTATATATATATATCTATGGATATATATATATATATATATATATATATATATACCAAAAGTGCTTCAAATACCAAATCTCATTCCGATAAAATGAAAACTGTGACCGCTAGAGTGATTACAGACACATATATATATATATATATATATATATATATATATATATATATATATATATATATATATATATATATATATATATATATATGTATATATATATATATTTGGTATTTGAAGCGCTTTTGGTATTCAAAAGATCAAGTTCGTTAATGGGTAAAATCGGACCAGGGGAAAGGGGGGTTTAGAGGGAGGGGGAAACACAAAATTTGACATATCTCCCTTAATATTCGAAAAATCGAAAATTTTATAAGAAGTAAAGTTGCAGGTATTAAGTTTTACTGTAATTTAGTTTCTTATCATTTTTTCTGTAACCCTAATATTTACAAAAATATTGACGGTTTAAGACTGAAAATTAAATTCCTCAATATCTCTGTACGCATTAGAGTTTGATCAAAAATGATAAGGTGATGAATTGTAGCAAACGTGATTTTCTACAACTTTGTTTCTTACGCATTTTTCGATTGTTCTAATATTAAGAGAGATATTTTATATTTTGTGTTTTCTTCTATCTTTATGCCCCCCTTTCCCCTTGACGTATGTTATTTATTAATAAAATTGGCCATGCAAATACTAAAATCAGATACGACATTTCATTTTGATCAGACTAACATTGTGACCGCTAGAGAGTAATTTATTTATTCCAAGGAAATTCGCTAAGTTGAAGCAGCTCCTGCGTAACGAATTTTTTTTTTCATCAATTGATTGTTATGACAATGAACAATCAAGAATCCTTCACATTTGTACAACATGTAGTAATAAAAATTCGTTACGCAGGACCTGCTTCAACTTAGCGAATTTCCTTAAAATACATAAAGCAATTTCTAGCGGTCACAATTTTAGTCTGATCAAAATGAAATGTCGTATATGATTTTAGTATTTGCAAGGCCAATTTTATTAATAAATGTCATACGAGAAGGGGAAATGGCATAATGAAAGAAGAAAACACAAAATACAAAATATCTCTTTTAATATTAGAACAATCAAAAAATGCGTAAGGCATAAAGATGTAGAAAATCATGTTTGCTACAATTCATCGCCTTATCATTTTTTCTCAAACTCTAATGTGTACAGAGATAGTGAGGAATTTAGTTTTCAATCTTAAACCGTCAATATTTCTGTAAATATTACTGTAACAGAAAAAATGATAAGAAACAAAACTACAGTAAAATTTAATACCTAAAACTTTACTTCTTATAAATTTTTCGATTTTTCGAATATTAAGGGAGATATGTCAAATTTTGTGTTTCCCCCTCCCTCTAAACCCCCCTTTCCCCTCGTCCGATTTTTCCCATTAACGAACTTGATCTTTTGAATAACAAAAACGCCTCAAATACCAAATTTCATTCCGATAAAATGAAAACTGTGACCGCTAGAGTGATTACAGACACATATATATATATATATATATGTGTACACATATATATATATATAAGTCAAAATTTCGCAAAAATTTCTTCAAATGTCCATCGATCCTACCTAGTAGATGTCAAAAATCACCATCTGTAAAATTTATATATATATATCTATGGACATGTATATATATATATATATATATATATATATATATATATATATACATGTCCATAGATATATATATATAAATTTTACAGATGGTGATTTTTGACATCTATATATATATATATATATATACATGTCCATAGATATATATATATAAATTTTACAGATGGTGATTTTTGACATCTACTAGGTAGGATCGATGGACATTTGAAGAAATTTTTGCGAAATTTTGACTTCGGTACGGGACCAATAGCTCTATTTCCTTTCAGGAAATTCGCTAATAAAATTGAACCAAGTAGGATCAAATAAGTATTTTTTTGACATCAAATGCTTGATATGAAAACTTATATACATCTAGGATGGGGATCAAACCCACGGCATTTGGCATTCTAGACCAACGCTCTGATCTATCTGATATGTTATGGTAGTGGAATGAATAAGATTATTTATTTGTTTATTAACTTTATATATATATTTATCGATTATTAGTATGGTTGCCTTTCGGTTATGTTATACAAACGGAAGTGACTACTTAATTTGACATTTAAGTAATATATCGGAATATTAATAACATTCTTTTCACGTCAGAATTGAGCACATGACGAAGAACGCAATTATAAAATAAAGCTAAGTTACAAAATCATAAATTGGTGGCTACATCCAGTAAAAAGAATAAAAGCGGTACGCAGGAGCTGCGTCAACTTAGCGAATTTCCTTAAAATACATTAATCACTCTCTCTAGTCACAATTTAAGTCTGATCAAAATGAAATGTCGTAGAGTTAAGTTCATTTGTAAAGAACTCTCGAATATCGTCACAGTTTGAGTGGATCAGTCTATTTTCAAAATGAAGGGGAGGAAACATATATTTAATACTAAGTATGAAATATATGACTAAAATATGGTTTAAATAAGTTACCCTTCTACTTTTAAATAAGTTCCCCTTACGCGCATATAAAGTCCAATACAAATGAATTTGATTCTATCCGATATCATTTTAGTATTCTCAAGGCCAATTTTATTTATAAATGATATACGTCAAAGGGGGGCATAAAGATAGAAGAAAACACAAAAGATAAAATATCTCTCTTAATATTGGAACAACCGAAAAATGTATAAGGAGTAAAGTTGTAGAAAATAAAGTTTGCTACAATTCATCACCTTATCATTTTTCTCAAACTCGAATGTGAACAGGGATATTTAGAATTTTAACTTTCAATCTTTCATTGTAAATATTTCTGTAAATATTGGTGTAATATAAAAATGATAAGAAACTAACTTGCAGCAAAACTTAGTACCTACAACTTAACTCCTGATAAATTTTTCGATTTTTCAAATATTAAGGGAGATATGTCAAATTTTGTGTTTCCCCCTCCTTTTAAACCCCCCTTTCCCTTTGTCCGATTTTACCCATTAACGAACTTGACCTTTAGAATACCAAAAGCGACCCAAATACCTAATTTCATTCTAATCGGAATAAAACTGTGACCACTAGAGAGTCCACAGACATTTAAAAAAAGTACTTATGTTGTATATATATATATATATATATATATATATATATATATATATATATATATACAAATTTTAGCGATAGTGATTTTAAACATCTAATAGGTAGGATCGATGGACATTTGAAAAATTTTTTTACGAAATTCCAACATTGGTGCAAAAAGAATAGCTGCATTTGGAGGAAATTCGCTAAAAAACTTAAATCTATAGAAATATTTTTGAATTGACAAATTATACAAATTATTGAACACATAGGTATAAAAAATATAACATTTTATGAATGAAAAGCCATGTGTACATAATGTTTATTATTTCGTCATGCGGATAATATAAACGAGAAGAAATTTGAAAGTAGCTAGCTATTGGCGCACATTGATTCCGTACACTCCCTAAAAGTTAATTTATAATTTATATAACAGTTTTCCAATACTTTTCAAACAAAATGACATGAAGTATCTAAAACTTATAAGAAGTAAATAATTACCATAAAGGTTGGCTCTCATTATAAACAAAGCATCTAAATATTTCTTGAAGAAAGCGTTTTTGAAAAAAATTAAAAGTAGGTTTGTTCTAAGGATGATCTTGATTTTCACTATAACTTGGGACTCAAACTTCAAATGGGAATCCATTTTTCATTTTACAGAATCGGATAGCATTAGACAAAAAAAACATTAAAACTGGGTAATCAACAGGGTCGTAGCTTAACGTACAGGGGTTCAGGTGGAAACTGTTTTTGGGATATCCTTACATCATTCAAAAATATCTCAATATACACAACAATACATGATGATCATTGACAGGAACAATATATAGTGTTTCGAGAAAATTTATTACAATAATAATTACAAACATTCACAATACCACAGAGGTCAAATCAATATAAATTTGTTTTTTTAGCGAATTTGCTCCAAAAGAAATGCAGCTATTGTTTTTGCACCAATGTTGGAATTTCGTAAAAATTTCTTCAAATGTCCATCGATCCTACCTATTTGATGTTAAAAATCACTATCGCTAAAATTTGTATATATGTATATATATATATATATATATATATATATATATATATATATATATATATATATATATATATATATTATATATATTATATATATATATATATATAATATATATATATAATATATACAATATATATATAATATATATATATATATAATATATACATGTTTACTTTTTTAAAATGTCTGAGGACTCTCTAGCGGTCACAGTTTTATTCCGATTGGAATGAAATTAGGTATTAAAATCGTTTTTGGTATTCTAAAGGTCAAGTTCGTTAATGGGTAAAATCGGACGATGGGAAAGGGAGGTTTAAAGGGAGGGGAAACACAAAATTTGTCTATCTCCCTTAATATTTGAAAAATCGAAAAATTTATCAGGAGTTAAGTTGTAGGTACTAAGTTTTACTATAATTTTATTTCTTATCATTTTTCTGTTACACTCATATTTACAGAAATATTTACAATTAAAGATTGAAAGTTAAAATTCCAAATATCTCTGATTTTCTACAACTTTACTCCTAGTACATTTTTCGATTATTCTAACATTAAGAGAGATATTTAATATTTTCTGTTTGTTTGACACGAATACATATAATATATTTTATTGTAAAAAATTTTGATTGTTGTTTCCATAGTAACTATAAACTATAATCGTTATACATCGTTCTATTTTGGCTATTAATGAATTTAATTTTTTCTAATACTAAAGTTAAATCAGATATTATATTTCATTTTGATCACACTAAATCTAAAATCTATATTATAAGGAAATTCGCAAAGTTGACGCAGCTCCTGCGTAACGACTTTTTTTATTTTAGTTTAGTAGAGGCTTACAGTGGGGTTTGATGGACAAACTGGAAGACATAGATTTTGCAGACGATCTGTGCCGCATATCGCAAACACTAAAAGACATGAAAGGAAAGCTAGATGATCTTCATAACGAAGGGAAAAAGATTGGCCTCAAGATAAATTTCGATAAAACAAAAGAAATGTGGATAAATGAAAGAAATCACCAACAGTTAACTGTGAATAATGTAAGT
Source organism: Nineta flava (assembly GCA_963920215.1). Lineage (NCBI taxonomy): Eukaryota > Metazoa > Arthropoda > Insecta > Neuroptera > Chrysopidae > Nineta > Nineta flava. Next base: position 3,130,017 of record OY986041.1, read on the forward strand.
ATCGAACAAGTAGATCAATTCCAATACTTAGGAAGCATAGTGTCAAAAGCAGGTGGAACTGAAGAAGCTGTCATCTGCAGGTTAAGGAAGGCCAAAGAAGCTTCAGTGTGGAAATCAAACCAAATAAGGAGAAACACAAAACTCAAAATATTCGAGACCAATGTAAAATCAGTCCTTTTGTATGTTTCCCAGACGTGGAAAGTGACAAAAACGATCGCAAATAAATTACAGGTATTCACAAACAAATTTCTCAGAACAATTTTCAACATACACTGGCCAGAATGAATTACGAACGAGAAATTGATGAATAGAGCAAGCCGAAGCCCTATCAACGAAACAATAAAGTAAAGAAAGTTTAGTTGGATGGATGTAATACCATTAGCAGACAAGCCCTAGACTGGAACCCCCAAGGAAGTAGAAAACGTGGAAGACCCAAGATTACCTCGAAGAGGTCAGTCGAAAAAGAGATAGAAGAATAAGGAAAAACCTGGAGAGAAATGAAGCAAATGGCCCAGATTCGAATACGGTGGAAGGAATTTGTTGCGGCCCTACGTCCCTCAAGGGAATACAGTAATTAATATAATATATTTTTTTTAGTAAACAAAATGAAGATCGTGGAAAATAAACTTGTCATAAGCTAGACATTTGATTCAGCAAACATTTTTATAATTGCATCAAGCTTAAAGCATTAGCAGTTTCGTGTTCTATGGACGCAATTACCTAGGTAATGCTTAATTCGTTTCAACTTCGAAAATGAACGTTCAGCTGAAGCAACAGTGACGGAAAATGTTAAAAATAAACTATTATATTAAGAATATCCCCGAAAACTTGGTCCCTTTTTTACAAAACTATTCAAAATATTCTGTTAGATTTGATTATGTTAGGAATATAGGATGGCGTCGCATTGGCGGACGCCATTATAAATTTATAGAAATATATGTGATATATATATACGGGTTGACTTGAGAACCTCCTCCGGTTTTTTCGTCGGCTAAAAAAACATTCAAATGGCGCAAAGATATTGAGTGCTTTCAAATAGTGATTACACACACAGAACATATGAAGGATGGCGCATAAATAACGTTATAATTTAATTAGTGATTACATTTTGTGTTTACGTTTTTTTTTCAGAATTAACTTTGAACGTTTTTCTTTTTTTGTTCAGAATTAACTTTGAAAAACTTGGGAAATTTATGATGGAACGACTCAGTATAGATCAAACAACCAAAGTTAGAGGTAGACGTATATTGTAAAGGCTGCCCTGGACGGGCTACACTGCGACCATAAGGTCCATTGTGATGCCTTAGGATGTGAGGATGTGATTGGAGTGGAAGGAATTTGTGAGTAGACTAGGAATTGGTAGGATATGCGGCTGTAGCCGACTTTGATAGGAACTATGCCGATATTCATGTAGAGTTCGTGAAGGAAACTGCAGAAAACCTTCTCAAGCATAGCCGGTTACTTCGTTCTTGTCCATACGCCGACAGTTTAGTCAATCAACCGCCCGTTTTTCTTTTATTTTATTTTTTTTATAATTGACAAACTGCCGATGTCGGGATTGGAACCCATAACCTCCCAGTTTCCAAGTACTGCATACTGCGCAGACATGACGCCTTAGACCGCTCGGCTACTTGGCTGGTTAAAAAGTTATCCAACTTTATTTTGAAAGTCTGCATTCGATTATTCAGACACAAAGATCATATCGAAATATCTCTCATGTTCCGACAATTTACCTATTGGTTCAGCGTCTTCGACAACACGGGGTTATCTGTGATCTTCCGCGTGTTGGAAGATCTCGTGCAGTTCGAAATGATGTGAACATTGCTCGGGTGCAAGTAAGTGTTGAGGAAAAGCCCGAAACTTCCACTAGGCGACTTTCTCAGCAGTTGGTGATGTCTAGGCGGTATTTGCAAATAATTTTACATACGTTACACCTTTTCCCATATAAAATTCAATTGGTTCACCAGTTAAAATCAAATGATGCACAAATACGCATTCATTAAATAAATCATAACGTTACTTATGCGCCATCCCATACAATCGATTATGATACTCGTTCTTTAGTGGAAGCGCTGGGTAGTCAGATAACCTATTAAGTTATATACTTAAAAGTACATATTAAAATAGTGACCAACGACTCCACTCATAAAATAAAAAGTTTTTTAAAAAGTTATTATTTTTTTGTGGCTAAAATTTGGATTTTTTTTCTTCAAATTTATATGGTACCAACTTCGAAGTATACCCTATACCCCATATTCTCGATATGATGTGAACTTTTGATATGATCCTTGTGTATGAATAATCGAATGCTGACTTTCGAAATAAAATTGAACAACTTTGGTTCTTTGTTCTGTGCTGAGTCTTTCACCATAAATTTCACAAAGTTTCTCAAAGTATGAAAAAAAAGAAAAAAAAAACACGTAAACAAAACATTTATTTCTTTCATATTTGTTTATTTGTGTATACTTTCGTGTCCACATAACGTTGTTTGTCCAAATTCCTTTCGAATACGTATGACAAACTGTAGAAGACTATAGCGTATACTCCGACAAATTTCATTGTCATTAAATTTATTAATTAAATTACATACTGATATGAAAAAATTAACTCGTCAACCAGGAATCGAACCTCGGGCCTCTGGATAACCAATGACAATGACAATGAAATTTGTCGGAGTATACGCTAAAGTCTTCTACAGTTTGTCATACGTAACCGAAAGGAATTTGGACAAACTTCGTTATGTTGACGCGAAAGTATACACCAATAAACAAATATTAAATAAATAAAAATCACTTCAACAGAAGTAATACTGTCTAAATAAATAAAAAATTAGAATAATATGAAAAAGTTGGCTACTACATCACAATCGTCTTTGGTGTAGCGGAAGCATACTGGACTAGTTATCCAGAGGCCCGAGGTTCGATTCCTGGTTGACGAGTTAATTTTTTCATATCAGTATGTAATTTAATGAATAAAAACATTTATTCACTAATTAAATCCTAACGTTACTTATGCGCCATCCTGTATAAAGAAACTAACTGTCAATTTCTAAAATGATTGGTTAAAAACTTTTTGAGCTAGAGTCTACACAAATTCAAAAAAAGTCGCTTCGAGAAGAACACATTTGAAGCGCACGTTACGAAGGTCGGTGCCAAACTATTGTCAAAACTAACGCTTTGCTAAAAAGACGTCAATACTTCTAGTACATTCTATTCAAGATCCCTAATGTGAAAATAAATAAAAGAAGATCTGTCAACGTTCTTCTCCCTTCCAAATACATCTCAGATAGTACATAAATGACTACCTAAATGACCGCTCCGTTTAAATGCCACGCAGCGTGGTTAGCGTGGTTGAAGTTATGACGATTACATCGCTCATAACATGATAACAACTTTTTTATTTGATCAACTTTGAGAACATACTTTTTAATAGTTTGACTAACTTAAATGCCAAATTTTCCCCAATTCCTAAAACAATTATTTGTATTTTATACATACGTATTTCGACTACAAAGTAGTCTTCATCAGTATGCATTTGCTAATCGTAACTATCTCTAGGTAATGGAGTTGCTAATTTGGTGCGTGTCTCACAATAATATTAAAAAAGTTTTGTCTTTTATATCATAGGTGGGCAGACCTTGACTGCACTCGGCTCTGAGTGAGAGGTAGGAAGAGAGATTGAGTAAATATAGGGTATTCTACCAATTATTATTATTTTCTTTTTTTAATTAAAACATTTTCTGTTAAAAATATAATAATACCAACTATTTTTTATGGTCACTATTATTCAAAGTATACAATAAATACATACAATACATTGAATACATACTTTGGAATTTTGGGCTGGTAATTTGGGGCATAAAATGTACCTTTTTAATATATTTCGGTATGAATAAAATATAAACGTTATATAAATTATAAAATATAAATCTTTTGATCTTTTACATTTACCGCTTGTAAATTTTTTGATGATTTAGCTTTGGTTTAGATTTTAGAATTAGATTTAAGGAAATTCCGAATAATTTGCCTAAACTATTCATATCGGAGAACTAATAAACAATTATTTACTTGATTTAATGATTTTTTCTAAGTAGGAGGAACAGTGTCATGGAAATTTGATGACACTGGATACAAAAAAGATGACAACGATAAAGCTAGGTGGGGGGGGAGGCTTGGTAATTTGTTACTAATTTCTAAATGGTTAAATTTTACTTTAAGTGGGAATACATATAGTTGTTATTGTTGTAATTATTGTTATTGCTATCATCATTATTGTTATTATTATTATTATGTTTTTTGGTGTATCTCTCCATATTGAAAAAGATATTTTTTAAATAATAAACATTTTATAAAACTAGTTCTAAATTGATTGAATAAACTATTGGAAAATAATCGGTAGGCAATCTGTATTGAAACATCGTTCCGTCTTACTTCAAAACATACCTTTTTTACTTACTCTCATCCAGCTTATGGAGGCTCCGGCGAGCCGTCTGCGCCCACATCTGTTTTATATGATCTGACTGAGGATTACCTGAAGGATTATTTGAGTTGACTGACCAAATTAAGAGATTAAGCGTATGCTGGACCCAACCCATTTATTGGCGGCATCCTTTTCTGACCATGCGGTGTTGTTATTGTCAATAAGGTGTTGATCGAAGCTAATCTTGATATTCAGGTATTAAATTTTGAATATGGTTTAAGTTTATTAAATCAGAATTTGGAATTGGGCCATTGACTAAATTCATTATCTGTTTTCTTAATTTGTGTATGTAGATACTTTCGTATGCATCTAATTCTGTGTGGTTTTGTACCGATTTCAATAGTTTTAAATTTGATTTGTCAATTTGTCTGAGACACGCACCAAATTACAATTAGCTAATCCCAGAGATAGTTACGATTAGCTAATTCATACTGATGATGACTACCTTGTAGTCGAAATACGTATTTATAAAATACAAATAATTGTTCTAGGAATTGGGGCAAAACTTGAAATTTAATTTCAAAAAACCGACAGTTCTTCTCTTTGATTGTTTTAATAATCTTTATAGTTTGACTAATAATTTATGGAAAAAATTTATGGAGTCTATAAATCTATTTTCCTCCTGAATTAAAATTTTGTATTTAGTAAAATTGTAGGTTAGAGAGTTAGACCACCCGCCGCTTAAAATGTAAATTGATTACGTGCCTGGGTATTCATTTTATAGAGTAGAAAGTACTTGAAGAAATCTTTTATGGTGGTAAAATATGTTGAATTAAAATGTAGTACTTGACAAAAACCTTCTAAAAAGATACGAGAACGTCATACCATCTACCCCCATATACAGGGATAGGTAAAATGCCTTTGATATGAATTTAAAATGCCTTACTTGAAAACATCCAAGTTCATATGGAAGGAAAATCACTCCGACTGTGATTTTCCTTCGACATTGTGTTTTTCTAACATCCTTAAATATCTTTTTAAAATGGAACCATTTCAAATATTACACATCCCTCCCTATGTCAAATACATACCTATACCGGATGGGGGATGGGGGATCACTTCAATATAGAAAGGACAAAAGATATATATATTTTGTATTCGTTGAGTACGAACAACATTCAACATAAATTCAACAGAATAATGTCAAATTTTTTGTTTTGTCTAAACAGGGTCGTATGTTTGAATTGTTAAGTAAATTTGATGTTTTAAATAACTGTGGCATCAACTAAGAGTGTATTCCGTAATGATAGCATCAATAAGTTTTAAGTTGGCATTACTTAAAAAGGAGAGGTAGAGATGGATGGTGCTGTGTTCCACCATCATAAACATCATCAAAAGTCGTATGACGTATGCTATTGTAATAATAGAGGAATCATTTTTATTATTTATTTATAAATTATACTTAGTTAATCTTATCTAGAGCACGGTAGTGCGCAAGGCCGAGTCTGTTATTAAACAAAATAAAATATAATTTTTTGTTTTTATTCAATTTTATTTAATTTTTTGTTTCTCAGTCATTGCATGATTCTGACAGCAGAAGATTTATGATTGATGATGTTTATGATGGTGGAACACAGATCCATCCATCCCTACCCCTCCTTTTTAAGTGATGCCAACTTATAATTTATTGATGTTACCATTACGGAATAAGCCCTAAGTATCTCTAAGCTTTTATTGAACTTCAGTTATTAGTTTAGGAGACATGGACTGCTCTTCAGAGCAACTGTGCTCTCCATAAGCTGAGTGAGAGTAAGCAAGGGAGGTATGTTTTGAAGTAAGACTGAACGATGTTTCAATACAAATTGTTCTACCAATTATTGCCCAATAATTTATTTGATTTTATATGTTTCATATGTGAAAATCCTCATTCACATAGATAAGAAGATGCGAAACAACTACTACAAGTTTTTTATTTATTTATTTATAATAATTCCGGATATTCAAACGAAGATAGATTTTCTGCGACGATTTCCCAAATACTTTTTGTGCTCGTGTTCATGGCTCCTAGTAAATTATAATTTGTTGGAAGGGTAATCATTTCGTTTAATAATGCGCAATCATTGGAATCCGGAAAAAATTTGAGAAAAATTTCTATTAAAGCGGGAATATTAAGTTTTCTATTAAAAGGGGCCACTAAAAAATCATTCATTACATTTGTATTTTCGAAATCTTTAAATCGATTATAAAATTTTAAAATTACCGTTTCACTAAAATCACTGCTTTTATTTTTTATGAAAAAAGAAATTATGCGAAAAATAATTTTTACTAGCACGAATAGTACTTTTCACTTTTTTAATTCAAAGTAGACTAATTGTATCCAATGTCATCAAATTCCAATGACACTATACCCTCTATGAAGAAAAAATAATTAAATCAAGTAAATAATTGTTTATTAGTTCTCCCATGTGCAATAGTTTAGGAATATTATTCGGAATTTCCAAATTCTTAGCAAAAATGTACCTCTTTTATTATAATGTTCAATCGGTAGGTAGGTTCAAAAGATTTATATAACATTTATATTTAATTCATACACAAATATATTAAAAAGGTACATTTTATGCCCCAAATTACCAGCCCAGAATTCCAGCGTATGTACTCAATGTATTGTATGTAACTCTTTTGTATGTATGACCATAAAAAAGGGTTGGTATTATTATATTTTTTTCGGAAAATGTTTTAATTAAAAAAAGAAAATAATAATAATTGATAATTGATAATAATAATATTAATAATAATAACAGAGCAGGACGAAGTAACCTTTGCCCATCTATGGTTTAGGATAAAATCTTGGAAGTCAATTATGAACCACTGAACGATGTCCAGTTGTGCTGAAATTTTGGAATTCGAAAATATTCAACAAAATACAAATTTGCTGGAGGTAGCGATAGCATCATTTGTGCAATATTTTGTGTTTTTATACCTTTTGTGCGTGTGTCAAAAATGAAATAAACAGTTCACGCATTGATAATCAACTCAGTATATACCCTGTAATGCTTCGGATAAAAGTTGTTCAATTAAAATATACTAACAACTTTTATTCGAAATATTTTACCAATAACTGCTTTTTGTATTTTAAAGGCTAAGTTTGTTAACGGGTAAAATCGGTCAAGGGGAATGGGGGGCTTAGAGGAAGAGGGAAAAATAAAAACATAAATTTCTCTCTTAAAATAAGTAAAATAAAAAAATTTATAATGAGTAAAGTTGTAGTAAATTAGTAACTCAAATATTTACAGAAATATTTGTAATTTAAAAACAAGACCCAATATAATGAATATTACAAATGTATCACCATGGTTACTTGATATTTTTAATGTATTTAAATGATTTAAATGAAATATTTTGAGGTTTCTTCTTTCTCTAAACGCCCCTTAACTCATGATCGATTCTATTCATTAATGAACTTGGCCTTTGAATTACCAAAAGCATATCAAATATGAAAACACAATAGGGAATACGCATGAAAATTTTTGTTCACTTGAATTGAAGCATGTTTACTTGACAAATATCAAGGTAAAATTATTTTTTAAATAACTTTAAAAATAAGCGAGATGTGAATGATTGAAATTCCCGATTAGACAAAGAGGGTGATAGCCCTCTTGATATGTTATGTGACGTCATATTACACTTTCATCATTTAAAATACACGTAAAACTCCGTTTTTAGTATTTTTGCAAGAAAGAGACAGATAATAATCTTTAAAAGCTTATAGCTTCCTTGATATTTGTCGGATTTTAATTTCGTTTTTAAATATTATTACAGTATTAACAGTATTTTCATATTCTGAAAATAAATGTGAAAAAAAATTTTCATGCATATTCCCTATTGTTTATAAATGTCTCTGTAGCCATTTTAGCGGTCACGGATCGCCACGAATATTTATAAGACAAAAGTTAATTAAAATCTATTTTCAAAAGATGAGTGATGTATTAATTCTGAGAAAAATCGCTAAAGTGACGTAGCACCTGCGCAAATAATTTTTTTTTTTGGAATTGAAATTTATTTTCTTTATATTAATGTGTCACGTATTTTGTAAATTGTATCATGATATTTCGGACTATCAACTAAAGGGATAAGGATATACAATCCATTCTTCCGGATACTATGTTTTATATACGTACTACAAACTACACTCCCGTTCAAAAAAAACTGAACCAGTTGAAACATCCAAAGTGTGACTGTATGTAATATTGTACATATATTCAGTAATATATTTGCCCGTTTTTACACCAGTAATTTCAGATGTAAGTATTCATGCGAATGATTTGGTAAGCAAGCGCAGTAGTAAAATTTTAAATTCGCCCCTTTATCTAGATCAGTTTTTTTGTATTATAAATACGTATTTCGAGTACAAAGTAGTCATCATCTGTATAAATTAGCTAGTCGTAATTTACTCTTTGACAATTAGACATATATTGAAAGTCCAGATCAATAGACAAAAATATAAATAAATAAAAAAAATTAACTAAAGTAAATAAAAATAAAAATATAAATTTTAAATTTTAAAATATAATAAATTTTATTGAAATTATTCTTATTAAAATTTCTTTCATTCAAGTTTACTCCTGTTAACATCACTATTTTTAACATGACTCTTATATTGTCTCGGGATATGATACTCGTTGCTAACTTGACAGTTTCATCAAGGAATGAAAGAAATGTTAACAAGAATAATTTCGATAAAATTTATTATATTTTATTTTAGTTAATTTTTATTTTATTTATATTTTTGTCTATCGATCTCGACTTTCTTTCTATTTCTAATTGCCCAAGAGTAAATTACGACTCTGTAATTTTTTTTTTTTTTTTTTTAATGTGTGTCACCTCAGAACTCCGTCATTTATGAACCGATATTGAATTTTTTTTTCTTTTAAAGGGTTTGGTTTCCCATTGGTCCCATTGTCACCAAATCGCATTCTGATGAGGGGATCCCCAGGAAATCGAGGAAAATCCTCATTTTATATGCGATAATCGATTTCTGCGAATTTCTTTTTTTTTGAAAGGGTATACTCATTCATAATGGGAAAATAAGAAAATTTTTTTAAAAACCGACTTCAAAAATATTTTTTACAAAAAAAAAACCGACCCCAAAAAAAAAATGTTTACAAAAACAAACAAAATGCTTGTAAAAAAAACTGAAAATTTATTATAAAAAAATGCACTAAAAATTAGAAAAAAAAACGGATAAAAAAGTGTTATAAAAAAATGCACTAAAAATTAGCTGGTCGTTTAGTAGGTCTACCCATATTTAGACAACTAAAATCAGTTATAGAACTTCAAAGTCACGAAAAAGCGAGAAATAAAACCTATTTTGACAAAATGGAAACCCGACTTCTAAAATCAAATATTCTATAACAAAAGATGCACTAAAAAGTAACAAAATAATTGCATATTCTTGTGCCAATTTTAGTTCACCTAAGAAAAAATTTTTAAATATTTTTGTACAATTATTGTTATTTTTGGAGGCGGTGTCCAAAAGTTATGTGAATTTCTCTATGCTGACACCGCCTCCAAAAATAACAATAATTGTACATATATATTTAAAAATTTTTGCTTAAGTGAACTAAAATTGGCACAAGAATATGCAATTATTTTTTTACTTTTTAGTGCATTTTTTTTTTATAGAATTTTTGATTTTTTCTTGCGTTCTTGTCCATACGCCGACAGTTTAGTCAATTAACCGCCCCCTGTTTTTTTCTGCCGATGTCGGGATTCGAACCCATAACCTCCCAATTTCCAAGTAGGTATACTGCGCCGACATAACGCCTTAGACCGCTCGGCCACTTAGGCTGGTGCCCAGTTATATAGAGGTCAGTAATAAAAGAAGGCCCATGGTTTTTTTGGCTCACACTGTATATCTTCTAGAGAGAGGGAGAGAGAGAGAGAGAGAATGATTTTGACAAAATAAGCTGTTGATGTTGACAATTCATAGTACTAAACTGTATGTTAGTAACAAAAGTAATTTGAACAAATGTAATGTTATCCTGGATATACAACAGATACAGACAGATATGAGATACAAATGATACGATAGATGATGATATCCTTTGTCAATTTCATCACAAATTTTATTTTAAATAACTTTAGAACACGTTTGTTATATTAATTTCATCTGTATTGCATGTACGTACACTCCCATTCAATATATTTGAACAGAAGTGAGTCACATTCTAAGCGTATATAAGCCCGTTTTTTACACATGAAAGTTTTGATGAAAGTTTTCAATCGCAATAAAAGTATTTGATATAACTAACGTTACATTACTGTGCACACAATGAAGTTCACTTGAAATATATCAATCGATTGTTTGATAACAGCTATAACTCTCGTCTTATTTACTATTTATTTCTTCGTCCACCACTTCAGTCACATGATCAGAGTATATCAATCACAAGGAAGTAGGATATTAACATATCGTACACACTTCTCTTACATCTGAAGTTACATCTAAGATTTCATGTAAATAAAACCTATTTTGACAAAATGGAAACCCGACTTCAAAAATCAAATATTCTATAACAAAAAATGCACTAAAAAGTAGAAAAATAATTGCATATTGTTGTGCCAATTTTAGTTCACCTAAGCAAAAATTGTTAAATATATATGTGCAATTATTGTTATTTTTGGAGTCGGTGTCAGCATAGAGAAATTCACATAAAATTTGGACACCGCCTCCAAAAATAACAATAATTGTAGAAATAAATTTAAAATTTTTTCTTAGGTGAACTAAAATTGGCACAACAGTATGCAATTATTTTTTTACTTTCTAGTGCATTTTTTGTTAAAGAATATTTGATTTTTGAAGTCGGGTTTCCATTTTGTCAAAATACAGGACATTGAATTCTATATATATAGACTCGCACTGCTTGCAAGGGGGCTCTTAACCTCCGGGGAGGCCTTCGGCCTTGGCTCTGCGTCCTTGAAATAATGAAAAAAGTTGCAATCTTCTAGCATGAATAAAAGTAAAAAACGTAATTTGCGTTCTTCCCATTTTGAAGTTATTCCGCGTCGAATGTAAAAAACCGCATTCTTCTAGCATGTCTAGAAGTGGGTTAGAATTTGTATACGTGAGTGAGTGACTTACACAAAGGGCTGTATATATTATATGATATGTGCGAAATATTGTTGTCAGTAAAACTTCATTTTCATGGAAAATTCATTAACATTAACAAGTTTTCGACTAAAAAGATATTTTCGAACAAACCAACACAAATAAAATTTTGTGCACTGTACATTTCTATAATATTTAGTAATTCGAGGTAGTACAACATCCCTTTCAGATATATTTATTGTTAAGTAGATAGATATAATATACACAGACAGATAGACAGACGGCCAAGAAAGACTCACAAAACAGAAAACAACAACCCAAACCATACCAACAGAATTACACAATATCGTATCGTGAATGTAGAAAACGTAGAAACGTAGAATAATAATTGAGTTTTGTTTGTGTAATACTTCCAACATTAAAGATTATTTACAAAATGGTTATATATATATATATATATATATATATATATATATATATATATATATATATATATATATATATATATATATATATATATAATATTGTACATACTATTAAAGTTCAGTTCGAGGTAGCGCTGTATTTTCGAAAACAACTAAAGGAATATTAATAAAGATTATAAAAATAATCAAAGAACTCTAGGTTTTTTTTTTCTACCCCACAGAATTAGATGCATACGAAAGTATCTACACATACAAATTGAGAAAACAGATAGTAAATTTATACAATGGCCCAATTCCAAATTATGATTTAATAAAATTAAACCATTTTCAAAAAAAATCGAATACCTGAATATCAAGGTTAGCTTCGATACCCTCCCTTTAGTGACAAAACAAACGCCGCATAGTCTCCAAAGAATACCGTCAATAAATAGGTGGCGGCTCTTCACACACCTAATCCGTTAGTCAGTCAACTCAAATCATCTTCAGGTCAGATTATTGCCTCAGTCAAATCGTATAAAAGACAAAATTTTTTTAGTATCATTGTGAGACACGCACCAAATTAGTAACAAGCAACATATCTCTGAATCCATATCCCAGAGATAGTTACGATTAGCTAATTCATACTGATGATGACTACATTCTGGTCGAAATACGTATTTATAAAATACAAACAAATGTTCTAAGAATTGAATAAACAAGTAATGTAACAACTAACTGAGTTAATTGTTTGAATACCCAGTATATACTGAGTTGTATATACTTAGTATTGTTAATATTTCTGCCTATCCAATGTTTATAAATTATAAATTATCAAAAAATCAGCACTGTTGCTGGTTTCGTTCAGAAGATATTTCGGGGTCAAATTATCTATGATATTTCCTGTAGTAATAGCACTGTAAGTGAGAATGCCAAATGTCCCTTAAAATCGGCCTTGCGCTCTACCGTGCTCTAGATTTGTAAATGTTTGTTTTGTATTAATAATTAATATTGAAACAGTAAAAATGTTCATGCATTTAAAAAATTTGATATTAATGTTCTTGCGATTTTTATATATTTAAATATTGAGTTATATAATTGAGTTATACAACGCGACCGTCTGTTAACGCAAAGCGTTGGTCATCGCGAGCCTTTAGGCGACGCGAAAAGGTAGTCAACGCGAAGATTTAGAAAATTAACGGAAAGCGTTGGTAAACGTAAAGCGTTGGTAAACGGAAGAGTTGGTCAATGAGAAGCGTTAGTTATCCAAAGCGGAGCGTCAAAGATTCGCGAAGCGTGATTTCACGCGAATCGTTAACCAACGAGAAACGTAAGCTTAATTGAACCATAAGTAAGCCAACGCGAAGCGTTGGTTAAAGAGAAGCGTTAGTTAGTCAAAGCGAAGCGCCGGAGAGTTGCTTTGGTGATTCGCGAAGCGTGATTTTACGCAAATCGTAAAATTATCGTTGGTAAACGATAAGCATTAACCCACGCGAAACGTAAGCTTAAGTAAACCGTAAGTCATCTAAGCGTTGGTCAGCGAAGCGTTGGTCATGAGAAGCGTTAGTCAATAGAAAGCGTAAGGTAAACGCGAAGCGTTAGTTAATCAACGCGAAGCGTTTGTTAATCAACACAAAGCATTAGTTAATCATCACGAAGCGTAAGTTTATCAACGCGAAGCGTTAGTTAATCAACGCGAAGGGTTAGTTAATCAACGCGAAGCGTTAGTTAATCAACGCGAAGCGTTAGTTAATCAACGCGAAGCGTTAGTTAATCAACGCGAAGCGTTAGTAAATCAACGCGAAGCGTTATATAAACAACGCGAAGCGTTAGTTAGTCAGCGCGAATCGTTGGTTAATCAACGCGAAGCGTTTGTTAATCAACTCGAAGCTTTAGTTAATCAACACGAAGCGTGAGTTAATCAACGCGAAGCGTTAGTAAATCAACGTGAAGCGTTAGTTAGTCAACTTGAAGCGTAAGTTAATCAACGCGAAGCGTAAGTAAATCAACGCGAAGCGTTAGATAAACAACGCGAAGCGTTAGTTAGTCAACGCGAAGCGTTAGTAAGTCAACGCGAAGCGTTAGTTAGTCAACGCGAAGCGTTAGTTAGTCAACGCGAATCGTTGGATAATCAACACGAAGAGTTAGTTAACTAACGCGAAGCGTTAGTTAATCAACGTGAAGCGTTAGTTTATCAACGCGAAGCGTTAGTTAATCAACGCGAAGCGTTAGTTAATCAGCGCGAAGCGTTAGTTAATCAACGCGAAGCGTTAGTTTATCAACGCGAAGCCTTAGTCAATCAACGCGAAGCGTTAGTAAACGCGAAGCGTTAGTTAATCAACGCGAACCGTTGGATAATCAACGCGAAGCGTTAGTTAATCAACGCGAAGCATTAGTTAATCAACGTGAAGCGCTAGTTAATCAACGCGAAGCGTTAGTTAATCAACGCGAAGCGTTAGTAAATCAACGCGAAGGGTAAGATAAACAACGCGAAGCGTTAGTTAATCAACGCGAAGCAAAGCGTTGGTCATCGCGAGCCTTTAGGCGACGCGAAAAGGTAGTCAACGCGAAGATTTAGAAAATTAACGGAAAGCGTTGGTAAACGTAAAGCGTTGGTAAACGGAAGAGTTGGTCAATGAGAAGCGTTAGTTATCCAAAGCGGAGCGTCAAAGATTCGCGAAGCGTGATTTCACGCGAATCGTTAACCAACGAGAAACGTAAGCTTAATTGAACCGTAAGTAAGCCAACGCGAAGCGTTGGTTAAAGAGACGCGTTAGTTAGTCAAAGCGAAGCGCCGGAGAGCCGCTTTGGTGATTCGCGAAGCGTGATTTTACGCAAATCGTAAAATTATCGTTGGTAAACGATAAGCGTTAACCCACGCGAAACGTAAGCATAAGTAAACCGTAAGTCATCCAAGCGTTGGTCAGCGAAGCGTTGGTCATGAGAAGCGTTAGTCAATAGAAAGCGTAAGGTAAACGCGAAGCGTTAGTTAATCAACGCGAAGCGTTTGTTAATCAACACAAAGCATTAGTTAATCATCGCGAAGCGTTAGTTTATCAACGCGAAGCGTTAGTTAATCAACGCGAAGCGTAAGATAAACAACGCAAAGCGTTAGTTAATGAACGCGAAGCGTTAGTTAGTCAACGCGAAGCGTTAGTTAACCAACGCGAAGCGTTAGTTAATCAACGCGAAGCGTTAGTAAATCAACGCGAAGCGTTAGATAAACAACGCGAAGCGTTAGTTAGTCAACGCGAAGCGTTAGTAAGTCAACGCGAAGCGTTAGTTAGTCAACGCGAAGCGTTAGTTAGTCAACGCGAATCGTTGGATAATCAACGCGAAGCGTTTGTTAATCAACACGAAGAGTTAGTTAATCAACGCGAAGCGTTAGTTAATCAACGTGAAGCGTTAGTTAGTCAACTTGAAGCGTTAGTTAATCAACGCGAAGGGTTAGTTAATCAACGCGAAGCGTTAGTTAATCAACGCGAAGCGTTAGTTAATCAACGCGAAGCGTTAGTAAATCAACGCGAAGCGTTAGATAAACAACGCGAAGCGTTATTTAGTCAACGCGAAGCGTTAGTAAGTCAACGCGAAGCGTTAGTTAGTCAACGCGAAGCGTTAGTTAGTCAACGCGAATCGTTGGATAATCAACGCGAAGCGTTTGTTAATCAACACGAAGAGTTAGTTAACTAACGCGAAGCGTTAGTTAATCAACGAGAAGCGTTAGTTTATCAACGCGAAGCGTTAGTTAATCAACGCGAAGCGTTAGTTAATCAGCGCGAAGCGTTAGTTAATCAACGCGAAGCGTTAGTTTATCAACGCGAAGCCTAAGTCAATCAACGCGAAGCGTTAGTCAACGCGAAGCGTTAGTTAATCAACGCGAACCGTTGGATAATCAACGCGAAGCGTTAGTTAATCAACGCGAAGCATTAGTTAATCAACGTGAAGCGCTAGTTAATCAACGCGAAGCGTTAGTTAATCAACGCGAAGCGTTAGTAAATCAACGCGAAGGGTAAGATAAACAACGCGAAGCGTTAGTTAATCAACGCGAAGCAAAGCGTTGGTCATCGCGAGCCTTTAGGCGACGCGAAAAGGTAGTCAACGTGAAGATTTAGAAAATTAATGGAAAGCGTTGGTAAACGTAAAGCGTTGGTAAACGGAAGAGTTGGTCAATGAGAAGCGTTAGTTATCCAAAGCGGAGCGTCAAAGATTCGCGAAGCGTGATTTCACGCAAATCGTTAACCAACGAGAAACGTAAGCTTAATTGAACCATAAGTAAGCCAACGCGAAGCGTTGGTTAAAGAGACGCGTTAGTTAGTCAAAGCGAAGCGCCGGAGAGTCGCTTTGGTGATTCGCGAAGCGTGATTTTACGCAAATCGTAAAATTATGGTTGGTAAACGATAAGCGTTAACCCACGCGAAACGTAAGCTTAAGTAAACCGTAAGTCATCCAAGCGTTGGTCAGCGAAGCGTTGGTCATGAGAAGCGTTAGTCAATAGAAAGCGTTAGGTAAACGCAAAGCGTTAGTTAATCAACGCGAAGCGTTTGTTAATCAACACAAAGCATTAGTTAATCATCGCGAAGCGTTAGTTAATCAACGCGAAGCGTTAGTTAATCAACGCGAAGCGTAAGATAAACAACGCGAAGCGTTAGTTAATGAACGCGAAGCGTTAGTTAGTCAACGCGAAGCGTTGGATTATCAACGCGAAGCGTTAGTTAATCAACGCGAAGCGTTAGTTAATCAACGCGAAGCGTTAGTTAATCAACGCGAAGCGTTAGTAAATCAACGCGAAGCGTTAGATAAACAACGCGAAGCGTTAGTTAGTCAACGCGAAGCGTTAGTAAGTCAACGCGAAGCGTTAGTTAGTCAACGCGAAGCGTTAGTTAGTCAACGCGAATCGTTGGATAATCAACGCGAAGCGTTTGTTAATCAACACGAAGAGTTAGTTAATCAACGCGAAGCGTTAGTTAATCAACGTGAAGCATTAGTTTATCAACGCGAAGCGTTAGTTAATCAACGCGAAGCGTTAGTTAATCAGCGCAAAGCGTTAGTTAATCAACGCGAAGCGTTAGTTTATCAACGCGAAGCCTTAGTCAATCAACGCGAAGCGTTAGTCAACGCGAAGCGTTAGTTAATCAACTCGAACCGTTGGATAATCAACGCGAAGCGTTAGTTAATCAACGTGAAGCGTTAGTTAGTCAACTTGAAGCGTTAGTTAATCAAAGCGAAGCGTTAGTTAATCAACGCGAAGCGTTAGTAAATCAACGCGAAGCGTTGGATAATCAACGCGAAGCGTTAGTTAATCAACACGAAGCGTTAGTTAATCAACACGAAGCGTTAGTTAAATAACACGAAGCGTTAGTTAATCAACGCGAAGCGTTAGTTAATAAACGTGAAGCGTTAGTTTATCAACGCGAAGCGTTAGTTAATCAACGCGAAGCGTTAGTTTATCAGCGCGAAGCGTTAGTTAATCAACGCGAAGCGTTGGTTAATCAACGCGAAGCGTTTGTTTATCAACGCGAAGCCTTAGTCAATCAACGCGAAGCGTTAGTCAGCGCACAACGTTAGTTAATCAACGCGAACCGTTGGATAATCAACGCGAAGCACTAGTTAGTCAACGCGAAGCGTAGTTAATCAACGCGAAGCGTTAGTTAATCAACGCGAAGCGTTAGTAAATCAACGCGAAGCGTATGATAAACAACGCGAAGCGTTAGTTAATCAACGCGAAGCGTTAGTAAGTCAACGCGAAGCGTTGGATAATCAACGCGAAGCGTTAGTTAATCAACGCGAAGTGTTAGTTAATCAACGTGAAGCGTTAGTTAATCAACGCGAAGCGTTTGTTAATCAACGCGAAGCGTTAGTTAATCAACGCGAAGCGTTTATTAGTCAACGCGAAGCGTTAGTTAATCAACGCGAAGCGTTTGTTTAACAACGCGATGCGTTAGTTAATCAACGCGAAGCGTTAGTTAATCAACGCCAAGCGATAGTTAATCAACGCCAAGCGATTGTTAATCAATGCGAAACTTCAGTTTATCAACGCAAAGCGTTTGTAAACGCAAAGCGTAATGTAAGCTAAAGCAAACCGTAAATCACCCAACGCGAAGTGTAGCTTAATGAGAAGTGTAAGTCAAAAGGAAGCGTAAGGTCAACGCGAAGCGTTAGTAAACGCCAACTGTTAGCAAAGCTTTTACTAACGCGGAACGTTAGCTGCAGCGAACCATAAGTCAGCCAACGCGAGGCGTTGGTCAATAAGAAGCGTTAGTTATGCAAAGCGAAGCTTCATTGGTACGCGAAGCGTTATGCCAAGCGAATAATTAACCAACGCAAAGCGTTAACCAACGCGAAACGTAAGCTTAATGTTAACTTTAATGAAACGTAAGTCAGCGAAGCGTTGGTCAATGAAAAGCGTCAGTCAATAGGAAGCGTCAGATCAACGCAAAGCGTTTGTTAATCAACGCAAACCGTAAGTCAGCCAACGTGAAGCGTTGGTCGATGAGAACCGTTAGTCAATAGGAAGTGTTAGGTTACCGCGAAACTTTAGTAAACGCAATGCGTTTACTAATGCGAAACGTAAGCTAAAGCGAACCGTTAGTGAGCCAATAAGAACCGTTAATCAGTAAGAATTGTTCGGTCAAGGCTTTGCGTTTATCAACACGAAACGTAAGCTACAGCGAACCGTATTCAAAGCGAAGCGTCAATGAGAAGTGTAAGGTCCACACGAAGCGTTATATTATATATATATATATATATATATATATATATATATATATATATATATATATATATATATATGTAAATATATGTATATATATATATATATATTTAAATATATATATATATATATATATATATATATATATACATTAT
This sequence comes from Nineta flava, assembly GCA_963920215.1. Taxonomy (NCBI): domain Eukaryota; kingdom Metazoa; phylum Arthropoda; class Insecta; order Neuroptera; family Chrysopidae; genus Nineta; species Nineta flava. Next base: position 3,148,809 of record OY986041.1, read on the forward strand.
ATATAGATAATTTTTGATAGGATCGATGGACCTTTGAATAAACTATTTGCAAAATTTTGTACAAAAAAACTTATATACACACCTGGTTGAAAAAACTGAAATAAACATAAAAACAATACTATTTGATGTATGTTATGTTTGTACATGTGAGGACAAATTTTGAGAAAACTATTGAGTTTATGAAAAATTTTTGCAAACAAAAGTTCTTTATTTTAAAGAGAAGAAAATTTTTTGTCAATAAAATTTTTGTTTACCTCTTACGGTTTCAAAGATATATTTTTTCCACCCTGGCGGGGGGAATTACTTTCCGATTTTGCCCATTAACGAATTTGACCTTAATTTTTTGGTCTAGAACGCATACAAAAATTTTCAGCTCGTTATCTCTTCTCGTTTTTGAGTTATCGACTTCACAGACAGACAGATGGCCGAATTAGGCCATTTTATGAATATCTTTGTAAAGCATTTTTGTCAAGGATTAATATTTTCAAGCATTACAAAGTCGTAACTAAACTTAATATACCTTGTATATTTACAAATATACTGGGTACAAAAATAGTATGTATGGTTGTTATGTATACCTACGGGTCCATGGAGACCATGCCTTCATTCGCCTATCAATTATATTTCTCATTGTTTTCAAATTTGAGGACAAATTTTGAGAAAACTATTGAGTTTATGAAAAAGTTTTTCAAACAAAAGTTGTTTATTTTAAAGAGAAGATGTTTTTTTGTCAACAAATTTTTTTTCTATCTGTTACGGTTTCAAAGATGTGTAATTCCCCCCTCTTATGCACAAATTTGTGCACAAATTTGCTCTTTGTGCACAAATTATGAGAAAACTATTGAGTTTATGGAAAAACATTTCAAGCAAAAGTTGATTATTTTATAATGAAGAAGATTTTATGTCAATAAATTTTTTTTCTATCTCTTACGGTTTCAAAGGCGAACATTTCCACCCCTCCTAGTGGGGGGAAACACGTTCCGATTTTGCCCATTAACGAACTTTACTTTACTTTTTTGGTCTAGAACACACAGAAAAATTTTCAGCTCGTTATCTCTTTTCGTTCTTGAGTTATCGGGTTCACAGACGGACAGACGAATAAGGCCGATTTAGGCCATTTTATGAATACCTTTGTGAAGCATTTTTGTCAAGGATTAATATTTTCAAGCGTTACATAGACGGGATTAAATATAATATACCTTGTATATTTACATATACAGGATATAAAAATAGTATGTATAGTTGTTATGTATACCTACGGGTCCATGGAGACCATGCCTTCATTCGCCTGTCAATTGAATTTCTCATTTTTTTCAACTTTGAGGACAAATTTTGATAAAACTGTTGAGTTTATGAAAAAAGTTTTCAAACAAAAGTTGTTTATTTCAAAGAGAAGAAGATTTTTGGCTTACAAATTTTTTTTCTATCTCCTACGGTTTCAAAGATATAATTTTTCCCCCCTAGTGGGGGGAAACAAGTTCCGATTTTGCCCATTAACGAACTTGACCTTACTTTTTTGGTCAAGAATACACACAAAAATTTTCAACTCGATATCTCTTTTTTTTTTTGAGTTATCGGCTTCACAGACGGACAGACGGACAGACGGACGGACGGACATGTGAAAAAGGCCGAATTAGGCCATTTTATGAATATCTTTGTGAAGCATTTTTGTCAAGGATTAATATTTTCAGGCGTTACAAAGTCGGGACTAAACTTAATATACCTCGTATATTTACAAATATACTGGGTATAAAAATAGTATGTACAGTTGTTATACATACCTACGGGTCCATGGAGCCCATGCCTTTATTCGCCAATCAATTGTATTTCTCATTTTTTTCAACTTTGAGGGTAAATTTTGAGAAAACTGTTGAGTTTATGAAAAAAGTTTTCAAACAAAAGTTGTTTATTTTAAAGAGAAGAAGATTTTTTGTTGACAAAAATTTTTTCTATCTCCTACGGTTTCAGAGATATAATTTTTCCCCCCTGGCGGGGGGAAACATGGTCCGATTTTGCCCGTTAACGAACTTGACCTTACTTTTTTGCTCTAGAACACACACAAAAATTTTCAGGCCGTTATCTCTTTTCGTTCTTGAGTTATCGGCTTCACAGACGGACAGACGGACAGACGGACAGACGGACATGTGAAAAAGGCCGAATTAGGCCATTTTATGAATACCTTTGTGAAGCATTTTTGTCAAGGATTAATATTTTCAGGCGTTACAAAGTCGGGACTAAACTTAATATACCTTGTATATTTACAAATATACTGGGTATAAAAATGTACTCAAATGTACTGTGAATATTCAGGCGATAAGTGTTTCTAAGTCGATTGTCGATTGATAGGATAAGAGAGGATGCAACTATAGAACAGGTTGTAATCTCGAACACAGTGATTGTACCTGGCTATTTACTACTATACTACGTGTTCTTCAAGGAAGTTGGTCCTAGAAGCAACTTTATATTTATTATACACTGCTGACTTACCAACCAATAAACACATGCCACTTGCCACATTTACAGCATGACAAGCCTATACTGTCGCGACATTCTAATCCTAGTACAGCTACTTGAACAGGATACAGCTTCGAAAGTTTTCCGGATTCATTACCGTATCTCTGCACAAAATAGGACTCCACGTAGAGGCTACATAAACCAAAACGTATGTATTCTCTCGGAAAGTCAAGCTGCTTTAAAAGCCTTGTTGCGAACTGAGGTCACCTCAAGGGTAGCCAAGGATTGTCTGGAAGAACTGCTGGAGCTGGCAAACCGGACCAATGTTAAATTGATCTGGATGCCAAGTCACAGTGGGTTCGAAGGAAACGAAAAATCATATGCCTTGGCAAAGAAGGGAGTCGGAATATCCTTCATAGGCCCAGAGCCTATTTTAGGAATTTCAAGGACTGCATGTAAACAGGTGATCAACGAGTGGTCAAATGCTAAACTGCGTGATCTTTGGGAAAAAATATCGCGGCAGGAGCTCGGGAAGGTACTGCTTCAGAGTGCAACCAAGAGGTTATCTCTCGATGCACTGAAGCTGAACAGGATGTAATTGCGGAGGGTTACCGGTTTCATTACCCGGCACACAATAGGACTCCATAACGGGTCCATTGTGTGCAGATTGTGTGGCGAGGAGGAAGAAACTTCCAGCCACATTATCTTTGACTGCGAACCTCTAGGTTACAGCAGATACAAGATATACGGGGAGCATCTCATCCCGAATATATGAACTTTTAGGAAGACCTGATAGGCAAGATCCTGGCTATTGCCAACATATGGGAGAAGCGAATCTCGTCGGACTGAAGTACAATATTTTTTAGACTCCAAGATGTATCTATCTATCTATCTATCTATCCTTGCCCTTAACCGTATATTTTCCATGTACTATCCACTGATCCATTCTGTTCTAATAAGTGTGCGCAAAGACTTAACTATTATTTATATTTTGAAGTTTGTGTATTATAAGTTAGTATACCTCCAACCGCAACCGAACGAAAATTAAATACATAAATCATCACAAAATGTTGTAATACTTTCTTTCAATTTTTTACCAACTCCAGCATTGACCGGGTTACACGCTGGCAAAGAAACAGGAGACTGCATTTCTTTTCTACGTTTTGACTGTGAAATGAATTCTTTGCAAAATTTTCAAAATATGTACGACTTGTTGCAATAATAGGGAATATGCATGAAAATTTTTTTTCACATTTATTTTCAGAATATGAAAATACTGTTAATACTGTAATAATATTTAAAAACGAAATTAAAATCCGACAAATATCAAGGAAGCTATAAGCTTTTAAAGATTATTATCTGTCTCTTTCTTGCAAAAATACTATAAACGGAGTTTTACGTGTATTTTAAATGGTGAAAGTGTAATATGACGTCACATAACATATCAAGAGGGCTATCACCGTCTTTGTGTAATCGAGAATTTCAATCATTCATATCTCGCTTATTTTTAAAGTTATTTAAAAAGTAATTTTACCTTGATATTTGTCAAGTAAACATGCTTCAATTCAAGTGAACAAAAAATTTTCATGCATATTCCTTATTATGTAATACAATGTTGCGACAATTCCGTCAGGTATTGTCGCAGACTGGCCGAATGGATGTTGCGATAGAAACAAGATGAGGCAAATACTAAGCGAAATTTAAAATTCGTTTCGGGTTCACTATTATTTGAATCGAGATATGTAGCCACCCAACTTATCTAGATAGATAGATAGATTGTAGAGGCTGCCCCGAATGGGCTACACTTCGACCACATGGTCCATTGTAGCCATTCCGTTCCTACCATTGCAGCAACCTATGGTAGGAACTATGCCAATATTCATCTGGAGTTCGTGAAGGAAACTGCAGAAAACCTTCTCAAGCATAGCCGGTTACTTCGTTCTTGTCCATGCGCCGACAGTTTAGTCAATTAATCGCCCATTTTTATTTCTTACTAATTGACAAACTGCCGATGTCGGGATTTGAACCCATAACCTCCCAGTTTTCAAGTAGGCATCCTGCGCAGATATAACGCCGTAGACCGCTCGCCTACTTGGAATGGTACCAAACTTGCCTATTATCGGTGCTATCAATCCTGGAATAAATATCCAGCTCGAGATATAAAAACATAAATTTCAGCGAGTGGACTAGATTAAATACCTTGGAGTTGTTGTTGATGAAAACAATGATAATTCCTAATGCTGGCAGTACACACTCGGTGAGGCAAGGTCTCGTCTACGCTCCATTAAAAATCGGTTTTTATACTCGAGTCAAAGAAAGCGAGTGGTGAATATATTTGACACGAGCAAGAAGGACACTCTCGTCTACATTCAATTCAACTTTCAACCGCCATTTTTAATTGTTCAACTATCAACCGCTTTAATTGTTCCCATTAATCATAATAGTGGACCACGAAAATAAATAAAAACTGTATAAATTTATGAATACCAACATATTCAACCTTTTCAGGTATACCAACGTAATATCTAGCCTAGCTACGTTAACTGTCGAGAACTGTATTTCCGGCAGAACACTCGGTGAGAATGTACACCGCTCCAATCGCGAATCCTCGCCTTACGAATGTCGCAGCGAGACATCCGCCGAGTGTGTACTGTCGGCATTCGACATAAAAGCTAGAATCACAACTGATTACAGTTATTTTTCCCCCCTTATAAATATGACCAAGTCATCTACTGTCTCAAAAACAACCCAAAAGTTAGAGATAGGAAAAAACTAGCAGTATGGGAAAGAAGAATCTTTAGAAAAATCTATGGATTCCTGTGGGACAATGGAGTATGGAGGCTAAGAACAATCCTTGAATTGCAGGATTAGTTAGGGAACCTAGACATTGTCACTGAAATTAGGAAAAGGAGACTGTGCTGGTTGGGACACCTGTAAATAATGCCAAATGAAAGAGATGCAAAGAAGATCTACAACAAAAATCCAGAAAGCTCAAAACAAGTAGGACGAACAAGACTACGACGGTTGGACGATGATTGGTTACACTGGATCTTCGCCGAATTGAATCCGGGTACTGGAAAGTCAAACCCAGGACAGAAAGACTTGACAGACCCTTTTATATGAGGGCAAAGTTCTTCATGGAACGTATAGCCAAGGATCTATCTATCTAATCCTAGAATAATTATGCAATAAAATGCTATGGCAATTTCGTCAGGCATGTTGTGATGAAAATAAAATGAAGCAAATACTAAGCGAAATTTAAAATTCGTTTCGGGTTCACTATTAAGTAGAAATTGAGAAATAGCCACCAACCATACCTAGAACATCGCTCTGGACAGTACGCCCATTAAAAACAAATGAATTGGGTCGGAAAACTTTGGACATCACTTAAATTCTATAAGAAATATATATTCACATAATTTGTCGCGGTATCTTGGTTTTCTTTTTAACTTTAAAAAAAGGGGCACTGTCGAATCTATACAGATTCAAATACTCGAAACAAAAAAATATTTAATTTTCTTCAATATTATTTTAAATTTATATTCAAACAATACTAATTTTTAACAATGATTAATTCAACAATGGTAACTTCAAACCGCACTACTGTTCCTTTCGGACTTAATTTAACAAGTGACTTAAATTGGGTTAGGCACCGGCTTTATATACCGTCGCAATAACATATTTAGACGAATCAACAAAAAACATTTAAAAAAACAAATCTTGTTAATCTCTAAATAAAGTAAAGTTAGTAACCCAACTTACATAAGCTATACAATAATAAGCGTTTACTATTTATGTAAAAAAATAAAAGTTTTGCTATAAAACAAATTATATCTTTTGTTTTTTTAAATAACATTATTTTAGATCTAGCTGAATTTCTTTTCCAAATTTAATAATTATTTTCCTTATTATTTTTTTTTTGCAATTAGATTGTGTGCTGAGGTCTGAAAAATTATTTCACTAATTTTCATTACAACAAATTAGTATGAGTATGGGAGACGTAGTCAGTCCAAGTGGCCGAGGGGTCTAAGGCGTTATGTCTGCGCAGTATACCTGCTGGGAAACAGGGAGGTTATGGGTTCGAATCCCGACATCGGCAGTTTGTCAATTATTAAGAAAAAAAAAGGAAAAAAGGGGGCAGTTAATTGACTAAACTGTCGGCGTATGGATAAGAACGAGTAACCGGCTATGCTTGAGAAGGTTTTCTGCAGTTTCCTTCACGAACTCCAGATGTATATCGGCATAGTTCCTATGAGAGTTGGCTGCAGCCGCATATCCTACCAATTCCTAGTCTATACACAAAAATTCCTTCTATTTCACATCCTTCGGTATCACAATGGTCCTTATGGTCAAAGTGTAGCACGTCCAGGGCAGCCTCTACAATCTATCATGGGGAACGTACGTACGTGGGTTGTGGCTGAAGGAAGGGTTGGATTACTTGCGATGAACTTCTAATATGGTATTTAAGTGACAATATATTCTCAAACTACAATGCTCGAATATTTAACACAAAACTTTAATAATAATGCAAAAGCAATTATCCATAATGGTTGTTGGTATAATATATAATTGTCGTTACAATATTAATGTGCCAACCACCATTAAATACGAATAATTGCCTAATGAAATGGCCACATTTCAATATGAAATATACAGGATGTACGAAAAAATGTGCAACATAAATTGAATCGGTTGTTTTGCGAGACCATTTTTCATTACAACTTTTACAAATAAATATTTTAATTTTATTTAGAATATCGTATGAAAGTTTAGAACGTCGTATGATATTTAACAATTTAAATCTAAAAAAAAATTCGTTACGCAGGAGCTGCGTCAACTTAGCGAATTTCCTTAGAATACATAAATCACTTACTAGCGGTCATAATTTTAGTCTGATCAAAATGAAATGTCGTATCTGATATCATTTTAGAATTTTCAAGGCCAATTTTATTAATAAATGGCATGCGTCAAGGAGAAAGGGGGGCATAAAGATAGAAAAAAACACAAAATATAAAATATATCTACAGAGATTACATTTCAAATTTTTGCTCCTATTCCTAGAACATTTGTTAGTATTTTATAAATACGTATTTCGACTACAATGTGGTCATCATCAGTATGAATTAGCTAATCGTAACTATCTCTGGGATATGGATTCAGAGATATGTTGTTTGTTGTTAATTTGGTGCATGTCTCACAATTATTTTATACGTATGAGTTAGCAATTAATAACATATCAAAAATTTAGATTTTTATCTATACATTGCCGATAATAATATTGGAAAAATCTTAAACTACAAAAATATTTATGAATTAACAAATTATAAAATATTTTTATAGTTTAAGGTTTTTCCAATATTTTAAAATCTCATTCACAAAAAGTTATGTTAAGTACCCTGTAAATGTTTACTTGGTTGCTACAGTATGTTAAAATTGTTCATTTCATTTTTATTCCTGAAGAAGAAACTGTGTTCCGAAACTACTCAAATAAAGTGATTTTACGAAAATTTCATATATTTGTTTAATTTAAGGTTGTTGTGAAACTGGTGAGGGAGAGTAGGGGTGATGAGTTTGTCCTTTACTTAATGCATTGATATCTCATCCATTGCCAACTCTAAATAATTAAAAATTTTGCAATTAAATCGTTTCAAATAATTTAATTTTTGTAAAAAAAAATATTGTTAAAACTTAAATCCAAAATTTCATTTTTTCGAAGAGTTTTAATAATTAAAAATATGTTTTTATGTATTTAAAAAAAGTTACATGGTGATAAAACTAGATAAAACTAAATAAAACTACATAAAAATAAATATAACTAAAAATAAAACTAGATAAGAATAAATATAACTAAAAATAAAACTAGATTTAGAACATTTTTCGATCTACAAATTTAATTATCTCAGACACAAAAAAGAAGATTAATTTGAAATTGGTCCAGGTATTTATAAGACTTTGATAAATATTATGACAGTTTTTCATAACACTGGCCGCATATCTGGTTGTCGAGATATAGATTTTTGCATTTATGTTTTTACCGACGAGTCCATTTAAGCTATGTAAAAATCTCTTAAAATTCGCAACTTTAACATTTTTTTACTCCAAAACTAAAAACAGGATCAACTTCAAATTTTGACAGGATATTCTTTATTACTGAAATAATAAGCTGTAAAATTTTGAAGAACCTGTCATTAAATTGACTTTTTTTTCACAAAAACCTTAATAATGGATTTTCGTCAAATAACGACCCTGTCAATACAAAACTAGTAGAATATCGTCTTCTTATCCTGAACATGCTGTAAGTATAATCATTCGACCACCACACGTGTACCATTTCGTATAATGTGTCGATGTTCGCACACATACACACAATCCTTTGTGATTGTCCTTACCCAACTGGTACTTGCTCCTCGTTCAGTCCTGTTTTGTTAGTTACAATGAAGGAATGAACTTTGAACCAATTAGTAATTTAAACCATTCCTATTTATTTCAATGTTTAATAAAACGAATGCTAGCTAGAGCTATCTTTCTACAAATTCAATATCAATTCTATTAAGCCTCGATTACATTGAGCGAGTTTACAAGCTGCTAGTTGACAAATTCACTAGCGGCTAGTAAACTTGCCCTGTGTAATCATTACATTTCAAATTTTGCCCCAATTCCTAGAACATTTGTTTGTATTTTTATAAATACGTATTTCGACTACAATATAGTCATCATCAGTATGAATTAGCTAATCGTAACTATCTTTGAGATATGGATTCAGAGATATGTTGGTTGTTGCTAATTTGGTGCGTGTCTTACAATAATATGAATGAAAATTATTTATTAATATCGTCGTTTTTCGAAGTTATAATACAAAACGTCTTAGAATCTATAGTACCAAGCCTAAGCTTTACCTATAATACATCATCTTATTAAATAAATACATCGAAATCTATAAACATTTAACATCGTTTCTTAAATGGAAAAATCTTATAAAAATACCATTGATATCTAAAATTAACCTAAGTTGGACGGATAAGCCGTCCCTAAAACTAGACCTTAAAGAAAATACTTACAATTTAGATTACACCGAATCAGTTGTAATCGACATCATGTGGCATGCGGTATCGTTTCCTGAAAAGCAACGTACGCGGGTCAAATTGGCCCAGTTCATCTTACAATAATATTAAAAAAGTTCTGTCTTTTATACGATTTGACGGAGGGTATAATCTGACCTGAATATTATTTGAGTTGACTGACTAACGGATTAGGTGTGTGGAAAGCCCCACCTATTTATTGACCGTATTCTTTGGTGACTATGCGGTGTTTGTTTTGTCACTAAAGTGAGGGTATCGAAGCTAACCTTGATATTCAGGTATTATATGGTTGAATTTTATTAAATCAGAAAAAACCTAGAGTTCTCTTTGATTATTTTAATAATATTTACTGTGTAATCATGTTCACTAACCAACTAGCAGATTGTAAACTATCTGCGAGTAAAGTAGAAAGTCGGGCTCCTTAACATGCTACTCGCTCGCTTGTGGGATTGTTAGCTAGTAAACTAGCAGGATGTCATCATAGTTGCTAGTGAACTAGCTGCGAGTAACTTGCAGTGGCTCCTGGTTTCAGTGTCTACAAAATGATATTCCTCAAGATTATTAAGGGGTTACATGTATTTGAAAATTAAAAAAAAAAAAATCTATTTTTTTAGAATATTATTCCAAAGTTTTAAGTCAACCATTCCAAGTGTGGCGGTATACGGCTGCAGCCGGCTATGATTGGAACTATGCCGATATTCATCTGGAGTTCGTGAAGGAAACTGCAGAAAACCTTCTCAAGCATAGCCGGTTACTTCGTTCTTGTCTATACAAGAAAACACCTCTATATGAATTAAACACTCCTTTTTTTTCTTAGTAATTGACAAACTGCCGATGTCAGGATTCAAACCCATAACCTCCCAGTTTCCAAGTAGGTATACTGCGCAGACATAACGGCTTAGACCGCTAAGCTACTAGGACTGATATCTATCTATCTAAAGTTTTAAGTCAATTAGAGTAAAAGTCTAGGAGATAGAGCTGCGTGAAGTATATTGAGTCACCTGCTTAGCTATTTCAACTGAAAACTTTAATCGGGGTTTTTCTCAAAACTCTATTTTTGAAGTCGGTTGACATGATTTCTCAAAAAATAATGATCCGCTCTTGTACAAATTTTGCACACTTCTTCAAGATAAGACTAGTGTTTGACCGAAGCACATTTTTTATATTTTTATTACAACTGGTTTTACAAGGCAATATGTGGGGCAAATTATACCAAAAATAGTACCTTTTTGGACAAAACTCAGCCATAAATTCAAATTTTTGTTTTCCTTCGTCCAAACACGAGCTATATATATCTACTAACAGAAATAATTAGGTTTTTTAATTTCATATGAATCTATCCAGAATTATTCTACGCCAAGGAAACTTTATCCTGAGGGTTTGCAGAAAATAAGGTCCCAATGACCGAATTTTCAAAATTTTGAAATGAAAATTTCACAAAATATTTGTCAAATGTTGATCTTTGATCTGTTTAAAGGTTGAATAAAATATTTCATTTATTATATTAGAAAAAAATTAGAGAAAATTTGTTTAACCTTCGAAACCCTCGCAACTCCTTAACATTCCATTTCAATCAACACCCAGAAATGTTCAGGAAATTAAAGTAAAAACAACAACATCGTATTCACAGCACGTGGATTACTCGCTAGCTAGTTGGCTACTGAGCGAGTAGACAGTTTTGTGTATTATCATGGGTCCAGGATGCTAGCACCCCATTCATGGACTTTTGAAAAACCTATGATACCATCTAATTGGTCATAAATGGTCAGGTAGCCCCATTATTTGGTCAGCAAAAGAAAACTTTCTATCGATGTTTTCAATTTTTTTCAAGGTCATGAAAAAATTTTAGCACCCCATATTCCATACAGAGAAAAAATAAAGGCACTAATCGATTGAGAATAATCCACTGATAATTGGTCAGTTAAAATAAATAATTGGTCAGACCTATTTCCTGGGAAAAATCAATTTCCAGGGAGACCGCCTAAATCTATTTCACGACCTTGAAAAACATTTAAAACATCGATAAAAACTTTCCTATCGCTGACCAAATAATGGGGCTACCTGACCATTTATGACAAATTAGATGGTATCATTGGTTTTTCGAAATTCCATAGATGGGGTGCTGAAAATTTTGTATGACTTTGAAAAAATTAAAAGATCAGTAAAACATTTTCTGTCGCTGACCAATTAATGAGACCACCTGACCATTTATGACCAATTATTGACCAATTAAATGATATAATTGGTTTTTCAAAATTCCATGGGTGGGGTGCTAGCATCCTGGACCTGTCATCATGACTATCTCACTAGCCGACTCGCCCGTTTCTAAACTAGCAGCTTGTAAACTCGCATATTGTAATCGAGCCTTTATCCACACCGACAGCATACAAACGTTTTTTTTTGTGCTTACATTGCAATATATAATCTATTTTATAGTAAATACGAGAATGAAACTGTTTTGTACAAACTCAAATAAATTTTAGTTGAATTGTAAGAAATAAAAAAAAAAATTCGTTACGCAGGAGCTGCGTCAACTTAGTAAATTTCCTTAGAATACATAAATCCCTCTCTAGCTGTCAAAATGAAATATAATATCTGATATGACTTTAGTATTTGGAAAAATTAAATTTTTTAATAGCAAAAAAAAAAAAACGGTATAAAGTTTACAGTTTATTGTTACTATGGAAACGACAATCAAAATTTTTTACAATAAAATATATTTTAATGTTTCGTGTCAAACAAACACAAAATATTAAATATCTATCTTAATATTAAAATAATCGAAAAATATATAAGGAGTAAAGTTGTAGAAAATCAAGTTTGTTACAATTCAATACTTGATAATTTTTCTCAAACTCGAATGTGAACAGAGATATTTAGAATTTTAACTTTCAATCTTTAATTGTAAATATTTCTGTAAATATTCGTGTAACAGAAAAATGATAGGAAACAAAATTACAGTAAAACTTAGTACCTACAACTTAACTCCTGATAAATTTTTCGATTTTTCAAATATTAAGGGAGATAGTCAAATTTTGTGTTTCTCCCTCCCTCTAAACCCCCTTTCCCCTTTATCCATATCCCCCCTTCCCTTTTATAAATAAGTTTCTATTAAAAAAACATTTTTTAAAACAAGATTTTTATAGTAAAACTAATTTTCTACAGCTTTACTTCTTATGCGTTTTTCGATTTTTTCATTATTAAGAGAGATATACCAAATTTTGTGTTTTCCCCTCCTCTAAACCTCTCTTTCCCCTTGCCGATTCATATCATGCTTACGATAAAAATGTCTTGTCATCGGAACTGAACCAACTAAAAATAAACAAAAAAATTCAACTCCGTAGGATAAGAGGAATTGGTTCAAATTCAGCTTGCAAGATTAAGCTGATGAATTGTAGCAAACATGATTTTCTACAACTTTATTTCTTATGCATTTTTCGATTGTTCTAATATTAAGAGAAATATTTTATATTTTGTGTTTTCTTCTTTATCTTAGCCGAACTTTTTCCTGGACCGATTCTACTCATTAACGAACTTGTCTTTTCAAATTTCAAAAGCATATACGCATATAAGAAATTTAATTTGGGCTGGATTAAAATTGTGATCGCGTATATTGTAATTGAGTATGCAAATACATGAAAAATATATACAGACTGTTCCGTATAAGTACAGACAAACAAAAACCAGCAATTCTACATCGAATTTCCAACCAAAAAGTTTCTATAAAGGTATGGTTTATCTGCCACTTGTTTCACGGTTATTGTGATTTTTCGATTAGTTGTTGTTTTTTTCCGGCAAAATGCATTATAGCGTTTGACTGAAAAGAGATAAAAAATTCATGTTTTCCTCATTCGAAAGATTAAAAAATTTGTATTAAGTCTATCTGGTTTGTCAGAAAGGTTCTGTTAAAGGCCTAATAATATTGAGCATTATAAACTTTTAGTTAGCAAAAAAATGTAGTGAAATTTTCATGGGATCATAACCTGTTAATTTGCTTAATCGACACGTTGTTTTTATTGCTTGAAAAACGGGAGAAATTAATCAGTTTTAAAATGACTTAGAATGTTCCGATACATGGAAAGACGGGAAAATTATATTTTACCTTAAAAATACAAAAATTAAGTAAGTAGTACATTTTTTAAACGAATTACATATAGGTACCCAAATATGATAGAAACTATTCGTTTATTGATGCCTATACACAGGATATTTAAACAATTATATAGTTATTACATTTTTATTGTTTGTCTAAAGTTACTAATTAAATTTCACAAGTACGTGTACCAAATTAAGCAAACAACGGTTTTTTCCTTTCACTGAGCGAACTATTATTGATTCAGGTAGATATGGGAAAATCTATTAATGTATGTTTTTTGTAATAAATTTATGTATTTTATTCGAATTCGCAAACAAAGATAAAAATGATCGATGCTAAACGATATTATTTAGCCTTTCTTTTGTTACAACTTAATTATATAGATAAAAAGGGAGCATTATTTCCCTTGATAATACATTTATTATGCCTATAATATATTTGCTACTGTTTTATTTAATGAACAACCTAACAGACTTCAAATAATGATATTATATATATATATATATATATATATATATATACCGTATGTGTTGGAAAGCATTGCTAATAGAGAATCAATGTTAAATATTATATACTATAATAACTATACACAATATGCTTAATAAAGAAATCAAAATAGTGGGGGTACTCTTTAGTGTGTCGTCTGTTGTGTATGCTTGCTGGACTGCTTTGTACACAGTATGCATTAACATGTAATGAGAGTGGATTAGATATGTTCATTGATGTCTACTTAAGCTTAGCATTATTTCTAACAATTGAAATTTTTTTTTCGAATATCCCTTATTATTTCTATGTGGAATGTTTTAAAATAAATGATAGAATTATATTAACGGTATAACATAAAACAACTGTCCACACAAATTAAAAGAAAAATAAAACCCCAAAAAGTAAAAAAAATAGAATTCCGACAAAAAAAAAAAGTTAAACCAATGGTTCGAATATTCCTCCATTATTTGCTAAACAATATCCGAGTCGATTGTAGAAATCTACTCGGGTATTTTCTAGCACTTGAGGAGAAATATTTTCACAATTTTCAGCAATTCTTTGCCTTAATTGTTGTATACTTTCAGCCCTATTCCGCGAATAGATCCGTGTTTCGAGAAAACCCCACAAAAAAAATTCGTTAGGAGATAGATCTAGCGATCAGGTTGGCCAATTGAAGGTTCCAACACCACTTATAAGACATTCCTGGAAAGTTTGTTCCAGGTACAGCTTTACTATCATGGCATTGTGTGCATGGCAACCATCTTGTTGGAACCATACAGATTCCAGGTCTAAATTAAACAAACTCAAATATTTTTGAGAATCTAAAGATCCGTCAATGATGAATGCCCCTATAATATGGTCACCTAATATTACAGTCCAGACATTCAGTTTTAGTATGTATATGTATGCATGGTTTTATAGTAAATATTTTATTTATTTAACATTGATTCTCTATTGGAAATGCTTTTGAAAAAGGCCTGTATATATAATATATATATATATATATATATATATATATATATATATATATATATATATATATATATATATATATATATATATATATATATAGTTATCTTGAGCATCCAATGCTATCTGTACGACTAAAAGTATTTCAAAAGATTACAAAAATTGTTCCCATTTATTAGATCAGTAATTGGTACTTTAAATAACGAATTTCGACTACAAATTAATCATCAATATGAATTAATAACAAAGCCCGTTTTTACATCTGCAACTTTTGTTGAAAGTTTTCAATCCCAATAAAAATATTTGGTATAACTAACGTTACATTGCTGTACACACGATGAAATTCTCTTAAAATATATCAATCGCATGTTTGTTAACAACAATAACTCTCGTCTTGTTTACTATTTCTTTCTTTGTCAACCACTTCAGTCACATGATCAGAGTATACCAATCACAAGGAAGTAGGATATCAACATAACGTACTCACTACTCTTGCATCTGAAGTTACATATAAACCGACCAGTCTAAGTGGCCGAGCAGTCTAAGGCGTTATGTCTACGTAGTATGCCTACTTGGAAACTGGGAGGTGATGATTATTTATACTCGAGCAATACTAATTTTTAACAATGATCAATTCAACAATGGTAACTTCAAACCGTACTACTGTTCCTTTTGGACTGAATTTTAGAACTGACCTCTGGATTGATAGAATCGGGACTTTATATACAGCCAAAATTCAGACATGTTAAAACGAATAACAAAAAAAAAACATATTTTTAATTATATTAAATACTGATATGAAAAAATTAACTCGTCAACCAGGAATCGAACCTCGGGTCTCTGGATAACTAGTCCAGTATGCTTACGCTACACCAAAGACGATTGTGACGTAATAGCCAACTTTTTCATATTATTCTAATTTTTTTTTTATTTAGACAGAATTACTTTTGTTGATGTGATTTATTTATTTAATATTTGTGTATACTTTCGCGTCAACATAACGATGTTTGTCCAAATTCCTTTCGGTTACGTATGACAAACTGTAGAAGACTTTAGCGTATACTCCGACAAATTTCATTGTCATTGAATTTTTAATTAAATTAAATACTGATATGAAAAAATTAACTCGTCAACTAGGAATTGAACCTCGGGCCTCTGGATAACTAGTCCAGTGTGCTTCCGCTATACCAAAGACGATTGCGACGTAATAGTCAACTTTTTCATATTATTCTAATTTTTTATTTATTTAGACAGAATTACTTCTGTTGATGTGATTTATTTATTTAATATTTGTGTATACTTTCGCGTCAACATAACGATGTTTGTCCAAATTCCTTTCGGTTACGTATGACAAACTATAGAAGACTTTAGCGTATACTCCGACAAATTTCATTGTCATTGAATTTTTAATTAAGTTAAATACTGATATGAACAAATTAACTCGTCAACCAGGAATCGAACCTCGGGGTTTTGGATAACTAGTCCAGTATGCTTCCGCTACACCAAAGACGATTGTGACGTAATAGCCAACTTTTTCATGTTATTCTAATTTTTTATTTATTTAGACAGTATTACTTCTGTTGAAGTGATTTATTTATTTAATATTTGTTTATTTGTGTATACTTTCGCGTCAACATAACGATGTTTGCCCAAATTCCTTTCGGTTACGTAAGACAAACTGTAGAAGACTTTAGCGTATACTCATATCAGTATTTAATTTAATTAAAAATTCAATGACAATGAAATTTGTCGAAGTATACGCTAAAGTCTTCTACAGTGTGTAGTCATACGTAACCGAAAGGAATTTGGACAAACATCGTTATGTTGACGCGAAAGTATACACAAATAAACAAATATTAAAAAAAACATAGTTTTTTTTCAAAACATATTTTGTGACATTCTAGCTTACCAATCCAATATTTGTATATACTACAACATAATATTTTCTATTCGTAACTTGCTTGAGTGAATTTGGTTACTTATTTACAACATTTTAACTGTTAAGGCCCAAATAGACGCAGAACATGGTTGCAGCAACATTGAACAGCAACTAGCTGCAACCACTCTACACACAGAGCAACAAGCTAGTTGCTGTTCAATGTTGCTGCAACCATGTTCTGCGTCTATTTGGGCAATTATGTATAAAAATTATTTTAATTTGTGTAAATAAATATTATATATATATTTTTTTCCAAAAATAATAATTTTTATCTTTGATTTTATTAAAAATTCAAAATCAATATTCAATAATTATATGATTACTTATTCTTTGATTTGCAAGTTTGATTTTATATTCAGTCCTTTTTTCAAAGATTAAAAATAAATAAATCAACAAAGATCTTATTGTTCCCTTTTTAGCAATTAAAATTGTGCGTTGAGGCCTCAAAAATTATTTCACTAATTTTCATTACCACTATCTATCTATCTATTATATTATTAATAATATTATTTTTCAACGGGTTTTATTCAGTAATAATAAAGAGAAAAGTGTAAAAATAAATACAGATAAGATAGGATGTGAAAGGAAATGCGAGAAATAATTCTAATTGTACAATATCCGTTCGTAATTATATTGTGTTTAGTTCGATTCTACTATATACAATAGATCAATTTAATGATACGGAAAGTATATGTCAAAGATTTTAATAGCGTTTTCTTTTGAAGCACCAGAGAGCATACTCGTTACTCTGTGATGACGCTCATGCTCGACCTCAGCTTCTGTTCGAGAATTATGCGGCCATTTTTTTTCAATCGAACCTGTTTATGAACATTTATTATTAGGTGTCAAATACTTAAGGATGTTCCCAGCATACCACCACTTTTCGACAGGTTTTGCTCATTGATTTTTTCACAGGCTAAAAATAACATTTTCTAATAAATTCCGAAGTTTCAGAATTTTTGACCGTTTAGAACGCGAGATAATTAATATCAAAGTTATATTATCGAATGATAATTAGGGAGAAGGTTTTTGAAATAAAATTACAAATTCGTCCTCTTTACTTACATCAGTTTTTTGTATTATAAATACGTATTTCGAATACAATGTAGTCATCATCAGTATAAATTAGCTAGTCGTAATTTACTCTTTAACAATTAGAATAGATAGAAAGTCGAGATCAATAGACAAAAATAAAAATGAATAGAAAATTAACTAAATTAAAATATACTAGATTTAAAATATAATAAATTTTAAATTATGTTGAAATTACTCTTGTTAAAATGATTTCTTCACATTTATTCCTGTTAACTTTATTCTTATTAAAATTACTCTTATATTGTCTCAGGATATGTTACTTGTTGCTAATTTGGTGACCATTTCTAATTTAATTGAGTAAATTTTCTATTCATTTTTATTTTTGTTTATTGATCTCGACTTTCTATCTATTTCTAATTGTCAAAGAGTAAATTACGACTAGCTAATTTATACTGATGGTGACTACATTGTAGTCGAAATACGTATTTATAATACAAAATGCTGATATAGGTAAAGGGGGCGAATTTGAAATTTTAATATCAAAGTTATCATTCTCTCTCACTCTCTCTCTCATTAGAAGCATGTAAAACATAATGGCCACCCAACTATTATCTGTTGTATTAGAAAAAATACTCGACAGAATTACAAAAAAAACTAGGAGAGTAAAGATAAATATTTACTATATAAGTTTAAAAAAAAATCGTGTGTTACCGTTTTGTTTTCGAAATATAAAAGTTTAAAATTATTTTTTTGTTCAAAATAACAATATAACATTATCTATACATATAAAATGCTTTGTCCTGAATGACTGATTGACGGATCAACGCACAGCCAAAACCGTAGAGATCTGAAACTTGGAGGGTGTGTTCTTTGTATGTCGTAGGCATCCGATAAGAAAGGATTTTCCGAAATTCTATCCCTAAGAGGGTGAAAAATGGGGGCGAATTTTGTATGGGACAACGTGATTCTTTGGTACAATTTACTTCAAATTTTGCATAAACATTCAGTATATTTACTTAAATACTAAGTAATATAAGGTTTGTAAAATTATAATTTTCGTGGGCGAAGCTGCAACGGGCATTGCTAGTGAATTGGTTCTCTCCAAATTTCAAATTTCTATTTTCAACGGTTTGGCCTGTACGATGATATGTTAGTCAGGACATTTCCTTTTACATATATTGATAGATAGATAGTCAGTACAACGTTATAATATTGCATGTGTACCGATAATATTATTATTCTTATTCCTTTCTTCTTGTTTTTTTGTTTTTTTTTTTTGTGTAAAATTACTTTTGTCATAAAGTAATTATTTTATTTATTTACTAAATTTTATTTATCACACATTTTCATCTTCATTTCCTTAATATTATCCTTCCTGATCTCATTATTGTAATTATATTAAGGAGTTGGAATTAGCGTTCGTAGCGTTTTACAAGAGACGGCTAGCCTAGGCCGTTTAGTATGTTACTTACAACAATATATTCAACGTCAAACAGCTGTTATTAGGCATCATTTTCATCATATATATATTGTTCTTAAAGAGTAATGGTCCAAAAGATCATAGCTTCGTTTTGACAAGACGTCCAACTTTTTAAATTTTTGGAAAACGGTATCGAAATTTTCTGGAAGCCGTTGGACATTGCGGCTGGGAGACTCGGAGTCCATTCCATTGAATTTGTAGGACGAAAATTTTTCTTCGTTCTTCACTTAATTATCTTACAGTAAAAAATAACTTGATGCTCGGAAACTTTGGATGTACGGTCAAATCGACATGTTCAACGGCTTCCAGAAAATTTGGATATCGTTTTCCAAAATTTTATAATTAAAAAAGTTGGTCGTCTTGTCAAAACGAAGCTATTTACAAACTATCAGCTAGATGCTCATCATCCTGATCCTTTGGTCGCCCGGACTAGTAAATAACAACACTTTGTAATTTATCGAATATGTCGAAATTTGTGCCGTGTGTTTTGGCGGGAGTGTTTATTGACCTGTAAACTACTGCTTCAACGGGAGGAAAGAAGGGATATTTTGCATCGAATTGTCACTGGCGATGAAAACTGAATTCATTATGACAATCCTAAGCGCAGAAAGTTATGGGTTAAGCCCGGCCAACCATCAATATCAGGGGCGAAGCAGAATATCCATGGGTCTAAGTTCATGCTCTGTATTTGATAGGATCAGAGATGTGTGATTAATTATGAGCTGCTAAAACCGAAAGAAACCATAATTGAGGATCGCCACTGACTACGATTGAGCCGTGCATTGAAGAAAAAACGGCCGGATTACTGCGAAAGACACGACAGAGTAATTTTACAGCATGGCAAAGTTCGTCCGCACGTCGCGAAACCGGTAAAAACACACTTGGAAATGCTTAAATGGGAAGCCCTATCCCACCCGCTGTATTCTCCAAATGTTGCTCCTTCCGATTACCACTTCTTTCGATCGATGGTCCATAGCCTGCCTGAGCAGAAGTTCCCTTCCTATGTAGATTGACAAAAATCGGGTCGATTCCAAGTTAGCTGTTAGTTACACTTGCTCTATACAAAATTTAGTTCATGACGTTTTACCAATCTTAATAAAAAAATTCGTTACGCAGGAGCTGCTTCAACTTAGCGAATTTCCTTAGAATAAATCACTCTCTAGTGGTCACAATTTTAGTCTGATCAAAATGAAATGTCATATATGATTTTAGCATTTGCAAGTCCAATTTTCTTAATAAATGACATACGTCAAGGAGAATGGGGGAGGTATAAAAAAAGAAGAAAACACAAAATATAAAATATCTCTCATAATATTAGAACAATCGAAAAATGCATAAGGAATAAAGTTGCATAAAATCAAATTTGCGACAATTCATCACCTTATCATTTTTGCTCAAACTCTAATGTGTACAGAGATATTAAGGAATTTAATTTTCAATATTAAACCGTCAATATTTCTGTAAATATTATTGTTACAGAAAAAATGATAAGAAACAAAATTACAGTAAAACTTAGTACCTACAACTTTACTTCTTATAAATTTTTCGATTTTTCAAATTTTAAGGGAGATATCTCAAATTTTGTGTTTCCCCCTCCCTCTAAACCCCCCTTTCCCCTGGTCCGATTTTACCCATTAACGAACTTGACCTTTTGAATATCAAAAGCGCCTCAAATACCAAATCTCATCCCGATAAAATGAAAACTGTGACCGCTAGAGTGATGACAGACACATATATATATATATATATATGTATATATATATATATATATATATATATATATATATATGTCCATAGATATATATATATAAATTTTACAGATGGTGATTTTTGACATCTACTAGGTAGGATCGATGGACATTTGAAGAAATTTTTGCGAAATTTTGACTTCGGTACGGGACCAATAGCTCTATTTCCTTTCAGGAAATTCGCTAAAAACAAGTGAAAATAACAACTAACTGGGCAAATGGCTTAAAAATACCCGGTGTATATTGAATTTACAAAATAAGTTTCATACAGAAATTGTTTATTATTAAAAAAGGAACATTTTTTGTCTTTTTGCGGAAATGGACTAATTAGGTCATTTTATGAACACTCACACTAAAATCTTTTCATTATTTTCAACCGTTACAAAAACTAAACGTTATTCAACTTGGTATATATAGGGTGTCCCATAATTCTTGTAAGATTCGAATTAAATAGAAAACACATTTAAAAAAAATAGTATTTTGTTAATATTGAAACATAGGACAGAGTTATGTATGGAATAGCACTTCGGGCAAATGACCCTCACGGCTTTGCTGGCACATACGCACTCTTTGGTCGAAATTTTCCATGGCCATTTTGAATAAATATGGCTGAATTTCGGTGTTGAATCTCCTCCTTCGATGCACGGGTGGATGTGGACTTGTTGACTTAGACCTTTGACTTCAAATAAGCCCATAGGAAGAAATCCAATATTTTGTACGAAATTTGCGAACTGTAGCAGCCAAGATAGATAGATTGTAAAGGCTGCCCTAGACGGTCTACACTTCGACCATAAGGTCCATTATGTTGCCTAAGAATGTGAGGATGTGAGTGGAGTGGAAGGAATTTTTGTCTATAGACTAGGAATTGGTAAGATGTGCGGCTGTAGCCAACTATGATAGAAACTATGCCGATATTGATCTGGGGATCGTGAAGAAAACTGCAGAAAACCGTCTCAAGCGAAGCCGGTTACTTCGTTCTTGTCCATACGCCGACAGATTAGTTAATTAATCGCCCCTTTTTCTCCCTAATAATTGACAAACTGCTGATGTCGGGATTCGAACCCATAACCTCTTAGTTTCCAAGTAGGCATCCTGCGCAGACATAACGCCTAAGACCGCTAGGCCACTTGGACTGATGTAGCAGCCAAACTTTCATTATTTTTGAAATATTGTTCCTCAATGAAAACGCGTTTTGTCTAGTGCTCCATTTTCACTAACCCTAAACTTGTTGGCAACACTTTATGACACAAATGGCGGCAAATTCAAATCTTGCATGAATTATGGGACATCCTTTATTTTATGCCGGGTATAAAAAAACAACCATTGCTCTAATAATCATTATAACTTGTGTTACTATTATTTGACGCACTTGACCCATTTTCTAATCACAGTTAACATAAAATCACAACATACAACCCCCAACCTGCAATTTGAATGAACATCTTTTATCTATATTGTTGGAGGTATGCTACTGGTGATAGCAATGGCGATCTGCCATCCATTCAACATTTGTACATTTGGATAGATGGTTGAATAGATCATGTGTTTTAAATGGAAATCCAGTGGGGGTGGGTTGTTGGGGTAGATTGGGGTGGGTTAAATAAGTTGAGGGAATACTATTTGAAAATTTTATGAGGATTATGAGATTTGATATTGTAGACGAGCAGCTTAGTAGCGTATTTTTAGTGTTTTTATACCCAGTATATTCTAAATATACAAGGTATATTAAGTTTAGTGCTGACTTTGTAACGTTTGAAAATATTGATCACAGAAAAAAATTTTTGGTGTAGGTGTTTATAAAATTATTTAATTAGTCCATTTCCGCATGTCCGTCTGTCTTCCCGTCTGTCCGTCTGTGAACCCGATAACACAAGAACGAAAAAATTAAGGTTGTTAATGGGAAAAATCGCAACGAGTAATATATATATATATATATTTCGGAAACCGTAAGAGATAGAAAAAAAATTTATTAATAAAAAATCTTTTTCTTTTTAGAATAAACAAATTTTGTTTGAAAAACTTTTTCATAAACACAATAGTTTTCCCATAATTTGTGCTCAAAAGTTCCTCGAAAAGCGAAAAATATTACCATCTTTAAAACCGTGAGAGATTTAAACAAAATTATGGAACAATTCAAAAATTGTTTACAATTCAACATTGATATACAACTCAGTACTGGGTATTCAAACAATTAACTCAGTTAGTTGTTACAGTACTTGTTTTTGTTAACTTAGGGTCTATTAGTTTTGGGCGCTTACCCGCTTTCAGCGCAATATAGCGCTGTTTTTAGTGTTCATCTTGATGTTGTGTATGCTGATAAAGCGCGTTATTGGTTGAGTTCTACGATAGACGCCACGGTCACAGACTCTATGTCTATCGAGGCAAGGCAGCAAAAATGTGAGCGCCAAATCGTAATAACTTCCAAAACCAACATTGTATAAGCGTTTGTTTATTTATCTCACCGTGAACCGCGGTTTTTTTTGGAGCATGCCATTACATTTTTTAATTTTTTGAATGTTTAAAATTCATACAAAATCCTATACGAAAAAAACCTACATTACCGACATACTTTTTCAAATTGTCAGTTTAGGGGATTTTGTTTTCATTTTAAGGGCTTTCGAAGTTAAACAAACATTCTATATTCTACTTATAATGCCAAAACAAACGGTATTTTCAAGAGTAGAGTAAGCCTTTAAAGGCAACGTGTGTCAGCGCCCAAAATGAATTCGCCCTTACAGTTATTGTTCGAATAAAACGACCGTGATGAAATTTAACCTTGCAACTGAATTTTATACAAATTGATTATATTTATACTTTTTGTAAATTTGTACGTTATTTGTTAATTAATTTGCTTGCACAGCAAATAAGTAAAAACAATAATAAAAACACATATATTGAATTATATGATTACATACTCCAATAACCTATATTTTTAATAGTTAAAATAACGAAGGTAACCAGTGTCGGCACCGGTGGCCGTGGACTCCGAGTGGCGTTTGCCACTCGGACCATGGGCTATGTGAGCTACCGAGGATTATTACTACCTACACGCAAAATAATTTATATACGGACAAAGAGGAAGGAAGAGAAACGAAAAAAAATCGGCGAAGATGGTTCAAATCAAACAAGCACTTCAGTACGTACACAGTAGCGCATTAAGACGATTCTTTCTTCCCACATATAATTATTTATGTATAATTAAACGTCACAGTAATATATACCAATGCCAATTTCCATTAAGGTTACGTAAGACATAAGTATCTAGAAACAAGCTTCTATTATACAGTGTGTGTTGGCAAGCTTTTCCAATAGAGAATCAATGTTAAATATTATTTATTACTGACTGTCCGTGTGGATACTGTATGAAGTCAGTCAGTACACATGTAATGAGAGTCATCACATGTACAGTCATCAACCATACACATGTATGCGTATGATTGTTTGTTTGTCATTTAAGAGTGAGGAATTTGTGATGCACCTACTAAAGTTAAAAATTCAATGAACATATTTAACTATTACATGTGTACTGACTGACTTTATACAGTAACCATACGGCCAGCCAGTAATAAATAATATTTAACATTGATTCTCTATTGGAAAAGCTTGCCAACACACACGGTATAGACTAACATGTCATTTAATTTGATTTGTTTATTTTATAGTTGACGCTTGTTCTTTCATACTTATGTCTTCGTAATCATTATGGGAGTTGACATTGGTATAGTACTGTGACGTTTAAGTATACACAAAGTAATAATATGTGGTTATATTTTACATTTTTCGCGTTTCAGCTGCCTGCCTAATAGTAGAGCATAGTAGGTTTTTTAGCAGATCGGCATTGCTACAATCTACAGTATTCGTCGCTTTGGGGGTGGGGTCGGGAGAGGTAGGCTGGTGGGTGATGGTAGATAAATTTTACATGATGAGAGTGACACATACCAAAACCACAAAACGAGCTATTACCATTTATATAAAATGTAGGAATTGTGAATTTATTTCAGCAGACCTAGACGTATACATTATAGATAGGTGCCTATCCTGTTAACCCGTTTGTGTGTATATATATATATGTCGTAGTTGGATTGTCGAATCCGTTGTTTTACAAAACCGCTAGTTGTTTTACATAACAACTCCGTTATGTAAAACAACTGAACGACGTTCAGCTGGATTGTCATTGCGATAGGTTTTACAAAACTGCTATCCACGTTTAGACGTAATGCAGAATAGCTTAACTGTAGTCACAAAGAGCATTTTGATATAGGGAAATATATAGAACGCCTTTTAGTACGGAGCTCAAAAACACGCAAACCCGACCAACTCGGGGTATGACCGATGAAGAGAAAGATTTTAGTACTCGGTTGAAATAGGTACCTTATTTAATTTTAGTAGTTTTTGACACAATATCTAAAATATATAGAACTTGTTAGGACATAAGATCTTTAGTAATGGGAATTCCATTAGCCCGTTTAATTAAAGTCTACAATCTGACGTTTCATTTCTCGCTGTTTTAACGTAACGTCTAATCGTTGACCCGCTGCATTGATAAATGCAAATCGTTTAAGTTATATGACGTGTTAAAGGTCAGTAATTATGTAAAACCAGTTAAGTTGTTTTACATAACGGAGTTGTTATCTAAAACAATTAGCGGTTTTGTAAAATAGCGGATTCAAGAATCTATCTGCGTCATATATATATATATATATATATATATATATATATATATATATATATATATATATATATATGTATATATATATATATATATATATATATATATATATATAAGGGTGATCCTTAACAAGGATGTTTTCGAATTGCTATGCTTCCAGGAGTTCAAACGCTTCCAAATTGAATAAAACTTCTCTGAAGGAAATAAAATGCGAAAAACTTCTTTTGTTCATAAAAATTTTATACGTTGGTGACGAATAAATCTACAATAAATTGATAAGTTTAACGTAGAGTATTTACCGCTCTACAAAAAATGCTTTTTATGATTTTCCGCTAAGTCTACTGGTTCAAAAGTTATTCGAGGTCAAAATTTAATTTATATAGGGTGGTGCATAATTAACGTTATGATGTAATTAGTGAATACATTTTTTCTTTAGGTATTTTTTTTCATTTTTTTTTCAGAATTTACTTTGAAAAACTTGGGAAATTTATAATGGAAAGACTCAGCACAGAACATAAAACCAAAGATGTTCAATTTTATTTTGAAAGTCAGCATTCGATTAATCAGATACGAAGATCATATCGAAATTTCTTTCATGTTCCGATAATTTACCGATTGGTTCAGTGTTTTCGGCAACATAGGGCTGTCTGTGATCTTTCGCGTGCTGGAAGATCTCGTGCAGTTCGAAATGATGTGAACATTGCTCGGGTGCAAGGAAGTATTGGAGAAAACCCCGAAACTTCCACCAGGCGACGTTCTCAACAGTTGGTGATGTCTAGGCGGTCTTTGCACAGAATTTTACATACTTTACACCTTTTCCCATAAAAGATCAATTGGTTCACGAGTTAAAACCAAATGATGCACAAATACGCATTCATTAAATCAATCATAACGTTACTTATGCGCCATCCTTTATATTGGTCTTAAATAAAATAGCCGTCAAGAATGCGTTATATATTTCAAAATACATGATAGTATTGATAATTTTATAAAAATTTTAACCTCGAATATCTTTTAAACCAGTAGACTTATCGAAAAATCACAAGAAACCTTTTTTGTAGAACATTAAATTCGAAGTAATAAATATTTATTTTTTATTATTGTAGATTTAGTCGTCACTAACTTCAAAGAAGTATTTCGCCGGATTATTTCCATAAGAAACTTTGGTGGAAAAGCGGACTATCATAAAGTTAATATTAAGAGGTCAAATTTTCAGGGAATTTTGTTTAATTAAACACTCTTGTTTAGAGTCACCCTAGTATATATATAAAGTAGTACTGGATGCGGATGTATCAAGTCTAAATCAAATAAATATTTTCAATTTTAAATTATTCATCCAGTGAGATTCTTTTTTTAACCCGACTTCAAAAAGGAGGATGGTTCTCAATTCGTCTGTATTTTTTTGTTTTTGTTTTTTTTTATATGTGTGTTACCTCAGAACTCCGTCATTTATGAACCGATTTTGAATTTTTTTTTGTTTTAAAGGGTTGGCTTCCCATTGGTCCCATTGGCACCAAATCGTATTCTCATGAGGGGATCCCCGGGAAATCGAGGAAAATCCTCATTTTATATGTGATAACCGATTTCTGCGGAATTTTTTTTTTATTTTTAAAGGGTATACTCATTCATAATGGGAAAATAAGAAAATTTTTTTAAAAACCGACTTCAAAAAAAAAATAAAATGTATGTAAAAAAAACTGAAAATCTGTTATAAAAAAATGCTGATACGTTCCTTCCTACTGGATCAATAGCGTTTTCATTGATACCTCTCGGGCTGATCTTGGTTCCCAATAGCCTGTAGAAATTAAATAATTAAATAAGTAATTTTTGTTTGATTTTTTGCTTTGTATTTTGTTTTGTTTTGTTTTTTTTTCTCCTTCTTTTTAAACACTGAGTTTGTTTTTAAATTTTTCTTTCTAAAACTTGAATCTCCTTTATAAAGAATTGTAATATTCTAAATAAAGTATTAATTATTATTATTTATTATTATTATTATTTATAAAAAAATGCACTAAAAATTAAAAAAAAAAAAAAAAAAAAAAAAACGGGTGAAAAAAAATGTGTTCTAAAAAAATGCAATAAAAATTTGTAGGTCGTTTAGTAGGTCTACCCATATTTAGACAAATAAAATCAGTTTTAGAACTTCAAAGTCACTGAAAAGCGAGAAATAAACCATATTTTGACAAAATGGAAACCCGACTTCAAAAATCAAATATTCTATAACAAAAAATGCACTAAAAAGTAAAAAATTAATTGCATATTCTTGTGCCAATTTTAGTTCACCTAAGCAAAAATTTTTAAATATATATGTACAATTATTTTTATTTTTAAAGGCGGTGTACAAAAGTTATGTGAATTTCTCTATGCTGACACCGCCTCCAAAAATAATATTATACCTATTGAGGTATTTCCAAACTATTATGAGGTTGTCTAGAACTTCACGAGATTCACAATATTAGTAAAATGAATCCTCAGAAATCAGCTGAATTTTTTTTGAGAATTTATCCCTATGGCGTTTTTGAGAAAATCGTTATGTAAGTTGGAGAAATTTAACATGCAGCTTCATAAACATGGTCAAATAAAATGCACGTTTCCAACTCTTTTTACTTCAAACTCTCTCAATATCGTCACGGTTGTTCTAAAATTCAACACATACTTTCCTCAATTCCTTAGAAATATTTTTCCTTAAAACTTTGGGAGAATGACCATCGGGTTGTTAAGTTTTTTGATAAAATCTGCGTAAAAAAGTGCATTTTTTCCATGTCCACAGCAGAAGATTATTTTTTATGGTTCAGTTGGCATCCTGAGTACCGACGCGCTGTTTTAATGTCGTTTGAAATTATATACTAGTATATGTATGATGACTAGTATATGTATGATGTGTTATGTGACGAATG
Source organism: Nineta flava (assembly GCA_963920215.1). Lineage (NCBI taxonomy): Eukaryota > Metazoa > Arthropoda > Insecta > Neuroptera > Chrysopidae > Nineta > Nineta flava. The sequence goes on from OY986041.1 coordinate 3,177,661, forward strand.
AGAACACTGACGACAACGGACAGCTGTTTTCAACAATGCGCAAGAGTACCATCATATTTTTTTTACGCATATAACTTTCTATATAGTTCTTTCGCGCGGGTACCTGATCAGCTGATATAGTTTGGAAATACCTTAAAATACTTTTTGAAAGAAATTTAATAACTAATTGGACGTCGTTCTATGTTTAAATGCGAATTATTATACGAATATTATACGAATAAATTTTTACAGAGTAGTCCGATTTTGATAATTCTTTTTTTATTGGATAGGGTATACTTTGAAATTGGTAACCTATAAATTTGAAAAAAAGTCTCAAATTTTAGCCACAAAAAACAAAAAATAAAAACTTTTTAAAAAACTTGTATTTTATGAGTGGAGTCGTTGGTCACTATTTTAATATGTACTCTCAAGTATATAACTTAATATGTAATCTGACTTCCCAGCGCTTCCACTAAAGAACAAATATCTTAATCGATTGACGAGCTCTTCGAAATCAGTTGTATTATAATTTTGATTTTCATTTTTTCTGTTCCACTAATATTTACAGAAGTATTTACAATTTAAGATTGAAAGTTAAAATCCTAAATATCTCTGTTCACATTCGAGTTTGAGAAAAATGATCAGGCAATTAATTGTAGCAAACTTTTCTACAACTTTACTCCTTATACATTTTTCGATTATTCTAATATTAAGAGAGATATTTAATATTGTGTGTTTGTTTGATACAAATACATGAAATATATTTTATTGTGAACAATTTTGACTGTTGTTTCCATAGTAACTATAAACTATAATCGTTATATGTCGTTCTATTTTGGCTATTAAATAATTTAATTTTTTCAAAGACTAAAGTCATATCAGATATGATATTTCATTTTGATCACACTAAAATTATGACCGCTAGAGAGTGATTTATGTATTCTAAGGAAATTCGCTAAGTTGAGGCTGTAACGAATTTTTGTTTAATATGAATTGGTATTGTTGATTAACCCAAATGGGTATATCAAATAAATGAATATTAATAATAATAATAATAATAATATTGTATAGATTTAATTCTCTCGGTGTGGTTTGGTTGTTGTTTTCTGTTTTGTGAGCCTTTCTTGGCTGTCTGTCTGTGTATGTTATATATACATATATATACATATATATATATATATATATATATATATATATATATATATATATATATATATATATATATATATATATATATGAGGCTGGCAAAGGGTTTTTTCAACAAAACAATATTGAAATTATTGTAATGACTTTGAGTGTACATCATGTTTACCGTATCTGTTTTATATACACATAAACCTATTTGTGAAAATAAATGTGTCTAATACACACATATATATATATATATATATATATATATATATATATATATATATATATATATATATATAATATAGGTATGTAGATTTGTTATCCTTGTTTTCAAATCGATTTAAATATTAAATAACATTAATGTTAGACAAAGATGAACATATATATATATATATATATATATATATATATATATATATATATATATATATATATATATATATATATATATATATAAGGCTGGCAAAGGGTTTTTTCAACAAAACAATATTGAAATTATTGTAATGACTTTGAGTGTACATCATGTTTACCGTATCTGTTTTATATACACATAAACCTATTTGTGAAAATAAATGTGTCTAATACACATATATATATATATATATATATATATATATATATATATATATATATAATATAGGTATGTAGATTTGTTATCCTTGTTTTCAAATCGATTTAAATATTAAATAACATTAATGTTAGACAAAGATGAACATATATATATATATATATATATATATATATAGTTGGAAAATTGAATGAATCTGTTGGTGGGTGTATATGTATACGTTGAAGTCTCAGTTCAAATCAGTGTTTTAACAAAGATCCCAGACATTTCATAAAACGTCTACATATTGTGGAGAGTTACATTTGCGTGCTTCATATTTAAAGCCCATCATATTTCGAAGGATTGTGTCTAGGATCTGTCGTAGTTTAAATGGTGTACAGCTTCTATGTGAAATGCCCATGTAGTAGCTTGGAAAGATTTCACCATGAAACATAACAAAGTCACTAGGGGCTGGGTGGCTGGATATTCATGAATCAATGGAAACGAGAATGCTGACAGTTGATCAGAATAGGTGCTAGTGCTTCACTAAACAGCCCAAAGGCGTTTACGAGCACGGATCTAGGGGTGGTTCATGGGGCTCACAATCTCCTCCCCCCCCACCTAAATTTAATTTTGATTAAAATTATAATTTTATTCCTTCTTACTCAAATCTTTGAGACAACTGAATGGTGGGAATGAAATCTAGAGTGTTACGTAATTAATTACTACTGAAAAAATGCTATTATTTAATCAATCTTTATCAACTCATGAGTAACAAATATTTTCCAATAGGTTATTAATAACCCTGATTGATTTGATATAAAAGTTTAATTAATTATTTAAAAGAATTTTCTAATTCTTTTGAATATTAGAAATTGATTTAAAAATTCTATTGAATAATTAATTAAACTTATATCAAATCAACCGTGATTATTAATAACCATTTGGAAAATATTTGTTACTCATGAATTGATAAAGATTGATTAAACAATAGCATTTTATCAGTAGTAATTAATTACGTCACACTCTAGATTTAATTCCCACCATTCATTCATTGTCTCAATGTAAGATTTGAGTAAGAAGCAATAAATTATAATTTAAAAAGATATTAAATTTAGTTGGGGGGGGGGGGGTCCCATCCTGATCAACTCATCAGCCTCCTCGTTTCCCATGGCCCATGGTGACTTTGTTATGTCTCATGGTGAAATCTTTTTTTTATGAAGATTCAAGCTACTTGAAAGATGTCTTACGAAAATTACGAGAAATTTGATATGTTAGAAAGCTTTATTCAAAGTAATAACAATTGTGATATTGCATCTGAAATGTATTTCAATCGCTATCCAGAAAGAAGACAACGTATTTTCAAGAGGTTATTTTCAAATCTTATTGATTGCGGGTCTTTTAACAAACCAAGACTTACTACTTACATAATTTTCGTAAGACATCTTTTACATTTACGATTAAATGAGTATTATTTTTATGGTGGAAAGTGGAAACAAAATCGTAAATAATCATCGCCTCCTTGAAATAAATATAAAAAAACGCAAAAATTAAACTAGGAAATTACTATTTTGACTATTTCAGACTTATGGATGAAAAGTGACCCAATAAATGATACTTGGTTAAAAATGGGAAAAAAATCCGTTCTAACTAAGCCATAGCCAACTATACTTCCTATTTAAAAAAAACACAACTTTAGGTCATATCTCGAAAACCAAACTTTTTTCTAAAACTTTCATGACGCCACTGGATTATACCAAAAAAAGTGCCTTAAGAATGTAAAAACTATTTTCATCTAGCTTTACAAACAACCAGGATATTCACAATTTAAAAGTCGAAAAATCGAACTTTTGCGAATAACTTGCAAACAAAATATGCTAGCATTTTTGTTGACACCAATGAACTAGTCTCAAAAAAAAAGATAAAGAATGTGCCATCCATTTTTTTCTATCTGTTATAGTTACCAAGTTACCCCTTAAAACCATCGAAATTGGTCCACTCTGTACAAAAATTACACGTGCTTACTAGGACAGTTTATGAACAGTTCATCTTATCCAATATTACTTTTAACGTGTTTACATGAAATTACAATGTTATTACTATGGAATCCGAAGCCGAAACACTTATTATAATCAATATTATGAAATTAGGTCAAATAATATTCCTTCGGCAAACGGACAAATAAACATTATATTTTTAGTAATTAATTAGTCGGAAATCGGATCAAAGAATAAATGAATTAATTTCAATAAACTAGACGTTTCGTCATTTATTTATGACTTCCTCAGCAACTAAAAATTAAGACATTAAAATATTGTACAATGAAAAAATGATAATTATTAAGACAAAACTTAGGTTAAAGTGTATATCTTATTTTTAAAATTCAAAATAAAGTATACACTTTAATTTTTGGTTACTGAGGAAGTCATAAATAAATGACGAAACGTCCAATTTATTGAAATTTAATCATTTATTCTTTGATCCTATTTTCTACTAATTAATTATTGTTATACATTATGGATACGAATATTGAAACATTATATTTTTATTTATCCGGCTGAAATAATTATTTGTGTGTCCAATTCTGTATAAATGCAATATACTCTGCAACGTTTCATTGAATCTTTTTTCAGTTGTTACACCGAAGTTTCATAAAAAACCTAGAATCTTCGTGAATAAACAGATTTCACAATGAGACCACGTCATATTAAATATCTGTATGTTGGTATGAATACTACCTACACGCTAATAAATTGGATGCATGTCCATTTATTTTAGATAATACTTTTTTGTGTCCATTTTTTTTTTTGTTTATTCGTATTACCAAGATCAACTTTGACAAAACGAAAAATAATTTTATTAAATTTTATTTTTTAAATTTGATCAAATAAAATGACGATCATTTTTTGTTCTGTCATTTTTTTTTTTTTGTTAAATTTGTAATCGAATCGGATTTAAGGACGATCATGTGCTGGATATAGTATATCAATTGTAAAATAAAGTTTATTATTAAATAAAACAAATATTTGAAATTTTCGTACAATCACTTGATTTGACTATAGTTTCGTAACACAGTTCCTTCTTCAGAAATAAAAATGAAATGAACAATTTTTACATACTGTAGCAACAAGGTAAACATTTTTAGGTACTTAAAATAACATTTTGTATAAAATTTCCAATTCGCCCCAATACCTAGATCAGTATTTGTATTATAAATACGTATTTCGACTACAAAGTAGTCATCCTCAGTATAAATTAGCTGGTCGTAATTTACTCTTTGACTATTAAGGTATTTCCAAACTATTATTAGGTTGTCAAGAAATTCACAAAATTCACAATATTAGTAAAATGAATCCTCAGAAGTCAGCTGAATTTTTTTGCGAATTTATCACCATGGCGGTTTTGAGAAAATCGTTATGTTAGTTGGAGAAATTTAACAAGCATCTTCTTCAACATGGTAAAATAAAATACACGATGCCCACTGTTTTTACTACGAACTCTCTCAATATAGTCACCGGTTGTTTTGAATTTTAACACATACTTTCCTCAATTCTTTAGAAATATTTTCCCTTAAAACTGTGGGAGAATGACCATCGGGTTGTTAAGTTTTTTGATAAAATATGCGTAAAAAACTGCATTTTTTTCATGTCCACAACAGAAGGTTATTTTTTATGGTTCACTTGGCATCCTGAGTACCGACGCGTTGTTTGAAAGTCGTTTGAAATTATATACTAGCATATGTATGATGACTAGTATATGCATGATATGTTATGTGACGAATGGGAACACTGACGACAACGGTCAGCTGTTTTCAACAACGCGCAGGAATACAAACATATTTTTTTACACATATAATTTTTTATATAGTTCTTTTCGTACGGGTACCCGATCAATAGATAGTTTGGATATAGTTTGGAAATGCGTTAAAAGATACATAGACAAAATAAAGAATAAAATAAAAACAAGTAATGTAACAACTAACTGAGTTAATTGTTTGAATACCCAGTATATACTGAGTTGTATATACTTAGTATTGTTAATATTTCTGCCTATCTAATGTTTATAAATTATGAATTATCAAAAAATCAGCACTGTTGCTGGTTTCGTTCAGAAGATATTTCGGGGTCAAATTATCTATGATATTTCCTGTAGTAATAGCACTGTAAGTGAGAATGCCAAATGTCCCTTAAACTCGGCCTTGCGCTCTACCGTGCTCTAGATTTGTAAATGTTTGTTTTGTATTAATAATTAATATTGAAACAGTAAAAATGTTCATGCATTTAAAAAATTTGATATTAATGTTCTTGCGATTTTTATATATTTAAATATTGAGTTATATAATTGAGTTATACAACGCGACCGTCTGTTAACGCAAAGCGTTGGTCATCGCGAGCCTTTAGGCGACGCGAAAAGGTAGTCAACGCGAAGATTTAGAAAATTAACGGAAAGCGTTGGTAAACGTAAAGCGTTGGTAAACGGAAGAGTTGGTCAATGAGAAGCGTTAGTTATCCAAAGCGGAGCGTCAAAGATTCGCGAAGCGTGATTTCACGCGAATCGTTAACCAACGAGAAACGTAAGCTTAATTGAACCATAAGTAAGCCAACGCGAAGCGTTGGTTAAAGAGAAGCGTTAGTTAGTCAAAGCGAAGCGCCGGAGAGTTGCTTTGGTGATTCGCGAAGCGTGATTTTACGCAAATCGTAAAATTATCGTTGGTAAACGATAAGCGTTAACCCACGCGAAACGTAAGCTTAAGTAAACCGTAAGTCATCCAAGCGTTGGTCAGCGAAGCATTGGTCATGAGAAGCGTTAGTCAATAGAAAGCGTAAGGTAAACGCGAAGCGTTAGTTAATCAACGCGAAGCGTTTGTTAATCAACACAAAGCATTAGTTAATCATCGCGAAGCGTTAGTTAATCAACGCGAAGCGTTAGTTAATCAACGCGAAGCGTAAGATAAACAACGCGAAGCGTTAGTTAATAAGCGCGAAGCGTTAGTTAGTCAACGCGAAGCGTTGGATTATCAACGCGAAGCGTTAGTTAATCAACGCGAAGCGTTAGTAAATCAACGTGAAGCGTTAGTTAACCAACGCGAAGGGTTAGTTAATCAACGCGAAGCGTTAGTTAATCAACGCGAAGCGTTAGTTAATCAACGCGAAGCGTTAGTAAATCAACGCGAAGCGTTATATAAACAACGCGAAGCGTTAGTTAGTCAACGCGAAGCGTTAGTTAGTCAGCGCGAATCGTTGGTTAATCAACGCGAAGCGTTTGTTAATCAACTCGAAGCTTTAGTTAATCAACACGAAGCGTTAGTTAATCAACGCGAAGCGTTAGTAAATCAACGTGAAGCGTTAGTTAGTCAACTTGAAGCGTTAGTTAATCAACGCGAAGCGTTAGTTAATCAACGCGAAGCGTTAGTAAATCAACGCGAAGCGTTAGATAAACAACGCGAAGCGTTAGTTAGTCAACGCGAAGCGTTAGTAAGTCAACGCGAAGCGTTAGTTAGTCAACGCGAAGCGTTAGTTAGTCAACGCGAATCGTTGGATAATCAACGCGAAGCGTTTGTTAATCAACACGAAGAGTTAGTTAACTAACGCGAAGCGTTAGTTAATCAACGTGAAGCGTTAGTTTATCAACGCGAAGCGTTAGTTAATCAACGCGAAGCGTTAGTTAATCAGCGCGAAGCGTTAGTTAATCAACGCGAAGCGTTAGTTTATCAACGCGAAGCCTTAGTCAATCAACGCGAAGCGTTAGTCAACGCGAAGCGTTAGTTAATCAACGCGAAGCGTTAGTTAATCAACGCGAACCGTTGGATAATCAACGCGAAGCGTTAGTTAATCAACACGAAGCATTAGTTAATCAACGTGAAGCGCTAGTTAATCAACGCGAAGCGTTAGTTAATCAACGCGAAGAGTTAGTAAATCAACGCGAAGGGTAAGATAAACAACGCGAAGCGTTAGTTAATCAACGCGAAGCAAAGCGTTGGTCATCGCGAGCCTTTAGGCGACGCGAAAAGGTAGTCAACGCGAAGATTTAGAAAATTAACGGAAAGCGTTCGTAAACGTAAAGCGTTGGTAAACGGAAGAGTTGGTCAATGAGAAGCGTTAGTTATCCAAAGCGGAGCGTCAAAGATTCGCGAAGCGTGATTTCACGCGAATCGTTAACCAACGAGAAACGTAAGCTTAATTGAACCATAAGTAAGCCAACGCGAAGCGTTGGTTAAAGAGACGCGTTAGTTAGTCAAAGCGAAGCGCCGGAGAGTCGCTTTGGTGATTCGCGAAGCGTGATTTTACGCAAATCGTAAAATTATCGTTGGTAAACGATAAGCGTTAACCCACGCGAAACGTAAGCTTAAGTAAACCGTAAGTCATCCAAGCGTTGGTCAGCGAAGCGATGGTCATGAGAAGCGTTAGTCAATAGAAAGCGTAAGGTACACGCGAAGCGTTAGTTAATCAACGCGAAGCGTTTGTTAATCAACACAAAGCATTAGTTAATCATCGCGAAGCGTTAGTTTATCAACGCGAAGCGTTAGTTAATCAACGCGAAGCGTAAGATAAACAACGCGAAGCGTTAGTTAATGAACGCGAAGCGTTAGTTAGTCAACGCGAAGCGTTGGATTATCAACGCGAAGCGTTAGTTAATCAACGCGAAGCGTTAGTTAATCAACGCGAAGCGTTAGTAAATCAACGCGAAGCGTTAGATAAACAACGCGAAGCGTTAGTTAGTCAACGCGAAGCGTTAGTAAGTCAACGCGAAGCGTTAGTTAGTCAACGCGAAGCGTTAGTTAGTCAACGCGAATCGTTGGATAATCAACGCGAAGCGTTTGTTAATCAACACGAAGAGTTAGTTAATCAACGCGAAGCGTTAGTTCATCAACGTGAAGCGTTAGTTTATCAACGCGAAGCGTTAGTTAATCAACGCGAAGCGTTAGTTAATCAGCGCGAAGCGTTAGTTAATAAACGCGAAGCGTTAGTTTATCAACGCGAAGCCTTAGTCAATCAACGCGAAGCGTTAGTCAACGCGAAGCGTTAGTTAATCAACGCGAACCGTTGGATAATCAACGCGAAGCGTTAGTTAATCAACGCGAAGCATTAGTGAATCAACGTGAAGCGCTAGTTAATCAACGCGAAGCGTTAGTTAATCAACGCGAAGCGTTAGTAAATCAACGCGAAGGTTAAGATAAACAACGCGAAGCGTTAGTTAATCAACGCGAAGCAAAGCGTTGGTCATCGCGAGCCTTTAGGCGACGCGAAAAGGTAGACAACGCGAAGATTTAGAAAATTAACGGAAAGCGTTCGTAAACGTAAAGCGTTGGTAAACGGAAGAGTTGGTCAATGAGAAGCGTTAGTTATCCAAAGCGGAGCGTCAAAGATTCGCGAAGCGTGATTTCACGCGAATCGTTAACCAACGAGAAACGTAAGCTTAATTGAACCATAAGTAAGCCAACGCGAAGCGTTGGTTAAAGAGACGCGTTAGTTAGTCAAAGCGAAGCGCCGGAGAGTCGCTTTGGTGATTCGCGAAGCGTGATTTTACGCAAATCGTAAAATTATCGTTGGTAAACGATAAGCGTTAACCCACGCGAAACGTAAGCTTAAGTAAACCGTAAGTCATCCAAGCGTTGGTCAGCGAAGCGTTGGTCATGAGAAGCGTTAGTCAATAGAAAGCGTAAGGTAAACGCGAAGCGTTAGTTAATCAACGCGAAGCGTTTGTTAATCAACACAAAGCATTAGTTAATCATCGCGAAGCGTTAGTTTATCAACGCGAAGCGATAGTTAATCAACGCGAAGCGTAAGATAAACAACGCGAAGCGTTAGTTAGTCAACGCGAAGCGTTGGATTATCAACGCGAAGCGTCAGTTAATCAACGCGAAGCGTTAGTTAATCAACGTGAAGCGTTAGTTAATCAACGCGAAGGGTTAGTTAATCAACGCGAAGCGTTAGTTAATCAACGTGAAGCGTTAGTTAATCAACGCGAAGCGTTAGTTAATCAACGCGAAGCGTTAGTAAATCAACGCGAAGCGTTATATAAACAACGCGAAGCGTTAGTTAGTCAACGCGAAGCGTTAGTTAGTCAGCGCGAAACGTTGGTTAATCAACGCGAAGCGTTTGTTAATCAACACGAAGCTTTAGTTAATCAACACGAAGCGTTAGTTAATCAACGTGAAGCGTTAGTAAATCAACGTGAAGCGTTAGTTAGTCAACTTGAAGCGTTAGTTAATCAAAGCGAAGCGTTAGTTAATCAACGCGAAGCGTTAGTAAATCAACGCGAAGCGTTAGATAAACAACGCGAAGCGTTAGTTAGTCAACGCGTAGCGTTAGTTAGTCAATGCGAATCGTTGGATAATCAACGCCAAGCGTTTGTTAATCAACACGAAGCGTTAGTTAATCAACGCGAAGCGTTAGTTAATCAACGTGAAGCGTTAGTTTATCAACGCGAAGCGTTAGTTAATCAACGCGAAGCGTTAGTTAATCAGCGCGAAGCGTTAGTTAATCAACGCGAAGCGTTAGTTTATCAACGCGAAGCCTTAGTCAATCAACGCGAAGCGTTAGTCAACGCGAAGCGTTAGTTAATAAACGCGAACCGTTGGATAATCAACGCGAAGCGTTAGTTAATCAACGCGAAGCATTAGTTAATCAACGTGAAGCGCTAATTAATCAACGCGAAGCGTTTGTTAATCAACGCGAAGCGTTAGTTAATCAACGCGAAGGGTAAGATAAACAACGCGAAGCGTTAGTTAATCAACGCGAAGCGTTAGTTAGTCAACGCGAAGCGTTGGATAATCAACGCGAAGCGTTAGTGCATCAACGCGAAGCGTTAGTTAATCAACGTGAAGCGTTAGTTAATCAACGCGAAGGGTTAGTTAATCAACGCGAAGCGTTAGTTAGTCAACGCGAAGCGTTAGTTAATCAACGCGAAGCGTTTGTTAATCAACACGAAGCTTTAGTTAATCAACACGAAGCGTTAGTTAATCAACGTGAAGCGTTAGTAAATCAACGTGAAGCGTTAGTTAGTCAACTTGAAGCGTTAGTTAATCAAAGCGAAGCGTTAGTTAATCAACGCGAAGCGTTAGTAAATCAACGCGAAGCGTTAGTTAATCAACGCGAAGCGTTAGTTAATAAACGTGAAGCGTTAGTTTATCAACGCGAAGCGTTAGTTAATCATCGCGAAGCCTTAGTCAATCAACGCGAAGCGTTAGTCAGCGCACAGCGTTAGTTAATCAACGCGAACCGTTGGATAATCAACGCGAAGCATTAGTTAGTCAACGCGAAGCGTAGTTAATCAACGCGAAGCGTTAGTTAATCAACGCGAAGTGTTAGTAAATCAACGCGAAGCGTATGATAAACAACGCGAAGCGTTAGTTAATCAGCGCGAAGCGTTAGTTAGTCAACGCGAAGCGTTGGATAATCAACGCGAAGCGTTAGTTAATCAACGCGAAGTGTTAGTTAATCAACGTGAAGCGTTAGTTAATCAACGCGAAGCGTTAGTTAATCAACGCGAAGCGTTGTATAAAGAACGCGAAGCGTTAGTTAATCAACGCGAAGCGTTAATTAGTCAACGCGAAGCGTTAGTTAATCAACGCGAAGCGTTAATTAGTCAACGCGAAGCGTTAGTTAATCAGCGCGAAGCGTTGTTTAACAACGCGATGCGTTAGTTAATCAACGCGAAGCGTTAGTTAATCAACGCCAAGCGATAGTTAATCATTGCGAAACGTTAGTTAATCAACGCGAAGCGTTAGTTAATCAACGCCAAGCGATTGTTAATCAATGCGAAACTTCAGTTTATCAACGCAAAGCGTTTGTAAACGCAAAGCGAAATGTTAGCTAAAGCAAACCGTAAATCACCCAACGCGAAGTGTAGCTTAATGAGAAGTGTAAGTCAAAAGGAAGCGTAAGGTCAACGCGAAGCGTTAGTAAACGCCAACTGTTAGCAAAGCGTTTACTAACGCGGAACGTTAGCTGCAGCGAACCATAAGTCAGCCAACGCGAGGCGTTGGTCAATAAGAAGCGTTAGTTATGCAAAGCGAAGCGTCATTGGTACGCGAAGCGTTATGCCAAGCGAATAATTAACCAACGCAAAGCGTTAACCAACGCGAAACGTAAGCTTAATGTTAACTTTAATGAAACGTAAGTCAGCGAAGCGTTGGTCAATGAGAAGCGTCAGTCAATAGGAAGCGTCAGATCAACGCAAAGCGTTTGTTAATCAACGCAAACCGTAAGTCAGCCAACGTGAAGCGTTGGTCGATGAGAACCGTTAGTCAATAGGAAGTGTTAGGTTACCGCGAAACTTTAGTAAACGCAATGCGTTTACTAATGCGAAACGTAAGCTAAAGCGAACCGTTAGTGAGCCAATAAGAACCGTTAATCAGTAAGAATTGTTCGGTCAAGGCTTTGCGTTTATCAACACGAAACGTAAGCTACAGCGAACCGTATTCAAAGCGAAGCGTCAATGAGAAGTGTAAGGTCCACACGAAGCGTTATATTATATATATATATATATATATATATATATATATATATATATATATATATATATATATATATATATATATTTAAATATATATATATATATATATATATATATATATATATACATTATATATAGATAATTTTTGATAGGATCGATGGACCTTTGAATAAACTATTTGCAAAATTTTGTACAAAAAAACTTATATACACACCTGGTTGAAAAAACTGAAATAAACATAAAAATAATTTTTGATAGGATCGATGGACCTTTGAATAAACTATTTGCAAAATTTTGTACAAAAAAACTTATATACACACCTGGTTGAAAAAACTGAAATAAACATAAAAACAATACTATTTGATGTATGTTATGTTTGTACATGTGAGGACAAATTTTGAGAAAACTATTGAGTTTATGAAAAATTTTTGCAAACAAAAGTTCTTTATTTTAAAGAGAAGAAAATTTTTTGTCAATAAAACTTTTGTTTACCTCTTACGGTTTCAAAGATATATTTTTTCCACCCTGGCGGGGGGAATTACTTTCCGATTTTGCCCATTAACGAATTTGACCTTAATTTTTTGGTCTAGAACACATACAAAAATTTTCAGCTCGTTATCTCTTCTCGTTTTTGAGTTATCGACTTCACAGACAGACAGATGGCCGAATTAGGCCATTTTATGAATATCTTTGTAAAGCATTTTTGTCAAGGATTAATATTTTCAAGCATTACAAAGTCGTAACTAAACTTAATATACCTTGTATATTTACAAATATACTGGGTACAAAAATAGTATGTATGGTTGTTATGTATACCTACGGGTCCATGGAGACCATGCCTTCATTCGCCTATCAATTATATTTCTCATTGTTTTCAAATTTGAGGACAAATTTTGAGAAAACTATTGAGTTTATGAAAAAGTTTTTCAAACAAAAGTTGTTTATTTTAAAGAGAAGATGTTTTTTTGTCAACAAATTTTTTTTCTATCTGTTACGGTTTCAAAGATGTGTAATTCCCCCCTCTTATGCACAAATTTGTGCACAAATTTGCTCTTTGTGCACAAATTATGAGAAAACTATTGAGTTTATGGAAAAACATTTCAAGCAAAAGTTGATTATTTTATAATGAAGAAGATTTTATGTCAATAAATTTTTTTTCTATCTCTTACGGTTTCAAAGGCGAACATTTCCACCCCTCCTAGTGGGGGGAAACACGTTCCGATTTTGCCCATTAACGAACTTTACCTTACTTTTTTGGTCTAGAACACACAGAAAAATTTTCAGCTCGTTATCTCTTTTCGTTCTTGAGTTATCGGGTTCACAGACGGACAGACGAATTAGGCCGAATTAGGCCATTTTATGAATACCTTTGTGAAGCATTTTTGTCAAGGATTAATATTTTCAAGCGTTACATAGACGGGACTAAATATAATATACCTTGTATATTTACATATACAGGATATAAAAATAGTATGTATAGTTGTTATGTATACCTACGGGTCCATGGAGACCATGCCTTCATTCGCCTGTCAATTGAATTTCTCATTTTTTTCAACTTTGAGGACAAATTTTGATAAAACTGTTGAGTTTATGAAAAAAGTTTTCAAACAAAAGTTGTTTATTTCAAAGAGAAGAAGATTTTTGGCTTACAAATTTTTTTTCTATCTCCTACGGTTTCAAAGATATAATTTTTCCCCCCTAGTGGGGGGAAACACGTTCCGATTTTGCCCATTAACGAACTTGACCTTACTTTTTTGGTCAAGAATACACACAAAAATTTTCAACTCGATATCTCTTTTCGTTTTTGAGTTATCGGCTTCACAGACGGACAGACGGACAGACGGACGGACGGACATGTGAAAAAGGCCGAATTAGGCCATTTTATGAATATCTTTGTGAAGCATTTTTGTCAAGGATTAATATTTTCAGGCGTTACAAAGTCGGGACTAAACTTAATATACCTTGTATATTTACAAATATACTGGGTATAATGAAACAAATAATAATATATACAAAATAATAAATAATAATTTAATAAGAATATATAATAATTATATATAATATATAATAATAATAATTATATATTTATATAATAATAATAATATATAATAATTAAATAATAATATATAATAATAATAATTTAATAAAATATTTTATTAAAATTATTCCTGTTAAAACTACTTTTATTAAAATTATTTTTGCTAGAATTACTCCTACTAAAATAAAATTCACCTGAATCTGTTACCAAATTAGCAACAAGTAAAATCTCTGGATACAATTAAGAAGTAATTCTAGCAAAAATAAAATTTATTGAAAATAATTTTAATAGGAATAATTTTAATAAAATTTATTTTATTTTATCTTTTAATTGTCAAAGAGTAAATTACGACTAGCTAATTTATACCGAGGATGACTACTTTGTTGTCGAAATACGTATTTATAATACAAAAACTGATCAAGGTATTAGGGGTGAATTTGAAATTTTATTTCAAAAACCTAGAGTTCTCATTAATTATCATTTGATAATCTAAAATAACATTTTGTGAATTAGATCTAATAATATTGGAAAAACCTAAAACTATAAAAATATTTTTGAATTGACAAATTATACAAATTATGCAACACATAGGTATACAAAGTAGGGGAATTCTAACATATGATACCATATTCTAAACATAAAAACTTCCGGGCAGTATGCTGACCCTTTCCATCCACTCAAAAGGTATTCCAATTATTTTTATTTTTGAAGTTATACTTGAAGTTTACAGAGTGAATTATATGTCCGTTTCTACACATGAAAGTTTTGATGAAAGTTTTCAAACAAAAATATTTGATATAACTAAAGTTACATTGCTGTCAACACGATGAACTTCTATAACTCTCTTTACAATTTCTTTCTTTGTCAACAAATTCAGTCACATGATCAGAGTTTACCTGCGATTGGTAAACTCGGTAAACTCTGGATTGGGAGGAACACACTACTCTTACATCTGAAGTTACATATAAGATTTTATTAAAAAAATCGTCAAAATATAGAAGTCTGCTCTATTTTTAGCCGGTTACTTCGTTTTTGTCCGTACGCCGACAGTTTAGTCAATTAACCGCCCCCTTTTTTTTCTTAATAATTGACAAACTGCCGATGTCGGGATTCGAACCCATATCTTCCCAGTTTGAAAGTAGGCATACTGCGCAGATATAACGCTGGTGTGACACTTGGACTGGACATATTGTTCAACGATGAAAACGCGTTTTTCTTTCGTGTAGTGCGCCATTTTTACTAACCCTTAGCTGTCAGCTGTCAAACTGTTTTCTTTTTTTGGTTGGCAACACTTTACCGCCCAAATGGTGGCAAATTCAAATCTTGCGTGAATTATGGGAAACCCTATACTAATTGGGTAGGTTTCTCAGGTGCATGGTTTTTATATTTTACTTGGCAAGTTTATTTCTTTGTGTATCAAGTGTTATAAAATCTGAACACTTGCCAAGAAAAATATAAAATATCCTGCACCTGAGAAACTTGATAACCCAATAAACCAATCATTTTCTCACTTTTGATAAAAAACATGGTCCTTACATAGATTTCACTACTTTTGGGCTCCAAGATACTACAGCCCTATCCAAGGAATTTCGAGAAAAAAAATTATACCATCTAATTGGTCACTAATTGTTCATAAATGGTCAAGTAGTCCCATTAATTGGTCAGCGATAGAAAATTTTTTATTGATCTTTTAATTTTTTCCTTGGTCATAGAAAACTTTTAGTGCCCCATCCATGGAATTTCGTAAAACCAATTATACCATCTAATTGGGCATAAATGGTCAGGTAGTCCCATTAATTGGTCAGCGATAGAAACCTTTTTATCGATGTTTTAAAATTTTTTTCAAGTTCATCCCAGGAAATAAATTTTTCCCCTGAAATAGGTCTGACCAATTATTTATTTTAACTGACCAATGATCAGTGGATTATTCTCAATCGATTAGTGCCTTTATTTTTTCTATTTATAGACAATGGGGTGCTAAAATTTTTTTTGACCTTGTAAAAAATTTAAAACCTCTATAAAAAGTTTTCTATCGCTGACCAAATTGTGGGACTACCTGACCATGTATGACCAATTAGTGACCAATTAGATGGTATAATTTTTTTTTTCGAAATTCCATGGATGGGATGCTTGCATCTTGGAGCCTACTTTTGAGAGCGAATATTTTTGTTTTTGTTTGGATATCAAGGCTTTTTGTATGCTAAAACTTCGGTTACTCTTACATTTTTGTTTTTTGTCGGAAAATAATGCTACAGCAATCTTTTAGTGGCTCTCGTTATCGCACTGCTTTAAACAAAGGTACTTTTCTTATGGCAGTTTCTAAGTACTTTGTTTCTATTTGTCTGTATGTGTGTGTGTTTTTTGTGTGCTCATTGAAAGTAATCAATTTTATTTTTTCCGATAGACGCATAGACAATTATTTTCAGTTGAAATATTTGTATTATTGGCTTCTTTATTTTACATACAAAGCATACAACGGAACTAGCAGCGTCCCAGTAACGGTGGTTCCCTCTATTTATCTTTCTCATGTCGCCTTTCTTTGGAATTTACTTTCGACAAATTTCGTCTTTTATCCTGAACAATCACATCATAAAGGTATTATAGTTGGAAGCATGTTTAATGCATTCAAGCGAGGAAATTGAACATAATATATATATACTTGAAAAAGTCATTTTATTCTTTCACTTAAATCGATTCCATTGAAAAACTATATCTACAGAGTGTCACCACACATTTTTTTCTGAAACTAATGGGGATTTTTACTTACAATCTTAAATCGTAAATATTTCTGTAAATATTAGAGAAAAATGGATAAGAAACCAAATTGTAGTAAAGTTAAGTTTCTACAACTTTACTATTCATACATTTTTCGATTTTTCAATATTAAGACAGATATACCAAATTTTGTGTTTTTCCCTTCCTCCAAAACCCTCTCTTTACCTTAACCGATTTTGCCCATCAACAAACTGGGTCTTTTAAATACTAAAAGCACCTTACATACAACATTTTGTTACGATTGGAGTAAAACTGTGACCGCTGGAGAGGCTACAGTCACATATGCGTGCATATACCTATATTAAATATATTATATATATATATATATATATATATATATATATATACAAATTTTCTATATATCGTCATAAACTACTACGTCACTAACTATATTCACAGGAAGGATTAAGCCTCTGTATCTCAGAAAACAAAACAGCAATGAAGCTCAAACGTAGCGAGAAACCCACCATCTGTACGAACCAAGTTCTAACAAAACAGCTTTAATAGTTTCCAAGATATTTAACCAAAAAAAAACGACGTTTTCGGAACTCATTAACTGAATTAATCTATAATCAAGGGTACTTTCAGTTGTGCTAAAAAGTTTTTGGTAGAAAGATAGGTCTTTTGCTAAAACCACCCAGAAAAGTGAAAACCCTGAAAAGCGGAAATTCTACCTCCGCCAGTTGCCTTAAAAAAACATATATATATATATATATATATATATGAATAAAAGTTACAGACAAAAGTTGTTTTTTTAAGGCAACTGGCGGAGGTAGAATTTCCGCTTTTCAGGGTTTTCACTTTTCTGGGTGGTTTTAGCAAAAGACCTATCTTTCTACCAAAAACTTTTTAGCACAACTGAAAGTACCCTTGATTATAGATTAATTCAGTTAATGAGTTCCGAAAACGTCGTTTTTTTTTGGTTAAATATCTTGGAAACTATTAAAGCTGTTTTGTTAGAACTTGGTTCGTACAGATGGTGGGTTTCTCGCTACGTTTGAGCGATATAATTATATCTTAATATATATAATTATTCTGTTCGTATGTATGTGACTGAACTCCTCAAGCTGGACCGATTTTGATGAAATTTTGTGTTTGAGAATGGTTTAGATTCATAATTCAGTCCAAAAAAAATAAAAATTTTCAAAAAAAGTTTAAAATTTTTAAATTTAAGACGTGTGTACAGGACAACGTCTGTCGGGACCGCTAGCATATACGAGTATATATATATATATATATATATATATATATATATATATATATATATATATATATATATATATATATATATATATATATATATATATATATTTATATAAATTTTAACGATAGTCATTTTATCGAATTTCCTGAAAGGAAATAGTGCTATTGGTCCCGTACCGAAGTCAAAATTTCGCAAAAATTTCTTCAAATGTCCATCGATCCTACCTAGTAGATGTCAAAAATCACCATCTGTAGAATTTATATATATATATATATCTATGGACATATTTATATATATATATATATATATATATATATATATATATATATATATATATACATATATATATATATGTCTGTAATCACTCTAGCGGTCACAGTTTTCATTTTATCTGAATGAGATTTGGTATTTGAGGCGCTTTTGGTATTCAAAAGGTCAAGTTCGTTAATGGGTAAAATCGGACAGGGGGAAAGGGGGTTTAAAGGGAGGGGGAAACACAAAATTTGACATATCTCTCTTAATATTTGAAAAATCGAAAAATTTGTAAGAAAAAAAGTTGTAGGTACTAAGTTTTACTGTAATTTTGTTTCTTATCATTTTTTCTGATACACTAATATTTACAGAAATATTGACGGTTTAAGATTGAAAGTTAAATTCCTTAATATCTCTTTACACATTAGACTTTGAGCATAAATGATAAGGATGAATTGTAGCAAATTTGATTTTCTACAACTTTATTCCTTACACATTTTTCGATTGTCCTAATATGAAGAGAGATATTTTATATTTTGTGTTTTTTTCTTTCTTTATACCTCCCCTCCCCCATTCCACTCGACGTATGTCATTTGTTAATAAAATTCGACGGCTAGTGAGTGATTAATGTATTCTAAGGAAATTCGCTAAGTTGAAGCAGCTTCTGCGTTACGAATTTTTTACTACCTACATCTAGTAGGTAGGATCGATAGACATTTGAAGAACTTTTTACGAAATTCCATCATTGGTACAAAAACAATAGCTGCATTTCCTTTGGAGGAAATTCGCTAAAAAACTGATCAGGTAATGACTTGAAGTATGGTTGATTTTCTACAACTTTACATCTCATGCATTTTTAGATTTTTTCTAATAGTATTAAGAAATTTTCTGTATTATGTGTTTTCTTCCTCTCAAAAATATCTATACTATATGAATATTTCATTTCATTCATCATACAAATGAAAAAACTTTGAAAAAAGTAAAGATATCCGACTAAAAACATAAATGTGAGAAGTACCAAGTTTTCGCACACAAAAAGTAGTGATATGCTAGAAAAGAAAAATGTTCGCCTTCAAAATTCGAACGAAATCTATGTAAGCACCAAGTTTAATGCTAAGTTTATTTCTTTGTGAATTAAGTGGTATAAAATGTGACCACTTGCCAAGTAAAATATGTAAACCGTGTGCACCTGAAAAACTTACCCAATAAATATAAACCAATCATTTTTGTTAAAAAAACTTGGTCCTGAAGTTGTGAAACGTAGATTTCACAACTTTTGAAGGCAAACATTTCTGTTTTTGCTCGAATATTCATACTTTTTTATGCGAAAACTTGGTCTCTACCACATTTACAATTTTTTGTCGCATTAATAATATATCTATATACTTCAGACCAATTATCCTATTGCATATCAAACAATTTTCTCGGTTTCAAGGCACATAAAGACATTGTATATATGTGTATAACTATAAATTGTGCATTGTACTGGATTAAAATACCAATTTCCAGGAGCCAAAACATCATGTTCGAAATAAAACGTAATGTATTTAATTATGTTATGAATTTTAATGAGATGCCCTAAAACCAAATTGAATTTGTTATATCAAGCAAGAATATGGTATACTCGCATTTATTACAGTCCATAGGTGGGCGAAGGTTGACTGCGTTTAGCTCTGAGTGAGAGGTAGGAAGAGAGATAGAGTAAATACAGAGTATCCTACCAATTATTATTATTTTCTTTTTTTAATTAATACATTTTCTGAACAAAAAATATAATAATACCAACTCTTTTTTATAGTCACTATTATACAAAGTATACAGTACATACAATACATTGAATACATACTCTGGAATTTTGGGCTGGTAATTTGGGGCATAAAATGTACCTTTTTTAATATATTTGTAGATGAATAAAATATAAATGTTACATAAATCTTTTGAACTTTTACCGATTGACCGTTATAATAAAAGAGGCAAATTTTTGCTAAGAATTTAAATAGAATCGAAAAATAGTTTAGATTTTTAGAGAAATGTTTTTGATTGTTTAGATTTTTGTTCCGAAAAATTTTCCTAAATTATTACACATGGGAGAACTAATAATCAATTATTTACCTGATTTAGTTATCTTTTCTTCGTAGGGGGTATAGTGTCATCGGAATTTGATACAAGAAACATGTCAATGATAAGGCTGGGGGGGGGGGGGGATTTGTTACTGATTTTTCAATGGTTAAATTTTACATAAAGTGGGAATTTTATGTTAGCTTACTCATCCTGACTGAGTTTCTTCGAGTTTGATTAGTGATATTAGTTTGAACAAGTCTATTTTGAATTAAAAAAGTGAAAAGTACTATTCGTGCCAGTGAAAATTATTTTTCGCATAATTCCTTTTTTCAAAAAAAAATAAAGTAGTGATTTTAGTGAAACGGTAAATTTACAATTTAATAATCGATTTAAAGATTTTGAAAATATAAATTTAATGAGTGATTTTTTAGTGGCCCGTTTTAATAGAAAATTTAAAATTCCCGCTTTAATAGAAATTTTGCTCAAATTTTTTCCGGATACCCATGATTGCGCATTATTAAACGAAATGATTACCCTTCCAACAAATTATAATTTACTAGGAGCCGTGAACACGAACACAAAAAGTATTTGGGAAATCGTCGCAGAAAATCCATCTTCGTTTGAATATCCGGAATTATTAAAACTAAAAAAACTGAGTAATTGTTTCAAATGTCCATCGATCCTACCTATTAGATGCTAAAAAACACTATCGCTAAAATTTGTATAAATGTATACATTATATTTATATATATATATATATATATATATATATATATATATATATATATATATATATATATATATATATATATGTACTTTTATGTGTATGTGGACTCTCTAGCGGTCACAGTTTTATTCCGATTGGAATGAAATTTGGTATTTGAGGCGCTTTTGGTATTCTAAAGGTCAAGTTTGTTAATGGGTAAAATCAGGCAAGGGGAAACACAAAATTTGGTATATCTCCCTTAATATTTGAAAAATCGAAAAATTTATGAGGAGTTAAGTTGTAGGTATTAAGTTTTACTGTAATTTTGTTTCTTCTCGTTTTTTTACACTAATATTTGCAGAAATATTTACAATTAAAGACTGAAAGTTAAAATTCTAAATATCTCTGTTCACATTAGAGTTTGAAAAAAATGATCAGGTAATGAATTATAGCAAACTTGATTTTCTACAATATATATTTTTCGATTGTTCCAATATTAAGAGAGATATTTCATATTTTGTGTTTTCTTCATCTTTATGCCCCCCTTTCCCTTTGACGTATGTCATTTATTAATAAGATTGGTCTTGAAAATGCTAAAATGAAATCAGATATGATATTTTAATTAGACTTAAATTGTGACGAGAGATATTTATGTATTCTTAGGAAATTGGCTTAGTTGGCGCAGCTCCTGCGTAACGAATTTTTTTTAAATTAGTTTATTTCCCCCTAATTTGTAAGACTTTTTTTTGCTGTTTTACACCCCTATCCACAAAAACATATACAAATTTATAAAAATGTAGTTGATATGCAAAAAAATTCTAAAGAAAATAATTTAAATTAAATTTCTAAAGTGCGCCACATTTTTTTTCTGTCCAGTGTATGTACATGTGGCATTTCACGTCAAATCGACGCTTCCTTAAAGAATTTTAGTCTATAAGGTGTTAAAATTTGTAACACTTGGAAATACTGATTGCTATTAGAACATTGAATGGTTACGGAGGTTACTTAATAGCGATAAGTCGATAAAATTATTTCATGTGTTTTTCCACTTAATTAATAATAATCCCTAGGTATTGTGTAGGGAAATATCTATTGTGTGCTCTCTCAATCACAATGGGTGCACAAATATTACGTAGTACTTATACTATATATAGAACTAATATAGTAATATTCAATATTATTTTGCTATCTGAATACTAAACTCACAACTAAACGTGTCTGCATTTTATAATGATAAACATGCTAAAATTAACATTATTATGTAGAACATGTATCGAAACATAACAATCTTTCCATGTGTACATTAAAATTTTCAGGTTATTCACTCACGCAGATATATATATATATATATATATATATATATATATATATATATATATATATATATATATATATATATATATTGTCGCGCTATCTTGGCTTTCTTTAGTCTTCAAAAAGAGCGCTGTCGAACCTACAACAAATTCTGATACTTCCACACACAAAAAAACGCAAAATATTAGTAAGAGGTTACTAAATAAAAGTTAATTGGACAACACGCACTTTAAAAAAGAAAATTTAAATGAAACAAAAACACTATGGTCGACGAACCTGAATGATTCGATTTGAACAAAAAAAAAACAATTTTAATTTTAATAATTTCTCTTTTATTATATTGGAGTCTCTTATCTCGTTTTTATACAACAATGTAAAACTGTTTTTACTTGAACAATAATAATTTTTAACTGATTATTAATTCAACAATGGATTACTTTAGACTGAACGAATGACAAATTTTTTAACTGACTTTAAACGAACAATAAATAGTTTTTTCAAAAATTGAATTGGTGAAGCAGCGGCTTTATATAGCGCCAGAACAACAACTTGCTCGAATGAAAGAAAAAAAAACCATTGTTTTTCAAAAATATAATTTGTTATAGAAATTCTTAAGAAATAGTTAGTTCGGTTCTCCAATTTAGCATCTATATATACATTATATCTTGATTATGTACTTTAGCAAGCAGGCCTGCTTTTCTGTGTGATCTTGTTTATATTAGATGTTATTTACAACAAAAATTTTCTGAAAGGAAATAGAGCTATTGGTCCCGTACCAGTCAAAATTTCACAAAAATTTCTTCAAATATCCATCGATCCTACCTAGTAGATGTCGAAAATCACCATATATAATGTTTCGTAGTCACTCTAGCGGTCACAGTTTTCATTTTATCGGAATAAAATTAGGTATTTGAGGTGCTTTTAGTATTCAAAAGTTCAAGCTCGTTGACATATCTTCCTTAATATTTGAAAAATCGAAAAATTTTTAAGAAGTAAAGTTGTAGGTACTAAGTTTTACTGTAATTTTGTTTCTTATAATTTTTTCTGTTACACTAATATTTACAGAAATATTGATGGTTTAAGATTGAAAATTAAATTCCATAATATCTCTGTACACATTAGAGTTTGAGAAAAAATGATAAGGTGATGAACTGTAGCAAACATAATTTTCTACAACATTATTCCTGACGAATTTTTCGATTGTTCTAATATTAAGAGAGATATTTTATTTATTGTGTTTTCTTCTATCTTTATGGTCCACTTTCCCCTTGACGTATGTCATTTATTAATAAAATTGGCCTTGCAAATACTAAAATCATATACGACATTTCATTTTGGAAATGTCTAAATGACTAAGGAAATTCGCTACTTGATTTAAATACTTTGATTTTAAAAGTATTTTTCAATAAAATAAATTTTATTTTATATAAAAAAAAACTTTTTTAAAGAAAAAAAAAACTAAAATCAATATCTTTTTCCAATTATTTGATTTAATAGTTATTTTTATAGATTCTTGATAAAAAAAAAAAACTTTATTTGTTTTTAAAGAAAAAAAAATTAATCAAAACTAGATATTATCTTCTTTTTTCAATGATATAAAAAAAAAACTCCTTTCTCAAGAAGAAAAATATTTTCTCTTAAATATTTTTTGACAGTTCCATAGACAGCTACTACCATTGCAACTGTCTATGGATGGAATATTTTCGTCCGATAGTTTAGATTGAAACACTTTTTATGGCTGTAGGTATACCATGTACCTACCTATACACATAGATAGATAACATCGAAGCACTTGTATGTGTTTGCAAGTTCAAACTGTTCAAATGTTGTTTACGTGCTTTGTATACAAAACGATGATAAAATGAAAATGAATAAAATATTTTGATGAAAATTCTTTTCATTTTATATTTATATGCTGAGCCGTTTGTTTGTATTGATTCATCTCTTATATTACATGGAATTATATACATTTATATATACAGTGTGTGTTGGCAAGCTTTTCCAATCAGTGAAGAATCAATGTTAAATATTATTTATTACTGACTGTCCGTGTAGTTACTATATGAAGTCAAGAGTTGTTAGATTTGTACACATGTAATGAGAGTCATCACATGTACAATCATCAACCATACACATGTATGCGTATAGAGTTGTTTGTTTGTCATTTAAGAGTGGGGATTTTGTGATTCACATACTACAGTAAAGAATTCAATGAACATATTTAGCCATTACATGTGTACTGACTGACATTATACAGTAACCAGACGCACAGCTAGTAATAAATAATATTTAACATTGATTCTCTATATTATATATATACCGTGTGTGTTGGAAAGCTTTTGCAATAGAGAATCAATGTTAAATATTATTTATTACTGGCTGGCCGTATGGTTTCTGTGTGAAGTCAGTCAGTACACATGTAATAAGAATAGGTTAAATGTGTTCATTGGATTGTTAACTTTAGTATGTGCATCACAAAATCCTCACTCTTAAATGACAAACAAACAACCATACGCATACAGTATACCTATATACAATCCAGATGTTTGTATGTATGAGTATTGTATAGGTGTGTACTGTATAGTTTTATAATTAATATTTTATTTATTTATTAAACATTGATTCTCTATTAGAAATGCTTTTTCACTATCTTACGCGCTTTTTTAGTCACTATCATCGAAAATTTTTGCGAGAGTAGGGCGTCTGGTCGAAAGTAAGTTACTGACAAAAATTTAGCCTGGTACTAATCATTAAAAATAAACCATGCTGTATATATATATATATATATATATATATATATATATATGTATATATATATATATATATATATATATTTATATATATATATATATGTATATATATATATATATATATATATACATATATATGTATATATATATATATATATATATATATATATATATATATATATAAATTTTACGATGGTTCTTTTTTGAAATTTGAAGAAATTTTTACGAAATTCGATTCGGTACAAAAACCATAGTTGAATTTTTTACCAAAAAATTGCTGTCACTTGTGTTATGAAGAAATCAAAATATCACATTTGGGGACACACCACCTTCTTGATCTTTCGCGTAGTATATTTGACCTGATACCTAATCTAAGAAAACTATTAAATAAAATAAAATAATCTTTCTTAGTCTCGAATTTCAATAATCAATTATATTGATTTTGTTGGTAGCTACCAGGTACTTCAAGGAAAAATGATCTATATTACGTTGTCTAGACCGACAATAGAATAAAATACAGAATAATATATATATGGTATGAGAGTTAGGGCAGAAAGTTAAGGTTCATGGATTTTTTGACGCGCCATATCCTAGACTAAGTGTTGAAGATGGATAAGGAACTAAAATTTAAGTTCTTTGGTTAGATTTTCTACCAGCCAAGTAGCCGAGCGGTCTAAGGTGTCATGTCTGCGCAGTATGTAGTACTTGGAAACTGGGAGGTTATGGGTTCGAATCCCGACATCGGCAGTTTGTCAATTATAAAAATTTAAAAAAAAGGGGCGGTTGATTGACTAAACTGTCGGCGTATGGACAAGAACGAAGTAACCGGCTATGCTTGAGAAGGTTTTCTGCAGTTTCCTTCACGAACTCCAGATGAATATCGGCATAGTTCCTATCAAAGTCGGCTGCAGCCGCATATCCTACCAATTCCTAGTCTACTCTACTAGTCTACACATCCTCACATCCTAAGGCATCACAATGGACCTTATGGTCGAAGTGTAGCCCGTCCAGGGCAGCCTTTACAATCTACTTCTATCTACCTACCTCTAGATTTTCTAGAAGATCAGAGAGAAATAGAGCCCCCCCCCCCCCCCGATCCCCTTTCCCTGAACAAAATCATGTATCAGCGTCTGTTTATTAATAATAATGTAAACTTTTGTTATGTTTCAGTGAAATGTGATACACCAACGAATCTGACATGTTATCAATGTGAGCGCAATACAAATGTGGAATGTGGTGCAGAGGCCTTGTTACCATGTCCGCCAGTATCAGATCGATGTGTCACACATATTGTCAAAAATGGTACGTATGCTCGTTTTTACACCTGCAAGTTTTGTTGAAAATTTTCAATCCCAATAAAAATATTTGGTATAACTAACGTTACATTGCTGTACACACGATGAAATTCTCTTAAAATATATCAATCGTATGTTTGTGAACAGCTATAACTCTCGTCTTGATTACTATTTCTTTCGTTGTCAACCACTTCAGTCACATGATCAGCGTTGACCAATCACAAGGAAGTAGGATATCAATATATTTTACACACGACTCTTACATATTAAGTTACGAACAAGATATCATGAAAAAAATCGTCAAAATAGAATTCTTCTCTATTTCAGCTAACTAAAAACATACATAAAAATACTATTAATTTTCATCGATCCTACCTAGTAGATGTCGAAAAACACCATCTGTAAAATTTATATATATATATATATCTATATATATCTAAAATTTATATATTAGTGTTACAGAAAAAATGATAAGAAACAAAATTACAGTAAAATTTAATACCTACAACTTTACTTCTTATAAATTTTTCGATTTTTCAAATATTAAGAGCGATATGTCAAATTTTGTGTTTCCCCCTCCCTATAAACCCCCCTCTCCCTTTGTCCTATTTTACCTATTAACGAACTTGACCTTTTGAATACCAAAAGCGCCTCAAATACCAAATTTCATTCCAATCAGATTAAAATTGTGACCGCTAGAGCGATTACAGACATATATATATATATATATATATGAAATTTGGTATTTGAGGCGCTTTTGGTATTCAAAAGGTCAAGTTCGTTAATGGGTAAAATCGGACAAAGGAAAAGGGGGGAGATATTTTGTATTTTCTTCTCTCTTTATGCCCCCCTTTCCCTTTGACGTATGTCATTTATTAATACAATTGGCCTTGCAAATACTAAAATCATATACATTTCATTTTGATCAGACTAAAATTGTGACCGCTAGAAAGTGATTTATGTATTCTAAGGAAATTCGATAAGTTGAAGCAGCTCCTGCGTATCGAATTTTTTATTTAGGTAGTCTACATAACTCTGCCATGTAAGATTAGAGTCAATCCTTATACCCAGGAAAGGTAGTCTCAACTAGTAGCTATTTAGTCTCAAATATTATACTTTGAATTTTGTCGGTATTCATCATTAGCTTATTAGAGATAAATCAGTCGTTTGCAGTATTTACGGCGTCATTTTTAAGGACGTTAACTGTAGTTCATTCGTACTTGTAGTCAAAATTGTATATATAGACGGTGTTCTGAAATTCATTCAAGAAAACTATACCACGGTATAGAGCTGCAAAAAACAAACACAAAAGTTTAATAAAGTTTTTCGAATTGATTTAAGATATAATAAATTAAACATTGATAAATTCAACTAATCACAGAGCGCATAGTAGTGTTAGGAGGCGGCCACAGTAGTGAAGTAGGGCGTATTACCTTTTAACGACTCGCAGACGGTAAGAGAGAGATAGAGTATGTCTTGGCAAAATTTCCTCTCTAATGTTGTAATTTGAAAAACATTTGGTGGTAAACATTTTTGAATTTTCGCGGGTGTCGCTACACTTATTGAAAACTCTGATTGTCGCTACTCTAGCTTAACTCTCTCTTACCGTCTGCGAGCCATTAAAAGGTAAAGCACCCCGCTCCACTGCTGGGGACAAGTCTCCTTACACTATGATCTCTGTGATTGGTTGAATTTATTAGTATTTAATTGATTATATCTCAAAAACTACGGGTTTTGTTTGTTTTTTACACGTCTACACCGTGGAATAGTTTTCTTGAATGAATTTCGGACCATCCTGTATACACGTTTATGGGTCTGAAGCCACTCTAGCGGTCACAGTTTTAATCTGATGAAATGAAATTTGGTATCGGAATTGATTTTGGTATTTGAAAGGCCAAGTTCGTTAATGGGCAAAATCGGTACGGTGAAAGAGGTAAAGAAGTAAAGAAGTAAAGTTGTAGAAAATTATTCACTCTCATATATACAATTAATGATTGATAGTTAAAATCCTAAATATCTCTGTACACATTAGAGTTTGAGAAAAAATTATCAGGTAATTAATTGTAGCAAATATGATTTTCTACAACTTTACTTCTTATATAATTTTCGATTTTTCTATTATTAAGAGAGATATTTATTATTTTGTGTTTTCTTCTTTCTCTATACCCCCTTTTCCATTGATCTATGCCATTTATTAATAAAATTGACCTTGTAAATACCAAAAATCATATCAGATACAACATTTCATTTTGATCAGACTAAAATTTTGGCCACTAGAAGGTATTATAAGGAAGTTGAGGCAGCTCCTGCGTAACGAACTTTTTGACTAATCATGCCTCTCTGTTAGGAATTCGTGGAAATTCCGTTCAACTTTTTTATTTGATTTAACTAATTCACAATTCATTCTAAATTGTTTCAGCTCAAAATGGATACACTTTGAAACGTGAATGCGGTCTAGGCCCCTGTGGTTTTGATGATGATGCCATGAACAGAGGTCTGGGACTGGATGGATGTGATCGCAGTCGTGATGAATATTTTTGTATATTTTGTTGTCGTGGCAATGGCTGCAATAAAAGTATTGCATCTCGTTTAATAACAACACAACAATCATCATTTCTTTTATTTGTATTTAGTTTTGTAAATACTCTTGTTTTTTATAAATATTTTACATGCTAATAAATGCTATAAATTAATCAATTAATTAATACTTTTGTGTAGTCGAATCTTAATCAGAATGTCGAATTCACCTCGAAAATATCAGAAACTATCTGGTGCGGATCCAGCCCTCAAAAAAGGTTGTTGTCACAGATACACGAAAATCGGGTAAGTACGAGTCTGGGTATGAACTCGCTCATGATCGATATAGTGCATTTCTACAAAGGAGATGTTTTCAAAATATATGACAGCCTGACCAAGGTTGTGTACAGCGCATAATTCGACGTGGGCAAAGCCGTGGGGTGAACACTAGTCCACTATACTATAAAGCTAGAAGTGAAGCTGATCTATACAAAACCTAACCCACTTCTAGACATGCTAGAAAGATGCAGTTCAGTTTGTATTCGACGCGAAATTGCTTCAAACCGACGAGAAAAATCGGAAAACTTTAATTTTTTTATTTCAACCCCCGAAAAATTGGAAAAACATCCCCCAAAATTACGTTTTTGTGTTCTATGCATACTAGAAAGAAGGGATTTTCAATAATCGACCCTAAATAACGTCAAATTTACAGAATATTTTGAAAAATTTCATTACCTATATCGCAACCCTACCGAAAATGGGAAAAATATCCCTAAAATTGACTTCGCAACCCTAAAATCACTTCTATTCATGATAGAAAGATCGGGTTTTTCCATTTGACGTGGAACAGGTTCAAAATAACAGAATTATTTGAAGAAAGATAATTTTTCCATCACAACCCTTCGCAATTGGGAAAAACACCCCCAAAACCAACCCGTTTGTTCTATACATGCTGGAAAGATTCAGTTTTTTGCAATCAACGCTAAATAGCTACAAATTAGGAAGTTAATTCAAAAAACTTAATAATTTTTATTGCAACCTCCCGGAAAATCGAAAAAACATCCCCCAAAATTACGTTTTTCAGTTCTATACATGCTAGAATGATGGGATTTTCCCCAATCGACCCGAAATAAAGTCAAATTAACAGACTTCTTTGAAAAATTTTATTACCTTCATCGCCATACCCCCCCCTCCCGAAAATATGAAAAACACCCGTAAAATTGCCATTTAACTTCAATTAATGTTAGAGAGCTGGGATTTTCTTTTCATTACCTA
Source organism: Nineta flava (assembly GCA_963920215.1). Lineage (NCBI taxonomy): Eukaryota > Metazoa > Arthropoda > Insecta > Neuroptera > Chrysopidae > Nineta > Nineta flava. Next base: position 3,207,963 of record OY986041.1, read on the forward strand.
CAACGCAAACTTCCGAAAATGGGAAAAACACCCCTTAAACTGCCTTTTTCACTTCTATTCATGTTAGAAAGATCAGGTTTTCTTCATTCGACGTGGAACGGGTTTAAAATAACAGGATTATTTTAAAAACGTAAATTTTTCCATCGTTACCCTTCGCAAATGGGATAAAAATAGGACTAATGACTAAAACTACCACTTTTCTTTTATACATGCTAGAAAGATGCAGTTTTATGCATTCGACGCTAAATTACTACAAATTAAGAAGGTAATTCCCAAAAAAAATGGGAAAAGCTAAGCTACCCATTTTATTTCAATTTATGGTAGAAAGATGGGTTTTTTTGCATTTGGTGGAGAATGTATTCAAACTACTGCCGCCCTCTTGAAAAAAGAAAAAACGCCCACAAAAAAATTAACAGGATAATTCGAAAAACCCAATTTTCTTCATCGCTACCCCTTGAAAATTGTAATGTGAGACCTATCTATGCACACTAAGATCACTTCTCAAAGAGCAGCCGTGCTCAACTTCAAAAAAAAATTCCATTATGTAAACTACAATAGATCAAATAAAATATAGTTGAGGTACAGTGTTAGTGCAGCAAAAAGTAACACTGTACCTCAACTATATTTTATTTGATCTATTGAAGTTTACATAATGGAATCTTGTTTTTGTTATTTCTGTAGAAAGATATTTGTTATATCTTCAATTACTTAGTCTCAGTTTTTTAAAAGAATCGTACTTTAAAATTACTATTGATATTTAATAAAACGTGTGTGACAACATTAATCGGGGTCAGTTTTATATGATAAACATACAAATTTTAACTGTCAATATTTAAAAATTTAGTACCGTAAGGACCATTAAAAAGAAATTCTACGTGTGGAAGATACTTTTAACTACATATATTCAAAATTACAGAAGAATCGTAAGAAAACTGATTTTCTTGGGAACGTCCTTAAAACATATTTTTAAACCAGTGGTCACAGAGTTTTGATTGATCAATTGGGGTCTAAAACTATTACACTTCGAGCTCATGGTCCATTTTGCTCTCCCTCTACTTCAGTCCGACGAGATTCGCTTCTCCCATATGTTGGCAATAGTCTGGAGCTTGCTGACCAGGTCTTCCTGAAGGTTCATATATTCGGGGTGCGATGCACCGAATATCTTATATCAGTTGTAGTTGTAGAGGTTCGCAATCAAAGATAATGTGGCTGGATTTTTCTTCCCCCTCCCCGCACAATCTGCGCATAATGGACCCGTTATGGAGTCCCATTGTGTGTACATGCTTCCGCAGGGGATAATGTCCGGTAATGAATCCGGTACCCTCCGCAGTTTCATTCTGTTCAGCCTCAGTGCATCGAGAGATAACCTCTTTGTTGCACTCTGAGGCAGTACCTTCACGAGCTCCTGCCGCGGTACTTTTTCCCAGTGATCACGGTGTTTAGCATTTGACCACTCATTGATCACCGGGTTACAGGCAGTCCTTGTTTTACTTTGAATCTAATAACCGTTTTAAATTATCAACGTTGAACGACTTCCTTCAATCCACCACCTTAGACGGAAAACTTAGCCAAAAATGAATATTTATAAATCTAGAGCACGGTGGTGCGACAGGCCGAGTTTAAGGAGTTTTTGGCCTCGTTAAAATCTTATTAAAGAATTTTCAAACAAATAACATTTAGAGTTTAATAAACCAAAAAAAAAAAAACATGCTTATATTGGAATATGAACCAAAAAATGGAAAATAAATTAAAATGGAAAATAAACGAAAGAGATTGACAACCAAATTAACTTTAATATAAACAAAAACATGGGACGTTAGTAGAGAGCACCCCATGCTTTTGTTTACATTAAAGTTAATGTAGTTGTCAATCTCTTTATTCTATTTTAAATTATTTTGCATTTTTAGCGAATTTCCTACAAAGAAATTGCAGCTATTGTTTTTGTACACATGTTGGATTTTTGTAAAAATTTCTTCAAAAGTCCATCAATCTACCTAGTAGATGTCAAAAATCGCTAAAATTTGTATACATGTATGTATATATATACATATATATATATATATATATATATATATATATATATATATATATATATATATATACATATATATATATATATATATATATATATATTATATATATATATATATATATATATATATATATATATATATATATATATATGTATTAACAGATCTAAAAGTTTGTGTCTGTGGACTCTCTAGCAATCACAGTTTTATTCTGATTTGGTATTTGAGGCGCTTTTCGTATTCATGAGGTCAAATTCGTTAATGGGTAAAATTGGGCAAGGGTAAAGGGGGGGGGGGTTAGAGGAAGGGGAAAGCATTGATTGAATTGACATATCTCCCTTAATATTCGAACAACCGAAAGATGCAGATGAAGTAAAGTTGTAGCTACTAAGTTTTACTGTAATTTTGTTTCTTATCCTTTTTCTTTTACACTAATATTTACATAAATCTTCACAATTAAAGATTGAAAGTACAAATTCTAAATATCTCTGTACACATTAGAGTATCAGAAAAAATGATAATGTAATGAATTGTAGTAAACATGATTTTCTACAACTTTACTTCTTATACATTTTTCAATTATTCTAATATTAAGAGAGATATTGTATATTTTGGGTTTTCTTCTTTATCTATGCCCTCTTTCCCCTTGATCTATGCCATTTATTAATAATCAGATACGACATTTCATTTTGGATTAAACTATAATTGTGGCCGCTAGAGCCACAATTATAGTTTAATGAATTTTTTAGTTCATATTGCAATAAATTCAAAATCGGTTCATAAATAACGGAGTTCTGAGGTAACACACATAAAAAAAATAAAAGAATACAGTCGAATTGAGAACCATCCTCCTTTTTGAAGTCGGGTTAATAATAATATTTATTTCGTAAATGATATACATGGATATGCTTGCTACGTCAAAAATAAAAACATGCATAAAAGCAAGTACCAAAATAAAAACAGCCAACTTCAAAACAGTAATTGTAACAAAAAATCAGTAACAGAAAAAAATTTTAAAAAAAAAAACAGTAGTCAACAATAAATAAAAATTTTTAATAATAAAATATTTAACAATAAAATATAAACAATGAATTTAAAAAATCAACTCAATATAAAGTAAAAACAATAGTCAACAATGGATAAAATTTAAGACAGCAAATTTAATAGAAAATTTAGCACAAAAACAACAAATAAAATAATACCAAAAACTGATTTAGTGTTAAACAAAAAGGTCATCTATGGAGTAAAAGGCGTTTCTAATTAAATAAATTCTTAAGTGCTTTTGAAACATGTTTATGTTTTGCATTTTCAGCAGCTCCTTGGGGAGGTTATTGTAAATTTGTTTACTTAAAATTGGCCAACTCTTCCCACAAATTGTAAGATGGTATTTTGGGATAGAAAGCACGTTTTTGTTTTGGTTGTATAGCTTGTCGCGGTATCTTGGCTCTCTTTTAACCATTAAAAAGGAGCACTGTCGAATCTAAACAGATTCAAATACTCGAAACAAAAATAAACAAAAAATATTTAATTTTCTTCATTGAATTTTTATTTATACTCCAGCAATACTAATTTTTAACAATGATCAATACAACAATGGTAACTTCAAACCGCACTACTGTTCCTTTCGGACTGAATTTAACAACTGACTTAAATTGGGTTTGGCACCGGCTTTATATGCCGTCGCAACAACATGTTTAGACGATTCAAGAAAAAACATTTATAAAAAAACAAATCTTGTTTATCCCAATAAAGTTAGTAACCCAATTTAAAACTTACATAAGTTATACAATAATAAGCGTTTATGTTAATTTTTTTTAAATAATAGTTTTGCTATAAAACAAATTTTATCTTTTTTTGAAATAAAATAATTTTAGATCTAGAACTATTTTCCTTATTATTTTCTTTTTGCAATTAGATTGTGTGCTGAGGTCTTAAAAATTATTTCACTAATTTTCATTCCAACAAGCTATGTGAATCTCCCACCCTCGAATAGTGTGACAAATTCTCTTTCACATGTATTCCTACCAAATATACGTAACTTGATAGTAAAGGGTGGATACCATGATCCACAAAGAATGTGACACAGGAATGTGTTCGATTTAAAGTTGAACATGCATCGCAGTATCATCTTCTGTTTGAAGAAGACGTCTTTTGCTGTTGAAGAATTTCACCAACATAAGACTCCATATCTTAGTTGTGGGTAAACAAATGCATAGTAAAAAGTCATTAAAACCGATAAATCGTTACAAACCATACGTAATCTCTTCAGAAGGTAAGCCAATCTGGCAAGTTTAGAGCATAGGTGGGCAGACCTTGACTGTACTCAGCTCGGAGTGAGAGGTATGAAAAGAGATAGAGTAAATATAGGATATCCTACCAATTATTATTATTTTCCTTTTTTAATTAAAAAATTTTCTGAACAAAATATAATAATACCAACTATTTTTTATGGTCACTATTATTATTCAAAGTATACAATACATACAATACATTGAATACATACTCTGGAATTTTTTAATATATTTGGGTATGAATAAAATATAAATGTTATATAAATTATAAAATATAAATCTTTTGATCTTTTACATTTACCGCTTGTAAATTTTTTGGTGATTTAGCTTTAGTTTAGATTTTAGAATTAGATTTCAGAACATTCCGAATAATTTGCCTAAACTATTTATATCGGAGAACTAATAAACAATTATTTACTTGATTTAATGATTTTTTCTTAGTAGGGGGTATAGTGTCATGGGAATTTGATGACAATGGATTCAAAAAAGATGCCAATCATAAAGCTGGGTGGGGGGGGGGGGGGTAGGGTTGGTAATTTGTTACTAGTTTCTAAATGGTAAAATTTTACATAAAGTGGGAATACATATAGTTGTTGTTGTTGTAATTATTGTTATTGCTATCATCATTATTGTTGTTATTATTATTGTTATTATTATTATGTTTTTTGGTGTATCTCTCCATATTGTAAAAGATATTTTTTAAACAATAAATATTTTATAAAACTAATTCTAAATTGATTGAATAAATTATTGGACAATAATCGGTAGGACAACCTGTATTGAAACATCGTTCCGTCTTACTTCAAAACATACCTTTTTTACTTACTCTCACCCAGCTTAAGGAGAGTCGTTCGACTCCGGCAAGCCGTCTGCGCCACCTCTGGTTTAGAGGATAAGAGGGCAGTGTGTGCGGCCCAGCTAAGGTTACTGCTTATGTTTAAACCGAGCAATTTAAAGCTATCTACAGCTGTAAGTTCTGCGGTTTCGAATTTTACACTTTTAAGGGAAAAGTACATTAATTTTATCTTTTCCTTATTTGGCACTAAACCGTTACTAGCAGCAAATTGCTCAATAGCAGTGATTTCAAGTTTAATTTTTCTGCCCAGATCCTTTTACTTGTGGATGATGACAATATTGTTGTGTCATCAGCATATATTATAAAATTATGTGCAGTGCATTGAATCCGAGGAAGGTCGTTTATGTAAATTATAAACAAGACGGGTCCTAGAATAGATCCTTGTGGAATTCCCATTCGGAGAGGTTTTGGTTCCGATAATACACCGCTGCAGCACACCATTTGATGCCTATTATTTAAATAGGATTCAATCCACGATAAAGCCTTTCCTCTGATACCACATTTTTCTAATTTGTGTAACAAAATTCCATGATCAATAGGGAATATGCATGAAAATTTTTTTTCATTTGAATTGAAGCATGTTTACTTGACAAATATCAAGGTAAAATTTCTTTTTAAATAACTTTAAAAATAAGCGAGATATGAATGATTGAAATTCCCGATTAGACAAAGAGGGTGATAGCCCTGTTGATATGTTATGTGACGTCATATTACACTTTCACCATTTAAAATACATGTAAAACTCCGTTTTTAGTATTTTTGCAAGAACGAGACAGATAATAATCTTTAAAAGCTTATAGCTTCCTTGATATTTGTCGGATTTTAATTTCGTTTTTAAATATTATTACAGTATTAACAGTATTTTCATATTCTGAAAATAAATGTGAAAAAAAATTTTCATGCATATTCCCTATTGTATCAAAAGCTTTGCTAAAATCACAGTAAATTGCACTTTCATAAGCCCTTGGTCGATGAGCGGGACGATGTTATCAATAAAAGACATTAATGCTGTTTCCGTTGACTTATTTTTACAGAATCCGTGTTGATGAGGATTTATTATATTATTTTTTTCTAGAAAGTAAGCGTTCGAAAAAAGCATATTCAAAAATTTTTGATAGAGAGGGTAGAATTGATATTGGTCTATACACTTTTTTGGCACTGTTGTTTTTAGGAACGGGTATGACTTTTGATACCTCTAATGATCAGGGAATATACCTTCATTAAACGAAAAATTAATTAAGCAGGAAAGTGGAATCGAGAGAGTTTGAGCCCTCTTTAATAAAATTGTGGATATTTCGTCTAGATAGCGTGTATTGGATACATGGGACGTTAGGTTAGCTGGTTTCAGGTCCAAATTCTTTGTCATATCAATAACGGTTTCGACAAAGTATTCGTTAAGGATACCAGCTATCTGAAAAGGGTCGACAATGATAGAATGGTTAACCACAAGTTCAATTTGTCTGTTCTTTTCGGTTTTTATTGCCACTTCTGTGTTTATCATGTCCCACACTGCTTTTGACTGGTTACTAGCAAAGTTAATTATATTGTTTATAAAAGAAACATTTGAGGTAATGTTGAAAATTTCAATCGTAATAGAATTATTTAATAATAATAACATATTTGTGTGGTGAGTTTTAATAAATTTCTAACCAAACATTTCCAAAAAAAAACACATTTCATTTCCGTTGATAACGTTGTTAAAACCATAACATCATATTTGCTTCCAGCGTTTTGGTAAAATTATCAAAAATGACTTTCTTAAATATCGAATGTTTATTTTATTAAAAACCACTAATAATATGTAAATAATGATGTGTCCCTGATAAAATTGTTCTATAGGTCACAAAAGTAATTTGTAATTTGTACCGATGATAGAATTTCGTAAAAATTTCTTCGATCCTACCTAAAAGATATTAAAAATGACCATTATTAAAATTGTTATACCTACCACTCCACTAAAAATATTTCTCTGAGTTTAATTTTCTATGAATTTCCACTTTGAAAAAAGTTATGAGCTTTTTAAAAACATTTTAAAAAGATATAAGCTTTTTAAAAACTTTTTAAAAACGAAGTCTCGAGCTATTTACAAAGTAAATAGCTCGGTCTTTTCTTCCATATCATCACTTTTTAAGAAGCAACTATTATATGAAGTCTAGAGCTATTTACTTTGAAAATAGCTCGGTCCTTATTCTCATATCATCACTTTTTAATAAGGAACTATTACATTAAGGATTTTCCCGAAAACTCGGCCTCTTCTTACACTTATGTTTTTGGTCGGATATTAGAATAAGCGAAAAATGTATGAGAAGTAAAGTTGTAGAAAATCAATTTGCTACAAATCATTACTTGATCATTTTTCTCAAGCTCTAATGTGAACAGACATATTTAAAATTTTAACTTTCAATCTTTAATTGTAAATATTTCTGTAAATATTAGTATAACAGAAAAATGATAAGAAACAAAATTACAGTAAAACTTAGTACCTACAACTTAACTCCTGATAAATTTTTCGATTTTTCAAATATTAAGATAGATAGTCAAATTTTGAGTTTCCCCCTCCCTCTAACACCCTTTCCCCTCGTCCGATTTTACCCATTAACGAACTTGACCTTAAGAATACCAAAAGCGCCTCAAATACCAAATTTAATTCCAATCGGAATAAAACTGTGACCGCTTGAGAGTCCATCAATCAACAATGATGTAATATTCAAAACTAATAATAAAGTCCATTTTAATTTGAAATAAATGACATGTGATATGTTAGTTATACAGTAAGTTCATTACCGCCAAGATTTTCAATATCACTTATCTTATTATCTTCATCTATACAGGATGTTACTAAATAACGATATATAGATCTGTAATTAAAACTTTTGGCCGTATCTATTGAAGGTAATGGTTGCCAAAGTTGAGACTAGTTGGGTATTTTGGTTTCAGTAACTTTTTGGATCTGATTTGCCTTGTTCAGAATGTTTAGCCATTTCCCTTTATTAATAGCTGTGTCGTCAGGTAGATATATTGATTTTGACGTATGGAAGGTCAATTCTCATTTGGTAGCAGAGCGTGGTTGTATTGTAGAAATCCTGGAATCCCGATTTCTACTTTGGCTGTAAGGTGATGTTCGTTTGTGCCCAGAGGCGAGGGTCTCTGAAAGAGTTGACTTAGGGTGGAATCAAGAATTTATGTCGTTTGAAAATAATAAATATTCTTAAACTTAACAAATAAATTTATTATAAATGTATATAGAAAACTCGAAACATAAATAATTTTATTTCACGTTTTTGTATTAAATATAAACGTCACTTCAAATTGTTTTCCATACAAAACTATTACGGTCGTTTGTTTACTTAAACAGACCTAAATTAAAATTTGACTCAATGGGTCTGTTCGGCCGAACTAAGAAGTTAGTAATCTTAGTAAGATAGTCAGATTAACTTACTTAGTCGTTGGCCGGGACACTTTATACTTACTAAGAAACCTTTCTTATGCCGCCATTTTACTTAGTATCTACGTCACGGGCAGTGTTGCCAGATATCCCGTTTAACGGTAGATCTACAGCTTTTTTAGTATTTCTACCGTTCTAACGTTTTTTTGTGTAAATAAAAAAATTTTTGAATTTGTGTCATTTTTTTCAATTTTTTATAATAATAATTAATTTAAAACTCCCCAGTCATACAAATACAAAATCAGTCATTACAGTCCATATTCCATTATTAGAAATAATGGAATATGGTTCTGTAATTACTTTAAGATATTATTTTATAATGGGATTTTAAACAATAAGTAATGCAATATATGATAAATACAAAGAATTAATATTATTTAAAATTTGAAGAAAAAAAATTCTATAATATATTAAATGCTAATGTAATATAATTTTAATTATTCTGAATAAAAGTATTTATTTCAAACTATTTAAATTGGAATTTTCACTTTTTGAATCTACCGCTTTTTTTCTTAATCTTCCGCTTTTTAAGAAATCGGCTGGGTCATATAGAAGTTCCTCCATTAAAATACTCCTTATAAAATTATTCATTTTATTAAATTTTTATCTCACTTATTACAATAAAAAATTGTCAACACACGAGAAATGTTCTGAATGTGATACATAAACAAATAGGTTATGATCAGTGTCGCCAGATCCGATTTCTTAAAAAGCGATAGATCCACCAAAATACAGCGGTAGATTCAAAAAGTGAAAATTCCAATTTAAATAGTTTGAAATAAATACTTTTATTCAGAATAATTAAAATTATATTCCATTAGTATTTAATATATTATAGAATGTTTTTTCTTCAAATATTAATTCTTTTTATTTGTCATATATTGCATTACTTATTGCTTAAAATCCCATTATAAAATAATACCTTAAAGTAATTACAGAACCATATTCCATTATTTCAAATAATGGAATATGGTCTGTAATGACTGATTTTGTATTTGTACGACTGGGGAGTTTTAAATTAATTATTATTATAAAAAATTGAAAAAAATGACACAAATTCAAAAATTTTATTTATTCAAAAAAAAAGGTAGATGTACTAACAAAGCAGTAGATCTACTGTTAAACGGGAGATCTGGCAATCCTGATTAAGAAGCAAAAGAAAGTGTGTCCCAGGCCGAAACTCGCTGCTGACTCAGATGCTCAGAACAAAATTTTATTTGTTTTATCTTACTAAGATTTCTTACTTCTTAGTTCGGCCGAACACAACCAATGTAAGTAGAACACAGCTACTATAGCAAGTTTTAATTTTGGGTACTATTTAATTTTACAATTTCCAACCTAACAATAAAACAGAAAACCATGCGTTCGAAATATTTACTGAGAACACCAAAAAATAATTAATAATTTAGAGAAAATATATAGTTATCAGGATGTTGAATACAATTTGTGGAATATACAAAAAAATCTGTGTATAGTGAAATTTAAGAGGAAATATATATATATATATATATTCCACGTATCAGATTTTGACAACGAAATCCTGTAATCTTGAGATTAAATTTAAAACCGCAGTCAATTTGAAAATTAGGTAAGTTTACGTATATACACTTTTAGATCCTTCAGTCCGAAAGAATGTTTTTGAAAGCACTAGAGAAAATTTACGGGGGTTTGAAAAAATGTGAATTTTGCGTTTTTTTATAACCTCGTTTATTTACAATGTTATAAAAATATATATATTTTATTATGTATAAAAAATTATATTGTCACTCATTAATTTATAGAGTTGTTATAAAATCCGTACAAGTTAGTTATGATTCCGTAACTTTAATTATTTTATCACACTTTCACCAAAAAAACAAACAAACAAAAACTTGGATCTGTTTTTTCACGAAGATTCTCATGAAACGTCGACGTATTGTGTAAAAATAAAATGTTACTTCTAGTGCCTGGGCGTTTCGTGAAAAGCCCATCATACTTCGCCAGATAATGTCTAACATAATCTGCGATAGTTTAATTGATGGAAGCTTCGTAAAGTGTCCAAGGGAGAAGGCATTTCATGTGTTACATGAAATGTCAAAGAAAAGAAACCATATTGTATATTAGTTTGAAATAAAAAGTTAACACATTTCATGAAAAATGGCGTCTTGTATTTATGTATAAAATTGTCTACGAATAAAATTAAATTTTTTTAACGAAGTGCTGTTTACGATTTTGTTGTTATGGAAGACAAAGACTTATTTATTGATCATTATAATCAATTTTATGATATTAAACCACTGACCTTCACTATTTCATATACGGCCTAACTATCCCATGTTATAATAAATTAATGTAAAAAAAGCATTTTTTTAAACATGTTTTTTATAGTAAAACTAATTTTCTACAACTTTACTTCTTATGTATTTTTCGATTTTTTTGAATATTAAGAGAGATATTCCAAATTTTGTGTTTCCACCTCCCTCTAAACCCCCCCCCCCTTTTCCTTTGTCGACTCTTGTCATGCTTACCATAAAAATACATTGTCATCGGAACTGAACCAACATGTAAAAAAAACAACTCCGTAGGATAAGAGGTAGTGGTTCTAATTCAGCTTGCAAGATTTGACCCGAACATACATACACTCCCGTTCAATAAAATTGAACAGACCTGAAATGTGAATTTTTTAACGTTTCATAAAACTTCTCACTTTTGTCACTCTCTTTATAATTATTAATTTATAAACAAAGTTAGGTAGTTTATATTTTAAGTGTGAAAAAAGAAATGGAAGAATAGTAAAAAAGATATACTACAAGAATAATCAAAATTGTGAGACTGATTCGCTTCAGATCTGTTCAATTTTATTGAACGGCAGTGTACATTGCAAATTAAATAAAAGCTAGTATATTTGGTATACTAGAGCCATCTATGTGTACAGCAGAAATAAATGGACTATGAATATATTTAAATTATATGAGTCATATATATTAGGCGCTAAATATGAAACTTTTATATAAATAAATATTTAAGATTAAAACTTTTATTTTCTGTAAAAAAAATTTTTTTTAGTGATATTCTGGAGCTGGTATTTAAAAAGTCATTTTGTAAAGTTATGTTCATAATCTGTAATATTAATACAGTTTTTTCATAATTTAAAACACTTTGACAAATATATTAGATTTTTTATTAATCAGAAATGTTTATTAAATAAATATAACTAAAAGATTTTATTGATAATCATAATAAATATTATTACAAAAAAAACTCCTTGAAAAATTAAGATTTATTTCTGTTAAATCCTCACGCGCCAGTTTGATATATGATTAGTTCTCGCTAATATACTCTACATATAGATGGCTCTAGTGTACGGTTAATTGGGCCATTTTTTTAAGTTTTATGCCATAAGAATAGTTAGTCCATATAAGACGGATGGAGGTCAGTGGATTAAACCAAGGGCTTATTCCGTAATGGTAACATTAATAAATTGTAAGTTGGCATTACTTAAAAAGGGGGGGGGTAGGGATGGATGGAGCTGTGTTCCACCATCATAAACATCATCAATCATAAATCTTCTGCTGTAAGAATCATGCAATGACTGAGAAACAAAAAATTAAATTAAATTGAATAAAAACAAAAAATCATATTTTATTTTGTTTAATAACAGACTCGGCCTTGCGCACTACCGTGCTCTAGATAAGATTAACTAAGTATAATTTATAAATAAATAATAAAAATGATTCCTCTATCATTACAATAGCATACGTCATACGACTTTTGATGATGTTTATGATGGTGGAACACAGCACCATCCATTCTACCTCTCCTTTTTAAGTAATGCCAACTTAAAACTTATTGATGCTATCATTATGGAATACACTCCAAATAAACGTTCCTATAACGCGTTTCAGTTAAATGATGTTAGCTATAAAAACAATCTTTTTAGAGGTTATTTTAATTTGATTTTCGGGAATCTTGCAATTTTTGTAAAATTATAAATATATTTTATTAACTCATAAATCAATGTGGAAACGTAAATCAACTAATTAAATGTATGATTTAAAACTGTATTCTAAAAATTTTACTATTTTTACTGTTCATTCATTTGTTATTTGAAAGATATTCGTATCAAAATGGGTTTCGTTTTTGTAGATTGCCGAAGAAATAACTAAGAATAAAGCTGGAACTACTAAAACTAGACGCGAATATTATCTTTTAAAAATATATGATATTGTCACTGTGAATGACCTAAAATCTGTGATGAAAAAAATAAAACATCATCGCATAATTTATTTAATTGCTGAAGAAGAATATATAATAAGTTGGGTCACGGATCAAGAGACATTATGATAAATATAATTCGCCTAAATTTCTGCATTCCAAGACCTTGGAGTTGTTCTTGAAATCATGCAAGTATTGTCAAACAAAAAAAAAGTAACACTATTAGTAAAGTAGTTGTTAAACCAATAACGTCAATAAATTTCATGGCAAGAGGACAAGTTAACTTAATGGATTTTCAGTCGTATTCCTGACGGCGATTTCAAATGGCTTTTGAATTTCTAAGATCACGCAACTAAATATCTTTGTTTGAGGCCTTTGCGTTCAAAATAAGCTGTTGAGGTTACTCAAGAGCTTGTAAAAATATTTTTACAATCCGATAAAGGTCGAGAATTTGCCAACAGAATTATAGAATTAAAAATTTTATGGCCACAATTACATATAGTACCTACATGGGAGATCTAGACATCCACAAAACCAAGGAAGCATTGAATGCGCAAATTTTTGGGCCCCCGTACTAAAAGACGTTCACTATATTTCACATATTACGACAAAAACTAAAGTACTTGGTTGCAATAGTTACCTTATTTAATTTCAATAGTTTTTGCCACAATATCTGAACGTTAGTTTAATCTAAATTTTAACTCACGCAGGAGACCCGTCTGTGTCCGAATAGCACGACCCTTTTTTTAAATAAATTAAATATTTTATATTGTTATTTAATATAGTAAAAATGTATTGAGTTTATTTTAATTTTGAATAAAATTTTTATTTCTATTAATATTCAATATGGTCTCTTTTCTTTGATATTTCACGTGACAACTTATATGAATATCCAACAACTTATTATATATTTCTTCTTCAGCAATTAAATAAATTATGCGATCGCCCTGATGTTTTACTTTTTTATCACAAATTTTCGGTTATTCACAGTGACAATATCATATATTTTTAAAAGATAATATTCGCGCCAAGTTTTAGTAGTTCCAGCTTTATTCTTAGCTCTTGTTATTTCTTCGGCAATCTAAAAAACGAAACCGATTTTGATACGGAATATCTTTCAAATAACAATAAAATGAATCTACAGTAAAAATAGTGAAATTCTAGAATACAATTTTAAATCATACATTTAATTAGTTGATTTACGTTTATACATTGATTTATGAGTTAATAAAATATATTCAAAATTTAAAAAAAAATTGCAAGATTCCCGAATATCAAATTAAAATAACCTCTAAAAAAAAACCTTTATTTGGTTTAATATCATAATATTGATTATAATGGTCAATAAATAAGTTTTTGGCTTCCATAACACAAAATCGTAAACAGCACTTTGTTAAAAACATTTAATTTTATTCGTTGACAATTTTATACATAAATACGCTATTTTTCATGAAATTGTCTTAACTTTTTATTTCAAACTAATATACCATCAGTGCGTTCCACTAGACGCTCACAACGATCAAAATATTTCTTCAGAAGTTCCATATGATGACCGCGGTCGTTACGCATAGGGTTTATTCCGTAATGGAAACATCAATAAATTGTAAGTTGGCATCACTTAAAAAGGAGGGGTAGGGATGGATGGAGCTGTGTTCCACCATCATAAACATCATCAATCATAAATCTTCTGCTGTAAGAATCATGCAATGACTGAGAAACAAAAAATTAAATAAAATTGAATAAAAACAAAAAATTATATTTTATTTTGTTTAATAACAGACTCGGCTTTGCGCACTACCGTGCTCTAGATAAGATTAACTAAGTATAATTTATAAATAAATAATAAAAATGATTCCTCTATCATTACAATAGCATACGTCATACGACTTTTGATGATGTTTATGATGGTGGAACACAGCACCATCCATCTCTACCTCTCCTTTTTAAGTAATGCCAACTTAAAACTTATTAATGTTATCATTACGGAATACACTCATACTATATTTTATCTATGTCGTTATGGTCGCAGTAGTATTTTCTTACAGTCCCTACAACACTAACGATTTTTTGAATTTAATGAAGGTTATTTCAAATGCATGGAAATTGTTTACAGACAAAATAAGAATTCTAATATGAAGATTATGTATCTTCACACAAATAATAATAATAATCCTAACTAACCAAAATCGATGTTAAATTAATTTAAAAGAAAGAAAATTAAATGATACTTAAATTTGGTTATGGATTCGAATCCCGACATCGGCAGTTTGTCAATTATTAAGAAAAAAAAGGGGTAGTTAATTGATTAAACTGTCGGCGTATGGACATGAATGAAGTAACCGGTTATGCTTGTGAAGGTTTTCTGCAGTTTCCTTCACGAACTCCAGATGAATATCGGCATAGTTCCTATCAAAAAGTCTGCTGCAGCCGCACATCCTACCAATTCTTAATCTACACACAAAAATTCCTTGTCCTCCAGTCACATCCTTAGGTATCACAATGGACCTAATGGTCTAAGTGTGCCCCGTCCAGGACAGCCGCTACAACCTAACCTAAATTGATTCCGCGAACATGATGTAAATTTCGAATACCATTCGCTTTCAGCAGTCGCTCTCCCATGCGTGGAAGTTTTTTTTAAATTAATATGTGTGTACATAATGTTCGCAATCAGATGATTTCTTCCTGAAGGCGCCGATAGAATTGAACGAGGTGAAAAGCTACAGCTCTAAGGAAGTTTAAAGTTGGTAAGATTTTTAGTTACTTTTTTTGAGTTATCCGTGAAATAACTAAATATTATTTTATTTACTTTTAGGTGTATGTCTGGCGGCAAATACAAAAAAATATATACTATTCCGCAACGCATTGCGGTAAAAAACGCTTCACGTTATCTAATTATTGCGTAATATCTTCTTATAACCTAACTAATGCTTCGCGTTTTAGTATATAAATTAATATTTAAAAAAACGCAAGAAAATTAATATTCATTTTTTAAAATGCAAAAACATTCTTTCTGTTTCAATATTATTAACATAAAACAAATATTTACCCAAAATTAATATTTTATAATCTTTGTATTTGAAGCATTTAAATATTGATTTATAACTCAGTATATACCGGGTAATTGAACAACTAACGCAGTTAGTTGTAACATTACTAGCTCTTCTTAATCTAAAATTAACAGAAGTATTTACGATTTAAGATTGAAAATTAAAATCGTAAATATCTCTGCAAATTGCAAATATTAATTCTAGAAAAAACTTTTGAAATTTTAGTAAAGTTGATTTTCTGCAACTTTCCTACTAAAACATGTTTCGATTTTTCTAATATTAAGCCTGTTCCAGCATGAAACCACTTTTCGACAGATTTTGCTCATTTTTTTTTCACAAGCTTAAAATAACGTTTTAATAGCAAAGTAATCATTCTCTCTCATTAGAAGCATGTAAAACTTCATGCCCGCCCAACTATTATCTGTTGTATTAAAAAAATACTCGACAGAATTAAAAAAAAAAAAAAAACTAGAAGAGTAAAGATAAATATTTATTATTTAAATTTTTTTTTTAAATCACGTTTTACCGTTTTTTTTTTCGAAATATAAAAGGTTAAAACTATTTAATTACATTAATTTGTATATAAATATATGTATGTGTTGTCAATGTGTATATATGTATATGTTCTATAATAAAAGCAAACCGGTATTTTGTCCTTTTCATATAAGACAGTGAAGGAACTACCTTAAGGCCCAGTTTTTTAAGGATAAACCTAGTTAGTTAACTCGCGTGGTTTAAGTTAAGTTCCCACACTTCGAGTCCCTTCTCCTGATGGCATACTGTACACGTGTCAATAACGTTGCAATCTTCACAATTTTAGAGACAATTACACAAAAATCACTCTTTGTTAATAACTTGATATCACTACATAAAATATTTAACACTTTGAATTGAAATATTTGAGGTTATGATAAATAATATTTATGATAATATATAATAATTTATTATTCAGATCTTATAATAATATATATGATAATAATAAAATATAATAATATATCAATATTATATATATTATTATTCTTCTGATCAACGCTACTATTTTCGGGATCTAGGTGGGGGAACTTAACTTAAACCATGCGAGTTAACTAACTAGGTTTATCCTTAAAAAAACTGGGCCTAAGAGAGATATTCTTTTGTGTTTTATTATGCCTCTAATCTAAAGCACTTGAAATATGAAATTTTATTCTGCACTTGATGGTATTGAAAAAAGTCACCAAGGACATTAAGTAATAAGATAAAAAGTTAATTAAGATCTGTTTACGAGAAGTGATTTATTTATTCTTAGGAAATTCGCTAAGTTGACGCAGCTCCTATTAAATTTAACTTTTGTTGTTTATTAATTTCAATAACTTTTTGCTTTAATACCCTGTTTCATAAATAAAAGGTCAAATAAATTAAAGTAAGCTTTTTATATTCGATGCAAACAAATACAGTTTTTTAGTTCATTTACCCAATTTTTTCCCAAAACTCTAAATAAAGCCCAGAGTCATTAGTGAAAAAAAATTATGATTTCGATATTTTTTTTAAAAATATTTAGTAACAAAATAAGTAGACAGTAACAGAGGACGCAGTTTGTATTTTTAATAGACCTAACAAGGCCCAACCAATTTTGTCTGAATTGTTGTGCGAAGAACATAAATATTAAATCAGAAAATATTTATTATACCGTGTATGTTGGAATGCTTTTCCAATAGAGAATCAATGTTAAATATTATTTATTACTGGGTGGCCGTATGGTTACTGTGTAAAGTGAGTCAGTACACATATAATGAGAGTGGGTTAAATATGTTCATTGAATTCTTAACTGTAGTATGTGCATCACAAAACTCCACTCTTAAATGACAAACAAACAACCATACGCATACAGTATATCTATACACTATCCAGATGTTTGTTTGTATGTGTATTGTATAGGTGTACTGTATAGTTTTATAGTTAATATTTTATTTATTTATTAAACATTGATTCTCTCTTAGAAATGCTTTTAAAAACGGTCTGCATATAATAACTGTTTAGTCAATAATATTATACACTTTGATTTGACAAAGTTTTGTAATGGGTCTTATTGAGAGACCCAGTTCTTACTCTCGAGGTCCACAATCGAGGTTTTTAAAATAATCAGTGTTTGTTTCATGAAAGCATAATAAATTGATGATTTTTCTCAAATATCGGAAGCATAAATAATCAATGTTTACGAAATTTCTATTTATTTTTGCAAAAAGTGGGCCTTATTCGGCACTACTTATTACTGGATGGTTTTCGTTTTATACTTTGAAAGTTCTCAGAAACATTTATACCATTACTTCGTAAACTCACTTCATTTCACTTCATATTTACAGGCTTTCATAGTCTGGTTGTGGTCACAAATAATTCTCAACACACAATATATGAATATTCCAATAATATACAGGATGTTTCAGAAGAAATGATAAATGTTTAAGTTTACATACAGTTTTGAATTGAAAAGTTTATATTGCCTCGAGGAATAGCTTTTTCATTATTAAAAGGGTACTAAAATATTCATCTTCATTTGAAAATAATTTGAACTGACATTGATCAATGCTTTGTTGATCAAAAGCTCATTAGCGTAATCGAAACTTGGCCGAGCCCAAGTTTAAAGTCAGAGAGGGGGAGAGATAGTGAGATTTATATTTTTGCCGAATCCTCAGGCCCCCCATAGGAGCGGGATTCAGATTTGTCCAATCTAGCCTGGATGGTCTACGTATCCACTGGAGCACCCAATCCTTTCTTTCATATGAGCCTCCACTGGTTACAACTTTGGTGGGATCGATATATATTGAACTACTGACCAGCTCTGCTAGGCTGGCACCAAGAGCCAGAAATGCTTCACCAATTTGAAGAATCTCAGAAAGACCAGATTGCTTCCTGGATCCTAACCCGCGATGTAAGATCACGAATCCATCAATAATATGCTTGTACGCATGTGTGCAAATAAAGTGCCAGCGTGAGGGACTTGGATCAAGCAACCTATGGTACCAATTTAATTTGACATACCTCTTTATGCAATTGCTAGCTACCTAGCGATTGCCTAGTGGCAGGTATACCCAGCTCAGTTCAACATTCTTACACAGGCATACAACTGGTATGCCTGTAGCAGGCCCAAATAACATTCTTACCTCGTCAGTTCTGTGATACACTTGTCACATGCACATACAGGAGTTGTCACGTGAAGAAAGTGTTGGCTAGCTAAACAGGGGTTATGGATTCACATGCTTAGCTTTAACTTCCCGAGCCGCAGTTTAATTTTTCGCCATTATTTCCTGAGACTAAAATTATAAAGCAAAGAATTTTCGGAACTATGTTAGCATGAACTTTGTGAACTGAATTCATTACTGTTGAATATTTGGAAGGATCCACAATATGACCACAATATATGACACGCTTCCGGCTTGGCTTTGTCATAAAAAACAAGTTCATTCAAAATGCTTCTGTTCTAATTGAAGTTCTTCAATTTAATGAGGTCTTTCTTTATTTGTGTTCATTAAATCTTTTTATTCAGAAAATATGTTCAATTGTGTTCAAATTGTGTTCTGTAAGTTTGTGATATTAAACATCATTTTTATTGGTCTTCTAAATTTTCCCGATGTGATTGCAGAATGTAAGTTTTTTGTGGATTATTTGGGCTAGATTTAAATTTTAATCAATTATAATTTTTCCAAACTTAAAACCAAATTCAGATCTTGAAATTATGAAATATGGGAATGATGACCAAATGGTTCTTAATGCAGGTGAAAATTTGACGTTGATTTGTCGTGGAAATGAAAGATTAAAGTGGAAATCTTATGTCTTTAATGAAGAAAACAATGAACGAGGAGTAAGATTTCATGAAAATGAAGAAGTAAGTGTTTGATTCTGTTTTACACAATAATTTAACTGCTTGTGTTTTTTTGTTATACTAAAGAATTAATCATGTAATGGAAAATTGAAGAAATCCAAGATAACTTGCTTTAAAACTTCATACATTGTGTAAAAATGGGTATCGAATAAAAAAAATTGATATGAATGCTCCATAATCTCTATATACAGACCACAGTCTGTATATGCAGCGCTTCACACCAATTTTTTTAAACATCCACTATAATCACAACTTTCTTACATTTTATGGAGGTTAGAGTATAGAAGGAGAGTTATCTCATGTGGTTGTTAAACTAAAAAAGTGTCCCCCGAAAAACATAAAGTTAGGTTTCAGTGAATGGCCACAATGGCGCTTGTGAGAAGGTGGACTTGCTCTGAAGATAGTTACTGTAGAACAAAGTGGAGTTGCCTACCGGAAGTAGTATAAAAATCGCAAAATTAAGGAGGTTAGAGTATATATAGAATATCATTAAATATATATACAGTTTAATATAGAAATATTCAATTTATGCTTCATTAAATTTTTATCAAACAATTTTTTAATATCTATCTTCGATATAAATTTGATTATTCTATTTTTTGAACAAAATTTAT
This sequence comes from Nineta flava, assembly GCA_963920215.1. NCBI lineage: Eukaryota > Metazoa > Arthropoda > Insecta > Neuroptera > Chrysopidae > Nineta > Nineta flava. The sequence continues at coordinate 3,228,296 of OY986041.1, forward strand.
TAATTAAAATATATATTACTTCAAGTTTCTTAATTATAATTTTGTTATTAAAATACCTTTTTTAACTTTTCAAATTGATTGTGACTTGAAAATTCATCACTAATTCATTGTTTATTATATTCATGGAATTTCTTAAATAAATAGTCTTCCTACTTCTTTAACATCTGAGGTTTCATATGATTTATGTAATAATTTAAAAATTCCGCCTTTGCACAGCGGATGTAATCTACTTTTAGTTTCTTTAAAATTGGTATTACAGTACACCAGCGCCGTCTGAATTTTCTTCTATTTAGGGGACCCTTTTTATAACATGGAGATAGTTCTCCTTCTATACTCTAACCTCCATATTACATTTTAAACCCTAAATTGTTTGCAAGTTTTTAAAGCGAGTATACTATAGGTTATATATTCTTTATGATATTTTCTCTACTCTATGCTCTACTCTCTATTACATTTTATATACTCTAACCATAGACTGATAAGATATTCATATTCTTCACACAAAGAGCTGGTGAAATCAAAATGGTAAATTTTTCACTAAAATTTCATCAGCTCTTTACAATGATTTTTAAGTTTGTCAGCAACAACAAAATTTGTTTTTATTCCACTGATAGTTTCATCTGTACCAGCGACATAGAATATAGTAGAGTTGGGTATTTCCGGACCTGCATAGTTTAATGAACTATATCTTTTGTCGGATACGTATCCGATCGTTCCACGAAATTCATTTTAGTATACTCAATCGTTCTTTTTTCTATGTCACCACCGTCAATACCAACAAACGAATATATAAAAAAAATTCAACCATTGAACCATGGATACTACACAAGGATACCGAACTCAATGTAAACAAATAATTGGCAAAAAAGATGTCAGTAGTGTCGCTTCTATACCGGAAACAGTGGTGAGAGTATAAGGCGCGAGTTTTAATTGAAAAACATTACGCATTTGTAGTATTATAAAAATTATTTGCAGCCAAAGTATTTTTTCAATGAAATACTTTTTTTAATAAATGATAAGTAATTTCAGTTTTTCAGTAAGGAATTAGTTGAAACAAATTGCATACTTCAGAATAATCACTACGTAAAACCACGTTTTTAAAAATGGTTTTTTAATAGAAACTTATTTGAAATTCAATTTTCGAAAGATGTGTTGCCAGGAGGTGAAAATCACATTTTTTTGAGATTAATTTATAGAAAATTAATTGTTTTTCGTGAATTTTTTTCAAATTTCGGTGAAGAGTTGATCATTTTGATTTCAAAAGCTCTCTATACTGATTTTTACCGAATTTTCTAAGAAAATTCAGTTATCGGTGTTGTACCGATGAACGAATTTCGAAAAATTTCATTATTGGTTCATCGAATCTACCTAGAAGATATAGAAAATTGTCCTGTTATACCTCCACTTTGATTGTATTACAAATTCGGTTCAATCCGGGACGACTGCAGAAGTTACTGATTTCGAATAATGTGGGGCCCACTTCACGCATACAAGATGTTTACTAGAAATAGTAGGTAATAGATCGAAACAGAAAATCGATTGGATTAATTACAAACTTAATGCAATAATCTAGATAAAAAACATTTTGTGTGGTACAAACGGCGTCAAAAGTCGTGCTATCATTTCCAAATTTTATAATTGATTTGTACCTCATTTATTTCGGTTTTCGAAAAAATGCTTCGGGTTAAAGCTGTTCATTATAAATATTCTCACAACATTTATTCTAAACATTTTTCCGAAAACGAATAAAAAAGGCATAAACCAATTATGAAATTTCGAAATGATAGCGCGTCATTTGACGGCGTTATTACGAGCTCTTTTAATTCCAGTCGTATTCAACAACTACGTTTTTGTGATTGAATTTAAGATGTGATATCCAAAATTATAGTGTGAACCATCTTTTAAAGTTACTTTAATGAGTCTTACGGTTGTTGTGAAACTGGTGAGGGAAAGTAGCGGTGGTGAGTTTGTCCTATACTAAATGCATTGACATCTCATCCATTGCCAACTCTAAATAATTAAAAATTTTGAAATTAAATCGTTTCAAATAATTTAATTTTTGTAAAAAACATATTAAAACTTAAATCCGAAATTTAATTTTTTCGAAGAGTTTTAATAATTAAAAATATGTTTTTATGTATTTCAAAAAAGTTGCATGGTGATAAAACTAGATAAAACTAAATAAAACTAGATAAATATAAATATATCTAAAAATAAAACTAGATTTAGAACGTTTTTCGATCTACAAATTTACCTAATTATCTCAGAAACAGAAAACAAGATTAATTTGAAATTTGGTCCAGGTTTTTATAAGACTTTGATAATTATTATGACAGTTTTTCATAACACTGGAATATCTGGTATCGAGATATAGATTTTTATATTCATATTTTTACCGACGAGTCCATTTAACCTGTGTTAAAATCTCTTAAAAATCTTAACTTAAACATTTTTTTACTCAAAAACTAAAAACAGGATCAACTTCAAATTTTGACAGGATATTCTTTATTATTGAAATAATAAGCTGAAAAATTTTGAAGAACCTGTCATTAAATTTATTTTCTTCACAACAACCTTAATACTTTCATTGTTTTTAATTTTTTTTAGATATATTTTATGGATCAAGATTATATCTATTCAGAACTGATCATCTCGAAGGCATCATACTTAGATACAGGAGAATATTGGTGCTGTGATAATGATTTCAACTGTTCGCATACAATATATGTTTTTGTTAATGGTAAGGTGAAATTTCATCATAAAGTTTAACAAATTTCTCAATAAATTTAAATATTTTTCTAGATGAACATCATATTTTTTTGCCACACATTAAGGATGAATCAAGTGCGATTCAATTGGAAGAATTCACAATACCTTGTCGTACAACTTCGCCATCAACAACAGTTGAATTACAGCGAAATGGTTTAGTGGTAAGTTTAGACAAGACGTGAGTGACCTTACTCTTGTAAACTGTAATTAACTGTATTTCAGACTAATCTATGTTAAATTTAAACCGGTTGTCAAATACAGAATTCGGTCGAGAGTTGATTAGATTCTAAATAACACTATTCGATTGGAAAAATTGGACTGATTACGCCAAATAGGAAAATCTTTCTTTTTCTTCCTTGAATGAAATGTTTTGTATTGCGAATGAACTTAGAAAAAACTTATCAAGAACAAAAAGTTTCTATTTTTGATGAATGACTAGGACTAGGATTTTTTTGGGTAAAGATCTCTTGAAAATGCATTAAAAAAAATAAACATGAAAAATTTTGAATTATTTGTACACCAAAAAATTAGTCGATTTCTATTCATTGACTTAAAATGAAAAGAGCTCATTTTTCTTATTTGCCATTTTTATTTATTTTTATTATCCCACCAACACAAAAAAACTAATTTTACTGACGCGATACTTTTTCACTGTATTATTCTACAATTCATTTACTTCCGAACGCCCGTTTACTTATTCCCGTATTTGTTTGGGCTCATAACCTATTATTTTGCAGAATTTAAAATAGGAAATAAATAACGAGTTCTTATATACATTGTATTTTTATTTATTATAACAGTTAACCAAAAAAGTCATTACATCAACACGTGTTATCTTACACTCTGACACACGCGCCAAGTATTGTTACATGGGGTTGCATTCTACTAACTTCAAATAACATTGAAGGTCTGGGTCTACAAAAAATATTTTTATTATTATTAACTTCTTTTTTTTCACGCAACAATTTCATCATCATCAATTATTTTCTCACTCATCTCTGCTTATTTATAAATTTTATATTTATCAACTACTTTTACAAACCCTACGAACCACTATCCGATTCCGCACAGCGGCTTGCATTTTTTGTATACTTATATTTTTTTATATCGTAGTGAGACAGCTAAAACTGCAATTATTTATAACAAATATTTTTTATTTATTGTAAATTTTATTATCTGTGCTTATTAAAAATATTTTTTTAATTATTATTCTAATTAATAATCCACCTCCGTGCTCATATTTCTATATGGGTTAGCTCTGTTTCCTCGCTCAAACAATTGTTGTGGAGGATCCAGATCCATCATCTAGTTTTTTTCTTATGAATCTTTTTTTTTAATATTTAGGGATACATATTCATATTTCTATGTGATACATATCTATTTACCTACATAAATTCAAACATAATTTTGTACGCCTTTTTGTACACTCATATAATACAAGCTTATTTATAAATTTTATATTCACCAGCTACTTTTACAAACCCTCCGACCACTACCGACTCCGCACAGCGGCTCGCTTTTTTATACTTATATTTTAGCGAATTTCCTCCAAAAGAAATGTACCAATGTTAGAATTTCGTAAAAATTTCTTCAAATGTCAACTATTAGATGTTAAAAATCACCATCGCTAAAATTTGTATATATATATATATATATATATATATATATATATTATATATGTTAAATGTCTTTTTTTAAATGTCTGTGGACTCTGTAGCGGCCAAAATTTTATTCCGATTTGAATGAAATTTGGTATTTGAGTCGCTTTTGATATTCTTAAGGTCAAGTTCGTTAATGGGTAAAATCGGACGAGGGGAAAGGGGGTTTAGAGGGAGGGCGAAACACAAAACTTGACTATCTCCCTTAGTATTTGAAAAATCGAAAAATTTATCAGGAGTTAAGTTGTAGGTACTAAGTTTTACTATAATTTTGTTTCTTATCATTTTTCTGTTACACTAATATTTAGAAAAATATTTTTAATTAAAGATTGAAAGTTAAAATTCTAAATATCTCTGTTCACATTAGAGTTTGTGAAAAATGATCACGTAATGAACTGTGGCAAACTTGATTTTCTATAACTTTACTCCTTGTACATTTTTCGATTATGCTAATATTAAGGCAGATATTTAATATTTTGTGTTTGTTTGACACGAATACAAAAAATATATTTTATTGTAAAAAATTTTGATTGTTGTTTCCATAGTAACTATAAACTATAATCGTTATAACGTTTTTTTTTTTACTATTAATAAATTTAATTTTTCCAAATACTAAAGTCATATCAGATATTATAATTCATTTTGATCACACTAAAATTATGACCGCTAGAGAGCGATTTTTGTATTCGAAAGTTGACGCAGCTCCTGCGTAACGAATTTTTTTTATATCGTAGTGAGGCAGAACTCTCGTAGCCTATCTACTAACGTCGCCTTAAATCGTTCCTCTCTGAACAAAGAAGTTGTATTCGTCCTTTTGACATCAAATACTTGATATAAAATATAATACAAATCTATGATGGGAATCGAACCCAAGGTTCAGACATATTACTTAAATGTTAAATTAAGTAAACGCTAGACACTTCCGTTGGTTTTGTAATAGATTACAAAAAAACAATGAATAAACTTTTATCCGTATCATTTTTCCCAAAGACATCATTTCAGAAATATTCAGGTACATTGTTTAAAATCAAACACTCTGTATAACTTATAAAATAAGATCATGGTCCTTAAGGTTAATGTTATTTAGCGTTTACATCACCACTGTGACTCCCAAACGAGTCCAGTCGCCATTTTGTATTGTTATTAAGTAGTCGAAACTTAAGAAACAATTAAAAAAGCTCTGACCTTCTAAAGTTATTAACGTCAACTTAGGTTTATGAGTTATCTTAATTTGCAAACGATACTTAAAAAAATAGATGTTTGTGTAAGTACAGTGTGCTCCAGTGCGGTTGCGAACAGGTTACTATGTTTGCACTGTTTGTTTACTAAAACTATAATATAAGACTAATTTTTATAAAATTATTATTATTAGGTTCCAAACGTTCAAGGATCATACGATCCAAAAAAGGGTTTTACGGTGTTCTTAAATGAAACGTGGAAGGACAGCACATCATTCACATGTATTGGTTCAAACAAGAATAGAACTGAACGATACACAATAGATGTAATCGAAGTTAATATATTAACACGAAGTAAGTCTAAATTTAGAGAATTTGTTTTTGTATTGGCATTAAGTTTACACTGTGTGAGTGAGAGCGTGTGCATTGTTGTTTTTAAGCCAGGGTTACTCACTGAAACTATTCGCCATTAAAAGCAACGTGGCTGACATCTGCTTTTCGAATCGGTAGTCATCGTATTTGTGGTTTTAATATTATTCTATAAAGGATCCCTCACAAACCTTATGGAAATTGTCTTACGGAGAAATTGGCTCATGCTCTATTTTTTAAATATTTATTTCTTAATTAATTACTATCTATGATAGTTTTAAATTCATTTATTTGACATTTTAGTACGCTTATGATTTAGGATGATTATGACCTTATGGAAATTGTCTTGCGGTGAAATTGGCTCAACTTTTCATATGTTATGTATTTCGGCGTCCTGAAAAAAAGTGTCCATGGGGGCGAGATCGTAAAACCCTTCCTAAGAGCGGTAGAGGCCTTAGAAGATCTGGTTCTCGGGTCTGAATTTCCTCCCTACGCCGTACTTTTTTTAGCACGGTCGATTTATATGTTGACATTCCTTGGCTTCGAGAGTCTCTAGAGCTTAACTTCAACCATTCTCAGTCACCCAACTCATATAGGTGTTCCACTAGCGTAACACCAATCACCTAATTTTCGGGAAAATGGTAATTGCAATACATTATTTTCTGGTTGTAATTAATTTCTAACAAATTCCTGTGTTGTTTTCATTTGATTGGGTTACCGGATGAGCCGGTGCAGCTTTAGGGACATAAAAAATTGTTAACATAATGTTGTTGTTGACATAAGAACACGTGGGTTCATAAACTTTAGGTTTTCTATGATCGTAATTGCAGTTGCGAATGACGAATTTGAGACAAGTAGTTAAATGCTGATCATTGTAAGACAGTTTGTTATTTGACTAATAGTTTATTTAAATTTACTTTATGCCTAACACGTGCTAACTATTTTTTTTTTAATTTTAGTACCATGGATAAATACATCAGTGAAGAAATATTTTGCAGGTTCCCAATTAAAATTGTCATGTAGAATGTTTCTTCATCCTTTAGATCTGACGTATTTGGCGTGGAAATTACCATCAACTGTACATCCATCTGATTCTCGATTACAAAGAGAAAATAATACACTATTATGGATTAGAAACGGACGGCTCAAAAACACCATAGAAACCATGTTATTATCGAATTTAACCATAGATGATAGCGGAACATATGCTTGTGAAGTTATGGATCAATTTACAAATCATCTTAAAAAAAAAACAATCGATATATTAGTAGAAGGTAAATTCTCAAATCCTGTCAATTAGTAGTCGGATGCAATGGTACATAAAAAGTTCCAAACCTGGCACTCAGAATGAACGGATTTAGATAATTAATTAATTGTTACATTTTTATACTTTTAGGTATTATAAGTTAAGTCCCGCTTTTGTAACGGTTAGTAATAAGGGTCGTCGAAAAACACAAAAGTTTTTATAGAGCTAGACTTAATTTCCGCATGTCCTCCAGCCCCGGATCTACGATTTTTGTGCCCTGGGGCAGAAACTTGACAGTGACGCCCCCTCTTTCCAGCGTTTGAGATAAATTGTTTATAAAAACTCACAAATATATAATGGGTGGCATTTTTTGTGACCGGGAGAATAAGAACCCTTTGTACTCTTTATATAAATTTGCACTCAAATAGTAAACTTATTTACATATAACCAGGAAAGACGACAGAAAATCAAGACATTTCTTCAATATTTAGGTGTCAACATTCTTTTCTCTCTAATCTTGCTACAGCTTTACACGACGTGCTTTCTTTTCTGCGAAAGTATCTAAAAATCGTAGATCCGGGGCTGGGTTTCCCCTGACCAAAACCTCAAGCACATTATGCACGCGTTAAAAAATCGACTTAGGATACGTTCATAATCAACTTAAGACACATTCCGAAATGCGCTGATTAATTTATATTATGCGACTCAAAATTATTTAGGTATTTACATTGATTGAGTTTTTTTTGCTTTTCAGTTCCTTTCTTTTTTCGAAGGTTTAATTTTTTGTATAAAAGTTTTTATGTTTTGCTTTTCAGTTACTTTCTTCTTTCGTCGGTTCTATTTTTATTAAAAAGTTTTTTTTTCACTTTTCAGTGCCTTTCTTTTTTCGTACATGTTATAGTGTCATTAGAACTACATAAGTGTGCGAAGTTTCAACAGAATCGGTTCAGAGATGACAATTCAGTGGGTGAACAATCCATTTTTCCCTATTTTACTAACCTTAGGCACGAAATTTTTTTTGCAAATTTTATGGTACCAACTTCAAAGTATACCCTATCCAATAAAAAAGGAATTATTGAAATCGGACTACTCTGTAAAAATTTATGCGTGGTCATACATAAAATATATATATATATATATATATATATATATATATATATATATATATATATATATATATATATATATATATAACGATACTGAGTGCTTTCAAAGTGTTTACTCACAGGCAATATACAATGATTATAATATTTGTTCTTTAGTGGAAGCGTTGTGAAGTCTTTTTTTTAAAATTTTTTGTTTGTGGCTAAAATTTGGAATTTTTTTTTCAACTTTATATGGGACCAAATTTGAATCATTCCCTACCCAAAAAAATTATCAAAGTCGGACTACTCTGTAAAAAGTTATGCGTGATCATACATAAACAAATAAAATAAATAAAAATATACAATATACAGGTTGAATTGAGTAAAAAATGCTTTCTAATCAAAGAAAGCATTGTTTATTAAATCTGTGATATTTTAGTACGCTTATGGTTTTGGATGTTTATGACGCTTATGATTTAAGCATGTTAAAAACTAGTTTTGATTACTATTTAATATATTAATCAAATATGCTTTTTAATTAATGCATGGTAACTATTACAAAGTCCATAAATTTTTAATTATTAACTATAATAACTTTGATAAAATATAATCTTTCTAACGCTTGATTTTATATCTAATATTTAAAAAAAAATTAAGTTTTAATTCAATTTTGTTTCATATTTAAAGAATCCCAACATTTTCCAAACTATTCTGCACCATTTTCTAAACGATTTCCAAATTAGGCGCAAATGGGACTTACGCAATCACAATTCCGTATTTAGCTTTGTCAACAGTCGATGGATGGATAGATAGATAGATTGTAGAGGCTGCCCTTGACAGGCTACACTTTGACCATAAGGTCCATTGTGATGCCTAAGGATGCGAGAATGTGAGTGGAGTGGAAGGAATTTTTGTGTATAGACTAGGAATTAGTAGAATATGCGGCTGCAGCCGACTATGAAAGGAACTATGCCGATATTCATCTGGAGTTCGTGAAGGAAACTACAGAAAACCTTCTCAAGCATAGCCGTTTAAATCGTTCTTGTCCATACGCGGACAGTTTAGTAAATTAACCGCCTCTTTTTTTCTTAATAATTGACAAACTGCCGATGTCGGGATTCGAACCCATAACCTCCCAGACTGCTCGGCCACCTGGACTGGTACAATCGATAGATCTTTAAACTCACAAAAAACACACAACTTTTGTTTGAAAGTTTTTCATGCATCCATAATTTTGGTGGAAAGAGTTGTTGCGTTAAGCATACATAAAAATTTTTTTTTTTAGATAAACCTTATATTCATTTAAAGAGCGTTCGGAATTCACAGCGTATTTCCACAAAACTGGGAAGAAATGTATTGTTCCATGTCGAAGTAGATGCGAATCCTCTTGTTTTTAAATACGAATGGTTTTTTAATAATAATACTATCACTACAAATTTACATTATGAAGTGAAAGTGAAAAATATATCAGCAGCATGGGAATTCGAATTAACTCCATGCACAAGCCTTTTAATTAAAAGAGTATCAACAGCAGACGTTGGTCAGTACACGTTACGTGCCACAAACCAGTATGGATTCGAATCCATTAATTTTACACTTGAAGTCGACTGTAAGTTTTAAAAACACGAAAGTAAATGATCGATTTTGAAGTGAAATGTTTTGTTTAGATAAACCATACGTTTCCATATCTGGACCATCACACATTCTACTCGGCCATGGGTATCAATTTAAATGCACCGCAGTAAGAGATCCAGTTCCTGACATTCGTTGGTATTTTAAGAAATGTTCACCAAACCATAATTGTTCAATGGAACCGGTAATTTAAATACAGTTAATTTTTACAGTAAAGTTTTTCTTATTTGTATACCCTGTATGTACAGGCAACGCCAAAAGTCGAACTAAAATTATGAGTTAAATAAACATTTATAATTGATTTGTACCTTATTTATTCGGTTTTCGAAAAAATGCTTCGGATAAAAGTTGATCATTATAACTATACTAACAACTTTTATTCGAAACATTTTTCCGACATACAAATTAATAAAGCACAAATCAATTATACAATTTTTAAATTTTAGTTCGATTATTGGCGTCGATGGTCCATGAAATATTGTATGCGTGTTGGAACTAAAAAGTGACTTCAAGTTCGTGAATGGTTTACTTTTAATACAATTAAGTTGATGTAGAAGTTCAAGATAAGATGGCTGACGAATCACGAATCTATTGAGTTTGTTGAATAAAGTTGATCGCTTGAAAACAAATATATTTACAATTTCAACTTTTCACACGGCCCTTTATCGGAAGTAGACATGGACTGATTTTGATTATTCACGAACTCGATGCCGCTTTTTAAATCATACATTTATACATTACTTTACGCACTGATGCAGTATTCAGTATGTACAGGCTATTTATAAGTTGGCTCTGTTATTTGCTACATTTCTTGTTAGTATGGATTTTTATTTTTCAGTTATCAGACGACGCTCTTGGAGAGAAAAGAGAAAACTTCAAAGTGACCTCGTCATTAACTTTGAACCAGAACGTTTCTGGTACTCTGTATTGTGAAGCAAGTAATGCAGATGGAAAGGGTTTAGATTTTAAAGAAGTTTCTATTTTCGGTAAGGTAGAAAATTACTCTGTTAAAGGCTCACGTCTATCTCTAAGGTTTACATCTCCATCCACAAGTAAGCAGAGGTTAAGAGCTGCTTTAATTAGGTTTTGAGCCAAATACTAAAAAAAATATGCAAACTGGAAAGTTATTAAAATTGGAAAATTTCGACAACTCTATGAGCTCTCTATTTGTTCGCGAACTTCTCACTCAATATTGACAATTTTCAAAAAATTGAAGTCCTTGTATGAAAACTAACATGAAAGCAAACGGCGAATGAAAAATATTTAACAGTAAAAGTAAGCTCGAGAAAAAATACAAATTAAAATTGTAAAAACTTTGCAATTAACGAGAGGCAACAAATCAATAGCACGTTTGATCTGACTGTCTTGTTTTTAAACGAAATTTACGATGCTTGAAAATTCTTCGAAAGTATTATTGTCATAAGTCAAGCGTTTCAAAAGCAGGTAGAGACCTCGGTAGTGATTCTGTAACTGAAACCTGGTGAAAATACTAAATGTGAGCACTTCTCTCGATTCCGTAACTTTCACCATAGTGAAAATGTGAGCCATCTCACGTGAGTTTGTTCGACAAGGAATTTCATAACGCATATGTGAATTCCAAGAGAGAAAGGAAAGAATTAGAGAGAGAGAGAGAGAGAAATAATCGTTGGCTTAAAACAACGAGTGGTTATGTCCATGAAGAATAGATAAATATTCTTCATGGTAATGTCAAAGAATGTATCTATGTATTCTTTGAAATTCGCATGAAATTTAAAATTATTTGCTTTTGTTTATCAGTCACATTTATGTTGAAAAAGTGAAATATTGAAAAATTAAACAATCAAAGCAAAGCTGTTTATTTTTACACGGATGTCAATGTCAAACACTACTATATTCATAGAGATAACTACTATATATTATCTATGATCCAAATCATCTCACCCAGTAATTTCGTATTTTCACTACAACCTTACAGAATCAGGCGAGTAAACTCACGTGAGATGAAAATGCGAGAAGTGAGCAATCTTATTTAAAATACAGAATCGGGTACCTCGTCTACGTGTGAAATAGTTTTTGTTTCAAGAGCTTTCCTACTTGAAATATACTTCAAAATAGGTCAACAACTGGATAAATTGCAGCAAGCCTTGTAAAATGCCATACGAATTTGAAAAATCTGGCTGGTATGAGGGTCAAAAATTTCAGAAGGTGGAGTTTAATACGATGCATTTGTTACTTAACGCGAACAGTTAGTTACTAACGTCAAACGTAACGTGAGGCTAAGCGTTAGATAAGTCGAAGGATTAGTTAACGCAAGGCGTAACTAAACGCGAAGCATTAGTAAACACGCAGCGTTGCTTAAGTGAAGCGGTACTTGCTTAATGCGAAGCATAACTTTACATGAGTCGACAACTTTACATTGCACAAACATGGTCTGGTTTTGCCCATTCATAAACTTGACCTTACTTTTGAGCTCTAGAACACACATACGGAATTCAATTCGCTATCTCTTTTCGTCTTTGAATTATCGTGTCCACAGACAGGCGGACTGATATGTAGATATGGTCGGCGATATAAAGCGTTACAAAGTTGTGGTTAAACTTATTATACCCTCATGTTCGTCATATATATTAGATACCGGGTATAAAAAGGGTCTTTTACATTTTTTTTTTCCAAAAAGTCGCTGAAATAAGAAAGTAAAATTTGCTTACAGACCCTAGTTCCCAAAAATTTGAAATATCTCAAAGTATTTTCATCGAGGGAAGCTTAAAATCTTTAAATGAATTGCAATTATAATTTACCATTTATTGGTTCCAGGATGCTAACAACCCATCCATGGAATTTCGAAAAACCAATTATACCATCTAATAGGTCACTAATTGGTCATAAATGGTCAGCTAGCCCCATTATTTGGTTAGCGATAGAAAACTTTTTATCGATGTTTAAATATTTTTTTCAAGGTCATGAAAAAATTTTAGCACCCCATATTCCATACAGAGACAAAATAAAGGCACTAATCGATAGAGAATAATCCACTGATATTCGGTCAGTTAAAATAAATAATTGGTCAGACCTATTTCCTGGGAAAAATCTCTTTCTTGAGAGACTGCCTAAATCTATTTCATGACCCTGAAAAAAATTTAAAACATAATGGGGCTAGCTGACCTTTTTTGACCAATTAGTGACCTATTAGATGGTATAATTGGTTTTTCGAGATTCCATGGATGGGTTGCTAAAATTTTTGTTTGACCTTGAAAAAATTATAAGGCCAATAAAAAACTTTCTATCGCTGACCAATTAATGGCACTACCTGACCTTTTATGACCAAGAGGATGGTATAATTGGTTTTTCGAAATTCCATGGATGGGGTGCTTGCATCCTGGAGCCCATTTAATTAGTCTACCAAATAGTGAGAAATTATTATTTTCAATGAACTATTTTATTTGTAACTGTCCACAGATATCCCTGGTGAAGATCGAACTTTTAATGCCTGGAAAGACATCGATATGGTATATGCTGGTGAATCAATTATCCTTCACTGTGGCGCATCGAAGTATAACTTTTCTGGATCACTAGAGTGGTACTTAAATAGTAACGAAACTCCACTAACATCAAATGACGGTAATAATACAAAGATTATTTGAGGCACCTTATCAATGAGAACTCTAGGTCTCATTCTCATTAAATAACACTTCAATTTGACCTAATTCATAGATCAATAACTTGGCATTATATTATAAATTAGTATTGCTATCACATAGTAGTCGTCAAACGTAAAAAAGCTATAAGAATTAGGGCAAACTAAAATTTTATTAGGCAGAAAGAATAATAATAATAATTAGAAAGAGGGGTACAGCAAATGGGTCCCTAGCACCTAGAACAAGGGAGCCTCTCACCCGAAGGCGAGACGTCTCCGGGTAAGAGATGCTATTTTAAGCAGATGATGCTATAAGATTCTGTTGAGGCCAGATGCCACACAGAAGGCCCACAACTTTTCCACTGGGATTGCTTGCAGGATTGATGGATCCAAGGTTTCGAACCCAATCATTCTATACCTGACACCTTGCAGGTTTATACAGTTGTATATAACATGTATGGAGGTTTCATCGTCCTCCATACAGGCCCTACAAGTGGGATCATCAGAGATCCCCAAGTTATGAAGGTGGTAGTTAAATCGACAGTGTCCTGTCAAGAGCCCCACCACCCTTCTCAACTGCTATTGAGCCTCAACCGAGCACAGTCGAATAGCTTAGCTGTGCTTATGCATAACTTGGCCTGTCGCATGCCCTGCGAAAAGTCCCAGTAATCGAGATGAGCCTATCGCAGCCACCCCTTGATTCGGTAAATTACGGAGCATCTTGCTATGGGAATGATAGGCTCAGGTGAAAGGGGCGCTTGAGATGACACCTCTCGTGCCAACGAGTCCGCTACTTCATTCCCCTTAACGCCAGAGTGACCCGGTACCCAAATCAGTCTGACTGTGTTACTCAGTGCCAGGTGGTTCAGCTCCTCAAGGCATTCATAAACTATCCTCGATTGGAATCTTGACGCCTCAAGGGTCCGAAGTGCAGTCGGCTATCTGAACAGATGCTGATATGTGCCCCACTGTAACCTTTCGTGTTACAAATCTGGTCACCTCTCAGCATGGCGAAGATTTCTGATTTCTGATGAAAAACCGTCGCATATTGACCCAGAAGAATCGATTCCTTTATTCTAGGTCCATAAACCACCGCACCAGATAAATCTGTGGCCCTTGACCCATCCGTATAAACATGTGGTCCGGGATTGGGTGAAAAGTTAGGTACATTTCGATCCCATTCCTCACGGGAGAGAACGATTACCCTAAATTTGCGGTCAAAACGATAAATCGGAACATTGGAATCCTGTGCCATTTCCACAAGTGGAAACATAGTCTCCAACCTGTTCATTACACTCGCATGACCTGTGTTTGTCCTACAGTACCACTGTCTGCAACTCCTAAGTCGATAGGCAGCTGTCATGGCCTCCGCTTCAATCATTCAATGAATCGGCGAAATACTTAGAAGCGCGCCCAGTGCAACAGTAGCAGTGCATTCCACTAAACGCTCACAACGATCAAAATATTCCTTCAGCCGTTCCACATGACGACCACGGTCGTTATGGTCGCGGCGAAAACGTACTAATGACGTCATTATTTTCGCACACACCGAGGTCACAACGACCCATCTGAAGAGGTGGTAAATGTAAATTATTTAAATACTCCACTAAAATAAAATATAAAAATTCAATTGTATATATTTTTTTTAGTATAAATCAAGTTGGTCAATAAGTATTGAAGTTTATTATTAAGGCTTACAAATTATAACATAACCTCTTTAAGCTTCTGACTTATTTTCAAGCTCACAACTTTTAATGTTTACATCAACTGTTAAAACGCTCCATAGCCCATTCTACTTGGGTTTATGATTGTAACTCTCGCAGCAAGTGGAACGGGAAAAACCGCGGTCGTGAGCGTGATTGTTGTGAGTGCTTAGTGGAACCCACTGTAGGAGTTGTTCGCATGGCTCTAGTGACACTAAGGTATACGACTCTGAGCAGGTGGCCCATTTTTTTCCTGGCTACAGTCAGAGAGGTTCTTGTCCACCATACCACACAGCCAATTGTGAGCATTGGCTTTACATTGTAAATAACCAGTACACCATGTTAGGTTGGAGTCCACAGGACTGTCCAAATGCTCTCCTGCACATACAGAAGACACTATTTGCCTTGTTTAGTTTCCAATCCAAGTGATCACTCCAGTTCAGTTTTGCATCCAGGATGACTCCCAGATGCTTAACCGTTCTGGTTTGTGTAATTTGAATGCCAGATATGCTGATCATCCGTTGAGCAACTCTTCGTCTCCTTGTAAACAATACACAGCCCGTTTTTCCGGTTTGCCAGAGAGTTCTTTGTCAATGCACCAACGCTCCACGTACGAGAGCGCTTGTTGCATCAGATCATAGATAGTGCCCTTATCTCTGCCTTTGACAAGTATGGATATGTCATCAGCGCAGCCTTAAGCAATACCCCGGATTCCTTGAGACCGGTTAGTAAGCTGTCCACTACGAGGTACCACAGTAATGGCGAAAGAACTCCACCTTGCGGACATCCTCTACCCACAAAGCCTCTAACTGATTGTCCCTCTAATGTTGTAGTAATGCACCTCACTTGGAGCATGTTGCAGATCCACCAAGCTGTCCTCTACCCCGCGCTCAATTAATGCAGTGCGTATCGCCCCAACCGTTGTATTATTGAAGGCTTCCTGGATATCAAAGAAGACCCCTAAGGCCATTGCCTTTACTAAGAGCGCACCTTCTATCGACCCTACTAGTCGATGAAGTGCAGCATCCACATAAAGGCCGGCTTGCTTAGCAAACTGGCACTCTGATAGCGGTCTCTACAAGACACGTATCTCGAATATGCCTGTCTATTAGCCGCTCAAGAGTTTTGATCAAGAATGACATCAGACTTATCGGCCTGTAGTCTTTTGCGACGCCGTAGCTTGGACGTCCAGGTTTAAGGCAGAAAGAGTACAACGACCAATAAAATAAGCGAAAATAATATTTTTCATCAACTAATTGTCCAGGTTTTCAAATCATTGACAGTTCTACCGATTATTCCTATCAGAAAAATATTAAAATATCGAATGCAAGCAAAGATCACAATGGGCTTTATCGCTGTAAAAATGGTTTACAGCGCTCAAGTTTAGTAGAGTTAACCATTCTTGACTCAAAACTACCAGTGATAGTTGATAGCAATTTACAAGGTGGTGTGATAAAAGTAGACGCTGGGAAAGACTTTCGATTCTATTGTCGTGGTAGTGGAGTTCCAAATGTAACAATGACTTGGAAAAAGGTAAAGTGATCTAAATATAATTAAAACATAGATGAGGATTCTTACAGTTATATTGAATATTTATGAATTTTAGAATAATACCCTTTGGATACCGGATTTAAAACGAATTAAAGTTTCCGAAAACAATCAAACAGTGGATTTCGTAGCTATAATAAACGAAGACGGAGGCAGATACTCCTGCGAGGTATCAAATCGCATAGGGACACAAGTAAATAGTACAGTACTTAAAATAAACGGTCTGTATGCTCTTTTGATCCTAAGTTTAAATAGAAATCAGAAAGTTTATATTTTACAGTGATTCGTCAAAGAACTTGGGCAACAATAATCATTGTTACATCTATTTTCATCACAAATCTTATAATTGCAATTAGGTTGTTCTTCATCAAATTACAAAACGAAAAGGTAAATATTACAATTTTTATTTATCATTACAAAATTGATTACTTTAAATTTATTGTGGCTCGTGATTCTAGCGTCGAATTGCTGAGTTAGAGAACGTAGGTTTACATCATTTTGACGTTGGTAATGTAGAAAGCATTAATCCAAATATAGCTATTGGCGAACAAGCGGATTTATTACCTTACGATAATGAATGGGAATTTCCACGAGAGAAATTGAAGTTAGGGATAGTATTAGGATCCGGAGAGTTTGGGATTGTAATGAAAGCGGAAGCACATGGTATAACAGCAGGAGAAGAAAGCACAACGGTGGCCGTTAAAACGATTAAAAAAAATGCAGACATCATACATGTTAAAGCTCTGGTGTCTGAATTGAAAATAATGTGTCATCTCGGGTGCCACGTTAATATTGCTAATTTATTAGGTGCTTGCACCAAAAATTTGGTGAATAAACGAGAATTATATATAATTGTAGAGTATTGCCGATTTGGGAGTTTGCTATATTATTTACAACGGCATCGTGGAGATTTTGTCAATCAAATTGATCCATCTACAGGGGACATTATTGGACGTAAGTGTGTTATTTTCAAATCCTTAAGGTGCATTAAGTCTAACTTTTCACAATTTTTTTAGAAAATGTTAATGCTTTAAATAACAGGACAACTGATCAAGCTGTTAATTACAGCTATATAAGCCCTCTTTGCTCGCAAGATTTGCTGTGTTGGGCATTTCAAATAGCCAGAGGCATGGAGTACTTGGTTTCTCGCCGTGTTTTGCATGGCGATTTAGCAGCACGAAATGTTTTAGTTGCTGATCATAACATAATTAAAATCTGTGATTTCGGACTGGCAAAAAGTATATACAACGATCCAAATTACGTTCGAAAAAATAATGTAAGGAATAAAAACTAATTTATATAACCGTCTCAGAGAATTTACATTTAAAACTTACCTTTTCAGTGCCCTTTGCCGGTTAAATGGATGGCCTTAGAATCAATTCGCGATCGAATATTTTCGGTTCAATCAGATATTTGGTCGTATGGAGTGGTTTTATGGGAACTCTTTTCTTTGGGCCAGGCCCCATATTCAGAAATTATATCCTTTGATAATTTTGTCCAGCAACTTGATGATGGCTATCGTTTAAATAAACCTGATTTTGCAACCACAAAATTGTAAGTTTATAAACTTGTTTCGACTGTGTTTTATTTAAACTCCTAATTTACCAAATCTGATTTGTTTGTAGACATCAAATGATGTTACGATGCTGGCAAAAAGATCCAAAAAATCGACCGTTATTTAATGAGTTGGCTAATGAAGTAGGAGAGATGCTCAGTGACGGCGTTCGTGAAGTGAGTTTTATATGATCTAGCTGCAAGGTTTAATGTATAACTTATTTACAAACTTCTGCCTCGTCTTACCAATTTCTATGCAAATTGTATATACGAGTACTAACTACGGTATTAATTAAAACAATTATGGTATAGAACTTGATAAGGGGCTTTTAATAGTGTGAAGTAACCTCTGTATAATGTATAGATGAACCTTGCTTTATTTTTAGTTTTGATTTGTTCTGAAACAACATTTTAACTGATTTGATTGCAGCACTACATCAACTTGAATGGTCCGTACTTGGCAATGAATAGCATTAAAAGTAAACAGCATAGTGATTACTTGACAATGATGAATCTACCAGTTTATGAGAACTTTGTCTCATCCACTCCTTGCATAAATCAGTTTACAACTGCAACGCAACCCGAAGCATGTGATGGAAACAATCCAATATGTATGCAGTCAGAATCAGCTGCTATTAATTTAAATGACTGGAAAAAGACTGAAAAGTCGTCTAGAGATGCGACCTCCTTTGAAATGATACCAATGTGGAGTTTAAATATCGCAAGTAGTACAACATCTGAGAACGGCCCTGATGCAGAAATCACGACGCCCGAGGTTAAAAATATAAGTATGGATAAATTCTTGAACCCTACGTATGAAATTTCAAATGAATGAACGTTTATCCAATTCGAATATGATATGTCGGATTTAAGATCTATTCATACTAATATTCTTAAGTCGGGCGTTATTTTTGGCTGCAGTATATTAATGTGTAGACAATGTCAGTTAATCAGACATGCTTGAAAAAAATAGTTTTCTTATCATCTTAAAAGTTACTCCAAGGTATAAAAACAGATATCCTAAAACATCAGCTCGAAAAAATTCCATTCCTACTAAGAGCTCAACGAATATGCATTTTATCATTTGAATTTGAATTACAAATAAAAAACTTTTTTTTTTTTTTAAATAAAGGTATTTAAAAATTATTTTTCTAAATCGAGTCTTATAAGAAATTAAATTCTCTTAACTGAACGTTTGCATACTTAAGTTCAGCATGGAATTTCTGAGCGTGAGTTCACTTTAATTGAGAAATTTATAAATACCTTTATTTAAATAAAAAAACAAAGTTTTTTATTTGTAATTCTAATTCAAATGATAAAATGAATATTCGTTGCGGTCTTAGTAGGAATTAGATTTCGAGTTGATGGTTTAGGATAATTTTTTTATAACACCACTTTTAACACTAAAAGACTTTTTTTTAATGCACCCTATTATGCACATAATGTTTCTGTTTCTGTCAGCCATTACACATCATTTTCAATCGTTAAATAAATATTGTTTTTATTGAAATTAAAATGCGTTCTCTTTTCAAATACTTTACAATTACTTTCATTATTGAGTGTTATCTAATCTAAATAGACCAGTGAAATAGTACAAAAAAAATGAGCTTACCTTTAAAAAAAAATTCGTTACGCAGGAGCTGTGTCAACTTCTGCGAATTTCCTTAGAATACATAAATCACTCTCTAGCGGTCACTATTTTAGTCTGATTAAAATGAAATGTCGTATCTGATATAATTTTGGTATTTACAAGGCCAATTTTATTTATAAATGGCATAAGTCAAGGGGAAAAGGGGGCATAGAGAAAGAAGAAAACACAAAATATAAAATATCTCTCTTAATATTAGAACAATATTAAGTAATGGGTATGAAACGTTTATAACCAACATTTATTGTAGTCTAAATACGATATTTTAAGAAAAAAGACGGACTTACTCGTTACTGTCGTAAAATAATTAATATTCTTAAAATTTTGTGCAAAGCAAACTCCGTATTTACATGTACACTCAACATACTGACGTGTACACAGTGTATCAAAATGGCGGATATTAATACCTATATCTGTGGTGTTCAACAACTTGAATTTGTGAAAATTAACCTTACTAATCAAAAATACATATTATTTTAATTAAAAAATTTTAAGATATAAATTAATTTAAATAAATAATTCTTAGTTCATTCATTGTTTCCATAATTATTTTCTTTTAAATAAAATGTCTGAAACAATTGAAGAAAGTTCTCTGGATGCCAAAACAAATCAAGTGAATGATGATGAATTAACTGAAGAACAAAAACAAAGAATTGAACAAAATCGTTTAAAAGCATTAGAAATTCGAAAACGTAAATTAGTACCACATCCATACGCAGCAAATTTAAAGAAAAACATTACCGATACAACAGATTCAGGATTTTCATCATTCTTTTCTACATCATCGGATAATATTCTAAAAGTAGCGGGAAAAAAAGTTATTGATTCTGGTGGTGGATTTTTAATTGAAGAAGACGAAAATGATGACTTACTGAATGAAGCATGTAATCAAGAAATCTCTTCTCAGCCTCCACCAATTCTTGAATTTGATCGACCATCATGTTTGGAATGTAATAATAAATTTGCAACTTCATATTTAATTGAAAAATTTGATTATACGGTTAGTACACCAATGGCTATATACATTTATTGTGTAAACGATTTGGTATCCGATTTTCCGAAAAATCACCAAACAATATTATAACTGACGAATTAATTATATGTTGTTTGTGGGTTTTTCGCCAAATTGGAAAAAAATATCCACCCAGTCAAATAGTAGTTTTACCTCATAAAAAATGCTCGTTGAAATTTCCCAACGGAATGATCTTCGTTTTGGTAGTATGTTTGGTGCCATGGCAAAAAGTCCATACCGAAATCGCGCGTGCAAAAAAAGTTAGCGAAGGTCAAAGGTCCCGAACATTAGTTTTTCTCAAATATCTTGTAAATTATTGGTTTTACGACAATAGAGATCAAATAATAAATTTATTTTTTAACTAAATCACAAAAAAGGTCCTATACAAAATTCACAGTCGTATATATCGAGAACTATTGGTCCTACGTAAGCTTTGTACTAGACCTTTTCTGTGCAAAATTAACTAAGGAGTAAATTTGATACGACTTCTTAACGTAAATGACCTCCATTCGAGAAAAACTAACTCTCCCGACTTTTGACCTTAAACAAATTTATTTTAATCTGACTTATCAATAAATTGTAATCTTACGGGTCAACATTATTGGACGACACATTTTGTCCTTTTTAAAATTCAGTCGAACAGTTTATTGCATCGTTACGAAAAACGTTACTCAACCGTAAATCTCGAGAGCTGTTGGTCCTACGTGAATTTCGAATTGGACTTTTTTTGGGTAAAACTAGCTAAGAAATGTATCTGAAAACGATCTCTATTGACGTAAAACCAATAGTTTACAAGATATTTGAGAAAAACTTATTTTCAGGACATTTGACCTTTAATATTATGAACTTTTTGCCATGGTTTTCATAGTACCAAAACGAAGATAATTCCCATGGATACTACACAAGGATACCCAATTTAAACGGAAGAATTGACAAAATATGGCAACGAAATGGTAATAGTAATATTTACTTTTTATGCTCTCACCACTGTTTACGGCATAGAAGCGACACTACTGACATCTTTTTTTGCCAATTATTTGTTTACATAAAGTTCGGTATCCTTGTGTAGTATCCATGATAATTCCGTTGGAAAATTTTTGCGAAGAGATATGCTCTATTTTTCTGAATTATTATTGGGTTTGCAATAATCGAATGCGTTTTCTGACCACCCTTGCTTGATTGTATTTTCAGGTGTGTGATGATTGCTACGATAAAGATGATAAACACGCTTTAATTACAAAAACCGATGCGAAAAAAGAATATTTACTAAAAGATTGTGATATTGATAAGCGTGAGCCACCATTAAAATTTATCGAACGTAAGAATCCGCACAATCAACGATGGGGTACCATGAAACTATACTTGCAGGTTCAAATCGAGAAGCGTGCCCTCGAGGTGTGGGGTACGGAGGAACAATTACGCGAAGAGTTGGATAAACGCGATGAAAAGCGTGTCATTACGAAAACGAAAAAGTATCAGAAAGAGATGAAAGAATTGAGGAAAACCGTGCGTAGTAGTTTATTTGATAATCGTACGAATCAAGCTTCGCATGTCCATAAGTTTGGATCTGAACATTACGACGAAGAAAACGATGTTTATAGTCACACATGTTTGACTTGTAATTTTGTTGAAGAATTTGAAAAAATGTAAATTGTTTTTATTAGCGAATTTCCTGAAAGGAAATGTAGCTATTGTTTTTGTACCGATGATGGAATTTCGTAGAAATTTCGATCCTAGTAGATGTTAAAAATTGATCATCTGTAAAATTGTGTCTGTGCTCTAGCGGTTACAGTTTTATTCCGATTGGATTGAAATTCAGTATTTGCAGCGCTTTTGGGATTTGAAAAGTCAAGTTCGTTAATGGGTAAAATCGGACAAGGCGAAAGGGGAGTTCAGAGGAAGGGGAAAACACAAAATTTGGCATATCTCCCTTAATATTCGAAAAATTGAAAAATTTTATAAGAACTAAAGTTGTAGAAAATTAGTTTTACTATAATTTTGTATCCTATCATTTTTTCTGTTACTGTAATACTTACAGAAATATTTACAATTTAAGATTGAAAGTTAAAATCCTAAAATCTCTGTTCACATTCGAGTTTGAGAACAAAATGATCGGGCAGTGAATTGTAGCAAACATGATTTTCTACAACTTTACTCTGCATACATTTTTCGATTGTTCTAATATTAAGAGAAATATTTTGTGTTTTCTTCTCTCTCTATGCCCGCTTTCCCCTTGACCTATGCCATTTATTAATAAAATTGGCTTTGTATATACCAAAATTATATCAGAAACGACGTTTCATTTTGATCAAACTAAAATTGGGACCGCGAGAGAGTAATTTATGTATTCTAAGGAAATTCGCTAAGTTGGCGCAGCTCCTGCGTAACGAATTTATTTTTTTTACCTTGTATATTCGATCCATCAAATTTTATCAACAGTCCCACATTTAAAGTAATGATCCAGTCAAAATAGGCATTCAATCTCGGAATTAATTCTGGTGGCGTTGAAAATTTACACAGATCATTTTAAATGAAAATATCAAAAGTCTCCAATGATCCGGATTTTGTGCTAAAAATTTTATTCATGTCATATTTATTTCCAAAATGCCTTTTCTTAAATGGTGAGTTTTTTTGTTGTTGTTAAAATAGGAAACATAAAATTTGTAGAAAATTCGATTCTCAACACTAAGAAGATTCCTACACTTTTTCACAAAACTCAAATTTTTCAGTTGTTCTTGATTTGTTGCAACTGTCATAAATCGATCTGAAAAGACCCCAAGAAGATAGTGTCAGACTGAGCGTAAGTAGTCCGGGGACCATTCTGACTTTAAGGGTCCGCCACCCATCAAACCAAATGATGATAGTAATAATTAAATAGCCAAGAGTTTATTTTCAAAGTCGTACATTTTTATGTAAAAAGTTCCATTTAGTTATAACTGACGGGAGCCAACTCACTTTCTTCTTTTTGGACTTTACTCCTTAAGAATCGATTTTACACATAAGCGTCCGGTATTGAAAAAAATATGGAGAGAAATTAAGTGATATAATGACCTCGTTAGGTTTTTTCAATCAGTCAGTCAGTCGTACACAGGTTTTGCTGTGTACGTCTTTTACTGCACTCAGTCAGTCAGTATTAATATGGTATATATTGTACATAATATGAACATGTGCGCTTTCTATTTATTAGACATTTAATTATTAGTGTAGTTTATATAAATTTGTATGAGCTATACCTATAATTAAATATTTAAATAGTTTTATTTTAGTATGGACAATATATATGGGGCAAAGACAATCGTTCTTATAGGAGTAAACTCCAGTGCGTCGGAGCTAACACACTTTTTTTTAATAGAGAAATTTCAGATAGAGTCAATACATCGTTTGTAAAATCTGCTATCCTTGATAAGATTAATATGGTATTGTACATAATATGAACATGTGCGCTTTCTATTTATTAGACATTTAATTATTAGTGTAGTTTATATAAATTTGTATGAGCTATACCTATAATTAAATATTTAATTTAGTATGGACAATATATATGGGGCAAAGACAATCGTTCTTATAGGAGTAAACTCCAGTGCGTCGGAGCTGACACACTTTTTTTTAAATAGAGAAATTTCAGAGTCAATACATCGTTCGTAAAATCTGCTATCCTTGATAAGATCCGATTGTATGTTTAGGATAATCAACGAGTCCAGCAGTTTTTGCCCCAATAAAGAACGAAGCATCGTTTTCATGCGTTTCACCGCGGAAAATTGTCTCTCGAAATTTACTTGCGTAAACGAAATTGTAAGGATATCACAGTAAGCGACATACGATGGAATTCGTACAAATTTGCTTATTATAATGGCATAAAAGCAAACTTTGGCAGGCATCCGAATCTTCTTGAGTCAAACAAATAGCGTTCTTTGTCTGTTTGATCTAAAACATCTTCGATAGTTACGTTTATATTGGTCGTTGTACATGGTTTTATCAAAATGATGGATGGTCTCAATAACGCCAGATGGTTTAAGTTCATGATACCGCTGTTCTTGATGGCCATTTCAAAGGATATTGTCTCAAACTATAAGCACAAATTATTAGTGTTCATGTTGGCCTACAAACGCTTAGAATTGATCAGAAAATATCATTCGTTTTGGACGTTGTTAGCGTTAGTTTGTATCAACATGGCGACGTTTTATTTTGTCGGAAGGAACAGAAGTAGTATACGTTTTACCAGATTCTGAATCATTTAAATCGATCGAAAATAATCTGGGTAAATAAAATAGTTAGCCATCTTTACTGATTTGTCAACGATTTAATTTTAAGTTCTTTAATAAGTATGACATAAGTTTGGTTAGCTTACGCTCACGTAGCATTCGTTTTGATAAATAGTAAGATTTGGCGCTCACGCTTTTGCTGCCTTACCTCTGTGGAGTGAGCGCGAGATTTACCTCATGAACTCAGCCGCAAGCGTGGTTTTTTGACACAGCGCCAAGTTTAACGCTGAAAACAACGATTGAGCACGGAAAGCGTGTGACCGTCCAAGACGAATGCACCCTATGTGTACTAAAACTTAAAGCGTTTTCTTTTGACTGTACACTGAAGCTCTGGTTTCCTCGAATGCGGTACCGACATATTGCGACCGCAATAATGCGACGAATGACGTCAGATTGCGGTGGGAAAATCACGGTTCTTAATTGCGGCAATTAAATTTGTAACATCAGAAAGCGTCGTCAGTACCGTTTTGCGTTAGAAACAAGCTACATGGACGAGCTCGATCTTGCTCTTTTGGTAGTGCTAAATGCCGAGGAAGAAGTGAATCTGACCTTTTTAAAAAAAGAACTGCAGAGGGTGCATACCAAATTTTATTTGATTACGTCTTATATTTGTAATTTAAATCATAAATACCTATTTTATCAGTTTTATAATATAAAAACAAACGAAATCACAACACATCACCACTGTAATAAACCGTTGACGAAATGTTTCTCGCCGCAATGGCTACCGCATTCACTATGCTGGAACCGTCATATTGCGTTTCGGTGACCACCAACGCTTCCTTAAAAACCACTGCTGATGATGTGCATGGTACAGTTTTCTTGTCGGTACCGCTTTCGAGGAAACCAGGGCTTGAGGCCATTATAAGTATAAAATGTATATTCGATTGACTATTATAGATTGGTCGCACTGTGTTTTACGATAGAGAGCACTCCATCTTGCACTGACTAGTAAGGTCAGAGCAATAGTGCAGTGCAATATGGCGTCGATAAACCTACGAATGTTGACATTGTTGGAACTATTATTGTCAGAAAGTCCTTATGATGAAGACGCTTTAATTACAAATTGCATCCTGTGTATATTATTACCTGCTTCGTTAATAATAGTACAAAGTGTCATCAGATTCAATTCTATTTCCTTTTTTACATTTATTTTACGTACACGGACGGACATATTTATAAATCAAAGAATATGTTATATGTACAGTGCTGCCTCTACAGTCTGATCAGTAATCCAAAACAACAGTTAAAGTATTTGACACTGACAGTCAACCTAATAATAAATGATCATAAAGAAGGTGTTCGATTGAACTCGTGCTTCAAAAGAAAACGCTATTGCATGAAATATATCACTTCGTAGTGATACTAACCTCATAAGAATCAACCTTGGCTGCAATTACGAAGCAATAAAAATAAAATTTGAAATGTGAAGAAAAGATAACATTCATACTCTTGACGTGCTACAAAAAATTATTGGTCCGGCAGTTTGCAGGAAAAATACGAGTTTTGTACAAGTTGTGAAGGAAACATAATAGCTAAACTGAGCTTTAAAGGTCGCACACAAGCTGTTATTTTATTGCCTGTAAACTAAAACGTACTTTTAAGTCAGTTATACAATTTTTTTAATTATTTTAAATATACACATTTTATTAACAAAATGGTTTTCTTAATTATTTATAAGTGATTCAAAACCACTGAGCTCCACCATTCTATATATGGACTAAGTAACCCATACTTCCATGTTATAAAAATGGCCCCATTTTTGATAAACTAGAGCCATCTAAGCGTACAGCAGAAATAAATGAACTATAAATATATTTCAAGTAGCGGCTTGGCCCTGCTACGCACGATTAATTACCATTGAGATAATATATATAGAGCAGAGATGGGCGCAGACGGCTCGCCGGAATCGAACAACTCTCCATAAGCTGGATGAGAGTATTAATTAAATTAAATACTGATATGAAAAAATTAACTCGTCAACCAGGAATCGAACCTCGGGCCTCTGGATAACCGGTCCAGTGTGCATCCTCTACTCCAAAGACGATTGTGATGTGACAGCCAACTTTTTCATATTATTCTAATTTTTATATATATATATATTTTTTATATATTTATTAGACAGTATAAACTTCTTGTTGAAGTGATATTTTTATTTAATATTTGATTATTTGTGTATACTTTCGTGTCAACATACAAGTGTTTGTCCAAATTCCTTTCGGTTACGTATGACAAACTGTAGAAGACTGTAGCGTATACTCCGACAAATTTCATTGCCATTAAATTTATTAATTAAATTACATACTGATATGAAAAAATTAACTCGTCAACCAGGAATCGGATGAGAGTAATTCAAAAAGGTATGTTTTGAAGTAAGACGGAACCATGTTTCAATACAGGTTGTCCTACCGATTATTGCTCAATAATTTATTCAATCAATTTAGAATTAGTTTTATAAAATATTGTTTAAAAAATATCTTTTACAATATGGAGAGATACACCAAAAAATATAATAATAACAACAATAATGATGATAGCAATAACAATAATTACAACAACTATATGTATTCCCACTTTATGTAAAATTTAACCATTTAGAAATTAGTAACAAATTACAAAAGCCTCCCCCCCACCCAGCTTTATCATTGGCATCTTTTTTGTATCCAGTGTCATCAAATTCCCATGACACTATACCCCCTACTAAGAAAAAATAATTCAATCAAGTAAATAATTGTTTATTAGTTCTCCGATATGAATAGTTTAGGCAAATTATTCGGAATTTCCTAAAATCTAAACTAAAGCTAAATCATCGAAAAATTTACAAGCGGTAAATGTAAAAGATCAAAAGATTTATAATTTATATAACATTTATATTTTATTCATACCCAAATATATTAAAAAGGTACATTTTATGCCCAAAATTCTAGAGTATGTATTCAATGTATATTGTATACTTTGAATAATAGTGACCATAAAAAATAGTTGGTATTATTATATTTTTTTCAGAAAATGTTTTAATTAAAAAAAAAAAAAAATAATAATTGGTAGGTACCCTATATTTACTCTATCTCTCTTCCTACCTCTCACTCAGAGCTGAGTGCATTCAATGTCTGCCCACCTATGTATTATCTCTATGTTATATATTAGTCATTAAATAGAGATAGCTGAACCTACGTGATTCTCTTTCTATTGACGGGACATTTCCACTTACACGCATGCCTATGACTTGTATACTCTATATATATTATCTCTATGTTAATACACTTTGATCTGAGCTCATGGATCGGAAAATCAACAACATACAACAGCCAAGTATATGGTTATATCCACACTATTATAACACCTCACATGTGAGAGCTTAAAAAATATTGTATAATATATAACGAAGGTGATATATAACTTGCTGTATTCACTTAAAACGTAAGCCATGAAAATAAAGTTTTTTTCGACTTGGTTCCGAAATATCTTTATTATTTACATATCCGATATTTTATTTAGGATGTACTAGACATATAAACAAACCTTCCAGAAAAAATTATTTACATGATGGTGAAAACCGTTTCAAAATCCGTTGCTCGGTTTAGAAGTAGTTAGCGGATAAACATACAGATAGACGCGGATGGCGACTCCCTTTTATACTATAATACATTTATGTATAGATTATATGAGTGGTGTATTGTTGGGGGGGGGGGGGTGTGTGTTCTAAATTTGAAACTTTTATAGGTAGCCAAAAAACCTCGGAATTTTTGTACTTTTTTGTTTTTGAATTAAAGACAATTAACTGTTAACTATCTCAAACTGTGAATAACGCGAAACATGTCATTTTTGTTTAATTTAAAATAAAAACTATAACAGTAGAAAAACGCAAAGAAGAAATTTTATTTCACAATCCTTAACAATGAATTTCTACAAATTGAGACTCGATACGATACATAAAGACAATTAAATTCTGCTTCTCGAAAGAGTACCACAACTTCGATAATTCGGTCAAGTAGTATGGTAAAACCACGGTCAAAAATTTTTTCCAACTTTGTTAAACTGAGATTAGTAGGTAATATATATGAGTCTGCAGCTTGGAAATAAATACTCTAAGAGAAATATTGAAGTGGAAACTTTTGAAATGATCACACGTATAAATATTTTGTTTCATGCATCCCTGTCAAAACCTATCTTTTAAACGGTGCGAGATAGAGTAAATTTTTACATAAACAAATATTTATAACAAAAACAAACAACTTATGTCGTTTAAAATTGCCTTCATCGGTAAAAAACCAATAGGGAATATGCATGAAAATTTTTGTTCACTTGAATTGAAGCATGTTTACTTGACAAATATCAAGGTAAAATTACTTTTTAAATAACTTTAAAAATAAGCGAGATATGAATGATTGAAATTCCCGATTAGACAAAGAGGGTGATAGCCCTGTTGATATGTTATGTGACGTCATATTACACTTTCACCATTTAAAATACACGTAAAACTCCGTTTTTAGTATTTTTGCAAGAAAGAGACAGATAATAATCTTTAAAAGCTTATAGCCTACCTTGATATTTGTCGGATTTTAATTTCGTTTTTAGCGAATTTCCTGAAAGGAAATAGAGCTATTGGTCCCGTACCGAAGTCAAAATTTCGCAAAAATTTCTTCAAATGTCCATCGATCCTACCTAGTAGATGTCAAAAATCACCATCTGCAAAATTTATATATATATATATCTATGGACATATATATATATATATGTGTCTGTAATCACTCTAGCGGTCACAGTTTTCATTTTATCGGAATGAAATTTGGTATTTGAGGCGCTTTTGGTATTCAAAAGGTCAAGTTCGTTAATGGGTAAAATCGGACGAGGGGAAAGGGGGGTTTAGAGGGAGGGGGAAACACAAAATTTGACATATCTCCCTTAATATTTGAAAAATCGAAAAATTTATAAGAAGTAAAGTTTTAGGTATTAAATTTTACTGTAGTTTTGTTTTTTATCATTTTTTCTGTTACCCTAATATTTACAAAAATATTGACGGTTTAAGATTGAAAACTAAATTCCTCACTATCTCTGTACACATTAGAGTTTGAGCAAAAGTGATAAGGTGATGAATTGTAGCAAACATGATTTTCTACAACTTTATTCCTAACGCATTTTTTGATTGTTTACTATTAAAAGAGATATTTTGTATTTTGTTTTCTTCTTTCTTTATGCCCCCATTTCCCCTTCACGTATGACTTTTATTAATAAAATTGGCCTTGCAAATACTAAAATCAGATACGATATTTCATTTTGATTAGACTAAAATTGTGACCGCTAGAGAGTCATTTATGTATTCTAAGGAAATTCGCTAAGTTGAAGCAGCTCCTGCGTAACGACTTTTTAAATATTATTACAGTATTAACAGTATTTTCATATTCTGAAAATAAATGTGAAAAAAAATTTTCATGCATATTCCCTATCGCTACATTTTCTTTGAAAATTCGCTACAAATTAACTCACCCGCCAGGTATCAAACCCTAGACACCCAGTCCATTGCGCTAACCATTACACCACAGATGATTAACTGGATGAGTCAATTTTTTCATATCATTGACAGTATTCCCTTGGAGTCAACAATTACATTGTAGAGGCTGCCCTAGACGGGCTACACTTCGACCATAAGGTCCATTGTAATGCCTAAGGATGTGAGGAAGTGAGTGGAGTAGAAGGAATTTGTGAGTAGACTAGGAATTGGTAGGATATGCGGCTGCGGCCGACTCTGATAGGAACTATGACGATATTCATCTGGAGTTCGTGAAGGAAACTGCAGAAAACCTTCTCAAGCATAGCCGGTTACTTCGTTCTTGTCCATACGCCGATAGTTTAGTCAATTAACCGCCTCTTTTTTTTTATAAGACAAACTGCCAATGTCGGGATTCGAACCCATAACCTCCCAGTTTCCAAGTATGCATATTGCGCAGACATAACGCCTTAGACCGCTCGGCTACTTGGACTGGTACTCAACTATTAACTTACCATTTTAACATATTATTTTGTGTATAGTGATACGTCACAAATAGTATGCCAACGTCATCTTCAGTATGGTTACGAAGTCACAAGGAATGAAAGGACAAGCGTGCATAATATATGCGACAGAATATTTAGTAAACAATAATCTTTATTGAAAAATATAAATGCATTCTTTATATAACAATAAAAAAATTCTTATTATTAATTAATAAACATATAAACATTGAACTAAATAAAATTATACAACAGCTACTTAGATTAGACTTTGAGCTAGGAGGTTCATTGTTAATTGTTTCTATAAAGACTAGGAAAACTGTAATCGTTGGTTGGTTGTAACCAATTATCTGGTGAGTACACGGTATTCTGTTGTTCAATAACATGTAATGTGTATGCGTGTCTTTGTAATTTGGATTTATTAATCTCACTTCGATGCACAACTAAACCATCGATCAGTACACAACTACCTGTAAAAATAAAACAGAAATCTTATTTACAACAGTTCATATGTACCTACCATTATTTACATACAGAGTGTCTCTCTCTCTATCTAATACACACTTAACAACACTGGTGGAAATAATTCTCTTCAAAAACTGAGAATAATTAAGAAGAATCATTTTAAAACACTGAATAATACTTCTGAAAATTTTATTTTTTTGAAAGTCTCTTAAAAAGTCTGAAAAAGTAAAATAAATGATTTAAAGACAGAAAAAATATAATATTTTGGACTCTGCCAGAAGAGTTATTCAGAGAACTAATTAAATAAAATATAACAACTCGTCCCGGCAAGATTCGAACTCACGATCTCCCGCTTACTAGACAGGCGTTTTAGCTAACTAAGCCACGAGACTGTTATGTATTCAATACTTTATACATAACAAATAGTATTTGTAATATTAAATTATCAAAACGGTATTTGCTATGTATTAAGTGTTGAATACATAACAGTCTCGTGGCTTAGTTAGTTAAAGCGCCTGTCTAGTAAACAGGAGATCGTCAGTTCGAATCTCGCCGAGGCAAGTTATTATACTTTATTTAATTAGTTTCCTGAAATAGTCTGAATAACTCTTCGGGCAGAGTCAAAAATATTATATGTTTTATTTTATCAGACTCTTTCAGAGATTTTCAGAAAAATAAAACTTTCAAAAGTGATAGTCTCAGCTTAAAATACATTAGATTAGTGTATATATATATATATATATATATATATATATATATATATATATATGTATATATATATATATATATATATATATATATATATATATATATATATATTAATGCTTTAGTACCAGTGACTCTCAACCACAGCGGCTCTTTTGTGTGAATTTTAGAAATAAACGAAAAAAAGATCGAGACTGTTAAATGTAGAAGACGATATGAGAGTAGCATTGTCATTTTTACGACCAAATATAAATAAAATTATCAAAAAACATCAAGCTCAAATTTCTCATTAAAAGTAGTCTTAATTATTAACTTGTAATTAGTCCCTTACTAAACGTACTGTTGTTTTTGTAGTACATATTATTTTATTCTACATTCAAAATTATTATCATAAACTATTTTACTCAGTGTATTATAGGTGAGTAAACAACTTTTAAACTTATCTTTTTCTTTGAGTGCCGTCTAATTTTGAAATCGTTAACAGTGTGCAGCGACAAAAAAAAGAGGTTGAAAATCACTGCTTTAGTACATAGATTATAGTCACTATGATAATCGGCGTTTATAGATGGATTTTGTGGTTAGAAAAAATTGTGACCTGGTGGAGCAAATCTGAAGTTAGGATTCAGATAAGGCAGCTCAAAATATACATGAAAACATAATTGTCTGATCTCAGTTAAGTCATTTTTATGTGTTACGAACGTAGATAGATACATCTTGGGGTCTAAAAAGTATTGCACTTCGACCTTATGATCTATTGTGCTCCCCTTCTACTTCAGTCCGACGAGATTCGCTTCTCCTATATGTTGGCAATAGCCAGGAGCTATCTTATCAGGTCTTCCTGAAGGTTCATATATTCGGGCTGAGATGTACCGAATATCCTGTATCTGCTAACCTAGAGGTTCGCAGTCAAAGATAATGTGGCTGGATGTTTCTTCCTCCTCGCTGCACAATCTGCATACAATGGACCCGTTATGGAGTCCCATTGTGTGCAGACGCGCAGGGGATAATGACCGGTAATGAATCCGGTAACCCTCCGCAATTGCATCCTGTTCAGTTTCAGTGCATCGAGAGATAGCCTCTTTGTTGCACTCCAAAGCAATACCTTTCCAAGCTCTTGCCGCGGTACTTTTTCCCAGTGATCACGGTGTTTAGCATTTGACCACTCGTCTCGTTGATCACTTGTTTACATGCAGTCCTTGGAATTCCTAAAATAGGCTCTGAGCCTATGAAGAGCATTCCGACTCCCTTCTTTGCTAAGGCTTCTGGTTTTTCGTTTCCTTCGAAACCACTGTGACCCGGCACCCAGATCAATTTAACATTGTTCCGTTTTGCCAGCTCTAGCAGTTCCTCCAGACAACCCTTGACTACTCCTAAGGTGACCTCAGTTCCAGGCAAGGCTTTTAGAGCAGCTTGACTGTCCGAGATAGTAAATACGTTCTAGTTTATGTAGCCTCTACGTAGGTTCTCCCGGACGCAAGCCAGTTATGAACGTATCTGTTGATCTTACTGGCCTGTAAAGATCATAAACCTGATTTTTGAAGCCCCATGACAACTTTTGATCGACACCCTTCTAAACTAGTTTTTCTCATAGTTTCAGTCAATTTCATCGAAACTCAATTTCGAAGTAAAACAAACTGTTAAAGAACGTCACTTTAACAGTTAATATACAAGGTGGCTTAGATTTTATTCTGGCGATAGATCTTCCAAAAATAAGAAGTTCTTATGAACTTGGATGTTTTCAAGCATCGTTTTCGAGATACAAGTTGTCAAAGTTACTAAAAAAAACTTTTTCATTTCAAATTTCGCACAACCTACTAAGCAGATTTTGATGACACTTGACACGCTTTTAGTAGTAATAAGTGACACAATTAAAATTAAATTTGTGATAAAATCTCACTAGTGCATTTACCGAATTGTACCTAGTATTTAAGACTCCTTTTGAACTTACCCTTTTTGACTGGAACGGCAACAAAAGCATTTTTTGGATAAATGGGTTCAGATCGATCATAAATAATGAATTCTTTGGACTGTTGATCTGGATTTCGGATAAAGCGACGATGCACACCACCCTTATGTGAGCCCGGTATCATCCATAAACAACCATTTTCTAATGTTGCATCATCCAATGCAAACCAAAAACCAGTGAGTGCTAATGGCTCTGTGTACAAATACGAGGCATCTTGATGTGATTTCACTGAAATTAATCATTTTTTAATTAGAAAACAAATTTTGATTTCATGCCAAAAAAATTCGTTACGCAGGAGCTGCGTCAACTTAGCGAATTTCCTAAGAATACATAAATCACTCTCTAGCGGTCATAATTTTAGTGTGATCAAAATGAAATATAATATCTGATATGACTTAAGTATTTTCAAAAATTAAATTTGTTAATAGCCAAAATAGAACGATGTATAACGATTATATTTTATAGTTACTATGAAAACGACAATCAAAATTTTTTACAATAAAATATATTTTATGTATTCGTGTCAAACACAAAATATTAAATATCTCTCTTAATATTAGAATAATCGAAAAATGTATAAGGAGTAAAGTTGTAGAAAATCAAGGTTGCTTCAATTCATTACTTGATCATTTTTCTCAAACTCTAATGTGAACAGAGATATTTAGAATTTTAACTTTCAATCTTTAATTGTAAATATTTCTGTAAATATTAGTGTGACAGAAAAATGATAAGAAACAAAATTACAGTTAAACTTAGTACCTACAACTTAACTCCTGATAAATTTTTCGATTTTTCAAATATTAAGGGAGATAGTCAAATTTTGTGTTTTCTCCTCCCTCTAACTCTCCTTTCCCCTCGTTCGATTTTACCAATTAATGATCTTGACCTTAAGAATACCAAAAGCGACTCAAATACCTAATTTCATTCCAATCGGAATAAAACTGTGACCGATAGAGAGTCCACAGACATTTTAAATACATATGTATATATATATATATATATATATATATATATATATATATATGTATATATATATATATATATGCATATATACATGTATACAAATTTTAGCGATAGTGATTTTTAACATCTAATAGGTAGGATCGATGGAAATTTGAAGAAATTTTTACGAAATTCCAACATTGGTGCAAAAACAATAGCTGCAGTTTCTTTGGAGGAAATTCGCTAAAAAGCGAAAAATATCCACGAATTCCTACAGTAGCCCAAAATGGGTCCAGAATGATGTCAGATATAACATATCAAAAATAATATCCCTGGATAGTGTGTCTCCTAAAGAGGTTACATGAGTTTGAAAATTTCAAAAACTCGATTTTTATTATACAATATGTCTAGAATGTTCTCCCAAAGTTTTAAGTCAATTAGAGTAAAACTCTAGGAGATAAAGCTGCGGGAAGAATATTGAGGCAGTTGCTTAGCTATTGTTTGTCTGTCTTTAATCGCGTTTTTCTCAAAACACTATTTTTGAAGTCGGTTGACATGATTTTATTAAAAATAAAAGACCATCTGTCGCTCTTTGTAATTTAATAGTCTATGGTTTTTCATATAAGTCTATGATTACTCATATAAAAAACTGTCATATTGGTATGAGTTATGGAGGTTAGAGTATAGAAGGAGAACTATCTCTTAAGGCGGAATAGAACCTTTTTGTACAAAACTCTACCAAAAATTCAAATTTTTATTTCTCATCGTCCAAGCACGAGCTTTATATATCTACTAACAGAAATAATTTGGTTTTGGCGAGATTCGAACTGACGATCTCCTGTTTACTAGACAGGCGCTTTAACTAACTAAGCCACGAGACTGTTATGTATTCAACACTTTATACATAACAAATACTATTTTGATAATTTATTATTACAAATACTAAATTAGAGGGCACCCAGATCAATTTAATTAACATTGTTCCGTTTTGCCAGCTCCAACAGTTCCTCCAGACAATCCTTGACTACTCCTGAGGTGACCTCCGTTCCAGACAAGGCTTTTACACATGAAACTTCAGATGTAAGTATTCATGCGAATGATTTGGTGAACAAGCGCAGAAGTATTTTTTTATGTGTGTTTTTAGTTTGGTGAAATAGAGAAGACTTCTATTTTGACGATTTTTTTCATGAAATCTTATCAGTAACTTCAGATGTAAGAGTAGTGCAGTGTGTACGATATGTTGATATCCTACTTCCTTGTGATTGGTATACTCTGATCATGTGACTGAAGTGGTTGACAAAGAAAGAAATAGTAAACAAGATGAGAGTTATAGCTGTTAACAAACATGTGATTGATCCATTTTAAGTGAATTTCATCGTGTGTGATTGAAAACTTTCATGTCTAAAAACTGGCTAATAGATTACATAATAAAATAATTACCTTCACTTCCAACACCAGGATTTTTATAAATATACATGCTTTGTGGAATAACAGGATCTTGATATCCTAATTGAAAACATATTTCTTTAATTCGTTCATCAAAACTATACTTTCGAAATACAGGATGCAGATGGTGTAATGCGTGTCCAACTTTATTTAACGCTAATTTCGAATCAATTTTCAATTTACCATTTTCATCTAATGCATCAGCTTCGAAAAATATTCGCACTTTATCTGCACTTTCTAGGAAATAATTATTTGAGGCCTGTAAACAATTTTTTTAAATAATTATAACTAATCGCCGTAGGGATTTGGAATGGGTAAAATGCTTTTTTGAGCATATTTAAAATGGAAATGATTATTAAATTCCGTTTTAAAATACTTTGTGAATGTTAATGGTTTATTATAATGCGAAATTTTTAGCAAATTTACGAAGATAATGTAGGTATTGGTTTTTTTACCGATGAAGGAATTTCGGAAAAATTTCTTCAAATGTCCATCGAACCTACCCAGTAGATAACAAAATTCATCATTAATAAACGTACCCTGCACAAATTTTATGGGGAAATTGGATCCCGGTCAAATTAGCTAAAAATTTAATATGATATTCTATTAGTTATTCTGATAAAAAGTCCACATAGGATGCCCAGAAACTGTAGCTTTCGAGTATTGAGTTGTATTTATATATAGCTTCATCGAATTCATCAACAATAAAAATTCGTTACGCAGGAGCTGCGTCAACTTAGCGAATTTCCTTAGAATACATAAATCACTCTCTAGCGGTCATAATTTAAGTGTGATCAAAATGAAATATAATATCTGATATGACTTTCGTATTTGCAAAAATTAAATTTATTAATAGCCAAAATAGAACGATGTATATCGATTATAGTTTATAGTTACTATGGAAACGACAATCAAAATTTTTTACAATAAAATATACTTAATGTATTCGTGTCAAACAAACACAAAATATTAAATATCTCTCTTAATATTAGAATAATCGAAAAATGTATAGAGAGTAAAGTTGTAGAAAATCAAGTTTGCTACAATTCATTACTTGATCATTTTTCTCAAACTCTAATGTGAACAGAGATATTTAGAATTTTAGCTTTCAATCTTTAATTGTAAATATTTCTGTAAATATTAGTGTAACAGAAAAATAATAAGAAATAAAATTACAGTAAAACTTAGTACCTACAACTTAATTCCTGATAAATTTTTCGATTTTTCAAATATTAAAGGAGATAGTCAAATTTTGTGTTTCCCCCTCCCTCTAAACCCCCTTTCCTTTCGTCCGATTTTACCCATTAACGAACTTGATCTTTAGAATACCAAAAGCGACTCAAATACCAAATTTCATTCCAATCGGAATAAAACTGTGACCGCTAGAGAGTCCACAGACACATAAACTTATAGATGCTTATATATATATATATATATATAAATTTTAACGATAATGATTTTTGACATCAACATTTGAAGAAATCTTTACGAAATTCCAACATATGAAACAACAGCTGCATTTCCTTTGGAGGAAATTCGCTAAAAAACTAAATTCTTAGCAATTTGTAATGTTTGTTTGAATTGTATAAAAATTAAAATTTTCTTACTTGTTCAGATTTAGTAGTACTAAATATTGATCGTTCTGATTCATCTGGTAAATTTTTGGTGAATTCTTCGCCCGCATTACGAAGTTCTTCTACTTCAGCCGCAGAGAAAAAATCTTCAATAACAGCATAGCCATCTTTTCGATACTGAAATACATAACAACATGATAATTTTAAATTCGATAGAAATTCTTGTATATAAAAATTTGTGTACGTAGATTCGTTATGAATATCAAATATTAATTATCATAGTTATTAGAATATTAAAATTGTACGCTTCAAACCCTATCACATAGCACGGCAGTGCGTCAAACAAAGTTAAAGCATAGACGTCTATACCGTACTGTGTATTTTACATGAAGGACTAGAGACGGTTTTTAGGGCTCTGTATATATCAGGAACCAAAACAGCTATGAAGCTCAAATTTAAAACGTAGTGTTATACCTTCGAGCTGACAGCTTTAGTAGTTTCCTTTTTCTTTAATAAGTTATTTAACACTAAAAATCGACATTTTGGTGATTATTAAGGGCCCAACGCCTCTCTTAAAATCAAAATTTCGCAAAATCCTTTCTTAAACGTTGCCTACAATACAATAATAATAATAGGGAATATGCATGAATATTTTTTTTCACATTTATTTTCAGATTATGAAAATACTGTTAATACTGTAATAATATTTAAAAACGAAATTAAAATCCGACAAATATCAAGAAAGCTATAAGCTTTTAAAGATTATTATCTGTCTCTTTCTTGCAAAAATACTAAAAACGGAGTTTTACGTGTATTTTAAATGGTGAAAGTGTAATATGACGTCACATACCATATCAAGAAGGCTATCACCCTCTTTGTCTAATCGGGAATTTCAATCATTCATATCTCGCTTATTTTTAAAGTTATTTAAAAAGTAATTTTACCATGATATTTGTCAAGTAAACATGCTTCAATTCAAGTGAAAACAAATTTTCATGCATATTCCCTATTAGAAAGAGGGGTACCGCAAATGGGTCCCTAGCACCTAGACCAAGGGGTCCTCTGTGCCCTCCTTGAGAACAACCTGTCATCCGAAGGTGAGACGTCTCCGTGTAAGAGGTGCTATTTTAA
This sequence comes from Nineta flava, assembly GCA_963920215.1. Lineage (NCBI taxonomy): Eukaryota > Metazoa > Arthropoda > Insecta > Neuroptera > Chrysopidae > Nineta > Nineta flava. Next base: position 3,267,793 of record OY986041.1, read on the forward strand.
GCAGATGAAGCTACAGAATTCTGCATCGATCCTTGTCGAGATTGCTCCCAGGATTAATGGATACAAGGTTTCGGACCCAAACATTCCTGACACCCGGCAGGTTTCTGCAGGTGCATATAACATGTATGGAGGTTTCATCGTCCTTCATACTGGCCCTACAAGTGGGATCATGAGAGATACCCAAATTATGAAGGTGGTAGTTCAATTGACAGTGTCCTGTCAAGAACACCCTTCTCAACTGCATTCTATTGAGTTTCAAACGAGCACAGTCGAATGGCCTAGCTGTGCTTATGCACAACTTGGCATGTCGTATACCTTGCGCAAAGTCCCAGTAATCGAGATAAGCTTGTCACAGCCACCCCTTGATTCGGTAAATTATGGAGCATCTTGCTATTGGAATGATAGGCTCAGATGAAAGGAGCGTTTGAGATGACCCCTCTCGTGCCAATGAGTTCGCTACTTCATTCCCTTTAACGCCAGAGAGACCTTGTACCCAGATCACCCTGACTGTGTTATTTAGTGCCAGGTGGTTAAGTTCCTCGAAGCATTCATAGACTATCCTCGCCTACAATACAAAATCAACAACGTCTTCAAATTTCAAGTTTCTATCCTTAGCGGTGTGACCTCTGCGATGATATGTCAGTCAGGAGTTCCACTGACCAATAACCTTTTTTGACCATGCGGTGTTGTTTTTGTCAATAAGGTGAGGGTGTTGATGGAAGTTAATCTTGATATTTAGATATTAAATTTTTGAAAATGGTTTAATTTTAAATTGGTTTTTGTAAACTAGCGACTATTTATTTCCATTGTTAGTATGGTTGCGACTAGCGTTTACTTACTTTGACATTTAAGTAATATGTCTAAACATTGATAACATTTTTTGACATCAAATGCTTGATATGAAAAATTATACACATCTAGGGGAAGGGGATCGAACCCACGACCTCTGGCATTCTAGACCAATGCTCTACCAACATTTGATGTCAAAAAATGGTATCAATGTTCAGACATATTACTTAAATGTCAAAGTAAGTAAACGCTAGTCACTTCCGTTGGTATAATATAACCGAAAGGCAACCATTCTAACAATGGAAATAAATAGACGCTAGTTTACAAAAAACAATTTAAATATATGTTAATAGTAAATAAACAAAATTAATAATGCAATGGCATCAAAAATGATTGTGAAAGATCATATGCATAGCTCTACCATAACATATAAGGTAGCTCAGTTGGTAGAACATTGGTCTAGAATACCAGAGGTTGTGGGTTCGATCTCCATCTCTAGATATGTATCATATCAAGCATTTGATGTCAAAAAATGGTGGTTCAATTTTAATAAATCAGAATTTGGAATTCGGCCATTGTCTAAATTCATTATCTGTTTTCTTAATCTGTGTATGTAGATACTTTCGTATGCATATACTTTCTATACTTTCCTTGTTTGTTACGTTGAATATTGCAATAGTCTCTCTCTCTCTCTACAAGTTTTTTTTTTTAAATTTCTATTTTTTTAAATTTTTCTTTTATAGGCTGCACTTGATTGTAATGGATTTTAAGATGGCTGCCAGTTATGGATGTATTCTAATTATTCTGAAACTTTTAAATTAGCTAAAAAAATTTCAATTAACATATGAGGGAAGTAACTTAAGTTTACTTTAAGTTTGAACACCTGGCTGTAGGTAACCGTAGCAGTAATAAGCAGCGCTGCCAGCTATTACAAGATTTGTCGTATCGTATACGATGTAATTTAACAAGCAAAATTCAATTAACAAGTGAGGGATTTAATTATAAAAAAATCAATTTTTAATTAATTAATTAATGTTAATTGCAGCAGAACTAACCTGGCAGACATTACATTGCCAAATTGTTTATATTGCAATAAGCGTTTTCAATAATATTTCAATCAATTAACAGATGAGGGAAGGTTTTCACTAATGCCGGATCTTAGACCATCAATGGTCGTATGCAACACGTATATGTGCATGGTGCAGATGGATCGTCGAATCCGCTGTTATACAAAACCGCTAGTTGTTTTACATAACAACTCCGTTATGTGAAACAACTGAACGGCGTTCAGCTGGATTGTCATTGCGATACGTTTTACAAAACTGCTACCCACGTTTAGAAGTAATGTAGAATAGATTATCTGTAGTCACAAAGAGCGTTTTGATATAGGGAAATATATAGAACGCCTTTTAGTGCGGGGTCCAAAACATACAAACCCGACGAACTCGGAGTATGATCGATGAAGAGAAAGCTTGCAGTACTCGTTTGTAATCCAGTCAAATTAGGATCAAAAAGCCGGTTTCAGATAGGTTGCTCGGAACCGCAATTTTTTTTTTAATCGATGCATCTTGAATAGGAAATATTCATCTAGGAATATTTTTTTTTTTTAAATTAAAGGTCCATAAAAAATATATAAGTTAAAAGAAAATTAAATTTATTTAAGTCATTTCTTAACTATTTTTTTTTTAATTTGTTTATAGCGCGTTATAAAAAAATAATGGTTAAAAATACAGTTAAAAAAATAATTTTCTTTTTCATTTTATAGATATTTTTAAGACCTTTCATTTAAAAAAAAATTTATTCATCTAAAATGGAATGCACCCTTTTTATTTATAAAAAAATCGGTGACTTGGTATTTAAATAATTGTCGGGGGCCTAATTTTTTTTAATGGCTAAAATTGGGCACATTATTTTTAACATATAAAAGGCATATTTTGCCATTGTTAAAAAAAAATTAAGTAATTTTTAGATTTTTTATTTTAATTTAAAATTTTTGCGTTTTTCGAACTTTGGGAATTTTTTCCTCGAATTCTAATAAACCGATTATAATGTTTATGGGCTCATTTGTTTTCTTTTTTTATATAGAGTTGAATAATATTCTATGTCATTTTTAAAATATTTAGTTTTAAAAAATATATTAAGATAAAACGTTTTGTTGTCATAAACAAATTAAATTTTGACCCTGTTCCGTCACGAGTCGGACCGTAATAGTTTAGGGTCATATTCAGGACGTCAAGATGAATCGATTAAAAAAAAAATTGCGAGCAACCTGCCTGAAAAATCCTAATTTGCTTCTACTATTGTAATAGTTATCTTATTTAATTTCAATAATTTTTGACACTATATCTCAAATATATAGAACTTATTAGGAAAAAGGACCTTTAGTAAAGGGAATTCCAAGTTCAGAAATTATGTAAAACCGCTAAACGTCGTTCAGTTGTTTTACATAACGTAGTTGCTATGTAAAACAACTAGCTGCTTTGTAAAATAGCGGATTCGACAATCCATCTGCGACAACATATACACATTTAGTTTAAAATAGATTTTCGAGTTCAAATTTATAGGTAACTATACAACAACACTTCCTCGATTCCAAGCATCGTTAAACATTCACCTATTTACCAGTCAAACTATTTATATGTCAAATTAATTTTACTACAATTTCGTTTCTTATCATTTATTTATTCTGTTAGTTTAATATTTACGATTTTAGATTGAAAATTAAAATTCTAAATATCTATCTATCAGTGATTCCTCAACCTTTGTTTTGTCGCGGCAAACTTTTAACGATTTCAAAATTTGACGGCACACAAAGAAAAAGATAAGTTTAAAAGTTGTTTACTTACCTACAATACACTGAGTAAAATAGTTTATGATAATAATTTTGAATGTAAAATAAAATAATATGTTCTACAAAAACAACAGTACGTTAAGGGACTAACATTAAGGGACTAATTATAAGTTAATAATAAGAATACTTTTAAAGACAAATATGAGCTTGATGTTTTTTGATAATTTCATTTATATTTGGTCGTCAAAATGGCAATGCTACTCTCATATCGTTTCTACATTTAACAGTATCGATCTTTTTTTCTTTTTATCATAGACACTAAACAAGGATACATAACTCCATGTAAACAAATAATTGGCAAAAATAAGATGTCAGTAGTGTTCCTTCGGCACCGGAAACAGAACAGAGAGTATAAGGCGCGAGTTTTAATTGAAAAACATTACGCATTTATAGTATTATAAAAATTATTTCCAGCCAAAGTATTTTTTCAATAAAATATTTTTTTAAATAAATGATAAGTAATTTCAATTTTTCAAAAAGGAATTAGTTAAGTCGAAGTGATAGTTAAAATTCGCAAAATAATTACATAAAAATAAAAACATCAAATAATTAAATAGTAACCTGTAATGATGGAATTGTAAAAATGAAAATAAATTATTGAATCAGATATTAAATTAAACTTTTATTTATTAATAATAAAGCTAAAAATTAATATTTAGTATAATGTCATACAATTTTATTAATTTTGGAATATTTATACTCGCTTTTGGTACTTTAAAAAGTCCTGGTTTTTTAAACCCAATTGATCCCGTTGCTTATTATCACAGCACTACCACTTTTACAATTGTCTACTGCACATACTCTTCCCATTTTAAATGTTTTTTAAATAATTTTTTATTTAATAAATTTTTTTAAACAAATTTCATACTTCAAAATAATCACTTCGAAATAAAACTAGTTACTTTTGGCTTACTTCATTTCTATTTATTATACTATACCGTACGTTTAGTTAACATCTTCGCATAGCAGATCTTCCACGAGTATGAGAGAGTACATATGTATACATTAAGACCTCCTTCTCATACACATTGCTTAATGTATACATATGTACTCTCTCATACTCGTGGGAGATCTGCTATGCGAAAATGTAAACTAAACGTACGGTATTTCACTTCGGTACGGATGAGTTTCTATCAAAAATTGGCGACCCTAGCGGCATAAAAAGTAAATATAACTTCTACCATTTCGTTGCCATATTTTGTCAATTTTCCCGTTTGAGTTAGATCTCCTTTATATAGTCTCCATGGTTTTTATGTTGGTTAATACATTAATATATACTTTTCTAAAATTTGGCGGCACATACAAGTGCCGCGGCACACTGGTTGATAATCACTGTTCTATAAACTAGAGTTTGTATATATTTTTTTCGCTGCGTATCTAATTTTTTCAGAATACACAGATCACTTCTCTTTTGGCAATAAATCTTAATTAATTTTTGTCTTATTAATGTTCATAGCGATCCGTGACCGATACAATAGGTTTTCGTATTTGTTTATTTGTTATGCTTTTGGTATTTCAGAGGCAAAGTTCGTTAATGAATAGACTCAATAAAGGATAATGAGGTGTTTAGAGAAAGAGGGAAGAACAAAATATGGAATATATATATATATATACAGGGTGTCCCAAAAGTAGCCGAGTTCCTTAAGAGGGTAGGTAGAGGGTACGATTTTGGAACGAAAAGTCTTGAGACATTTTTTTACTAGACGCACCGCACCGTTAATTAATTATTAATTAATTAAATAAGTGTAATAAGGCTGTCCATGGCAAAGTATTTTTCTGTTACACCAATATTTACGAAAATATTTACAATTTAAGATTGAAAGTAAAAATTCTAAATATCTCTGTTCACATTAGAGTTTGAGCAAAAATGATAAAGTGATTGAATTGTAGCAAACATGATTTTCTCCAAACTTTACTTCTTATATCTTTTCCGATTGTTAGATTAGATTAAGAGAGATACTTTGTGTTTTGTTTTCTTCTTTCTCTATAACCCCCTTCCCCTTACCCTTTTGACCTATGCCATTTATTAATAAAATTGGCCTTACAATTACAAAAATCATATATACGACATTTTGATCAGACTAAAATTGTGACCGCTAGAGAGTGATTTATCTATTCTAAGGAAATTCGCTAAGTTGACGCAGCTCCTGCGTAACTAAAGATGCAAAGGCTTAAAAGCCGTCTCTAATCAAATAAACTTGATCTGACGCACACTACTGAGATATGCGATTTAAAAATATGTTTTGCCAAATATGATGGTTTTTTCTATATTTCAAAATTTTCGACACATTTCACTTAAACCGGGTAAAAATGGCGCAAACCTTTCTAATTGATCTTATACATAAGCTTCTATTAAAAGATGAAATAAACTTTTAATCTTCACTTTGCCGTCTGGTAATCTAGTCAAATTTTCTTTACAAGAAAATTTTTTAATCGTATATAGTTAACAAAATGTTAATTGGTTAAATATCTTCTATATACTGAATTCATTATCAATGCGTGAAATGTTTACTTTACTTTTAACACATATATAGTTCACAGTACAGCACGGTTTTTTTTAATGATTAGTAACAGGCTAAATTTTTGTCAGTAGTTTCCTTTCGACGAGACGCCCAACTTTTCTCTCGCAAAAATTCTCGATGATAGTGTGACTAACGAAGCGCGTAAGAGAGTAACTTGTTTGTTTGACGATAGCATAAATTTTATCAGTAACAGTTAATTTGTAAGTTAAATTGAGAGATAATGTAATAAAGACTTCCAAAAAACTTCAAAGATGTTCAAATAACAGCAAGCGAAATAAATATAAAAAATGCAAAATTTAAACTAGGAAATTACTATTTTGGCTATTTTAGAACTACGGATGAAAAGCGACCCGATAAATGATACATGGTTAAAAAAAAGAAAAAAAATCCGTTCTAACTAAGCCATAGCAACTATACTTCCTATTTTAAGAAAAACACAACTTTAGGTCATATCTCGAAAATCAACCTTTTAGCTCAAACTTTCACGACACCACTGGATTATACCAAAAAAAGTGCCTTAAGAATGTAAAAATTATTTTCATCTAGCTTTAGAAACAACCAAGATATTCACAATTGTTTAAATGTCGAAAAATCGAACTTTTGCTTATAACTCGCAAACAAAAGATGCTAGCAAATTTTTGTTGACATCCATGAATTAGTCTCAAAAAAAGAGATCGAGAATGTGCCATCGATTTTCTTCTATCTCTTATAGTTACCGAGTTACCCCCATAAAACCATCGAAATGGGCATGCACGGCTCTTCGGAGCCATAAGCTGTGTGACAATAAGTATGTAAGGTATGTTTTGAAGTAAGACGGAACGATGTTTCAATACAGGTTGCCTACCAATTATTGCCCAATAATTTATTCAATCAATTTAGGAATAGTTAGGAATATTTTCAATTTCCGTAACTGAAAGGCTTTTCATGCATAAAGCCGGCTGATGTATGATACAATGAAATGATAAAAGATTTTTTAATTGAGGGATTTTTTTTAAAAGTGCAATTAAACCGTTATTACAGCCCGTTATATTACTTGCACCATCCGCGGTAAGTGAAACGAATTTTTCTAAAGGTAATGATTTTATTCGTGCAAGTACTCCGTCATAGAGATTTTCGGCGTTCGTTTCGCGATCGAAAACCATACGAATGTAAATTAACATTTGCGCAGTATTTGTTGCATCGGTCGATTCGTCCAACTGCAATGAATAGCACGAATAGTACTTTTCACCTTTTTAATTCAAAGTAGACTAACTCGAAGAAACTCAGTCAGGTTGAGGCATGCTAACATAAAATTCCCACTTTATATAATTAAAAAATTTAACCAGTAACAAATCAGTAACAAATTATCCCCTCCCCAGCCTTATCATTGGCATGTTTATTGTATCCAGTATCATCAAATTCCCATGACACTATACCCCCTACGAAGAAAAAATAATTAAATCAGGTAAATAATTGTTTATTAGTTCTCCGTTATGAATAGTTTCGACAAATTATTCAGAATTTCCAAAAATCTAAACCATCAAAAAAATTTACAAACGGTTTACAATTGTCAAGCGGTAAACGTAAAGGATCAAAAGATTTATATTTTATAATTTATATAACATTTATATTTTATTCATACACAAATATACTAAAAAGATACATTTTATGCCCCAAATTACCAGCCCAGAATACCAGAGTATGTATTCAATGTATTGTATGCATTGTATACTTTGTATAATAGTGACCATAAAAAAAAGTTGGTATTATTATATTTTTTTCAGAAAAAGTTTTATTTAAAAAAAGAAAATAATAATAATTGGTAGGTATCCTGTATTTACTCTATCACTCTTCCTAAGTCTCACTCAGAGCTGAATGAAGTCAAACTTTGCCCACGTATGCTGTACAGGTATATAAATTGAGGAAAGCATTTAATTGTAAACGTTTGTGCCATTTTTACCAAGTCTAACTAATTTATCAGCTAACGATGGCGATGACTCAACACATGAATAACGAATGTTGTATGTCTAATGTTCCAAAAATAGATATTATTTTTATTAAAATGATTTCACCAAACCAACCACACAACAACGACTCTCAACGACTGACTGAATGCATCAACATTTTATTTTATATTACGAATACGATTGATTCTAACTATAATAACATTCAAAAAATGTGTAATCTCCCACATAGAATTTATAAATATTTATATACTAAATCATCATTTACACATCCAACGTAACGCTTTCATCCTATAGTACAGACCGTTTTCAAATGCATTGCTAATAGAGAATCAATGTTAAATAAATAAATAAAATATTTACTATAAAACCATACATACACATACATATATACGGAAACTGAATCTCTGGACTGGAATATTGGGTGACCATATTATAGGACCATTCTTCCATTGATGGATCTTTAGATTCTCAAAAATATTTGCGTTTGTTACGAAATAATATACTGCCAACTGTTAGAGCTCTTCCTAATTTAGATCTGGAATCTGTATGGTTCCAACCAAATGATTGCCCTGCACACAATGCCATGATAGTAAGGCTGTTCCTGGAACAAACTTTCCAGGAACGTCTTATGAGTGATTTTGGAACCTTCAAGTGGCCAGCCAGATCGCCAGATCTATCTCCTAACGACTTTTTTTTGTGAGGTTTTCTCAAAACACAGATCTATTTGCGGAATAGGCCTGAAAATATGCAACAATTAAGGCAAACTATTGTTGACAATTGTGCGAATATTTCTCCTCAAGTGCTAGAAATACCCAGGTAGTTTTCTACAATCGACTCGGATATTGTTTAGCAAATAATGGAGTAATATTCGAACCGTTGGTTTAACATTTTTTTTAATCTATTATTTTTTTCTTTTTGGAGTTTTAGGTTTCTTTTAATTTGTGTGGATTGTGTTTTATGTGATACCGTTAATAGAATTCTATCATTTATTTTCAAACATTCCACACACAAATAATATGGGATATTCAAAAAAGAATTTTCAATTGTTAGAAGTAATGCTAAGTTTAAAAAGACATCAATAAACATATTTAACCCACTCTCATTACATGTTAATGCAGTACAAAACAGTCCAGCAAGCATACACAAAAGACACACTAAAGGTTAACCCCACTATTTTTATTTCTTTAATAAGCATATTGTGTGTAGTTATTATAGTAAATAATATTTAACATTGATCCTCTATTAGCAATGCTTTCCAACACACACGGTATATCGAACCAAGACCAATAAAAGTGTTCATAACTTTCACAATCACATTCAATTCTATTTGTTATGAATCTTCATATTCCATCAAGTTATCAAGTTTACGACTAAATCTAAATGCTTAAGGTAGTTGCCGTGCTAATGGGTATAGTAGAGTCAAATAAGGATTTTTCAGGCAGGTTGCTTGGAACCGCAATTTTTTTAATCGATTCATCTTGATGTCCTGAATATGACCGTAAATTTTTACGGTCCCACTCGTGACGGAACAGGGTCAAAATTGAATTTGTTTATGAACAAAAAAGCGTTTTTTCTTAGTATCTTTTTAAAAACTAAAAATTTTGAAAATGACACAGAATATTATTCAATTCTATATAAAAATTAGAATTAGAGAAAAAAATTCCCAAAGTTCGAAAAACACATAAATTTTAAATTAAAATAAAAAATCTAAAAATTACTTTATTTATTTTTTATCAATGGCAAAGTATGCCTTTTATGTGTTAAAAATAATGTGCCAAATTTTAGCCCTTAAAAAAATTAGGTTCCCGACAATTAATAAAATACATAATGTCACCGATTTTTATAAATAAAAAAGGTGCATTTCATTTTAGATGAATAAATATTTTTTTTTAATGAAATGTCTTTAAAATATCTATAAAATGAATAGAAAAGTATTCTTTTAACTGTATCTTTACCCATTATTTTTCAATTTCTTTATAACGCAGTATAAACAAATTAAAAAAAAAAAAAAACAGTTAAGAAATTATTTAAATAAACTTTATTTTCTTTTAACTTATAGACTTTTTATAGATCTTTAATTAAAAATATATATATATATATATATATATATATATATATATATATATATATATATATATATATATATATATATATATATATATATATATATATAACGATACGTTAACTTTTAAGAGAGTTATCATATGTTTTATCTTTTGTTAATTTACTTATAAACAATTTAATATTTTTAGGTTTTATAAGACTTAATCGAAAGCTTAAACACTTACCTATATAACTTTTTTTCCGATCGATATGGTTATGGCATAAAGAAAAAGTATAAAATTTGTGCTTAATTATAACAAAATAATAATTTTAAAATTTATATACAACGTCATATATTTCATCAAAAAAAGACAGCATGATTGTTTAACCAACGTCTATATATATTCATTTCAAACTGCGGTTCCGAGTGTGGTTTTGAAGCTAATTTGACTCTAATAGTATAATTATATAAATATTAGATTATCAAATGATAATTAATGAGAAACTCTAGGTTTTTGAAATAAAATTTCAAATTCAGCCCAATTAGTCGTAATTTACTCTTTGACAATTAGAAATAGATAGAAAATAGAGATCAATAAATAAAAATAAATATAAAAAAATTAAACAAAATGAATTTAAATATAATAAATTTTATTGACATTACTCTTGTTAAAAATGCTTTTATTCGATTTACTCTTGTTAACATCACTCTTATTAAAATTACTCTTATATTGTCTCGGGATATGTTATTCATTGCTAATTTGATGACAGTTTCACTATATAGAGGGTGTCCCAAAAGTAGTCGAGTTCCATAAGACGGTAGGTAGAGAGTACGATTTTGGAACGAAAAGTGCTGAGACATTTTTTTTATTAGACGCACCGTTAATTAATTATTTATTAATTAAGGAAACTACGTTGAAACCAGAGTTGCAAAAAGTCCATTTTTTTGATAATTCATTTTTTATTTAATTATCAATTTTTGGAAAAATGTATTGCTTAAATTTTTCAAATTATTAATTCCTTGAAAAGTGCATTAATTAAATTTTTTTATTTTTTGAAAAATTTAAAATGTTTTAATAATAAAATTTAAAAAAAATGCGCAAATTAAATTTGTTAAATTATAAAGTTTTCTCAAAAGTGCATTAATTAAATTATTTTATTGATTAATTTTTTTAATAATGCAATAATTAAATTTTTCAATAAAATAATTTTATTAATGCACTTTTGAGAAAGAAAACTTTATAATTTAACGAATTTTTACAATTTATTTATTACATTTTTCAAAAAATAAAAAAATATTTTTCCAAAAATTGATAATTAAATCAAAAATGAATTATCAAAAAAATGCACTTTTTGCAACTCTGGTTTCAACCTAGTTTCCTTAATTAATTAACGAAGCGTCTAATAAAAAAATGTCTCAGGACTTTTCGTTCCAAAATCGTACCCTCTACCTACCCTCTTATGGAACTCGTCTACTTTTGGAACACCTGTATATATATATATATATATATATATATATATATATATATATATATATATATATATATATATATATATATATATATATATATATATATATATATATATATATATATATATATGAATGCGCTATCTGTATTTGAAAAGTAAGTTCGATAACGGGCAAAATTAAAAAAATTATATTTAAGGTGTCGTAAATAAATATTACAACAATTCATTATCAAAACAAACTTTCTGTAACTATAATTTGTACGGAAATATTTGCAATTTTGTGTTTTCTTATTTCTCTAATCCCCAACACTGCCCCCCTTCTACTCCTTAATCATAACGAACTTGGCCTTTGATATACCAAAAGCATACCAGATACGTAATTTCATTTTAATCGGATTTAAAGTTGTGACTACTAGAGAGTATACACAAATACATTGAAAAAATAATTATGTATATATGTGCCTGTAGCCACTAGATACAGGTCGCCAATATTAATAAGATAAATGATACTTAAGATGTATTTCCCAAAAGAGAAGTAATGTATTTATTCCGAGGAAATTCGTTAAGTTGACGCAGCTCCTGCACAACGAATTTTAAAAAAAGTGTAAACTAGTCTTTAGTGTGCTCCTGAGTTATATATGAAGAGCAGTCCTGCAAAACTACTAAAATTAGAATAATTAAATTATTTAATAATCGAATTATTATTAGATTCTCTTGTTCTTTAAAACTTTGAAACTTCTTTTATTCTTTAAAATTTTATAACTTGGTGACGAATAAATCAACAATAATGAGAAATAAATATTTTTGTAGAGAATTTAACGCTCTACAAGAAAGGTTTCTTATCATTTTTTGCTGAATCTACTGGTTCAAATGTTATTCGAGGTCAAAATTTAATTTATACAAAATTATCAATATTATCAAGTATATTTACAAAATAAACAGATAATGAAATATATATGATTTTATAATCAAATATATTGTGCACGATAATGTTCAAGAGTTCAAGAGTCTTTCTTAAATATTCTCTGTCCTCGGTTCGAATATATTTCTTAAAAACTCCGGACAGAATTTTATTAGTAGAGATATTCAGAAACAAAATAATTTTGACATTTCATTGTTTTTATGATACATTTATTGTACTCGCTTCTAGATCTTGGCCATCTTCAATACCTAGACCAGTGATTCTCAATCACTGCGCCGCAGCACTTTTGTGTGCCGCCAAATTTTTAGAAATGTGTTGGTCTAAGATCCGACAGTGAAAACCTTCCCTCATCCGTTAATTGATTGAAATATTATTGAAAACGCTTATTGCAATATAAACAATTTGGCAATGTAATGTCTGCCAGGGTAGTTCTGCTGCAATTAACATTAATTAATTAATTAAAAATTGATTTTTTTATAATTAAATCCCTCACGTGTTAATTGAATTTTGCTTGTTAAATAACATAGTATACGATACGACAAATCTTGTAATAGCAGGCAGCGCTGCTTATTACTGCTACGGTTACCTGCAGCCAGGTGTTCAAACTTAAAGTAAACTTAGGTTACTTCCCTCATATGTTAATTGAAATTTTTTTAGCTAATTTAAAAGTTCAGAATAATTAGAATACATCCATAACTGGCAGCCATCTTAAAATCCATTACAATCAAGTGCAGCCTATATAAGAAAAATTTAAAAAAATAGAAATTTAAAAAAAAAACCTTGTAGAGAGAGAGAGACTGTTGCATTATTCCACGAAACAAACAAGGAAAGTATATGATTCATGCATTTGTAAAGCCTACTCCATTTATAAGTGTATTTTTACAAGTGTGTTATAAGTGTGTAGAGTTCATGATAGGCGGAATACATGATTCACATTCATGATTCACATTCGCATGATCATATACTTTCCTTGTTTGTTACGTTGAATATTGCAATAGTCTCTCTCTCTCGACAAGGTATGTTTTTTTAATTTCTATTTGTTTAAATTTTTCTTATATAGGCTGCATTTGATTGTAATGGATTTTAAGATGGCTGCCAGTTATGGATGTATTCTAATTATTCTGAACTTTTAAATTAGCTAAAAAACTTTCAATTAACATATGAGGGAAGTAACCTAAGTTTACTTTAAGTTTGAACACCTGGCTGCAGGTAACCGTAGCAGTAATAAGCAGCGCTGTCTGCTATTACAAGATTTGTCGTATCGTATACTATGTTATGTAACAAGCAAAATTCAATTAACACGTGAGGGATTTAATTATAAAAAAATCAATTTTTAATTAATTAATTAATGTTAATTGCAGCAGAACTACCCTGGCAGACATTACATTGCCAAATTGTTTATATTGCAATAAGCGTTTTCAATAATATTTCAATCAATTAACAGATGAGGGAAGGTTTTCACTAATGCCGGATCTTAGACCATGTATAGTAAAATATTAATCAACATAAAAACAAAAAAAAGTTCGAGACTGTTAAACGTATAAGACGATATGAGAGTAGTATTGTCATTTTTACGACCAAATATAAATGAAATTATTAAAAAACATCAACCTCAAATTTCTCATTAAAAGTAGTCTTATTATTAACTTGTAATTAGTCTCTTAATAAGCGTACTGTTGTTTTTGTAATACCTATTATTTTATTTTACATTCAAAATTATTATCATAAAGTATTTTACTCAGTGTTTTATAGGGAAGTAAACAATTTTTAAATTTATCTTTTTCTTTGTGTGCCGTCAAATTTTGAAATCGTTAAAAGTATGCCGCGACAAAAAAAAACGTTGAGAATCACTGACCTAGACACTTGCTGTGTAGTTTAATACATATGTCCTTAAGGTACACGTTGTAACTACAAACAAATTTGTATTTGATTATTAAATCCGACAATAAACATAAATGTGAGAGGAACCAAGTTTTCGCACACAATAATTATTGATATCGCAGTAAAAACAAAACTTTTCGTCTTCAAAAGTAGTAAACTCTATTAATTTAATATTTGTTTATTTGTGTATACTTTCGCGTCAACATAACGATGTTTGTCCAAATTCCTTTCGGTTACGTATGACAAACTGTAGAAGACTATAGCGTATACTCCGTTGGCTACTACGTCACAATCGTCTTTGATGTAGCGGAAGCATACTGGACTAGTTATCCAGAGGCCCGAGTTTCGATTCCTGGTTGACGAGTTAATTTTTTCATATCAGTATTTAATTTAATTAAAAATTCAATGACAATGAAATTTGTCGGAGTATATGCTAAAGTCTTCTATAGTTTGTCATACGTAACCGAAAGGAATTTGGACAAACATCGTTATGTTGACGCGAAAGTAAACACAAATAAACAAATATTAAATAAATAAAAATCACTTCAACAGAAGTAATACTGTCTAAATAAATAAAAAATTAGAATAATATGAAAAAGTTGGCTACTACGTCACAATCGTCTTTGGTGTAGCGGAAGCATACTGGACTAGTTATCCAGAGGCCCGAAGTTCGATTCCTGGTTGACGAGTTAATTTTTTCATATCAGTATTTAATTTAATTAGTAAACTCTATGTAATGACCAAGTTTTTTAACAAAAATGAAAAAAAGATTCTTTCTCCACATCTTCGCGAAAGGACCCATGTACACTAAACCATCGATTATCAAACTACGACATCTAAAGGTTTTCAGCCGGCCCGCAATCATATAAATATTATTTGTGCAAGAAATATTAATTGCATAAAAATTTTTTTTGACTACTTTTTATCTATTGTTCTATTTTGATTGGTTATGGGACTTCTCGGTACTGTACTTGTAATTATTCCCGAGTGACATAGATAGATGGATTGTAACGGCTGCCCTGGACGGGCTACACTTCGACCATAATGTCCATTGTGATGCTCAAGGATGTGAGTGGAGTGGAAGGAATTTTTGTGTGTAGACTAGGAACTGCTAGGATGTGCGGCTGCAGCCGACTATGATAGGAACTATGCCGATACTCATCTGGAGTTCGTGAAGGAAACTGCAGAAAACCATCACAAGCATAACCGGTTACTTCGTTCTTGTCCATTCGCCGACAGTTTAGTCAATTAACCACCCCCACCCCTTTTTTCTCAATAATTGATAAACTGCCGATGTCGAGATTCGAACTCATAACCTCCCAGTTCCAAGTAGACAAGGCGCGTTAGACCGCTCGGCCCGAGAGGCAGCGTTTTAAGACAATCAGCCTGTGACGAGGAAAAATATTATATTACTCAGTTATAAAGGCTTACAAAATTTTCTGCGGCCGAAGCTACAACGGTTAATGCTAAAGTTGAGACATATAGTTATTCCCTATAACTATGAACTAAGAATTTACTAACGATGATTGCCCTCCTAATTTTTTTAAATATATTTTCTAATAATCAATAATCTCTTTTCTAATAATCTAATAATTAACTCATAGCAGACTTTCTGCGCCCGATATATGGTCATATATTTAAAGTTCACACTGAACTGTTTGTTTAAACAGACTCATGAACTCTCTTGAACACTGCAACAATATATAAATAAATATAAAATGAACTTACTTGAGATAATATATCATGCATTATAAAACTATTTCCAACAATCGGATGATGTTGACTCTGTTGAATATGATGCGTTGATCGTGTGTTAATATCAATATAAACTTAAACTAATTAAACTTGACACTTCACTTCTATGTACAACACTAATAAACAACTACTGATCTCAAGACTCAACACAGTCTTAACTCACAGCCACAGCTGATGGTGATATATTTGTTTTCAAAATGTTTTATATATATATATATATACCGTATGTGTTGGAAAGTATTGCTAATAGAGAATCATTGTTAACTATAATTTACTACAATAACTATACACAATATGCTTATTAAAGAAATAAAAATAGTGGGATACTCTTTAGTGTATGCTGCTGACCTATAATCAGTACTGCATTAATATGTAATGAGAGTGGGTTAAATATGTTTATTGTTGTCTTCTCAAGTTTAGCCATTACTTCTAATAATTGAAAATTCATTTTTGAATATCCCTTATTATTTGTATGTGGAATGTTGGAAAATAAATGATAGAATTCTATTAACGATATCACATCAAACAACAATCCACACAAATTAAAAGAAAAATAAAACCACAAAATAGAATTCCGACAAAATTAACCAACGGTTCGAATATTCCTCCATTATTTGCTAAACAATATCCGAGTCAATTGTAGAAATCTTCCCGGGTATTTTCTAGCACTTGAGGAGAAATATTCGCATAATTGTCAACAATTCTTTGCCTTAATTATTGCAAATTTTCATGCCTATTCCGCGAATAGATCTGTGTTTTGAGAAAACCCCACAAAAAAAAAGCCGTTAGAAGATAGATCTAGCGATCTGGCTGGCCAATTGAAGGTTCCAAAATCACTCATAAGACGTTCCTGGAAAGTTTGTTCCAGGAATAGCCTTACTATCCTGGTATTGTGTGCAGGGCAACCATCTTGTTGGAACCATACAGATTCCAGGTCTAAATTAGGAAAAGCTCTAACAGTTGGCAATATATTATTTCGTAACAAACTCAAATATTTTTGGGAATCTGGGAAGTCCTATAATATGGTCACCTAATATTCCAGTCCAGACATTCAGTTTCTGTGGAAACTGATTTCGAGTACTGATATATCGATGCTGATTAGTCTGAGACCTATATCGCATGACAAATGGATTATGTATTCCGTGTAATGGAAAAGATGATTCATCAGTAAAGAAAATATTTCTGATGAAATTATCTTCTCGATTCGCCATTTCCATCACAACTTCACAAAACTCCATCCTGCGATAAGAGTCCCCAGCCAATATCTCTTGGGTTTTTCCATATTTAAAGCATTTGAAGTTGTTCCGCTTCCAAATGTTTGCAACTGTAGAGTTGCTTAGACCCAATTCTTCACCAACTTCTCTTGTCGATTTTTTATCGTCAATAAATATTAAACTACAAACTGCTATATCTCTCTCTTCATTTTTTTGTAGGGCTTCATCATCTTTATCTTTGTGGTAGTCTTTGAAATCAGATATACAACCCCATTTTTCAAAACAGCTACTATGAGTAATTGTTCGAATGCTTGGCGATTGCCATCCTCAAATGCCACAATAAATAAACTGACACATTCCTGTGCCGATTGTTCCCCAAAGTACCATTTAATAATTTGCACTTTTTCTATTATTGTGTAATAACCCATTGTTGAAATACGTTTATACTATTAAAAAACAACCATATATTTTCTATGCATTCACATACGTAATGAATAATAATATTATAAATAAGTGTGCATCACTAAATCCCCACTCTTAAATGACATCAAACAAACATGATCCCACAAGCAGCATGTAAGTATGTGTATGTTTGGTTTTATACTAAATATTTTATTTATTTATTTAACATTGATTCCCTATTAGAATTACTGTTGAAAACAGACTGTATATCGTAGTCAATAAGAAAATTTAGTCATTAATCTAAATGACTGCAAAAATTTAGTTAGTCACTCGTTTCATCGATTGAATTAAATTAGTAATTTGCTTATAGGGTGTTAAATTGGTTTCGAAGGCTAAACAAAACCATATTTTCTCTAATTTTTTTTTTCTAATGTAATAAATGAAATATTTGATTGAACCTTTAAACAGATCAAAGATCAACATTTCACAAATATTTTGTGGAATTTTCATTTCAAAATTTTGAAAATTCAGCCATTGGGACCTCATTTCCTATGACCCCTCAAAATAAAGTTCCCTTTGCGTAGTCAGAATAACTCTGGATAGATATTAATCCGAAATTTAAAAAATTCGTTACGCAGGAGCTGCGTCAACTGATATGACTTGCAAAAGTATTTGCAAAAATTAAATTTATTAATAGCCAAAATAGAACGATGTATAACGATTATAGTTTATGGTTACTATGAAAACGACAATCAAAATTTTTTACAATGAAATATATTTCATGTATTCGTGTCAAACACAAAATATTAAATATATCTCTTAATATTAGAACAATCGAAAAATGTATAAGGAGTAAAGTTGTAGAAAATCAAGTTTGCTACAATTCATTACCTGATCATTTTTCTCAAAGTCTAATGTGAACAAAGATATTTAGAATTTTAACTTTCAATCTTGAATTGTAAATATTTCTGTAAATATTAGTGTAACAGAAAAATGATAACAAACAAAATTACAGTAAAACTTAGTACCTACAACTTAACTCCTGATAAATTTTTCGATTTTTCAAATATCAAGGGAGATAGTCAATTTTTGTAGACATGTAGACATTTTGTAGACAAATATTCTAGACATGCTATACGATTTAATAAGACAATTTAAAAAAAATCGTTTAATAAAAAAACCCAAGTAATCCCTTAAGGAAGTTTAAGGGAAAGTTTCGAAAACAAATATATGATGAAAATAAACACTTTAGTAATGTGCACGTGCAGTGTTTAAACACAATTGAGTAGACAGTTATCGCGAAATAGATTTACAAATTCAGCACTTTTAACATGGATTTAAATGGAGATGTACTTCTTAAAGTAAACGGTTTTAGTTTTTTGGTTCGGTTACAATTCCTGCTTTCATTGAGTCGAATGTTTTGAACGTTGATATAAATAATTATTTTAACAGGCAGTTAGTGTGCCAATGAATGACTAGATTTATGTAGTCATTCAGCTGTATGACTGATTATTCTTATTAACTAGCAAACATATGTTATATATACAGCTTGTTTTTTTTTTAAATACACCCAATCTGGAATACTGTATAGTGTATTTATCGCTGTCTATATGCAGTGTACTATGATATGGTTTACTTTGTCACACATCAGTATTGTATTATAGTAATTATTTATATTATATTAATTATAATATAAATAATTATTATATTATAATTATCACTCTCTAATTACAATCATTTATATACCGTACGTGTTGGAAAGCATTGCTAATAGAGAATTAATGTTAAATATAATTTACTATAATAACTATACACAATATGATTAATAAAGAAATAAAAATAGTGGGGTTAATCTTTAGTGTGCCTGTTGTGTATACTTGCTGGACTGTTTTGTACTGCATTAACATGTAATGAGAGTGGGTTAAATATGATCATTGTTGTCTTTTTAAGCTTAGCATTACTTATAACAATTATTTTTTGAATATCCCTTATTATTTGTATGTGGAATGTTTGAAAATAAATGATAGAATTCTTTTAACGGTATAACCACCAACGGTTCGAATATTTCTCCATTATTTGCTAAACAATATCCGAGTCGATTGTAGAAATCTACCCGGGTATTTTCGAGCACTTGTGGAGAAATATTCGCACAATTGTCAACAATTCTTTGTCTTAATTGTTGCAAATTTTCAGGCCTATTCCGCGAATAGATCTGTGTTTTGAGAAAACCCTACAAAAAAAAGTCGTTAGAAGATAGATCTGGCGATCTGGCTGGCCATTTGAAGGTTCCAAAACCACTCATAAGACGTTCCTGGAAATTAGGTTCCAGAAACAGTCTTACTATCATGGCATTGTGTGCAGGGCAACCATCTTGTTGGCACCATACAGATTCCAGGTCTAAATTAGGAAGGGCTCTAACAGTTGGCAAAATATTATTTCGTAACAAACTCAAATACTTTTGAGAATCTAAAGATCCATCAATGAAGAATGGTCCTGTAATATGGTCACCCAATATTCCAGTCCAGACATTCAGTTTCAGTATGTATGTGTATGTATGGTTTTATAGTAAATATTTTATTTATTTATTTAACATTAATTCTCTATTAGAAATACTTTTGAAAACGGTCTGTATAGTTGCATCTTACTCGTGTATATATCGTCATTATTGTCGTCCATCGTGTGAGTGTAACACCATATCATGGCATACTGGATGTTGCTATTGGATGTATTTTAATTTACGTGGTGTATATACAAGTATATACATATGTTAGTTAGTTATGTAGTGTTGTAATACTTGATCACTGATCAACTTATAATTCATCATACAACCAGAATAGCGTTTACTTTTGATGCACGAGAGAACAAGCTCGCTACTCTGTGATGACGTCATGATCGACCTCAGCCTGGCACGAGAATTGTGCGGCCATTTTTTTTCAATCGAACGTGTTTATCATAGACCATAAACAAGGACACATAACTCCATGTAAACAAATAATTGGCAAAAATAAGATGTCAGTAGTGTTCCTTCGGCACCGGAAACAGAACAGAGACTATAAGGCGCGAGTTTTAATTGAAAAACATTACGCATTTCTAGTATTATAAAAATTATTTCCAGCCAAAGTATTTTTCCAATAAAATATTTTTTTTAAATAAATGATAAGTAATTTCAATTTTTCAATAAGGATTTAGTTGAAGTTGAAGTGATAGTTAAAATTCGCAAAATAATTACATAAAAATAAAAAAAAACATCAAATAATTAAATAGTAACCTGTAATGTTGGAATTGTAAAAATGAAAGAAATTATTGAATCAGATATTAAATTAAACTTTTATTTATTAATAATAATGCTGAAAATTAATATTTAATATAATGTCATACAATTTAATTAATTTTGGAATATTTATACTAGCTTTTGGTACTTTAAAAGTCCTGGTTTTTTAAACCCAATTGATCCCGTTGCTTATTGTCACAAGCACTACCACTTTTACAATTGTCTACTGCACATACTTTTCCCATTTTAAATGTTTTTTAAACAGTTTTTTATTTAATAAATTTTTTTAACCAAATCGTGTACTTCAAAATGATCACTTCAAAATAAAAATAGTTACTTGGCTTACTTCACTTCTATTTATTATACTATATTCACTTTGGTAAGGATGAGTATCTATCAAAAACTTGCGACCCTAGCGGCATAAAAAGTAAATATAACTTCTCCCATTTCGTTGCCATATTTTGTCAATTTTCCCGTACGACTTATATCTCCTTTATATAGCCTCCATGGTGTTTATGATCATTTATTAATAGGTTGACTGTCAGCGTTAAATACTTAAGAACGTTCCAGCACTGTGTTATGCAATCAGCACAACAAACCGGTTTGATTTTATTATAGCACAAATACATAAACACACATATACAACACATAGACACAAATACTGTTCACATAAACAAAATAATGTTGATTTGAAGAAAATAAATGAATTTAAAATTTTATATTTCGAAAACAAAACGGTAAAACCAGTTTGTTTTTAAATTTATTTAATAAATATTTATATTTACTCTCCTAGGTTTTTTTTTTAAATTCTGTCGATTATTTTTTCCAATACAACTGATAATAGTTGGGCGGGCATGAAGTTTTACAAGCTTCTAATGAGAGAGAGTGAGAGAGAATGATAACTTTGATTTTAATTATCTCGCGTTCTAAACGGTCAAAAACTCTAAAACTTCGGGATTTATTAAAGAACATTATTTTTAGCCTGTGAAAAAAAAATGAGCAAAATCTGTCGAAAGGTGGTAGTATGCTGGAACATCCTTAAGGTAAATTTTAACTGTTGTTTTGGATTACGGATAAGACTGTAGAGGCAGCACTGTCAGCACTGTACATATAATATATTCTTTGATTTCTAAATATGTCCGTCCGTGTGCGTAAAACAAATATTATTAAGTAAAAAAGCAATTAAAGTTGAATCTGATGGCACTGATGACACTTTGTACTATTATTAACAAAGTAGGTAGTAATATACATAGGATGCAATTTGTAATTGTTATTATAATTAAAGCGTCTTCATCATCAGGACTTTCTGACGATGATAATAGTTCCAACAAAGTCAACATTCGTAGGTTTATCGACGCCATATTGCACTGCACTATTGCTCTGACCTTACTAGTCAGAGCAAGATGGACTGCAGCGTTGGACTGGCCATATAGTCGAGGTGGCGTTTGCCAGCCGGACTCTAGCCTGAGCGGACCTGGCTTGCGGAGTTTGACAAGCCAAGCGGTAGGTACGGCAGGGGGCCCGCGCAGTCCATGGCCCGGGTCTTGTGACCTACATGTAAAGTAGATAGTTCACACGACGTGAACTGATAAGATAAAGTGTATCATAACACACGACATTTGACATTGTTTAAGTGATGCATTATATCGTAATCGAATCGAATCTAATATAATATCTATCTAATTATTCATAAAATTATTTATGTTTTGAACTGTCTAAAACTCTTTGGGATGAGCACGTTCCACCAGCAAGACATGAATAACTCAGATTCTAGACCAAACTGCAAAGGACCCCATGTGTTTTTCCCGAAGCGGTTCGGACGTCTGTCAAAGTTGCATACTATGTATGTTGCATATTATGTAATTCTCACAATTTCGTTCACGCAAGTGACTTGTGAGACACGATTTTCAGCGTTGAAGCGCATTAAAACGAGACTTCGCTCTCTATTGGGGCAAGAACTGTTGGATTCGTTGATTATATTAGATCTTAGAATCGGATCTTATCAAGGATGACGGGAATAGCAGCTTTTACGATCGAGTTATTGACAGCTTAGCTGTAACTTTTAAAATAAAACGTTGATTGGCTAGCTTCCGATTTGTTATATTATAAGTAATTAAAACTATATTTACCTAATAATATATATATATATATATATATATATATATATATATATATATGTAGATAATTAATAATTTCATTATGTTCCGATAGTATCCCATCTACCATAATCCTGTTCCGGGCCCCGGGCTTGTGGGGAGCCACCCGGGCCCTTTTGGCCCAGTCCGACCCTGAGATAGAGTGCACTAGGAGTGGTCTCTCTCTCGTCAATCGAAAACGAAAAGTGAGTGCGAGCAATCTATAATAGTCAATCGAACATACATTTTATACTTAGAGTACTCTCAGTGCGCACGATGGCAGTCAAAATAAAACGCTATAAATTTCAAATGATTATTACTGTTTACATCACAACATGCATTCATGTGACGCATGCAGAGAGATCCCCATACACTTGCACATACACAATCACTGTGACAACAACAATATCACTCTCTAAAAAGAGTTTACCGCCTTCTGTATCACCATTTTCTTCTTAGTCACTTTCCTTTCGTTTTAATCACCTTCAAGTTTTTTTTTATACGAAAAAAAACCACACAAATGTAAGCAAATAGAGAAAATACTGTTATTAATAAATGAACTAGTAATATACTTTTAGTCTAGGTCTAAAATACTGATCGTAGAGAAAAAAGACTTTTGTTCACAAAAAAATGAACGTTCATGTGCTAGGTATAGTACACTACGTACTATAGTTGTCACAATCGAGGGGCAAATAATAAAAGTATAATTTTCCTCAAACCTTAGAAATATTTTTCCTTAAAACTTTGGGAAAATGATCTTATTAGGGTTGTTAATTTTTTTGATAAAATATGCGTAAAAATGTGTATTTTTTCATGTACGCAGCAGAAGGTTATTTTTTATGGTTCAGTTGTCATCCCGAGTACCGGTGCGCTGTTTAAAGGGGTTTGAAATTATATACTAGTATATGTATGACGACTAGTATATGTATGATAGGTTATGTGACGAATGGGAACACTGACGACAACGGACAGCTGTTTTCAACAACGCGCAGGAGTACCAACATATTTTTTTTACGCATATAATTTTTTATATAGTTTTTCTCAGCCGGTATAGTTTGGAAATACCATAATCGACAGATTAAATGATAAGACTAAATTGTTGTTCTCTATAAAGATAGTATTTTATTACAATGTTGCTAAATAATTTTATTATACAGATTAAATGATTAGTTTGTTTTATTAAAAACTTCGATTTATATCTTTATAGGCCAGTCAGCAGAGGTATTGTATGATGGCAAAAGGTGGTGTAGTACTTTTAATTTTTTTAACTTGTATATATCTGAGTACAAATATGTAAAAACTAAAATGCAAACACGGCGGGCGACCTCAGAACAAGCATGCAGCCTAAGAATCTGGATTTTTTAGACGTTTTTAGCCCATAACTCCTAGATGACAAGTAAAATATGAAATACCCTGCACCTGAGAAAATTACCCAATAAATATATACCAATCTTTTTCTCACATTTGTTAAAAAAACTTGGTCCTTACATAGTTTTTCACTACTTTTCAAGACGAACATTTTTGTTTTTGCTGGGATATCAATATTGTTTGTATGCGAAAACTTGGTCCCTCTCATCAAGTTTTCTGTCTGATATCATTACTTTGGGCAGAATTTTTTTACTTAAGACATCAAAGTTTTTTTTTTTAAATAAAATCGTAGTAAAAAAAACATTATTTTTGAAAATCTTTTTTTAGTCCAAAAAAAATTTTTTGTATGGACAAAAATTTTATTGAGTTTGGTTGAATATCGTTAATAAATGTGATTTGATTTGCTAATGTAAATATTCAATCACAGATCATAGAATCTATCATTATATATTAGACTATATTCAATTAAAACTACCATGTAGAAAACATATTCCATAAGAGTAACATTGTAATTTTAATTTAAATTATCATTTTCCAGGTCAAAATATCCGGTTTTTTGGGTGGTCTTAGCCTGTTAACTATCTTCCGTCCAAATATCAACTTTCTAGAACAACTGCAAGTACCCTAGAATATTGATGATGAGTGATTTAGTCAATCATGCTACTGGGATTTTGCGCAAGGCATGCGACAGGCCAAGTGGTGCATAAGCACACCTAGGCCATTCGACTGTGCTCGGTTGAAACTCAATAGAATGCAGTTGAGAAGGGTGGTGGAGCTCTTGACAGGACACTGTCGATTAAACTAGCACCTTCATAACTTGGGGATCAATGATTATCCCACTTGTAGGGCGTGTATGGAGGACGATGAAACCTACATCATGTTATATGCACCTGTAGAAGCCTGCGAGGTGTCAGATATAGAATGTTTGGGTCCGAAACTTTGGATTCATCAATCCTGGGAGCAAATCCGGCGGAGAAGTTGTGGGCCTTCTGTGTTGCGTCTGGCCTCGACAGAATCCTATAGCTTCATCTGCTTAAAATAGAACCTCTTACCCGGAGGAGTCTCGCCTTCGGGTGACAGGTTGTTCTCAAGGAGGGCACAGAAGACCCTTTGGTCTAGGTGCTAGGGACCCGTTTGCGATACCCCTATTTCTGATTATTATTATTATTAGTCAATCATGCAATCACCAAAATATCGATTTTTAGGGTTAAATAATTAGGAAACTATTAAAGCTGTAATGTTGAAATTTAGTACTCACGCTACGTTTGATTTAAGCTTCATAGCGCTTTGCTTCCTGTAGGAACACTAATTGGTCTGAAGTACTTTCGTGCTAGGTGATTGAGGGACGAAGAATACATGATTGAACGCAGTGGTGGCAAGTGATTGCTTATACCTTGGGTCTTAGGGTCTTCTTCACAAAATACCGTTGGGAAGCTTTTTCAAATAAAGAAGAACTGTGTAGGTGAAAATGAACCATCTGTCTTTCTTAATACTCAACACAGAATTGAAGTACACTCTCTATAAGGATTTATGAAGCTGGCTTTGTCATGAAGATGAGGAGACCGGAATTCACATTCAATGTGAATACGAAAGTCTGCCTCTCTCAAAAGACACTATCATTTGGGATGGTCAGATCCCCGCCAGATGAAATCAACGAGGTGTGGCCGAAGGATATCCTAACGTTTATCAAGACCGTAGGACTCCTGGAGCACCTTTGAAGGAAACGGGGTACAATAAATCAAATTGGTCGCGGTACAAATGCTCTTTATAAGACTTGCTACCAGTCCAAGTGGCCGAGCGGTCTAAGGCGTTATGTCTGCGCAGTATGCCTACTTGGAAACTGGGAGGTTATAGGTTCGAATCACGACATCGGCAGTTTGCCAATTATTAAGAAAAAAAAAGGGCGGTTAATTGACTAAACTGTCGACGTATGGACAAAAACGAAGTAACCGGCTATGCTTGAGAAGGTTTTCTGCAGTTTCCTTCACGAACTCCAGATGAATATCGGCATAGTTCCTATCATAGTCTACACACAAAAATTCCTTCCATTCCACTCACATCCTTAGGCATCACAATGGACCTTATGGTCGAAGTGTAGCCCGTCCAGGATAGTCTCTACAATCTATCTATCTAAGACTTGCTCGTGACCTCGAATCGTATCTAATGTCGGGTACTTCAGCTAGTTATTAGTAATTAATTGAATAACTTTAAATTTGTAATAAAACAATTAAATACTTATTAATATGTTCAACAAAAGATAAGGTTCTTTTTTTATTTTATTTTTTTATACAAAATTAATAACAGTAAAAAAAGATCTGTCGTTATTTGAAGCAACATTTTTAAATTTTATACAACACACATCACAACTAATATGGTTCACTAACAATATTGTCAAGGTTAACTTGTGTGTATGGCGTAACTATTTCAATATATTATTTTCATATTAAATTCCTTTCATGGAATAACGAATAAACAATGGAATTGAATTTATACGATTAAAATAATGACAAAAAAGAAATCTGTTGATGTTTTTTTGGATTTAATATATAAAATATATACTATAGCACATCTGTCATCAAAATTACAACCAGAGGTCATTATTGGAACAAAAATGCTTACAGGTAATTTGTACTAAATTTATTTATAAAAAAAATATAATTAAGGTATTTCCAAACTATATCAGCTGATCGGGTACCCGCGCGAAAAGAACTATATCAAAAATTATATGCGTAAAAAAAATATGTTGGTACTCCTGCGCGTTGTTGAAAACAGCTGTCCGTTGTCGTCAGTGTTCTCATTCGTCACATAACCTATCATACATATACTAGTCATCATACATATACTAGTATATAATTTTAAACGACTTTCAAACAGCGCGTCGGTACTCGGGATACCAACTAAACCATAAAAAATAACCTTCTGTTGTGGACATGAAAAAAATACACTTTTTTACGCATATTTTATCAAAGAACTTAACAACCCGATGGTCGTTCTCCCAAAGTTTAAGGAAAAATGTTTCTAAGGAATTGAGGAAAGTATGTATCGGATTTCAGAACAACCGACTGACTATATTGAGAGAGTTCGAAGTAAAAACAGTCGGAATCGTGCATTTTATTTCACCATGTGTATGAAGATGCTTCTTCAATTTCTTCAACTTACATAACGATTTTCTCAAAATCGTCATGGTGATAGATTCTGAAAAAAAATTCAGCTGATTTGTGTGGATTCATTTTACTAATATTGTGAATTTCGCGAAGTTCTTGACAACCTAATAATAGTTTGGAAATACCTTAAAGTAGTTGTGTCGTGCTAAAGGGCATAATTATAGAATGTTCAAAATTTTTGCACACTTAATGTGGGTATTATTACACTCACACTTAACATTTGAAATCGATTGGCCGTCTGAAACTCGAGAAAAAACTTAATTGAAGTTCAAATAACATGGGGAACAACGGAGACGACCCATTTTAAGCAGCATTTGTACCAGTTTTTAATTTTAATAAAAAACAAGTAATGTAACAACTAACTGAGTTAATTGTTTGAATACCCAGTATATACTGAGTTGTATATACTTAGTATTGTTAATATTTCTGCCTATCCAATGTTTATAAATTATGAATTATCAAAAAATCAGCACTGTTGCTGGTTTCGTTCAGAAGATATTTCGGGGTCAAATTATCTATGATATTTCCTGTAGTAATAGCACTGTAAGTGAGAATGCCAAATGTCCCTTAAACTCGGTCTTGCGCTCTACCGTGCTCTAGATTTGTAAATGTTTGTTTTGTATTAATAATTAATATTGAAACAGTAAAAATGTTCATGCATTTAAAAAATTTGATATTAATGTTCTTGCGATTTTTATATATTTAAATATTGAGTTATATAATTGAGTTATACAACGCGACCGTCTGTTAACGCAAAGCGTTGGTCATCGCGAGCCTTTAGGCGACGCGAAAAGGTAGTCAACGCGAAGATTTAGAAAATTAACGGAAAGCGTTGGTAAACGTAAAGCGTTGGTAAACGGAAGAGTTGGTCAATGAGAAGCGTTAGTTATCCAAAGCGGAGCGTCAAAGATTCGCGAAGCGTGATTTCACGCGAATCGTTAACCAACGAGAAACGTAAGCTTAATTGAACCATAAGTAAGCCAACGCGAAGCGTTGGTTAAAGAAAAGCGTTAGTTAGTCAAAGCGAAGCGCTGGAGAGTTGCTTTGGTGATTCGCGAAGCGTGATTTTACGCAAATCGTAAAATTATCGTTGGTAAACGATAAGCGTTAACCCACGCGAAACGTAAGCTTAAGTAAACCGTAAGTCATCTAAGCGTTGGTCAGCGAAGCGTTGGTCATGAGAAGCGTTAGTCAATAGAAAGCGTAAGGTAAACGCGAAGCGTTAGTTAATCAACGCGAAGCGTTAGTTAATCAACGCGAAGCGTTTGTTAATCAACACAAAGCATTAGTTAATCATCACGAAGCGTTAGTTTATCAACGCGAAGCGTTAGTTAATCAACGCGAAGCGTAAGATAAACAACGCGAAGCGTTAGTTAATAAGCGCGAAGCGTTAGTTAGTCAACGCGAAGCGTTGGATTATCAACGCGAAGCGTTAGTTAATCAACGCGAAGCGTTATTAAATCAACGTGAAGCGTTAGTTAATCAACGCGAAGGGTTAGTTAATCAACGCGAAGCGTTAGTTAATCAACGCGAAGCGTTAGTTAATCAACGCGAAGCGTTAGTAAATCAACGCGAAGCGTTATATAAACAACGCGAAGCGTTAGTTAGTCAGCGCGAATCGTTGGTTAATCAACGCGAAGCGTTTGTTAATCAACTCGAAGCTTTAGTTAATCAACACGAAGCGTTAGTTAATCAACGCGAAGCGATAGTAAATCAACGTGAAGCGTTAGTTAGTCAACTTGAAGCGTTAGTTAATCAACGCGAAGCGTTAGTTAATCAACGCGAAGCGTTAGTAAATCAACGCGAAGCGTTAGATAAACAACGCGAAGCGTTAGTTAGTCAACGCGAAGCGTTAGTTAGTCAACGCGAAGCGTTAGTTAGTCAACGCGAATCGTTGGATAATCAACGCGAAGCGTTTGTTAATCAACACGAAGAGTTAGTTAACTAACGCGAAGCGTTAGTTAATCAACGTGAAGCGTTAGTTTATCAACGCGAAGCGTTAGTTAATCAACGCGAAGCGTTAGTTAATCAGCGCGAAGCGTTAGTTAATCAACGCGAAGCGTTAGTTTATCAACGCGAAGCCTTAGTCAATCAACGCGAAGCGTTAGTTAATCAACGCGAACCGTTGGATAATCAACGCGAAGCGTTAGTTAATCAACGCGAAGCATTAGTTAATCAACGTGAAGCGCTAGTTAATCAACGCGAAGCGTTAGTTAATCAACGCGAAGCGTTAGTTAATCAACGCGAAGCGTTAGTAAATCAACGCGAAGGGTAAGATAAACAACGCGAAGCGTTAGTTAATCAACGCGAAGCAAAGCGTTGGTCATCACGAGCCTTTAGGCGACGCGAAAAGGTAGTCAACGCGAAGATTTAGAAAATTAACGGAAAGCGTTGGTAAACGTAAAGCGTTGGTAAACGGAAGAGTTGGTCAATGAGAAGCGTTAGTTATCCAAAGCGGAGCGTCAAAGATTCGCGAAGCGTGATTTCACGCGAATCGTAAAACAACAAGAAACGTAAGCTTAATTGAACCGTAAGTAAGCCAACGCGAAGCGTTGGTTAAAGAGACGCGTTAGTTAGTCAAAGCGAAGCGCCGGAGAGTCGCTTTGGTGAATCGCGAAGCGTGATTTTACGCAAATCGTAAAATTATCGTTGGTAAACGATAAGCGTTAACCCACGCGAAACGTAAGCTTAAGTAAACGGTAAGTCATCCAAGCGTTGGTCAGCGAAGCGTTGGTCATGAGAAGCGTTAGTCAATAGAAAGCGTAAGGTAAACGCGAAGCGTTAGTTAATCAACGCGAAGCGTTTGTTAATCAACACAAAGCATTAGTTAATCATCGCGAAGCGTTAGTTTATCAACGCGAAGCGTTAGTTAATCAACGCGAAGCGTAAGATAAACAACGCGAAGCGTTAGTTAATGAACGCGAAGCGTTAGTTAGTCAACGCAAAGCGTTGGATTATCAACGCGAAGCGTTAGTTAATCAACGCGATGCGTTAGTAAATCAACGCGAAGCGTTAGATAAACAACGCGAAGCGTTAGTTAGTCAACGCGAAGCGTTAGTAAGTCAACGCGAAGCGTTAGTTAGTCAACGCGAAGCGTTAGTTAGTCAACGTGAATCGTTGGATAATCAACGCGAAGCGTTTGTTAATCAACACGAAGAGTTAGTTAATCAACGCGAAGCGTTAGTTAATCAACGTGAAGCGTTAGTTAGTCAACTTGAAGCGTTAGTTAATCAACGCGAAGGGTTAGTTAATCAACGCGAAGCGTTAGTTAATCAACGCGAAGCGTTAGTAAATCAACGCGAAGCGTTAGATAAACAACGCGAAGCGTTAGTTAGTCAACGCGAAGCGTTAGTTAGTCAACGCGAAGCGTTAGTTAGTCAACGCGAATCGTTGGATAATCAACGCGAAGCGTTTGTTAATCAACACGAAGAGTTAGTTAACTAACGCGAAGCGTTAGTTAATCAACGTGAAGCGTTAGTTTATCAACGCGAAGCGTTAGTTAATCAACGCGAAGCGTTAGTTAATCAGCGCGAAGCGTTAGTTAATCAACGCGAAGCGTTAGTTTATCAACGCGAAGCCTAAGTCAATCAACGCGAAGCGTTAGTCAACGCGAAGCGTTAGTTAATCAACGCGAACCGTTGGATAATCAACGCGAAGCGTTAGTTAATCAACGCGAAGCATTAGTTAATCAACGTGAAGCGCTAGTTAATCAACGCGAAGCGTTAGTTAATCAACGCGAAGCGTTAGTAAATCAACGTGAAGGGTAAGATAAACAACGCGAAGCGTTAGTTAATCAACGCGAAGCAAAGCGTTGGTCATCGCGAGCCTTTAGGCGACGCGAAAAGGTAGTCAACGTGAAGATTTAGAAAATTAATGGAAAGCGTTGGTAAACGTAAAGCGTTGGTAAACGGAAGAGTTGGTCAATGAGAAGCGTTAGTTATCCAAAGCGGAGCGTCAAAGATTCGCGAAGCGTGATTTCACGCAAATCGTTAACCAACGAGAAACGTAAGCTGAATTGAACCATAAGTAAGCCAACGCGAAGCGTTGGTTAAAGAGACGCGTTAGTTAGTCCAAGCGAAGCGCCGGAGAGTCGCTTTGGTGATTCGCGAAGCGTGATTTTACGCAAATCGTAAAATTATCGTTGGTAAACGATAAGCGTTAACCCACGCGAAACGTAAGCTTAAGTAAACCGTAAGTCATCCAAGCGTTGGTCAGCGAAGCGTTGGTCATGAGAAGCGTTAGTCAATAGAAAGCGTAAGGTAAACGCAAAGCGTTAGTTAATCAACGCGAAGCGTTTGTTAATCAACACAAAGCATTAGTTAATCATCGCGAAGCGTTAGTTTATCAACGCGAAGCGTTAGTTAATCAACGCGAAGCGTAAGATAAACAACGCGAAGCGCTAGTTAATGAACGCGAAGCGTTAGTTAGTCAACGCGAAGCGTTGGATTATCAACGCGAAGCGTTAGTTAATCAACGCGAAGCGTTAGTTAACCAACGCGAAGCGTTAGTTAATCAACGCGATGCGTTAGTAAATCAACGCGAAGCGTTAGATAAACAACGCGAAGCGTTAGTTAGTCAACGCAAAGCGTTAGTAAGTCAACGCGAAGCGTTAGTTAGTCAACGCGAAGCGTTAGTTAGTCAACGTGAATCGTTGGATAATCAACGCGAAGCGTTTGTTAATCAACACGAAGAGTTAGTTAATCAACGCGAAGCGTTAGTTAATCAACGTGAAGCGTTAGTTAGTCAACTTGAAGCGTTAGTTAATCAACGCGAAGGGTTAGTTAATCAACGCGAAGCGTTAGTTAATCAACGCGAAGCGTTAGTAAATCAACGCGAAGCGTTAGATAAACAACGCGAAGCGTTAGTTAGTCATCGCGAAGCGTTAGTAAGTCAACGCGAAGCGTTAGTTAGTCAACGCGAATCGTTGGATAATCAACGCGAAGCGTTTGTTAATCAACACGAAGAGTTAGTTAACTAACGCGAAGCGTTAGTTAATCAACGTGAAGCGTTAGTTTATCAACGCGAAGCGTTAGTTAATCAACGCGAAGCGTTAGTTAATCAGCGCGAAGCGTTAGTTAATCAACGCGAAGCGTTAGTTTATCAACGCGAAGCCTAAGTCAATCAACGCGAAGCGTTAGTCAACGCGAAGCGTTAGTTAATCAACGCGAACCGTTGGATAATCAACGCGAAGCGTTAGTTTATCAACGCGAAGCCTTAGTCAATCACTAACGCGAAGCGTTAGTTAATCAACGCGAACCGTTGGATAATGAACGCGAAGCGTTAGTTAATCAACGCGAAGCATTAGTTAATCAACGCGAAGCGTTAGTTAATCAGCGCGAAGCGTTAGTTAATCAACGCGAAGCGTTAGTTTATCAACGCGAAGCCTAAGTCAATCAACGCGAAGCGTTAGTCAACGCGAAGCGTTAGTTAATCAACGCGAACCGTTGGATAATCAACGCGAAGCGTTAGTTTATCAACGCGAAGCCTTAGTCAATCACTAACGCGAAGCGTTAGTTAATCAACGCGAACCGTTGGATAATCAACGCGAAGCGTTAGTTAATCAACGCGAAGCATTAGTTAATCAACGTGAAGCGCTAGTTAATCAACGCGAAGCGTTAGTTAATCAACGCGAAGCGTTAGTAAATCGACGCGAAGCGCTAGTTAATCAACGCGAAGCGTTAGTTAATCAACGCGAAGCGTTAGTAAATCAACGTGAAGGGTAAGATAAACAACGCGAAGCGTTAGTTAATCAACGCGAAGCAAAGCGTTGGTCATCGCGAGCCTTTAGGCGACGCGAAAAGGTAGTCAACGTGAAGATTTAGAAAATTAATGGAAAGCGTTGGTAAACGTAAAGCG
Organism: Nineta flava; assembly: GCA_963920215.1. Taxonomy (NCBI): domain Eukaryota; kingdom Metazoa; phylum Arthropoda; class Insecta; order Neuroptera; family Chrysopidae; genus Nineta; species Nineta flava. Next base: position 3,301,382 of record OY986041.1, read on the forward strand.
TTGGTAAACGGAAGAGTTGGTCAATGAGAAGCGTTAGTTATCCAAAGCGGAGCGTCAAAGATTCGCGAAGCGTGATTTCACGCAAATCGTTAACCAACGAGAAACGTAAGCTTAATTGAACCATAAGTAAGCCAACGCGAAGCGTTGGATTATCAACGCGAAGCGTTAGTTAATCAACGCGAAGCGTTAGTTAACCAACGCGAAGCGTTAGTTAATCAACGCGATGCGTTAGTAAATCAACGCGAAGCGTTAGATAAACAACGCGAAGCGTTAGTTAGTCAACGCAAAGCGTTAGTAAGTCAACGCGAAGCGTTAGTTAGTCAACGCGAAGCGTTAGTTAGTCAACGTGAATCGTTGGATAATCAACGCGAAGCGTTTGTTAATCAACACGAAGAGTTAGTTAATCAACGCGAAGCGTTAGTTAATCAACGTGAAGCGTTAGTTAGTCAACTTGAAGCGTTAGTTAATCAACGCGAAGGGTTAGTTAATCAACGCGAAGCGTTAGTTAATCAACGCGAAGCGTTAGTAAATCAACGCGAAGCGTTAGATAAACAACGCGAAGCGTTAGTTAGTCATCGCGAAGCGTTAGTAAGTCAACGCGAAGCGTTAGTTAGTCAACGCGAAGCGTTAGTTAGTCAACGCGAATCGTTGGATAATCAACGCGAAGCGTTTGTTAATCAACACGAAGAGTTAGTTAACTAACGCGAAGCGTTAGTTAATCAACGTGAAGCGTTAGTTTATCAACGCGAAGCGTTAGTTAATCAACGCGAAGCGTTAGTTAATCAGCGCGAAGCGTTAGTTAATCAACGCGAAGCGTTAGTTTATCAACGCGAAGCCTAAGTCAATCAACGCGAAGCGTTAGTCAACGCGAAGCGTTAGTTAATCAACGCGAACCGTTGGATAATCAACGCGAAGCGTTAGTTTATCAACGCGAAGCCTTAGTCAATCACTAACGCGAAGCGTTAGTTAATCAACGCGAACCGTTGGATAATGAACGCGAAGCGTTAGTTAATCAACGCGAAGCATTAGTTAATCAACGCGAAGCGTTAGTTAATCAGCGCGAAGCGTTAGTTAATCAACGCGAAGCGTTAGTTTATCAACGCGAAGCCTAAGTCAATCAACGCGAAGCGTTAGTCAACGCGAAGCGTTAGTTAATCAACGCGAACCGTTGGATAATCAACGCGAAGCGTTAGTTTATCAACGCGAAGCCTTAGTCAATCACTAACGCGAAGCGTTAGTTAATCAACGCGAACCGTTGGATAATCAACGCGAAGCGTTAGTTAATCAACGCGAAGCATTAGTTAATCAACGTGAAGCGCTAGTTAATCAACGCGAAGCGTTAGTTAATCAACGCGAAGCGTTAGTAAATCAACGCGAAGGGTAAGATAAACAACGCGAAGCGTTAGTTAATCAACGCGAAGCAAAGCGTTGGTCATCGCGAGCCTTTAGGCGACGCGAAAAGGTAGTCAACGCGAAGATTTAGAAAATTAACGGAAAGCGTTGGTAAACGTAAAGCGTTGGTAAACGGAAGAGTTGGTCAATGAGAAGCGTTAGTTATCCAAAGCGGAGCGTCAAAGATTCGCGAAGCGTGATTTCACGCAAATCGTTAACCAACGAGAAACGTAAGCTTAATTGAACCATAAGTAAGCCAACGCGAAGCGTTGGTTAAAGAGACGCGTTAGTTAGTCAAAGCGAAGCGCCGGAGAGTCGCTTTGGTGATTCGCGAAGCGTGATTTTACGCAAATCGTAAAATTATCGTTGGTAAACGATAAGCGTTAACCCACGCGAAACGTAAGCTTAAGTAAACCGTAAGTCATCCAAGCGTTGGTCAGCGAAGCGTTGGTCATGAGAAGCGTTAGTCAATAGAAAGCGTAAGGTAAACGCAAAGCGTTAGTTAATCAACGCGAAGCGTTTGTTAATCAACACAAAGCATTAGTTAATCATCGCGAAGCGTTAGTTTATCAACGCGAAGCGTTAGTTAATCAACGCGAAGCGTAAGATAAACAACGCGAAGCGTTAGTTAATGAACGCGAAGCGTTAGTTAGTCAACGCGAAGCGTTGGATTATCAACGCGAAGCGTTAGTTAATCAACGCGAAGCGTTAGTTAACCAACGCGAAGCGTTAGTTAATCAACGCGATGCGTTAGTAAATCAACGCGAAGCGTTAGATAAACAACGCGAAGCGTTAGTAAGTCAACGCGAAGCGTTAGTAAGTCAACGCGAAGCGTTAGTTAGTCAACGCGAAGCGTTAGTTAGTCAACGCGAAGCGTTAGTTAGTCAACGTGAATCGTTGGATAATCAACGCGAAGCGTTTGTTAATCAACACGAAGAGTTAGTTAATCAACGCGAAGCGTTAGTTAATCAACGTGAAGCGTTAGTTAGTCAACTTGAAGCGTTAGTTAATCAACGCGAAGGGTTAGTTAATCAACGCGAAGCGTTAGTTTATCAACGCGAAGCGTTAGTAAATCAACGCGAAGCGTTAGATAAACAACGCGAAGCGTTAGTTAGTCAACGCGAAGCGTTAGTAAGTCAACGCGAAGCGTTAGTTAGTCAACGCGAAGCGTTAGTTAGTCAACGCGAATCGTTGGATAATCAACGCGAAGCGTTTGTTAATCAACACGAAGAGTTAGTTAACTAACGCGAAGCGTTAGTTAATCAACGTGAAGCGTTAGTTTATCAACGCGAAGCGTTAGTTAATCAACGCGAAGCGTTAGTTAATCAGCGCGAAGCGTTAGTTAATCAACGCGAAGCGTTAGTTTATCAACGCGAAGCCTAAGTCAATCAACGCGAAGCGTTAGTCAACGCGAAGCGTTAGTTAATCAACGCGAACCGTTGGATAATCAACGCGAAGCGTTAGTTTATCAACGCGAAGCCTTAGTCAATCACTAACGCGAAGCGTTAGTTAATCAACGCGAACCGTTGGATAATCAACGCGAAGCGTTAGTTAATCAACGCGAAGCATTAGTTAATCAACGTGAAGCGCTAGTTAATCAACGCGAAGCGTTAGTTAATCAACGCGAAGCGTTAGTAAATCAACGCGAAGGGTAAGATAAACAACGCGAAGCGTTAGTTAATCAACGCGAAGCAAAGCGTTGGTCATCGCGAGCCTTTAGGCGACGCGAAAAGGTAGTCAACGCGAAGATTTAGAAAATTAACGGAAAGCGTTGGTAAACGTAAAGCGTTGGTAAACGGAAGAGTTGGTCAATGAGAAGCGTTAGTTATCCAAAGCGGAGCGTCAAAGATTCGCGAAGCGTGATTTCACGCGAATCGTAAACCAACAAGAAACGTTAGCTTAATTGAACCGTAAGTAAGCCAACGCGAAGCGTTGGTTAAAGAGACGCGTTAGTTAGTCAAAGCGAAGCGCCGGAGAGTCGCTTTGGTGAATCGCGAAGCGTGATTTTACGCAAATCGTAAAATTATCGTTGGTAAACGATAAGCGTTAACCCACGCGAAACGTAAGCTTAAGTAAACGGTAAGTCATCCAAGCGTTGGTCAGCGAAGCGTTGGTCATGAGAAGCGTTAGTCAATAGAAAGCGTAAGGTAAACGCGAAGCGTTAGTTAATCAACGCGAAGCGTTTGTTAATCAACGCGATGCGTTAGTAAATCAACGCGAAGCGTTAGATAAACAACGCGAAGCGTTAGTAAGTCAACGCGAAGCGTTAGTAAGTCAACGCGAAGCGTTAGTTAGTCAACGCGAAGCGTTAGTTAGTCAACGTGAATCGTTGGATAATCAACGCGAAGCGTTTGTTAATCAACACGAAGAGTTAGTTAATCAACGCGAAGCGTTAGTTAATCAACGTGAAGCGTTAGTTAGTCAACTTGAAGCGTTAGTTAATCAACGCGAAGGGTTAGTTAATCAACGCGAAGCGTTAGTTAATCAACGCGAAGCGTTAGTAAATCAACGCGAAGCGTTAGATAAACAACGCGAAGCGTTAGTTAGTCAACGCGAAGCGTTAGTAAGTCAACGCGAAGCGTTAGTTAGTCAACGCGAAGCGTTAGTTAGTCAACGCGAATCGTTGGATAATCAACGCGAAGCGTTTGTTAATCAACACGAAGAGTTAGTTAACTAACGCGAAGCGTTAGTTAATCAACGTGAAGCGTTAGTTTATCAACGCGAAGCGTTAGTTAATCAACGCGAAGCGTTAGTTAATCAGCGCGAAGCGTTAGTTAATCAACGCGAAGCGTTAGTTTATCAACGCGAAGCCTAAGTCAATCAACGCGAAGCGTTAGTCAACGCGAAGCGTTAGTTAATCAACGCGAACCGTTGGATAATCAACGCGAAGCGTTAGTTTATCAACGCGAAGCCTTAGTCAATCACTAACGCGAAGCGTTAGTTAATCAACGCGAACCGTTGGATAATCAACGCGAAGCGTTAGTTAATCAACGCGAAGCATTAGTTAATCAACGTGAAGCGCTAGTTAATCAACGCGAAGCGTTAGTTAATCAACGCGAAGCGTTAGTTAATCAACGCGAAGCGTTAGTAAATCAACGCGAAGGGTAAGATAAACAACGCGAAGCGTTAGTTAATCAACGCGAAGCAAAGCGTTGGTCATCGCGAGCCTTTAGGCGACGCGAAAAGGTAGTCAACGCGAAGATTTAGAAAATTAACGGAAAGCGTTGGTAAACGTAAAGCGTTGGTAAACGGAAGAGTTGGTCAATGAGAAGCGTTAGTTATCCAAAGCGGAGCGTCAAAGATTCGCGAAGCGTGATTTCACGCGAATCGTAAACCAACAAGAAACGTTAGCTTAATTGAACCGTAAGTAAGCCAACGCGAAGCGTTGGTTAAAAAGACGCGTTAGTTAGTCAAAGCGAAGCGCCGGAGAGTCGCTTTGGTGAATCGCGAAGCGTGATTTTACGCAAATCGTAAAATTATCGTTGGTAAACGATAAGCGTTAACCCACGCGAAACGTAAGCTTAAGTAAACGGTAAGTCATCCAAGCGTTGGTCAGCGAAGCGTTGGTCATGAGAAGCGTTAGTCAATAGAAAGCGTAAGGTAAACGCGAAGTGTTAGTTAATCAACGCGAAGCGTTTGTTAATCAACACAAAGCATTAGTTAATCATCGCGAAGCGTTAGTTTATCAACGCGAAGCGTTAGTTAATCAACGCGAAGCGTAAGATAAACAACGCGAAGCGTTAGTTAATGAACGCGAAGCGTTAGTTAGTCAACGCGAAGCGTTGGATTATCAACGCGAAGCGTTAGTTAATCAACGCGAAGCGTTAGTTAACCAACGCGAAGCGTTAGTTAATCAACGCGATGCGTTAGTAAATCAACGCGAAGCGTTAGATAAACAACGCGAAGCGTTAGTTAGTCAACGCGAAGCGTTAGTAAGTCAACGCGAAGCGTTAGTTAGTCAACGTGAATCGTTGGATAATCAACGCGAAGCGTTTGTTAATCAACACGAAGAGTTAGTTAATCAACGCGAAGCGTTAGTTAATCAACGTGAAGCGTTAGTTAGTCAACTTGAAGCGTTAGTTAATCAACGCGAAGGGTTAGTTAATCAACGCGAAGCGTTAGTTAATCAACGCGAAGCGTTAGTAAATCAACGCGAAGCGTTAGATAAACAACGCGAAGCGTTAGTTAGTCAACGCGAAGCGTTAGTAAGTCAACGCGAAGCGTTAGTTAGTCAACGCGAAGCGTTAGTTAGTCAACGCGAATCGTTGGATAATCAACGCGAAGCGTTTGTTAATCAACACGAAGAGTTAGTTAACTAACGCGAAGCGTTAGTTAATCAACGTGAAGCGTTAGTTTATCAACGCGAAGCGTTAGTTAATCAACGCGAAGCGTTAGTTAATCAGCGCGAAGCGTTAGTTAATCAACGCGAGGCCTAAGTCAATCAACGCGAAGCGTTAGTCAACGCGAAGCGTTAGTTAATCAACGCGAACCGTTGGATAATCAACGCGAAGCGTTAGTTAATCAACGCGAAGCATTAGTTAATCAACGTGAAGCGCTAGTTAATCAACGCGAAGCGTTAGTTAATCAACGCGAAGCGTTAGTAAATCAACGTGAAGGGTAAGATAAACAACGCGAAGCGTTAGTTAATCAACGCGAAGCAAAGCGTTGGTCATCGCGAGCCTTTAGGCGACGCGAAAAGGTAGTCAACGTGAAGATTTAGAAAATTAATGGAAAGCGTTGGTAAACGTAAAGCGTTGGTAAACGGAAGAGTTGGTCAATGAGAAGCGTTAGTTATCCAAAGCGGAGCGTCAAAGATTCGCGAAGCGTGATTTCACGCAAATCGTTAACCAACGAGAAACGTAAGCTTAATTGAACCATAAGTAAGCCAACGCGAAGCGTTGGATTATCAACGCGAAGCGTTAGTTAATCAACGCGAAGCGTTAGTTAACCAACGCGAAGCGTTAGTTAATCAACGCGATGCGTTAGTAAATCAACGCGAAGCGTTAGATAAACAACGCGAAGCGTTAGTTAGTCAACGCAAAGCGTTAGTAAGTCAACGCGAAGCGTTAGTTAGTCAACGCGAAGCGTTAGTTAGTCAACGTGAATCGTTGGATAATCAACGCGAAGCGTTTGTTAATCAACACGAAGAGTTAGTTAATCAACGCGAAGCGTTAGTTAATCAACGTGAAGCGTTAGTTAGTCAACTTGAAGCGTTAGTTAATCAACGCGAAGGGTTAGTTAATCAACGCGAAGCGTTAGTTAATCAACGCGAAGCGTTAGTAAATCAACGCGAAGCGTTAGATAAACAACGCGAAGCGTTAGTTAGTCATCGCGAAGCGTTAGTAAGTCAACGCGAAGCGTTAGTTAGTCAACGCGAAGCGTTAGTTAGTCAACGCGAATCGTTGGATAATCAACGCGAAGCGTTTGTTAATCAACACGAAGAGTTAGTTAACTAACGCGAAGCGTTAGTTAATCAACGTGAAGCGTTAGTTTATCAACGCGAAGCGTTAGTTAATCAACGCGAAGCGTTAGTTAATCAGCGCGAAGCGTTAGTTAATCAACGCGAAGCGTTAGTTTATCAACGCGAAGCCTAAGTCAATCAACGCGAAGCGTTAGTCAACGCGAAGCGTTAGTTAATCAACGCGAACCGTTGGATAATCAACGCGAAGCGTTAGTTTATCAACGCGAAGCCTTAGTCAATCACTAACGCGAAGCGTTAGTTAATCAACGCGAACCGTTGGATAATGAACGCGAAGCGTTAGTTAATCAACGCGAAGCATTAGTTAATCAACGCGAAGCGTTAGTTAATCAGCGCGAAGCGTTAGTTAATCAACGCGAAGCGTTAGTTTATCAACGCGAAGCCTAAGTCAATCAACGCGAAACGCGAAACGTAACGCGAAACGTAAGCTTAAGTAAACCGTAAGTCATCCAAGCGTTGGTCAGCGAAGCGTTGGTCATGAGAAGCGTTAGTCAATAGAAAGCGTAAGGTAAACGCAAAGCGTTAGTTAATCAACGCGAAGCGTTTGTTAATCAACACAAAGCATTAGTTAATCATCGCGAAGCGTTAGTTTATCAACGCGAAGCGTTAGTTAATCAACGCGAAGCGTAAGATAAACAACGCGAAGCGTTAGTTAATGAACGCGAAGCGTTAGTTAGTCAACGCGAAGCGTTGGATTATCAACGCGAAGCGTTAGTTAATCAACGCGAAGCGTTAGTTAACCAACGCGAAGCGTTAGTTAATCAACGCGATGCGTTAGTAAATCAACGCGAAGCGTTAGATAAACAACGCGAAGCGTTAGTTAGTAAGTCAACGCGAAGCGTTAGTAAGTCAACGCGAAGCGTTAGTTAGTCAACGCGAAGCGTTAATTAGTCAACGTGAATCGTTGGATAATCAACGCGAAGCGTTTGTTAATCAACACGAAGAGTTAGTTAATCAACGCGAAGCGTTAGTTAATCAACGTGAAGCGTTAGTTATTCAACTTGAAGCGTTAGTTAATCAACGCGAAGGGTTAGTTAATCAACGCGAAGCGTTAGTTAATCAACGCGAAGCGTTAGTAAATCAACGCGAAGCGTTAGATAAACAACGCGAAGCGTTAGTTAGTCAACGCGAAGCGTTAGTAAGTCAACACGAAGCGTTAGTTAGTCAACGCGAAGCGTTAGTTAGTCAACGCGAATCGTTGGATAATCAACGCGAAGCGTTTGTTAATCAACACGAAGAGTTAGTTAACTAACGCGAAGCGTTAGTTAATCAACGTGAAGCGTTAGTTTATCAACGCGAAGCGTTAGTTAATCAACGCGAAGCGTTAGTTAATCAGCGCGAAGCGTTAGTTAATCAACGCGAAGCGTTAGTTTATCAACGCGAAGCCTAAGTCAATCAACGCGAAGCGTTAGTCAACGCGAAGCGTTAGTTAATCAACGCGAACCGTTGGATAATCAACGTTAGTTAATCAACGCGAAGCATTAGTTAATCAACGTGAAGCGCTAGTTAATCAACGCGAAGCGTTAGTTAATCAACGCGAAGCGTTAGTAAATCAACGCGAAGGGTAAGATAAACAACGCGAAGCGTTAGTTAATCAACGCGAAGCAAAGCGTTGGTCATCGCGAGCCTTTAGGCCACGCGAAAAGGTAGTCAACGTGAAGATTTAGAAAATTAATGGAAAGCGTTGGTAAACGTAAAGCGTTGGTAAACGGAAGAGTTGGTCAATGAGAAGCGTTAGTTATCCAAAGCGGAGCGTCAAAGATTCGCGAAGCGTGATTTCACGCAAATCGTTAACCAACGAGAAACGTAAGCTTAATTGAACCATAAGTAAGCCAACGCGAAGCGTTGGTTAAAGAGACGCGTTAGTTAGTCCAAGCGAAGCGCCGGAGAGTCGCTTTGGTGATTCGCGAAGCGTGATTTTACGCAAATCGTAAAATTATCGTTGGTAAACGATAAGCGTTAACCCACGCGAAACGTAAGCTTAAGTAAACCGTAAGTCATCCAAGCGTTGGTCAGCGAAGCGTTGGTCATGAGAAGCGTTAGTCAATAGAAAGCGTAAGGTAAACACAAAGCGTTAGTTAATCAACGCGAAGCGTTTGTTAATCAACACAAAGCATTAGTTAATCATCGCGAAGCGTTAGTTTATCAACGCGAAGCGTTAGTTAATCAACGCGAAGCGTAAGATAAACAACGCGAAGCGTTAGTTCATGAACGCGAAGCGTTAGTTAGTCAACGCGAAGCGTTGGATTATCAACGCGAAGCGTTAGTTAATCAACGCGAAGCGTTAGTTAATCAACGCGAAGCGTTAGTTAATCAACGCGAAGCGTTAGTAAATCAACGCGAAGCGTTAGATAAACAACGCGAAGCGTTAGTTAGTCAACGCGAAGCGTTAGTAAGTCAACGCGAAGCGTTAGTTAGTCAACGCGAAGCGTTAGTTAGTCAACGCGAATCGTTGGATAATCAACGCGAAGCGTTTGTTAATCAACACGAAGAGTTAGTTAATCAACGCGAAGCGTTAGTTAATCAACGTGAAGCGTTAGTTTATCAACGCGAAGCGTTAGTTAATCAACGCGAAGCGTTAGTTAATCAGCGCGAAGCGTTAGTTTATCAACGCGAAGCGTTAGTTTATCAACGCGAAGCCTTAGTCAATCAACGCGAAGCGTTAGTCAACGCGAAGCGTTAGTTAATCAACTCGAACCGTTGGATAATCAACGCGAAGCGTTAGTAAATCAACGTGAAGCGTTAGTTAGTCAACTTGAAGCGTTAGTTAATCAAAGCGAAGCGTAAGTTAATCAACGCGAAGCGTTAGTAAATCAACGCGAAGCGTTAGATAAACAACGCGAAGCGTTAGTTAGTCAACGCGAAGCGTTAGTTAGTCAACGCGAAGCGTTAGTTAGTCAACGCGAATCGTTGGATAATCAACGCGAAGCGTTTGTTAATCAACACGAAGCGTTAGTTAATCAACGCGAAGCGTTAGTTAATCAACGTGAAGCGTTAGTTTATCAACGCGAAGCGTTAGTTAATCAACGCGAAGCGTTAGTTAATCAGCGCGAAGCGTTAGTTAATCAACGCGAAGCGTTAGTTTATCAACGCGAAGCCTTAGTCAATCAACGCGAAGCGTTAGTCAACGCGAAGCCTTAGTTAATCAACGCGAACCGTTGGATAATCAACGCGAAGCGTTAGTTAATCAACGCGAAGCATTAGTTAGCAACGTGAAGCGCTAATTAATCAACGCGAAGCGTTTGTTAATCAACGCGAAGCGTTAGTAAATCAACGCGAAGGGTAAGATAAACAACGCGAAGCGTTAGTTAATCAACGCGAAGCGTTAGTTAGTCAACGCGAAGGGTTGGATAATCAACGCGAAGCGTTAGTGCATCAACGTGAAGCGTTAGTTAATCAACGTGAAGCGTTAGTAAATCAACGCGAAGCGTTAGTAAATCAACGCGAAGCGTTAGATAAACAACGCGAAGCGTAAGTTAGTCAACGCGAAGCGTTAGTTAGTCAACGCGAAGCGTTGGATAATCAACGCGAAGCGTTAGTTAATCAACACGAAGCGTTAGTTAATCAACACGAAGCGTTAGTTAAATAACACGAAGCGTTAGTTAATCAACGCGAAGCGTTAGTTAATAAACGTGAGGCGTTAGTTTATCAACGCGAAGCGTTAGTTAATCAACGCGAAGCGTTAGTTTATCAGCGCGAAGCGTTAGTTAATCAACGCGAAGCGATGGTTAATCAACGCGAAGCGTTTGTTTATCAACGCGAAGCCTTAGTCAATCAACGCGAAGCGTTAGTCAGCGCACAACGTTAGTTAATCAACGCGAACCGTTGGATAATCAACGCGAAGCACTAGTTAGTCAACGCGAAGCGTAGTTAATCAACGCGAAGCGTTAGTTAATCAACGCGAAGCGTTAGTAAATCAACGCGAAGCGTATGATAAACAACGCGAAGCGTTAGTTAATTAACGCGAAGCGTTAGTTAGTCAACGCGAAGCGTTGGATAATCAACGCGAAGCGTTAGTTAATCAACGCGAAGTGTTAGTTAATCAACGTGAAGCGTTAGTTAATCAACGCGAAGCGTTAGTTAATCAACGCGAAGCGTTGTATAAAGAACGCGAAGCGTTAGTTAATCAACGCGAAGCGTTAATTAGTCAACGCGAAGCGTTAGTTAATCAACGCCAAGCGTTTGTTTAACAACGCGATGCGTTAGTTAATCAACGCGAAGCGTTAGTTAATCAACGCCAAGCGATAGTTAATCATTGCGAAACGTTAGTTAATCAACGCGAAGCGTTAGTTAATCAACGCCAAGCGATTGTTAATCAATGCGAAACTTCAGTTTAACAACGCAAAGCGTTTGTAAACGCAAAGCGAAATGTAAGCTAAAGCAAACCGTAAATCACCCAACGCGAAGTGTAGCTTAATGAGAAGTGTAAGTCAAAAGGAAGCGTAAGGTCAACGCGAAGCGTTAGTAAACGCCAACTGTTAGCAAAGCTTTTACTAACGCGGAACGTTAGCTGCAGCGAACCATAAGTCAGCCAACGCGAGGCGTTGGTCAATAAGAAGCGTTAGTTATGCAAAGCGAAGCTTCATTGGTACGCGAAGCGTTATGCCAAGCGAATAATTAACCAACGCAAAGCGTTAACCAACGCGAAACGTAAGCTTAATGTTAACTTTAATGAAACGTAAGTCAGCGAAGCGTTGGTCAATGAGAAGCGTCAGTCAATAGGAAGCGTCAGATCAACGCAAAGCGTTTGTTAATCAACGCAAACCGTAAGTCAGCCAACGTGAAGCGTTGGTCGATGAGAACCGTTAGTCAATAGGAAGTGTTAGGTTACCGCGAAACTTTAGTAAACGCAATGCGTTTACTAATGCGAAACGTAAGCTAAAGCGAACCGTTAGTGAGCCAATAAGAACCGTTAATCAGTAAGAATTGTTCGGTCAAGGCTTTGCGTTTATCAACACGAAACGTAAGCTACAGCGAACCGTATTCAAAGCGAAGCGTCAATGAGAAGTGTAAGGTCCACACGAAGCGTTATATTATATATATATATATATATGTAAATATATGTATATATATATATATATATATATATATATTTAAATATATATATATATATATATATATATATATATATATATATATATATATATATATATATATATATATATATATATACATTATATATAGATAATTTTTGATAGGATCGATGGACCTTTGAATAAACTATTTGCAAAATTTTGTACAAAAAAACTTATATACACACCTGGTTGAAAAAACTGAAATAAACATTAAAAAAAACAATACTATTTGATGTATGTTATGTTTGTACATGTGAGGACAAATTTTGAGAAAACTATTGAGTTTATGAAAAATTTTTGCAAACAAAAGTTCTTTATTTTAAAGAGAAGAAAATTTTTTGTCAATAAAATTTTTGTTTACCTCTTACGGTTTCAAAGATATATTTTTTCCACCCTGGCGGGGGGAATTACTTTCCGATTTTGCCCATTAACGAATTTGACCTTAATTTTTTGGTCTAGAACGCATACAAAAATTTTCAGCTCGTTATCTCTTCTCGTTTTTGAGTTATCGACTTCACAGACAGACAGATGGCCGAATTAGGCCATTTTATGAATATCTTTGTAAAGCATTTTTGTCAAGGATTAATATTTTCAAGCATTACAAAGTCGTAACTAAACTTAATATACCTTGTATATTTACAAATATACTGGGTACAAAAATAGTATGTATGGTTGTTATGTATACCTACGGGTCCATGGAGACCATGCCTTCATTCGCCTATCAATTATATTTCTCATTGTTTTCAAATTTGAGGACACATTTTGAGAAAACTATTGAGTTTATGAAAAAGTTTTTCAAACAAAAGTTGTTTATTTTAAAGAGAAGATGTTTTTTTGTCAACAAATTTTTTTTCTATCTGTTACGGTTTCAAAGATGTGTAATTCCCCCCTCTTATGCACAAATTTGTGCACAAATTTGCTCTTTGTGCACAAATTATGAGAAAACTATTGAGTTTATGGAAAAACATTTCAAGCAAAAGTTGATTATTTTATAATGAAGAAGATTTTATGTCAATAAATTTTTTTTCTATCTCTTACGGTTTCAAAGGCGAACATTTCCACCCCTCCTAGTGGGGGGAAACACGTTCCGATTTTGCCCATTAACGAACTTTACCTTACTTTTTTGGTCTAGAACACACAGAAAAATTTTCAGCTCGTTATCTCTTTTCGTTCTTGAGTTATCGGGTTCACAGACGGACAGACGAATAAGGCCGAATTAGGCCATTTTATGAATACCTTTGTGAAGCATTTTTGTCAAGGATTAATATTTTCAAGCGTTACATAGACGGGACTAAATATAATATACCTTGTATATTTACATATACAGGATATAAAAATAGTATGTATAATTGTTATGTATACCTACGGGTCCATGGAGACCATGCCTTCATTCGCCTGTCAATTGAATTTCTCATTTTTTTCAACTTTGAGGACAAATTTTGATAAAACTGTTGAGTTTATGAAAAAAGTTTTCAAACAAAAGTTGTTTATTTCAAAGAGAAGAAGATTTTTGGCTTACAAATTTTTTTTCTATCTCTTACGGTTTCAAAGGCGAACATTTCCACCCCTCCTAGTGGGGGGAAACACGTTCCGATTTTGCCCATTAACGAACTTGACCTTACTTTTTTGGTCAAGAATACACACAAAAATTTTCAACTCGATATCTCTTTTCGTTTTTGAGTTATCGGCTTCACAGACGGACAGACGGACGGACGGACATGTGAAAAAGGCCGAATTAGGCCATTTTATGAATATCTTTGTGAAGCATTTTTGTCAAGGATTAATATTTTCAGGCGTTACAAAGTCGGGACTAAACTTAATATACCTTGTATATTTACAAATATACTGGGTATAAACAGTGAACACTGAAAACACTGAAGAATCTTTTTGAAAAATATAGCTATAAACTCTTGGATTTGTTTCGTGTATTTAAAAAAAAAAACAACGATAATTATTGACCGTCTCATTGTTTAGTTATAACAACACAAAGTAAAGCATTTTAAAATTAAATATACGTGTTGGTGTGCTGAACAGATACAACTTAACAACACTGTACGTCACTTAACGTTGTACTATTCGAGTACATGTATGTAAACAAACAGTATATCAACTGGCGGAATATAAGCGACGATGTCGGATTTCAACTTAAAAACATATTAAGTAGTATTTGTATATACGTATAGACAACAATCGTATGTGTAACGTGTCTACCGGTGTAGTCTTGGATAAAAATTATGGTTTATTATGCTAGACGTTCCTTTACTCTTATTAAACGCATACGCTGCACATTTTTTTGACAATATTGTAGACAACTACCTTAAAGACTATTCTAGGATTTATATGTTGCCAATTTAATAAATTGGAAAAAGGGCATTTGTAAAACTGGCCTAGTGTGAATCGTATACGCATAAACTTAGGGTTTTAACGTGTAATAAATATTTATCTTTACTGTCCTAGTTTTTTTTTTAAATACAACAGATAATAGTTGGGCGGGTATGAAGTTTTACATGTTTCTAATGAGAGAGAATGATTACTTTGTTATAAATTATCTCGCGTTCTAAACAGTCAAAAATTCTGAAACTTCCGGATTTATTAGAAAATGTTATTTTTAGCCTGTGAAAAAAAATGAGCAAAATCTGTCGAAAAGTGATTTCATGCTGGATTACCTTAATGGGATAAAAACATCTTTTTAGATTATTTTTATGGTAACAAAAAAAAAACGTGTCATGCAAATACTTCAATGTGATATCACAGACAATTTCAGCTAGTCATCTTATAAAAAAATTAAACCTACACTCTCCTGCAATAAAATTGAACCAAACTGAATCCAAATAGTTCCCAATGTTTGTGTTGAAGTCTGTAGTATAAATATTTATCTTGAAGAGTTTGATAATAAAAATAAACGATACATAGTCTTTTGTATAGGCTATGGAGTTTAGAGTATAGAAAGAGAACCATCTCATATGGTTGTTAAACTAAAAAACTGTGCACCGAAAAACGTAAAATTAAGTTTCAGTGAATGGTCACAATGGCGCTTGTGAAAAGATGGACTTGCTCTGAAGATAGTTACTGTAGAACGAAGTGAAGTTGCCATCCGAAAGTAGTTGAATCCCATTTTGAATGTGATCATTTTTATTTATAAATAAAAAATAATATACATAATATATATATATATATATATATATATATATATATATATATATATATATATATATATATATGTGTACAGTTTAATATAGAAATATTCAATTTATGCTTCATTAAATTTTTATCAAACAATTTTTTAATTTCTATTTTCGATAAAAATTTGATTATTTTATTTTTTGAACAAAATTTGTTAATTGAAATATATATTACTTCAAGTTTCTTAATTATAATTTTGTTATTAAAATACCTTTTCAAATTTATTGTGACTTGATAATTCATCACTAATTCATTGTTTATTATATTCAAAGAATTTCTTAAATAAATAGTCTTTCTACTTCTTTAACATCTGAGGTTTCATATGATTTATGTAATAATTTAAAAATTCCGCCTTTACAAAGCGGATGTTAGCCTGTCCTTGTCTACTTTTAATATCTACTTTTAGTTTCTTTAAAATTGGTATTCCAGTACACCAGCGCCATCTTAATTTTCTTCTATTTAGGGGACACTTTTTATAACATGGAGATAGTTCTCCTTATATACTCTAACCTCCATAATATAGGCTTAGACTCTGTTTATCATTTATAATATTTGTAATTCGTATACCTTTTCAAAACAACATAATAAAAGAAGAGATCATGCATTTAATAAATATGTCTGACAGAGACATAATATAATATACTAGCATTACCCGTTGCGGCTTCGCCCGTAAAAAATTTTGTAAAGCCCTTAATATTTCTTCCCGTCAAAGACTGATTGTCTTATAATGCTGTTACACGGATTTATTTATTTATTTTTATTTTATAGGCTAAATATCAATTTTCGTGTCTCTAATTGTAAAATCCAGAACTTCCATACAAACGTTCACCTTTTCGAGGGTCCATTTTCCAAAAAACTCGAAAACACGTATTTTTAGTGTATAACTGAAATAGAAGTTTATATATCTTTAACTTTAAAAAAACCGAATCTCTGACTCTCCATTTTACTCCCTTAATAGTTGATTTTTTAAAAACGCTGAAACGTGTATTTCTTTATTTATTATAGCTGACCCTCACAGGCACCGTACTGCAATTGTGTATAAACTATTGTTTGTATGAAAAAATATTTCATACAAAAGTTGTTTGTTTTTATTCGATAAACATATTTTATATTTAAAGATTTTCTCTATCTCGCATCGTTTACGAGTTAGGTTTGAAGCGTACCACGCGGACACGGATGCATGAACTGCAAACCTGTAGTCTATGTCACGCGAAAAGGGTGTAGTTTTCTATCAGTGAAATAATTTTTAGAATCGGTTCAGTAGTTCCAGAGATTACCCGATACAAACAAACATTTTATTTCTTTATATATTAGTATAGATTATATACATATATTTATATATATTATTGGATCATTTTACACAAATAACGACATGTGTATAATTATTTGATGGCTTTCTCTTTCTATTATTTACAAATCAATATATGTATATCCTTTGTTAACTTGAACATTGTCATAATTCTTAGACACGTTTGTGTATGCAACCCATACATTTTGTCTAAGAATTATGACAATGTTCAAATTAACAAAAAATATACACTCCCGTTCAATAAAATTGAATAGACCTGAAATGTTAATTTTCTTAAATTTTATAAAACTCCTCACTTTTGTAACTCTCTGTATAATTATTTATTTATAAACAAAGATAAGTAGTTTATATTTTAAGTGTAAAAAAATAAATGGAAGTATAGTAAAAAACATTTACTACAAGAATAATCAAAATTGTGAGAAACTTAGTCGGTTCAGATCTGTTCAATTTTATTGAACGGGAGTGTACATATATTGATTTGTATATAATAGTAAGAGAAAACAATCAACATTTATGTGTGGGATCAAATATATTTAGTATACTTACCAAATAAATAACATATTAAACTTTTCGACATACACTATCAAAATGTTGGACTTTGTTAAGCGTCAATTTCATGGGTATAGGTTCAATTATTTTGCAGGTGAGTGTACATAAAAGAATAAAAGGATAACAATAACTACGGGATATATTAAATAACAAAGAAGAAAATAATAAAACTTAAAAATAAATCATTTTTAAATTTATAACTTTAATAAATTATTTCACATAAATATTAAACAAGTATTTAATTTAATTAATTAATGAAGTAATAATTGAATAATTGAGCAAAACTGATAATAATAATAATAATGGCTATATATATATGTTACCGTAAAAGTGAATAATGAGTTAATTATTAATTATTAACTGATCATATTTACCGATCACTGGTATTTACCACAAATGGATGTGCATTAATAAAATTACTAGTTAATATGATAAATAAATTATTTATTTAACTTTAACCTTTTAATTTGATTAGTATTAATCAGGTTAATAATAACCGGTTACTATTATTTAAAAAAATTCACTTTCACGGTAACATATACATATGCAACATTGAAAATAAATATAAATCATTTTTTGAGACAATAACAACAAACAAACTACATAATTGGTCGTGTTCAGAACAACTAAATCCTAACTAAACTAAAAATAAGTCTTCATGTTTAATTTAGGACACACTTAATAACTTGCCACTGCAGTGTTGACCCAACATGGGGAGATTTTCCCCCAATTTAGTGGATTTAATAATATGAAATAATGCATGCCATCCTGTACAAAAATTTAAAAATCATAACAATCACAAGACAAACTCACTTAGATCATCTACTAGGCTTAAATCCACTAAATTGCTAAATCTGGTAATAATTACAATTTCTAATTTTCTTAGTATCTGTCAAAGTGTCCAGGCAAACAAAACTACGTTACCAAGGACTTATTTGTTCTGAACACGACCAATATCATTAATCACAATTAACAATAACATCAAATTCAAAACTACAATACATGTGAGTGACGTAAGAAAAGTGTTTGTGACATTTCATGTTCATTATAGGTTATGTTATGTTTAAGTACATAAAGGGTGCGTTCATACATATATATAAGAATGATGGAAACAATGGTTCAGTGGATTGTTGGCCGCAGACGTAACTGTAAATGTGGCTGTCAACATATATATCCAAATTAAGCATTATACGGTTTTTTGTGAATAGTCACATTATAAAACATTTTACATACTAAATGTATCAAATAAACAAGATTAAGTGCGTTAAGGTAGTTGTATCGTAAGAGTGAAGGAACGTCTAGCATAAGCAATAATTTTTGTCCAAGACTGTACCGGTAGAAACGGTACACATACGATACTTGACTATACGTATATACTACCTAACACGTATATTTATAAAAAGCTTCACTTGGCGTTGTTATAACTAAACAACGAGACGGTCAATAGTTCTCGTTTTTTTTTTTAAATACGCAGAACAAATCCAATAATTTATAGCTATTTTATTAAAGGATCTTAAGTGTCGTTTTTTTAATAAAAACTAAAAAACGGGTAGAAATCCTGCTTAAAATGGGTCGTCTCCATTGCTGCCCCTGTTACTTATTCGAACTTCAATTAAGTTTTTCTCGAGTTTGAGACGGTCAATCGATATCAAATGTTAAGTGTGAGTGTAAAATAATATCTTTAATAAGTGTGCAAAAATTTGGAACATTCTATAATTATGCCCATTAGCTACCTTAATACTTGCAACTACCTTAATACTTGCATGTCCGACGTTATGGTACGGCCTTGCCACATGATGTCATTTTCGCTTCTGAAGTCCCGTGGTACAACTTTAAATTTCAAGCTATATGAAAAAAAAAGTGTGTGTGTCAGCTCCGACGCACGTGGAGTTTACTCCTTAAGAACGATTGTCTTTGAACAGGCCCAGAAAAAAAGACTTACTAGACTAAAAAAAGACCAATATCATATTGGAGCTAGAAAAACCTGTCTTTCTATAAATTTTCTTGAATTAAAAAATTTTTCCAGATTGAAGTTAACCTTTGAAGTAATCCACAATAATAATATTATATAAGTGTGTGAACATCGACTGGGTACGTTAGTCTGTCAGGCTGTCAGTTTTGGTAAATAGACGCTTATATGTATATATAAATATCATATTCTAAAAAAACGTAACGAGGTCATTCGACCACTAAATTTTACTGTCCATATTCTTTTTCAATATTTATATGAAAATCGATTCTGAAGGAGTAAACTCCAAAAAGATACATCTTTGTTTTGTCGCTTGATAGTAAAGGATTGATCCTTAATTTACACTTCTGATAATACTTTTTTTTCGCCTAGTTTTTCTAATTTGCACTCGGCGAATATCAATTATTAAGTCCAATAAAGACAAAAAATCGGCTGAACCTCGGAATGAAAGATAATAAGCTGAAAATTTGCATAGACCTTTCTTTTGGCATTTTAAACACTGGGTCAAAAATCTCATTATATCACGTGTCCGCGTCTTAAGCTATTCAAGGGGAAGAGTCGCGAACATTGTTTTTTTGCAAATATTTCGTTTGTTATGCGTCCAAAAATCATGTTTAAAGTTAATATAAAATTTGTAGAGCATAAAATTTACTATAATTTATGCCCTGGTCATTTTTTTTAATCACGAACCGTTTTTGAGATAATGTGATTTTATTGAAATGCTTATGGAGGTCACACCATCTTGGAAGAAAAGGTAAACAACAAATTATAGAAATGCTTGAAAAACATTGTCCATACATGAATTTAAGAACTTTGTATTAGGTGTTTGAACAGGAGGGAATTTTATGACATTTCCAGGACAAAAAAATTTCCAGATTACCAGAAAGTGGACTTTTAGGTCGATTTTTGGATTTTTAAGATTCTAAAGATCGACCATTTGATATTCGAAAAAATGTTTTGAATTAAAATTGTTCAGTATAAAAAATAGGGATCGATGCGGATAGGAATCTAAAATAACCAGAACCTTTTATTAAAAAAAAAAAGAAAGTATATCACAAACACTCTTACTCAGTCTAAACTGAAACCATTCTCCAACAACTACAGTAAATTTTTTGTATTTTTTAATTCATATTACTTGAATCATTTATTTTATTTTTTATATCACATTATTTGTCACAAAATTTTTTATTAGTAAGTAGTAAAATGAATAATTTGTTTACTCTTAGAGCGGATATCACCGCACCATTGTTGCCAACTCTCGGATTTTTTTCCCTCTAAAATTAAACTGAAATCCCAACAACTGACATTTTATAAAATATAAGCGTAACTGATTTACTCACGATGTAAAAATATTAGAGGAATCCGAACGGTATACGTTTTATCCATATATGTAATATTGCTAGTTGGCATAGGAAGAGAGACTTTAACACTACGGTGCAGATATATATGCTTCTGCTTCACTTAATACCCGCTGAGACTAATACAAATATTTTATTATATATAATATATACACTCACGTTCAATAAAATTGAACCGATCTGAATTGAAAATTTATCCCATAATCTTGTTGACGACAGTAGTAAATCTTTAACACAAATATTACCTATTTGTTAATTTTGATATTTATGAAATGACAGAATACTTACTTTACATGTATTTTGTATCTCAGAAAACTAAAATAGAATTTAAAGATTCATATTTATTCTTAAAAATCTTGACCATTTTTGAATAATTCAAAAGTCATCGAAATATATGATGCAATAGTAGAACGAAGGACTTTCAGATTCTAGATTATATAATTGTAATGAAATCCATAATCACTAATGAGAAAATTTGTTGTTAATATCCATTTTTAACTGTAAAATAACCAAATATTGACTTGCCAAATAATTTAAAAATGGTTATTAACATTAAAAATATTCGTGACTATGGGGTTGATCTATATAATATAGAATCTGAAAGCCCTTCGTTTCAGTATCAAATTTTGATAGATTTTCAATGGGTAGAAAATGGTCAAATTTGAGATTTTTTAAACAAAAAAATTTATATCAATTTTATTTTAAAAATTCACAATATCTTTTAAATTTGAATGTAGCCAAACAATATGAAAAGAGTTTATTCCGCTCTAAAACAACAATG
The DNA here is from genome assembly GCA_963920215.1 of Nineta flava. Lineage (NCBI taxonomy): Eukaryota > Metazoa > Arthropoda > Insecta > Neuroptera > Chrysopidae > Nineta > Nineta flava. Next base: position 3,322,477 of record OY986041.1, read on the forward strand.
TTTTGGAATTATTTTAACAATTTCGCTATAAAAAATTGAGATCAAATTTGTACAATTATTTCTCGACTACGTAGACTGTACACAATTTTTTCAAAAATAAAATTTGAAATAGGATCCATATATATATTATTTCAATGTAATAAATTTTGTACACTCGCCAAAACAATTGTAGACTTTTACAAAATGTAACTAAATTAAAAATTCAGATCGGTTCAATTTTATTGAACGGGAGATTCTACATACTTATACACTTGCGTACAACGGTTAAAAATAAACGAAAGAGGCAGAAATAGAAAATTGCTGGTTCACTTCATCGGCCACACTTCCACTTATGGGAACTAGCAATATAGTAGTAATAAATATAAGGTTTTATCACTGTATTTACGTACACAAAAATGGGTAAAGATAATAGTTTATTTTTTAGCTACTCGTGGCGCTTTTGTTCAGAATGTACCCATTAATGGTTACTTTCTATTTAACATAACTTTTTCTTTCAATAATTATAGGATGGTAATTAATAAGCAAATTAGGGTTATTTATTCATCTAAATTTACTACAGACAACTCTCCCCACGTAATAGTTTAAACTAGTACTTCATCAGAAGTAGCGCGCTCTATTGACATAAATCTATACTATGTGATCTATTCGTCAAATTGAAACCACTTTCTAAATATTACATTCGGATTCCTTTATATATTACTTAGTGTATTTGCAGAGTTACGGTTATGGTCTTAAGTTTTTAATTCTCCAAAACCACTAAGTTGGCAACATTGATATTCGCTTAACATCAAATCCTTTTAAGACTAATCTCTGAGATTCAACTCAGAAATGGAGTCACGCTTTGACAATCAATATGGGAGACGGCATTACATTGTTAAAAAATTACTACATCCACTTTTGAGCTAAGTCTCAGAGACTAGTCTGATAATTATTTAGTCTCAAGTTACATGCAAATATAATAATTACTTTTCAAATTTTCTACGAATTTCTTACTAACTGATAGTACGATTATTACAGTCTCTCATGCATACATGGGCCAGTATTAAGGGTCTATTGTGTTGAGCCCCAAAAATTTGCCTCAAATTCTCCTCCCATCACTGGGTTATTACAACATTGTACCCACAAATCGATAAATCAAATTAAATTTGTGAGTATAGCAAATCTCTTAAGTGTCAAACCTCTTAAAGTTGATTTAGTTTTAGAAACCAAATATTTCGAAAAAAGTTGTTCATGTTTTTCGAAAGCTGAATGGACTCGGTACAAATCAATCAAAAATCACTCGGTAAAGTTTGTTGAAATAAGCAACGACACTTTTAAAGATTAAAAAAATGGAAATGATTAAATGCTCTTTAAAATCTAAATGTAAATGGTTTATAGGAATGTATTTAAAATGCAAATTCGAAAATATATACAGCTTGTATTTTAAAATAGACCCAATCTGGAAACAATGTATAGTGTATCTATCACTGTCTATATGCAGTGTACTATGATATGGTGTCTTTGTTACACTTAAACTGCATTAAAATCAGTATTGTATAACATTTATCATCGGCTAGTTGTCACTAGCCGTGTAACATACTGTCGTGAGTGGGGTCGTTGATCTAAATTTTTAGCTATTTACTGGATGTAGTAGATATTTAGAACTATTATTCGGAATTTACCTTCAACTTCATTGACGTTCAAATTTTTTCTGGCATATTTTCGTGTAAGATACTTTATTAAAGATTCACTAACGTGAATCCTACTTGAATTACAAAATCAAAATATGAACTATTAGTTTGCACACTACATTCACAATACAAGCTTAATGACACTGCCACAGTGCTTAAACAGCTACATAATTGTACTCGTTATCTCACTGTGAATTAGTAGTGAAATTACCTACTATTTAATCATTTTAAGCTTCTATTTTAACATGTAAAATGATAATGACTTTTCACAATACATTTAAAATAAAATAAAATTCGTTACGCAGGAGCTGCGTCAACTTAGCGAATTTCCTTGGAATACATAACTCACTCTCTAGCGGTCACAATTTAAGTGTGATCTGATATGACTTTAGTATTTGCAAAAATTAAATTTATTAATAGCCAAAATAGAACGATGTATATCGATTATAGTTTATAGTTACTATGGAAACGACAATCAAAATTTATTACAATAAAATATATTTTATGTATTTGTGTCAAACAAACACAAAATATTAAATATCTCTCTTAATATTAGAATAATCAAAAAATGTATAAGGAGTAAAGTTGTAGAAAATCAAGTTTGCTACAATTCATAACCTGATCATTTTTCTCAAACTCTAATGTGAACAGAGATATTTAGAATTTTAACTTTCAATCTTTAATTGTAAATATTTCTGTAAATATTCGTGTAACAGAAAAATGATAAGAAACAAAATTACAGTAAAACTTAGTACCTACAACTTAACTCCTGATAAATTTTTCGATTTTTCAAATATTAAGGAAGATATGTCAAATTTTGTGTTTCCCCCTCCCTCTAAACCCCCCCCCCTTTCCCCTTGTCCGATTTTACCCATTAACGAACTTGACCTTTAGAATACCAAAAGCGACTCAAATACCTAATTTCATTACAATCGGATTAAAACTGTCACCGCTAGAGAGTCCACAGACATTTAAAAAAAGTACATATATATCTATATATCGATATATATATATATATATATATATATATATATATATATATATATATATATATATATATATCTATATTTCGATATATATATATATATATATATATATATATATATATATATATATGTATATATATCGATATATAGATATATATATATACAAATTTTGGCGATAGTGATTTTTAATATCTAAAAGGTAGGATCGATGGACATTTGAAGAACTTTTTACGAAATTCCAACATTGGGGCAAAAACAATAGCTGCATTTTCTTTGGAGGAAATACGCTAAAAATAGAAAATGCCATTTACATTTGAAATACCCTGAATTCATTCCTGAATACACCATTTTGTTTTTGCTTAAACTAAATTAAAATTTGAAAAGTAATCAACAATAAAAGAAATCTATAAAATGCTAAGACACAACAATGTTATTGTTAACGAGAATATTAATTATAAGTCACATTCGAAACATATCATAACTCTTATCAAGTCTTTGGTAATATTGTGTTTTTTTTTTTATTAAATGAGCACTTCTTATGCAAGCTTCAAGTACTTCAAATTTAGCCCAAAAAAAGTAGCCCCGTAAGTAGGTTAAAATAAATGGCTTACTACGTAAAATATCGCGGATATCCGATTTTTGTTAGTACTTGTATATGTAGGAACCAGTATCAAAAACCAAGTTTTTCAATTCTAAAGACCTCATCTACAAACTTTATAGCCTAAAAACAGTCAAATTGTTTGTTTATATTTTAAAAAGCACCTCCCTCGGACAAACCTTATGAGAAAACATTTTCCATGCATTCTAACTGCAGTAAATCGAAAGTTTATAAGACTGTTCAAAGTTCAAAAATAGGCTTTTACCAACATATACAAGCAATAACATATATTGAGCTAACAACGTAAAATTAAAATAAGGTTTTGACTCGTTGAAAAATTTGCGTACATTTGTTTTAAAAAGCTTTTATTTAATAAACTAAAAAGTAGAAAATATAATTGTTCCTCGCGAAACAAGCTTGGTGGAGTGCTCTACCAATTAAATGTTAAAGATTTATTATTTATTTTAATATCAAAATTAAAAATTTAACAAGTTAGCGTATTAAAAATATAGGTTATTGGAGTATGTAATCATATTTCATTATATGTGTTTTTAATAATGTTTAAATAATTATGCTGCATCAGCAAATTAATTACAATAAACAAATGTCGATTAGTAAACTAATATCATTAACTAGCTGAATTCCCCGGCGTTGCCCGTGGAACTCCAAGATTTGCTCCGACACTTTTGGTGTCGATAGCGTACTACTGAATTATTCAACTTTATTAATTTTTACCGGCACTTCCGCTATCAGAATTAAAATGTTATTTTGCTTCCCAGAACCTCCACTTTTTTACACCTCGTGTTACATTATTGGAGTTTTAGTAAGGATCCCTAATTTTTTTGAAAATATAATATAGCCTATGTCACCCGGGGATAGTGTTGCTTCCCAACGGTGAAAGAATTTTTTTAATCGGTCCAATAGTTTCGGAGCCTATTCAATGCAAACAAACAATCAAATCTTTCCTCTTTATAATATTAGTATAGACATACAAATGACGTGATTTGCAAAATATAAATACACAATCAATTTAAGGTATTTCCAAACTATTATTAGGCTGTCAAGAACTTCACGAAATTCACAATATTAGTCAAATGAATGCTAAGAAATCAGCTGAATTTTTTTGAAAATTTATCCCCCCTGGCGTTTTTGAGAAAATCGTTATGTAAGTTGGAGAAATTGAACATGTAGCTTTATAAACATGGTCAAATAAAATGCACGATTCCGACTGTTTTTACTTCGAACTCTCTCAATATACTCACGGTTGTTCTGAAATACAACACATACTTTCCTCAATTCCTTTGAAATATTTTTCCTTAAAACTTTGGGAGTTTGGGAGGATAAAATATGCGTAAAAAAGTGCATTTTTTCCATGTCCGCAGCAGAAGGTTATTTTTTATGGTTCAGTTGGCATCCTGAGTACTGGTGCGCTGTTTGAAAGTCGTTTGAAATAATATACTAGTATATGTATGATGACTAGTATATGTATGATATGTTATGTGACGAATGGGAACACTGACGACAATGGACAGCTGTTTTCAACAACGCGCAGGAGTACCAACATATTTTTTTTACACATAATTTTTTATATAGTTCTTTTCGCGCGGGTACCCAATCAGCTGATATAGTTATAGGCAATACCAAAATAAAGAAAATTAGTTGTGATATTAAATTTTACCAAAGCCGTTTTATTCGAACAATTTATCGTTTTATATTAATTGTATTGAATGAAGTCTTCAACATTCAAACCGAAGCGCCCCAAGCTTATGACTCGGATGTAAAAACAAATTTTCTACTTTTTAAATTCACTTGCATAAGAAGTTTGTTCGCGAGTGCACCACGTATTTATTTTTAAGTATTAACTAATTCTACGGTAAGTAAAATAAAAAATTGTTTTTTTTTTGTCAATATCCTCTATCTTCTAAAATCCCCTAATAAATAAAAATATATATATATATATTTACAAAGTATATAATTGTGTATATATCCTGATATTCTAAGGCACCCATCAAATTATTTATCCTGGTTTTTTTTTTTGTTTCTAAATACTCAAATCCCTCAATTTATATAGATCAGCTAACGAAAAGATTTTTACCTGCTGAATTAAAGCCACAGATTTCGGAAGGTTCTTATTTCTGTGTCAAAAAAAAAAACGGGAATTGGATATGATATGATATTAACCCGTTTTTACACATGCAACTCTAAATGTAGATAAATAGATTGTAGAGAAGGTCCATTGTGATGCCCAAGGATGTGAGTGGAGTGGAAGGAATTTTTGTGTGTAGACTAGGAATTAGTAGGATATGCGGCTGTAGCCGACTATGATAAGAACTATGCCGATATTCATCTGGAATTCGTGAAGGAAACTGCAGAAAACCTTCACAAGCATAGCCGGTTACTTCGTTCTTGTCCATACGCCGGCAGTTTAGTCAATTTACCGCCTTTTTATTTTTAATGATTGACAAACTGCCGATGTCGGGATTCGAACTCATAACCTCCCTGTTTCCAAGTATGCATAGTGCGCAGAGATAATTAATGCATGTTTTTAGTTTGATAAAATAGAGAAGACTTCTATTTTGAGGATTTTTTTCATGAAATCTTATATGTAACTTCAGATGTAAGAGTAGTTTTCCCTTGAAGTCTATTTTTTGAACTTTCTTGAAATTAACTCCCAAGAATTTCTGACGTACAAAATCTCCAGCCGACAGTAATGTCAGTTAGTCGGCCGTAATTTTTTGTAGATAAACTTTACGGTTGCACGTTGAAATTCCTCAAATTCCCTCTAAATCCTCTCGCTGTCTTTGAAACCTAGCGAATTCCCTTGAAGTCTATTTTTCCAGTTAAATTATTCAAACTTCCTTGGAATTATCTCCCAAGAATTTGTGATAAACCCTTGGAATCTTTTGAATTCTCTGTTATTTTTTAATATAATCCATAACTGTCCGTCGAATTTATTTCCCATTAAATCTTTATATCGAATACCCTTGAACTCCCATAACTTAGTAATGATTCCACGACTTATGATCTCTGTGCAGCTTATCTCGGAGGTTCTTGCAATTTCCTCGGTGTGCTGTTGCTACAAACGCAAGAGTAAACTGCAGCAATGGGTACTAAAACCTTTTGCCAAAATATTTTATAGTTTTTGCCTTTACTGTAACGAGTAAACTATCTTATAGTCTATTCTTTTGATGCACGAGAGAGCATACTCGCTACCCTGTGATGACGCCATGCTCGACCTCACATCTTGTTCGAGAATTATGCGGTCATTTTTTTCAAGCAAACGTGTTTATGATCATTAAATTATTAGGTTGACTGTCAGTGTGAAATACTTAACTACATTTTAATTTCCTCAAATTCCCTCTAAATCCTCTCGCTGCCTTTGAAACCTAGCGAATTCTCTTTTTAATGCATGTTTTTAGTTTGATAAAAAATAGAGAAGACTTCTATTTAGAGGATTTTTTTCATGAAATCTTATATATAACTTCAGATGTAAGAGTAATGTAGTGTGTACGATGTGTTGATAGCCTACTTCCTTGTGATTGGTATACTCTGATCATGTGACTGAAGTGGTTGACAACGAAAGAAATAGTAAACAAGACAAGAGTTATAGCTGTTAACAAACATGCGATTGATATATTTCAAGTGAATTTCATCGTGTGCACAGCAATGTAACTTTAGTTACATCAAATATTTTTATTGCGATTTGAAACTTTCATCAAAACTTGCATGTGTAAAAACGGGCATAAATGAGATGATAATGTTATACTTAAAATTAAAATGTTCAAACTGAGATCATTTGATTCTATACAGATAAGGCCACAAAATATGATACGCATTTTGTTTTTTCATAGAAAGTTTCATGAAAACATTTACACGGTAATATTTAACTCGGCCTGACGCACTGCCGTGCTCAAGATAAAAGTGCATTATAAGTTAAACTTCCGAGAGCTAAGGCTCTTATAAAAGGCTTCTCATGGAAAAAGTCCTCTGAGCGATTACAACTAGGAAGAAATAATTGAGGATACTTACATCCTCATGAAGATGGGAATCATCAATGACGGCTCATGCAGGTTCTGTGAGCTGAAGGAAAAGACTCCAACTCATCTCCTACTTGAATGTGAAGCCGTAGCACGAAGAAGAGCTGCTTGTTTTGACCAGTACCTACTCCAGGAGAATGACTTACCATCCCTTCACCCCACCCAGATCATCAAATTCCTCCGAGAATTGAGACTGGCTGAGGAGCTCTGAGGCAAGCCTTAACAGAGCAGTAGTAGGGGGTCACAATAGATCATATTGGTCGCAGTGAATAATAACCTCCAAGTAATAATAATAATAATACATCCTCATGAAGAGGATGAGACCGGAATACACAATATGTGTGAATGCGAAAGTCTCCATCTCAAAAGACACTATCATTTGGGATGGTCAGATCTCCAGCTAGATGAAATCAAAGAGGTGTCGCCGAAAAATATCCTAACGATTATCAAGACCATAGAACTTCTGGAAAACCTTTGAAGTAAAGGAGGTACAATAGATCAAATTGGTCGCTGTACAAAATCTTTTTATAAGACTTGATCATGACTCGAATCTCATCTAATCTAATCGAAACTTCAAGTTTGTAACGGTTAGAAGATACACTCCCGTTCAATAAAATTGAACAGACCTAAAATGTTAATTTTCTTACATTTCATAAAACTCCTCACTTTTGTAATTGTATAATTATTCATTTATAAACAAAGCTAACTAGTATATATTTTAAATGTGAAAAAATAAATGGAAGTATAGTAAAAAACATTTACTACAAGAATAATCAAAATTGTGAGAGACTGATTCGCTCCAGATTTGTTTATTGAACGGGAGAATTCATTGATCGATGAACAAAAATTTTGTTAAAGGTGTTCATCAAATGTTCTAATTATTCCTTTTCCGGATATCCGCCATTCTGTGTTAGTCAACTCGATGCAAAAACGAAAAAATTATTTGCTGCCGTGATTTTACGCGTATCATTTATGGTGGCCACTCTGTATAGACTTTTTTAATGAGGTTTCTTTGTTCAATTTTATTTATTAACCTCAAAAAAACGGTCAATTTCGCTTTTGCTATTTTGCATTGCAAAACTTTTAATAACACAATACAGAAGTGTGATCTTTACTAAACCACATACCATAAAGATAAAACGCCGTTGAGACGTCCTGTAGCGGCAAATGTAAACGTAAGACGGCAACGACCAACTCTATAGACGATTCAACTTGACAGAATGATTGTCAAAAAGTTGCGTATTCGTATAGTAAAAGTGAAGAAATGTAGAGTAAAATAAGCCATAATTTTAGTCCAAGACTGTACCGGTAGACACGGTACACATACGATACCATGTGTATACAAATGCTACCTAATATTTTTATAAGTTACAATCCGACAACATCGCTTATATTCCGCCAGTTAATATACTGTTTGTTCATACATGTACTCGAATAGTACAACGTATAGTGACGTACAGTGTTGTCAAGTTGTATCTGTTCAGCATGCCGACACGTATATTTATAAAATGTTTCACTTTTCGTTGTTATAACTAAACAATGAGACGGTCAATAATTCTCGTTTTTTTTAAATGCGCAGAACAAATTCAATAATTTATAGCTAGTTTTTTAAAAGATTCTTAAGTGATTCTTAACTATACCCATTAGAATGACCTGTTAAGCTAAGTGTTTTAGTAAATCTGCAATCATAAAACTGTTAAGTTAAAAAAAAGGAAAAGATTAAACGAATTGATTGCTTCAAAACTGACATTATGTTCGTTAGATATATTTACTATTTATGAAATATTTGACGAAGTTCTCCGATAATCTACGTATCTACCCGAATATGAAGCATCAAGCTTGCCACCACGGGAAGATATTAAAACTTTTTAATTTTAACGTTTGTCATTGATTGCCGTCTATAAGCAAATGCTGTTTTCTGATTGGTGAACACGATCTACACGATCATCGCTGGCATTTGCCGTTTCATATCGTCTCAATGGAGTTCTAGCTTAACCCAACTAGAGAATCTCTTTTCCAATAGAGAATCAATGTTAAATATTATTTATTACTAGCTGGCCGTGTGGTTACTGTGTGAAGTCAGTCAGTATACATGTAATGAGAGTGGGTTAAATATGTTCATTGAATTCTTAACTTTAGTAGGTGCATCACAAAATCCCCACTCTTAAATGACAAACAAACAACCATACGCATACATGTGTATGGTTGATGACTGTACATGAGATGACTCTCATTACATGTGTACTGACTGACTTCATACAATAACCACACGGACAGTCAGTAATAAATAATATTTAACATTGATTCTCTATTGGAAAAGCTTGCCAACACACACTGTATATCCCTTTCTTACCCTGAATCACCCAAAACCCGATGTGGCTATTTTTAATCTCCTCTCATTTTTCAGAGTATAATTTTGTATCATTCCACACTTCTGAAGTTATTTTTCGAAATTCTTATTTTACATTTTGGAATTAAGGAGTCAATAGTTTTGGCTAGCAGATTATCCGCGCATATAATGGCCAAGTAGTCACATACCGAAGGTAGTCATATTATTAGAGGACAGTCAATTTGGGATTATGGACGCACTTGAGAATGGTCCCCGAATGAGAAAGAATTCATGTTTGTCATGATTCAGTGCCATGAAGCTTACGCAGAATATTGAAATTCTTCTTTGGTCTGACTTGGTTTTGCACTCTCTCAATAACTTGACAACCTACTGCAATATAAATATCACTGATGGTTTATTTACATGTGGTGAGGCCCTTATGGTGCGTCCATATATGCGCGCTGCGCGGTACATGCACCGCTCGTGCGCATCGAATTCGTCATATTTGGACGGTGCGCGCGCGCGGCGCACAACGATCCATCTGAAGTCGGTTTTTTCAACGAACACTTTGTATGTTCGCTGTTCATATTTGGACGTGTTCGCGAAAGGTTCGTCGTTTTTAGCGTGCATGTGATTATTATTTTTTTTAATATTAATTGAAATGTAGTATTTTAATTAATATCTTTAGATTATTTTCAGGCTTAACGGGTTTTTGTGATTAGTTCAACTTCACTGAATATATGAATAATGAATATATGTTCGTGAGTTTCCTATGGATCGATGGAGGTTCGTTGAAATCAACAATTCCAACGAACTAAAGGCGAGCGGCGCGCACACCGCTCGGGGTTTATGGCGCGTATATGTGGACGCACCTTTAGATGGTCGTCAATAATCTCTAGACGACCCCCATTCATGACAAATTAAAATGAAATGTAATAAATACTTAAGGAATGTTTATAACGGTAATTATTATCAAATTTAACTTTAAAAACGTTGTCCACCTTATTGAAACTCAAAACTTATCCAATGGATCTATCAGCATATTTTTTTAACGGTTTATTTAAAAGGGCAATCGCGGTTGTTGCCCAAAATACGTCGCGATAAAAAGTTAATTTGATCAAAATCATATTTTATGGAATAAAAATGAACTTAAAATAACGATATAAGCTCGATACCTACATACGAAGATTGTGATATAAATTTGTATAATTTAAAGGAACTCTAAAAAAACAACATCTTTTCATCTCATATCTGTATCAAAAGTAACATTTTGTGTATACAAATGGATTTTATATCACGTATACGTATATACGTATACATTACACTAGTGTTGTTCGATGCAAAATGTCGAATCTAGCAATTTGCATCCGATTGGTTCTCTAGTGCAATGTATTCGTATAAACGTAACACTTTACAAAAAAAAAATCCATTAGTATACACAAAACAGTCTAATCACAAAATAGATTGGAAATTTAATGGTAAGTACTCTCTTAAACGATTGACGAGAATGTACACTGCCGTCCATAAAAATTGAACCATTTGAAACATTCTAAGTGTTACTGTATATGCAATATTATACATATATTTAGTAACATATACACTTAAAATCTCCCTTACTGATGGTTCAATTTTTCTGAACGGGAGTGTACCTATAATAGTATATAAAAATATGTATTTATAAGTACCTTAATCATTATTAAATATAGAGTAAATAAGATAAGAATATTCAGATCAAGTTTTTTTTGGTAATTGTGGTTTAATAAATCAATTCGGCAACGTTTCATTACTTTTATGCTAACTTCATCAATACAACTACAGGGCAATATATTATATACATCGCTTATTCATTGAACGGCAGAAGTACAAGAGTAAAACCTACCCCCTTCCCCTTTTAATTTTGGTTCAAATCTATGGAAACAATCAAACATTATTATTTAAAAAAGTCAAACCGTTTCTGAGATGTTTTCTTAAACCATGTGAATCGTTTTTGTTATTCTTACAATTTCCTACAATACAAAGTCTATGATGGAGAATATCTCTATCTCTTTTCATTCTCGAGATAATAAATACAAATCTCAATCTATGATAGATGAATTATAATTAAGAATGACTTGAGGCTGAACACCCCCCCCCCCCTTTCCCCAACCCTGTACATATTAGTCTGCATGCATTGATAAAAAGAAAACAAATCGACGAACAAAATCTTCACCCGACCGAAATGTCAGTAAGTCGCCCGTAATTTTTTGTAGATAAACTTCACGGTTGCACGGTGAAATTTCTCAAATTCCCTCTAAATCCTCTCGCTGACTTTGAAACCTAGCGAATTCCCTTGAAGTCTATTTTTCCAGTAAAATGATTCAAACTTTCTTGAAATTTACTCCCAAGAATTTCTGGCGTACAAAATCTCCATCCGACTGTAATGTCAGTAAGTGGCCCGTAATTTTTTGTAGATAAACTTTACGGTTGCACGGTGAAATTCCTCAAATTCCCTCTAAATCCTCTCGCTGACTTTGAAACCTAGCGAATTCCCTTGAAGTCTATTTTTCCAGTTAAATTATTCAAACTTTCTTGGAATTAACTCCCAAGAATTTGTGATAAACCCTTGGAATATTTGGAATTCTATAATTATTTGGAATATAATCCATAACTATCCATCGAATTTATTTCCCATTAAATCTTTATACCCTTGAACTCCCATAACTTAGTAATGATTCCACGACTTATGATCTCTGTGCAGCTTATCTCAGAGGTTCTTGCAATTTCGGTGTGCTGTTGCTACAAACGCAAGAGTAAACTGCAGCAATGGGTACTAAAACCTTTTGCCAAAATATTTTATAGTTTTTGCCTTTACTGTAACGAGTAAACTATCTTATAGTCTATTCTTTTGATGCACGAGAGAGCATACTCGCTACCCTGTGATGACGCCATGCTCGACCTCACATCTTGCTCGAGAATTATGCGGTCATTTTTTTCAATCGAACGTGTTTATGATCATTAATTATTAGGTTGACTGTCAGTGTGAAATACTTAACAACATTTTAACTGTTGTTTTGGATTACTGATCAGACTGTAGAGGCAGCACTGTCAGCACTGTACATATAATATATTCTTTGATTTATAAATATGTCGTAAAAGAAATATTATTAAATAAAAATTTAAATAAAATTGAATCTGATGGCGCCCATGACACTTTGTACTATTTTTAACGAAGAAGGTAATAATATACACAGGATGAAATTTGTAATTGTAATTATAATTAAAGCGTCTTCATCATCAGAACTTTCTGACGATGATAATAGTTCCAACAATGTCAACATTCGTAGGTTTTTCGACGCCATATTGCACTGCACAATTGCTCGGACCTTACTAGTCAGAGCTAGGCGGATCGCACTAGGAGTGCTCTCTATCGTCAATCGAAAACGAAAAACTCAGTGCGAGCAATTTATAATAGTCAATCGAACATACATATTATACTTAGAGTGGTCTCAGTGCGCACGGGGGTAGTCAAAAGAAAACGCTATTAATAAATTCAAATTATAAAATAAATACAACTTATTTATAAACAGCTGATGCGATTGCCATAGTTTTTATTTTTACCACCACGCAGCGTAGCTTACTACTGTGTGATGCATGTGAAGTTCAAATAAAAGTAATAAAACGTTGCGTTGTAGAAATGAATAAATTAATATAACACTAAAAACTTGATCTGAATACTTTTATTTATATGGGGAAATAATGGATCTGACCATTAATAACAGTGTAAAGATTTACCTAATTCAATTCAATAAAATTGATGGAAAATTTACCTACACGTTTTTCGTTGAATTAAATTTTTATAACTAACCTTTTCTCTTGAATTGGTCATTATTATCTAAAACACTATCTTTTTAAGGGTGGGAGATCCTTGTATAACCTTCAAAAATACCTTTTTTTGCATAAAAGTTATAACAAATAAGTGGATGAATCCACCCACCCACCCTCATCCCTCCTGGAAATGTTTTTGTATATTAAAGCCTTCTCAAATTTATAGTTATTGAGAAATTAAATAACTATTTTACTCTGCTAATTAATTTAAACTCAGTTTAAGCTGATAAATAACATGACCCAGTCAAATAGTACTTTTGCCTCTTCAAAAATACAAGTGAAAATTTTCCAGAACAGAATTCTTCTCGAATTTACACTATAAAAACATGATAAAAAAAGTCCATAACGAAATGGTGCTTGCAAAAATGTTATTGACCTTAAAAAAGTATTCCTTTGCTAATTCTATAGAAAAAAAATTGAGCCGTCACGTCTCGCCTGGCAGATGTGAAACATCGAAACTATTTCGTATAGTGAGTTTTTGAACCTGTATATGTACTACCACCTATGAGCAACTTTTTTAAAACTGATTTGTTATACATTACCTATGAACAACTTGTTGAACGAACGCCTGGCGATGCGTCGCCAGGCCAACAGCCAGCCTCACCCGCCGTCTTATAGTTGTTTCACATCAAAAAGATCCCATACAAAATTCGCGTAGGACCAACAGCACGCGAGATATACGGCTGAGACAGTTGGGCGGCTGTCTAGCAGTTATTGGTCGGCATAAACCTGGACATTTGGACGACATATTTTGTTCATTTTAAAACTCAGTTATATATATCTCGACAGCTATTGTAGTAGGAAAGAGATGGTTCCTTAACTTTATTTTACCTAGTAAATAATGTCAAAACAGTTTGTTGACTGAAGTAACAATATGTAGTTACCGAAGTAACAAAGGGCATATGTAGTGAGTCCGCAAAGGTATCTAAATATGAAAGTATATTGAGATTGGGTAGAGAGTCCACTACAAGCTCCAATTAACACAGAGCCAATAGTTTATTTTAGAGTTGTTTGTGAAAAACTATTTTTCGCGACCTTCAATAACTTTTTTTGTAAACACGATTTCGTTTTAGACTTTTTACCATAGTGCCACCAATACAGAAGAGAATTCCGTTGGGAAAACCCCACTTGTACTTTTTCCGAAGAGATCGAAGCTCTCATTGTTTTTTGTACTATTTCACTGGGCTAACACAGTTGCCTATAAAATTATCTATAAATATGTTCGTTATTAGTTATAAAAAAAAAACTGTTGAATATCCTATGTAAAAACATCCGTTAACTTATGATAATGATGACTATTGGTTTTATTGACTTCAACAAGTTGAATATCCTGCTGATCATCACTGATTATACGTTGTGTGTCAATGTCAGATGGCGTTGTATACCGTGATGATTGAACTAGATTATAATCTGTTGAAATATATTTTTCAAAAATTTATTATCAACCATATTTATTGTTCAGTACATGTTGTGTTTTTTTTTTGGATTTACAATTTGTTTTTTTAAATTAAAATTAATAAGTACACTGAAAATTTAGCCACGAAAGGGCAAATTATTTATAATATTATTGTATTCGTTTTGGACGCTTACACGCTATCAACGCTATCTAGCGTTATTTTAAGTTTTCATCTTGGCGCTGTGACAAAGCGTGCTAATGGTTAAGTTTCACGATAGATACCACACGCTAACAGACGCTTTATCTATCGAGGTAGAGCAACAAAAACGTAAGCTCTAAATCGTAATAACTTTCAAAACGAACACTGTACAAGCGTTTGTTTATTAGAAAAAACAGTTGCATTACCGATATTTTTTTTAAATAGTCAATTTAAGGTGTTTTGGTTTGATTCTAAGGGCTTTTGAAGTCACTCAAACAAGCATTCTATTGCCGGCAGTACACTCTCGGCGATGCAAGACGAGACACGTTTTGCCTCGTCAACGCTCCATTAAAAGTCGGTTTTTTGACACGAGGCAAAGGAATCGAGTGGCGAATGCGAGCACCCTAAGTACACTCTCGTCTACCATCAATCTAAATAGTATAACACGAAAATAAATAAAAACTGTATACATTTTTTATGAATGCTTTTTTATTCTTATCGTGTCATTACTCATTTGAATAATAATTATTTTTAATAGTTCAATAATAAAATTACCAATCTGCTTTTAATTTAAAAATGCAACTTTCCAGGTATACAAACGTAAGCTAAATACTCGACGAGAGTGTACATAGCTCCACTCGCGGCTCGTCACCTTACAAATATTTCGCTGAGACATTTGCCGAGTGCTCTCGCCGAGTGTGTACTGCCGGCATATTGGTTGAAAACCAGCTGAAAAGTTTTCATTTGCTATATTGAATATTGATTATTTAATACCGCAACTACGCTCTGCTACCAATTGTGATATTAAATTTCAACAAGGTCGTTTTATGGTAGCAGAGCGCGGTTATACACAGATTGTTGTTGTTGTACTATAGCGTGCTAACTGACGTTTACACGCAGTTTTAATTCCAAAACGAACGGCGTTTTCAATAGTAGAGTTCGTTTATAAGCCAATCGTTTATAAGCCAAAACGAACGACATTAAATTGTACTTATAAGCATGAGCCCTGTAAGCGATTAAGCGCCCAAAACGAATACACTCAATATTATGTAAATAACATAAAGCTAAAAAGTTATTGAATACTGTAAATTTAAATATTACTAATACTGTAAATATTGTTATCGAATAAAAGGAACAAAAAATGTGTGATGCTTGTTTAACATAATGAACACTCATCGATTTGTTTAAGTCATAATTATATAATTAGATAAGTACACTCCCATTTATAAAAAATGAACCAATAGTTCACATTCTAAGCGTATATATTACTAAACATATATATAATATTACACACAGTAACACTTTGAATGTTTCAACTGGCTCAATGTTATTGAATGGGAGTATACCTATTCAGAATTGATCCTTAATTATTTAGGAAAGCGAGTCAAATCTATTTCACAATCGGGTCTGACGAAATTTATTTAAAAAATAAAACAATTTTAGTTAAAAACACGTTTTCATTTATTTTTTTAGATGCTAAGTGTTTGTGTGTGCTAATTTTCAGATTTACAAAGATTTGCAGTACTGGCATCAACCATCCTATATATGGATTAACTATGCCATGTTATAAAAATGGCCCAATGTTTGATAAACTAGAGCCATCTAAGTGTACAACAGAATTAAATAAACAGAGTATATTTAAATGATATGAGTGTTATATTGGGGGGCGCTAAATATGAAACTTTTGTATAAAACAAATATTTAAGATGGAAACTTTTAATTTGTGCAGAAATAAAACCAATAAAAGAAATCAGAATAAATTTATTCAAAGTTATTTGATTTGATGATTCAATATTATTTATCTAATTCGTTTGATTTTCATAATTAAAACAGTGAAAGTGTTTTTCCTTTTTTGATAAATTTACTAAATACTTAATTGAAAATTTTCAAAAAAACATGAAACAATGTGTATTTTAAAAAGTAGGATACACGAAAGTAGAGGAGATCTCTTTAATAGAGTCAGAACTACTGAATTATTATTTAATTATATTAGAATTATTGTTATAATTATTAAATCGTAATTCGAGATTATAATTATTGTAATTTTTCGAATTATTATTTAAACAGGTTCCCAAAAGACGAAAAAATTCTACAACTTTGGATCCAAAATACAAATCTTTATCTTTTGTGTGATTATGACACCCTGTATATATTGTGGTATTTAAAAATACTTTTTGTAAATTTATGTTCATAATTTGTAATATTAAAACATCTTTTTATAATTAAAAAAAACACTTTGACAAATATTTTATCTTTTCTATTAATCAGAAATTTGTATTAAATCGATATTAATTTTTATTTATCTTCACAAAATTTGTAATTGCAATTTTTTTCATAAGTGAAAATAGTTGATAATCTAACTAAAAGATTGAAAAAATTAAGATTTATTTCAGATTAATTCTCGCACAGGTTTTATATCTGATTAGTTCTCACTAATAAACTCTACAAGTAAAGATGGCTCTAGTGTATGATAAATTGTACCACTTTTTTATGTTTTATGCCATAAGAATATTTAGTCCGTATATAAAATGGTAGAGGTCAGTGATGTAGCCCCTTAAGTTTTTTTTTTTAAATTATATACCACGCTCTGCTACCATGTTCGAATAAAACGACCTTGGTGAAATTTTATATCGCAACTACGCTCTGCTACCAAATTGCGATTTTAAATTTCACCATGGCCATTTTATTCGAACATGGTAGCAGAGCGTTGTTATATAAAAATTTTTCGAAAATATAGTGAAAATAATTTAAAAAACTTAAGGGGCTGCATCAGTTGGTAACAGAGCGTAGGTGTAATATTAAATGGTCGTTTTATTCGAACAAAATTGAATTAAAAATAAATGTTCCCCTGTACCACAGCACCTTTATCATGTGATGTAATTTGATTACGTTTATTATGTTTTGTATAAATAATTCCTGTTGAAAAAGGTTTTTGATTTTTGTTTGAAATTAATCATTTATTTACATTAATAATATACGTCTAGAATTTTCTAAATAAAATCAACTGATAAAGCTCTACACACTCTGATGGGTAATGTTTTTTTGTTTAAGAATGTTTATAAAAACGACATAACATAACAATAGTATTATTTACATACCTTTATCATCGATAGGTGGTACATATTGACCATTACGTTTGATCATTAGTTGTACAAAGATGTGTACTATGAGTACTACAAAACAACCAATACCAAAATAACGGAATGTTAGAGCACCACCAATCACATCCAAACATTTACCAGCAATTAAACTGCCAAGTGCAACACCTATCTCAAATATGGCACTCACTAAACCCTATCCAAAAAAAAAAATGCCAATATTAAAATTATGTCTATAAATATTTTAAATATTTTAATAGTTTAATGTTTGAATCAAAAGCATTTTGTTTAGTTTTTTAAGAAAAACCGGTCACATGCTGTCGCACGATACTCTATTTTCAGCGACAAATTAAGGAAATTGGGATTTATAGAGACGCGCTACCATCTTAAAACAGTTTCGTCTATTCTAAATGTTAGTTACCTGTATCGTTGTCTCCGTGCCCAATGGTGCAACAATACTAGCATATGATGCCATGGTCGCATAAAACACACCATACGATAGACCATGTAAGAATTCCACAGGTAAGGCATACCATGGTGATGTTAATGTTGAGTATAATATTAAACGTGTGCCCAGACCAACCAATACCAGATTCATTGTATTGATATGACCCAATTTTTTTAATATGAAACTAGATAGAAAGAAGAATGGTAATTCACCGCCAAAACATTGTATAGCCATTAATAGACCTGTAACGAAATTATCATTTATTAAGCACTAGCTACTAACACGCACCGATTTCGAAATCAAACTGTGGGTGTATTCGTTTCGGACGCTTACATCAAGCGCTGTTTATAGTGTTTATCTCGATGCTGTGTATGCTGACAAAGCGCGCTAATAGTTGCTTAGACGCACAACGCTTTTTCTCTCTTTAAAAGCGTGAGCGCAAAATCGTACTAACTTCCAAAACGAACACTGGTATAAGATTTTATTTATTTATCTGTGATGTGCACCGGGGATTTTTTTTTAGTGTATTCCATTGCATTTTTTAATTGTTTGAATGTTTTAAGGACGTAAATGTAAATTAAAAATTGATTTGACTTGATGTGACAAATCTGACAATAAACTATGTTGTATATTTGTGTGTATGTGTATATTTTTTTACTGTGCGCTGTCGCCAGTTTTCAAGACATGGTGAAAAAAACAAACCTAACCAAACAATTTTGATTTTATTAAATAATTTTATTCAAACGTTCGTCAACACCATTTTTTTAATGCAATTTTATAAACTGCATATTTCAAAGAATATTTAAATATTATTTATTATGGTGCCTACTTTAATAATACAGCTATTATAATTTTAAGTACAAACAAATTATGTTCTCTACAAGTTCAAAGTTTCATTTTTAATCGATAATTACACTTTAAAATGATCGATGACAGGTTTTAAATTTTTGAGGGAGGATAATTACTGAATTGAGCTATTCAATTCACTAAAAAAATTGTTATCTACTATCAAGAATCATGCACGAACGTCCTTAAACATTTTTTTTTTTGAATAAACAAACAAAAACCTATATTATTCAAATTAACAGTTTACATGGTAGCAGAGCGTGGTGGTCATGTACAGATTGTTCAAAAATATAGTGCAAATAATTTAAAAACAAACTTAAGGGGCTGCATCACTCACCTCTACCATTCTATATATGGACTAACTATTCTTATGGCATAAAACATAAAATGCTGTTCGTTTTGGCATTATATGTACGTGTAAGCCTCAGTTGACATCAATATTCAATATGGCGGATGAAAATAAAATCAAAACAAAACCTCGTAAACTGTTAATTTGAATAATTTAACTATATTTTCGAAAAATCTTTATATAACAAGGCTCTGCTATCATGTTCGAATAAAACGACCTTGGTAAAATTTAATATCGCAACTACGCTCTGCTACCAAGTTGCGATTTTAAATTTCACCATGGTCGTTTTATTCGAACATGGTAGCAGAGCGTTGTTATATAAAGATTTTTCGAAAATATAGTTAAATTATTCAAATTAACAGTTTACGAGGTTTTGTCTTGATTTTATTTTCATCCACCATATTGAATATTGATATCAACTGAAGCTTACACGTAGGTACTTATAATGCCAAAACGACCAGCATTTTCAAGAGTTCGGTAAGCGTTCATAAACCAACATGAACGCCAATAAACTGCACTTAAAAGTGTGTAAGCGCTCAAAACAAATACACGACGGCTATAGTTGTTGCTGCTACCAAAATACAAACCTTCTAATGTTTTCATATGATCAGTATTATTGGAGTGTGTATTCTTATGTTCGTTGAGATCTTCTAGGTACCAAAATAAAAAGTTCCATACCAGTCCCGTACACATTCCAATGCACACACACCAAATTAAGAATACAAACACACGTAATTCTGTTATTAATTTACCAACGTCATGCAGTATCGAAACGGAGAGTGTTGTTTGATTGTACTGAAAACCAAACCAAGCAAAATTTATATTTATTCACAAAAAAAGGGCTGCTGTCAAAAATAGTTTTAAATATCCTTTGAAATGGCTCTATCTAGGATGTCTTGTGTCATCGCTGTTTATTCTCATCGTAGTATTGAGAATTTCATCGATATACATAGATTTTTTATTGAACGGATCGTTACTTGACGAAAATCCATTATAATTATTAATTAAGGTTGACCGTACAGTACACAGCAAATCATAATAAACAGTTTTTTTAACAGAGAGTAAAAATTTTAATCTGTAAATGATAAACTACTATTTATGACACATTGTTAGATTCCTTTGAACTTAACAGTGAGTCATAAATAGCAGCTGCAGGTGTTCATACATGCTCGACTGTCTCTTATAGATGTACAGATAAGTAGCAGTCACAATTATAGACGTTCATGCACAGATATCTGATGCTATATCGTTTATTAACCTCTATGAACGAGAAAGACCACTCCTGTACCTCTATGAACTTAGCAATGAGTCATAAATAGCAGCTGCAGGTGTTCATACATGCTCGACTGTCTCTTATAGATGTACAGATAAGTAGCAGTCTCAATTATAGACGTTCATGCACAAATATCTGAGGGTATATCGTTTATTAACCTCTATGAACGAGAGAGACCACTCCTGTACCTCTATGAACTTAACAATGAGTCATAAATAGCAGCTGCAGGTGTTCATACATGCTCGACTGTCTCTTATAGATGTACAGATAAGTAGCAGTCTCAATTATAGACGTTCATGCACAGATATCTGAGGATATATCGTTTATTAACCTCTATGAGTGAGAAAGGCCACTCCTGTACCTCTATGTACTTAACAATGAGTCATAAATAGCAGCTGCAGGAGTTCATACATGCTCGACTGTCTCTTATAGATGTACAGATAAGTAGCAGTCTCAATTATAGACGTTCATGCACAAATATCTGAGGGTATATCGTTTATTAACCTCTATGAGTGAGAAAGGCCACTCCTGTACCTCTATAAGCTACGAATTCCGGTTAGTGAGAAACCTCCATAAGCGAAAAACAGATCGCGGTCCCTTGAGCTCTCACTTATCCAGGTTTGGCTGTAAATCAAAAACAAATATATCACGTACTTGTAACTTAAGCGATGCAATAACATCAAAAACAAACATGATTAACATAATGTAAAAAACAATCGAGTAATTTTTCTGAATCGCTCCATGACTAAAATAATCCACAAGAAATCCAGCCGCAACTGCAAATAAACCCCATCCAATGGAGCCCCATAAACGTTGATAGCCATATAAATGTGGTTTAGCTTCTGCAATTCAAAACAACATCGTACATTTGATTTCAGTTCACACAAAAAAAAATTATTCTCTAATTAATACGAAACAAGTAATGTAACAACTAACTGAGTTAATTGGTTTGAATACCCAATAAATACTGAACATGTCACTAGTGTGAGGAGTGTAAGATTTTAGACAGTAATGTATAAAGTATTTATTAGCGTAGATGTCAACATGTCACTAGTGCGAGGAGTGTAAGATTTTACAAGCCACCATCTGTTATTTAGGTTGAAAAATACTATACTAACTATATATATTAAGTAAAAATAAATCTGTATAGTATCTAGTGTATACATACTGTAGTGTATACATCTCTCTCTAATATTATTTTTTATTTTATTATACACACAGCATACTACACACACTACTACACACACTATCCGAGCATATCTTCACCGCTTCAAGCACGATGATTCTCCGGAATGCCCGTCCTGCCCAGGTGTCGCTGAAGACGTGGAGCACGTGTTCTTTATGTGCCCTCGGTTCAATCCACAGCGCTTTGCTTTAGAAAGAATCCTGACCCAGAGAATCCAACCAGAGAAAATAGTAGAAGCAATGTTGTCTTCGGAAGCTGCCTGGAATGCTATAAGCACTTTTGCCACCGTAGTCCTTACAGAGCTGCGTTCTATTGAAAGAAGAAGAGCGAAAGACAATATTTAGAAGAAAGGAAAAAGTCACCTTAGCTACAAGAAGAGCGGCAGCTAATTCCTCCCCCTGCGAAGTAATGCCTAGTCGGCGGTTTCCGTGGGGATCACAGACTAGAGTAAAGGGGCGGTTTTAGTCGGTATCAGCATGTTTGACATGCTCGAGTCCGACATATCCAGGCGATACACCTAAGCCTGGAATACGTAAATGTATTTCCGCGCCTTTAAAAAAAAAAAAAAAACACTATTTTATTATACACACACACAGCATACCACATTTTATTACGTGACGATTTCTACATAGTTTCACTTCCCGTAAGCCGCGTTAAGGAACTTTGTATTGGATAATCTCTAGCGAACACAAATTTCTTCCAAGATTAGCGCGTGCAGAGAGAGAGAGAAAGAGAGAAATACAAACAGGCGCGACAAGAAACTTTATTTTTATATTTGATGAATAGTGTTGAAATGTGATCTCACCTAACATTTCAAAACATACAGCATCTCCAACACTAACCACAACAGCCATACCAATCCAACTCAACGCCAGTAATGCAAAGAATATCCAAAATTTATAATTTTTAAATTCATTGTCCACACGCGTAAATTCATTATCCAACAATTCATTGATCTGTTGTACATTGCACACAGTGTCACAATTCAAATGCATATGTCGACTCACATTCTTGGCATCTGACAACGGACAGAACGGTGTATGCATCGAACTGTCAGTGAATTCTGTTTGAGTCACACGAAAATACACACACGAATCCAGTTGTAACGATAGACTGATCGGTGACAGGGCTGTGAATCTGAATGTATCTGGCACTTGAGTGTGGTAAGTACTTTCACAATATTGTGTACTGTTCCAATATTCACATATTGTATCCCATTTTTTAGGATCACCCATTTTGCATTTTAGCTGGAAATAAATATAAATTTAAAAAACAAAATGTAAAAAAGATAATTCAAATGGATCGGAACCAGTGCGCAGACCAATTACGATATGGATAGAGTGCGTGACGAAAACAACATCTGACGACCGCATTAAATATAATGCTCTATAAACATTGAAGGAATTGCATTTTATATTTATTCATCTGAAAGGGGCTAATAAATATTACGTATTGTGTTTAAAAAAAGTAAGTATAACATACATTTTAATAAACATAAAATACATTTTATATTTATTATTAGCTGTCAGTTGCCTGTCAAAAGTAAAAATAATCATAATTTAAAACTTTTTTTTAACGTTTAGATGAAATGGTATTGATTTATCTTATTTTTAATTTCTAAATTCTCAATTATTTTATAAACATTAGGTTCAAAATTTGTAATTATAAAAATGATCTTTTTTCCAGACAAAGATGAACATCATCATTCAAACAGGATTTGAGGCAATATATAATATATTATTTCAACCTCAAGCGATTCACAAATGACAACAATTGTATTGTTTCGTAAATTAATCCGATATCAAGTTGATAAGATATAAAAAAATTATTTAAACAAAGGAAGAGGTCCAAAGAGTTATTTAGCTTCTTTGTTATTCTACTGACTGTAATACTAAAAGTATTTTAATAGTTAATTTAAATATTCAGTATGTTGAATTACATTTTTTAAATATTTATAATAATTAATGTCAAATTAAATGCTTATTTTGACCACAGCGTGTCTTGCAATCGATTTGGTTATCCCCACCATATACTCTACACGCTGCCTATAGTACGTCACAGAATCTACACATCGTACCAGCGTAGACGCATAAGCGTGAGTGATTACGAATTAGCTTCATGTTAAGTTTTTAAATTGGTGTTACGTGGAAGCGCGTTTAGCTAAGATCATGATTAAAGTGTCATCGTGAAGAACTTGCGGAGCACTACTAGGAGGCAAAATGAGACAATAAAAATAATTGACGTCTCATATGACTCGTAAATATGCTCGGAGTTATATAAAACGCATTTCAAAGAAAAACTCGCTTCAAAGGGTATCCAAAGAATCTAAAAAGTCCAGTGCCGAACGAATGCGAAAAACTATGGTAGTGTCGAAAAAAATGAAAAAACAGTGCAAAACGATTACGTAGCTGGCCCGTCGGGCATTCAGCGGCCAGCGACCGTCCAAATGTCTACGAATCATGTGCAGGTCGTTTTCACGAAAACTCAACGGCGCGAACCCAAAGTGCACATTTTTTCTACTTTCTGTTTTTGCAAATTTTGTAAACAATCAAGTGTCCTGGCAAAAAACTACGTTTTTAAGCACGACAGAGCAGGCACGTTACTCTGTGATGACGTCATGCTCGACCTCAGTTCTTGCTCGAGAATTGTGCGGCCATTTTTTTTCAATCGAACGTGTTTATGATCGTTTATTATTAGGTTCACTGTCAGTGACGAATACTTAACTACATTTTAGCTGTTGTTTTGGATTACTGATCAGACTGTAGAGGCAGCACTGTCAGCAACGTACCTACATGTAATATATTCTGTGATTTATAAATATGTCCGTCCGTGTGCGTAAAATAAATATTATTAAGTAAAAATGTAAATAAAATTGAATCTGAAGGCCCTGATGACACTTTGTACTATTATTAACGAAGCAGGTAATAATATACACAGGATGCAAATTATAATTGTAATTATAATTAAAGCGTCTTCATCATCAGAACTTTCTGACGATGATAAAAGTTCCAACAATGTCAACATTCGTAGGTTTTTCGACGCCATATTGCACTGCACTATTTCTCTGACCTTACTAGTCAGAGCAAGACGGAGCGCACTAGAAGTGCTCTCTATCGTCAATCGAAAACGACAAGCTCAGTGCGAGTAATCTATAATAGTCAATCGCACATACATTTTATACTTAAATTGCTCTCAGTGCGCACGAGGGCAGTCAAAAGAAAACGCTATTAGTTTACTATGGACTTAGTTGTTCTGAACACGACCATTGTTTTATTATTATTACTGTTTAAAAATTTACCTCACATTTGATGGTATCATTCTTGTATACGGAAAAAATATCGCTGGCTAATTGTTTATTTAAATTATTCGAACATAATTGAAATTCTGAATCATGTCCGCCGCATTCAAATTCGGTATGAACAGCAGGTTTTTCCGGTATAAACATAATACCAAAAAATGCCACTGCAGTTAAAACTTGAAAAAATAGAAAAATCGCCTTCTGTATTTTGTATCGATCAGCCAATGCACCAAAACCAGTTTTGGCAAACATTCCGAATATTGGTAAACATGTGTATATTAGTCCAATTGTTCCCGCCGAGAATCCAAATTGTTTGCCCAAAGTGGGCATAAACGGTACAACAGGTCCAGTCGCTTAAAAAGATTTTTTTATCAATAAATTATCTAGTTCTATCGATCAAAATTTGTACAGTGATTTGGGCCAAATCTATTTGGTTTTTTAAAAAATGTTTCTTATAAAAATCCTAACAACTTTTCCTCTAAATATTTGCTCCGAAATTTTTGAACCAAAGAAAATTAAAATGATTTAGTGATTTTGATGACACCCATTGGGAAATTCATCTAATAAAAAATGGAAACTTTTTTCAATATTTTGTGATTTTGGAATCCTAATCGCAGTTTAGAACCTTTATATATCGTTACAAAAAATTCTTGATGGGAAAGTTTCATTATACTTATCTTAGGTCCTCAAAATCACAATAAACTGAAAAAATTCTTTTTGGTCCATAATTGGCATTTTTTTAAGCAAATTTCAACCTTGGCCAATTTTTAACCTTGTGTACCTAAAAACTGGATAAAGACACCTAAAGAAACTTAAAGGGTAATGATTTGAAGCGTTTTGTACTGCAAAAATACGTTTTTACCGCAAGGTGTATCGCTTTGGACTAATTTTTCCAAGTAAATACCTTTGAACTATTTTTCTCCTATATTAATTTTGCATAAAATTAATATTTCTAATCAACTTACCAGCATTAAAAAAGAAATAATGTGCCTTCAATGGTATCAATTTTTTATGTATGTGCATTTTCAGTTATTATCAGAAATTTCCTCAATTGTGGAAAGTGACCTCTTTTAAATATTACAAAACAATTACAATTTTATCAAAAACTTCCAAACAAATGATCGAAATCATTAAAGATATTTTC
The DNA here is from genome assembly GCA_963920215.1 of Nineta flava. NCBI lineage: Eukaryota > Metazoa > Arthropoda > Insecta > Neuroptera > Chrysopidae > Nineta > Nineta flava. The sequence goes on from OY986041.1 coordinate 3,349,198, forward strand.
CTGTTTATAGTATAAAAAAAATTTTTTTTAGAGTAAATTCCAATTTTTTCAAGAACGCGATTTCCTTATAAATATATACGCTTAAATATTCTTTGGTTAAAAGTCGCATGCACTTTGGTCAAAGTGACAAGTGAATTGTCAACAGACCGATAAGAAACAACAAACTTTGAAAATTCAAATGTTCCTACCACTGACCTCTATATAACTGGACAGAGTATGCTTATTATGGGTCTAAACGTGAAATGACAGCTATGGAGGTTAGAGTATAGAAGGAGAACTAACTCATATGGTTGTTCAACTAAAAAAGTGTCCACCGAAAAACGTAAAATTAAGTTTCAGTGAATGGCCACAATGGCGCTTGTGAGAAGGTGGACTTGCTCTGAAGATATTTACTGTAGAACGAAGTGAAGTTACCAACCGGAAGTAGTTACATTGTATCCCATTTTGAATGTGATCATTTTTATTTATAAATAAAAAATAATATACATTAAAAAATATATATATACAGTTTAATATAGAATTTATGCTTCATTAAATTTTTATCAAACAATTTTTTAATTTCTATCTTCGATAAAAATTTGTTTATTCTATTTTTTGAACAAAATTTACGAATTGAAATATAAATTACTTCAAGTTTCTTAATTATAATTTTGTTATTAAAATACCTTTAACTTTTCAAATTGATTGTGACTTGAAAATTCATCACTAATTCATTGTTTATTATATTCAAGGAATTTCTAAAATAAATAGTCTTTCTATTTCTTTAGAATCTGAGCTTTCATATGATTTATGTAATTATTTAAAAATTCCGCCTTTACAAAGCGGATGTTAGCCTGTCCTTGTCTACTTTTAATATCTACTTTTAGTTTCTTTAAAATTGGTATTACAGTACACCAGCTCCATCTCAATTTTCTTCTATTTCAGGGACACTTTTTATAACATGGAGATAGTTCTCCTTCTATACTCTAACCTCCATAATGACAGCTCAACTGAATGATACTCAGCGGCGCCTCAAGTAGCCAAGATACTAAAACTTATGTGTTGCGTGAAAATACGTGTGACAGCCACCTGAGCCACACATACACTACAGGGGCGTAACTAGGGTGGGGGCGCAAAAAATTATATTTACTACTTATTTAAAAAAAAATACAATTCAAATTCGCACACATGACCAAATAAAAGTCTTTTGAAAATTATTTAATTCTTATTGTACATTTCTCCCAGAACAGACTGCGGATGTTATGTATGCAAGGTCAATATTTGTAGGATATCCTAGGAAATTAAAAAAATGTGTATCTGTTTTTAAAATAATTTACAAAGGAAAGGGGGCGCAGATTGGATGCGTACCCTGGACGTTGTTTTACGTCGCTACGCCCCTGGTACACAACGTGCTCTTATCATACAAACATGGCGCGGTGAAGTAAAACCATAGACATAGTATTACTAGACTGCGCGATTCATATACTTTCTGTATTGAAAAGTTGTACCAACTTTAGAAACAGACAGCCTCTTATCTGCAGTGTTTCTATCTTTGTTCCACTGTGAATGAATGACAGAGATAGCTCTATTGTAACCGTGTTTGTATCTCTTTCTAAATATTGGAACATGAATTTCATCGAATGCGTAGTCTAGTATTATACTATGTCTATGAGTAAAACTTAGTTCCTTGGCTAGTTGAGGAGCGCTTCAATTGGGGTTAATGGCGTAACATAGGATAATATGTCCAGTTATTTAGAGGTCAGTAGTTCCTACACAAATGTTGAGTATTACATGTATAATTATGTGTTTTATACAATACTGAGTGAGATGCAAAATATCATTTTATACTATTTAAAGTGAGATCAAATAAACATTATGAAAAGTACCAACTTTATCAATTAATATACCGTGTGATCATTTGAAAAGTTACTATTTAAAATTTTTTTTAAATATGCATTTTAGAAAAAAATGTTTCCAACAAAAGTTTCACATAGTTTAAAGAGGAGCAAATATAATGCAATAATAATTTAAGATTTTCATTTCAGGGTGCAGAGTATATGGTGTAGATTACTAAATCGATTGTATCGCACGCTGTGGTCCAAATAGGCATTTAATAAGCATTAATTATTATAAATATTTAAAAAAATGTAACTCTACATACTGAATATTTAAATTAACTATTAAAATACTTTTTGTATCACAGTCAGTAGAATAACAAAAAAATTGGTTACGCAGGAGCTGCTTCAACTTAGCGAATTTCCTTAGAATACAAAAATTACTCTCTAGTGGTCACAATTTTACCCTGATCAAAATGAAATGTCGTATATGATTTTAGTAATTGCATGTCCAATTTTATTAATAGATGACATACGTCGAGGGGAATGGGGGGGGGGGGGTATAAAGAAAGAAGAAAACACAAAATATAAAATATCTCTCTTAATATTAGAACAATCGAAAAACGCGTAAGGAATAAAGTTGTAGAAAATCAAATTTGCTACAATTCATCATCTTATCATTTTTACTCAAACTCATATGTGTATAGTGATATCAAGGAATTTAGTTTTGAATCTTAAACCGTCAATATTTCTGTAAATATTAGTGTAACAGAAAAAATGATAAGAAACAAAACTACAGTAAAATTTACTACCAACAACTTTACTTCTTATAAATTTTTCGATTTTTTTAATATTAAGGGAGATATGTCAAATTTTGTGTTTCCCCTTCCCTCTAAACCCCCCTTTCCCCTTGACCAATTTTACCCATTAACGAACTTAACCTTTTGAATACCAAAAGCGCCTCAAATACCAAATTTCATTCCGATAAAATGAAAACTGTGACTGCTAGAATGATTACTGACATATATATATATATATATTTATAATTACAAATTTTTAACCTAATGTTTATAAAATAATTGAGAATTTAGAAATTAAAAATAAGATAAATCAATACCATTTCATCTAATCATTAAAAAAAATGTTTTAAATTATGATTATTTTTACTTTTGACAGGCAACTAACAGCTAATAATAAATATAAAATGTATTTTATGTTTATTAAAATGTATGTAATACGTTACTTTTTTTAAACACAATACGTAATCTTTATTAGCCCTTTTTAGATGTGGTATTCCTCTTATATTAAAAAGCATTATATTTAATGCGGTCGTCGGATGTCGTTTTCGTCGCGCATCCTGCCCGTACCACGCAGCACGGATGCATGGAACAAAAATATAATTATTGCGTTATATATGTTATCCCCCTTTAAATTATGCATCATTTGTATGAAATAATTTTTTCTCAAATGCATATTTAAAAGAATATTTAAGTAGTAACTTTTCAAATTATCACACGGTATATTAATTTTCTCTTTCAGTCAGAATCATATTTTTTGGCGGGAACTTTATCATTTTAGTTGATTTCTGAAAATAAACTTTTTACTTACACAGCTAAAATGTATCATGATTTTTTTTTTAATTTAATTATATTTATAAGCAGTTTTAATTATAGTTAGAAATGCTATTTATTAGCATTAGTTTTATGTTTCTGCATTTTCAAATATAAAATATTATTATATTTAGTTTTGATTGGTGGTAATTTATTACAATGTAAATAAAATTGATGTTATTAAACAATTAAATCAAGTTTTTTGGATTGAGTTTTTGGTTTCACATTCCATTAGCTAGCTAGTATTTTATCAAAAATGCAATACATTTTGTATAAATGCAATGAAATAATATTCTTTAAAACATGTTTTTGGTGATAACGAACTAACTTATCGAAACCAGTTTTATTTTATCTTCAAATGGTCTATAGTACAAGAGTAACAGACTTACGGTATTTTAGTAAACGTTCATGTCGAGATTAATTATTCTATAAGATCGAATAATTCGAATCTTCATTCTATAAGATCGAGATTCCAAATCGATCGTTAGTTCCTTCAGAGACTTACAGGTTTAGTCCTATGTCTTCGGATAACAAAGCATTTCCAACCCGGCGGTCATGTGATCTTTATTTCTTAATTTGGTAAGTTTCATATTTTTTCATATTTAAAGTTATTCGCGCGTGTTGAAGAAACATGGAGCGAATTAAAGAAAGATAACAAGAATATTGATAACTAATTCCTAAGAAAATATAGACGTGAGCATATATTTATTACTACTATATTGCTAGTTCCCATAAGTGGAAGTGTGGCCGATGAAGTGAGCTAACAATAGGGAATATGCATGACAATTTTTTTTCACATTTATTTTCAGAATATGAAAATACTGTTAATACTGTAATAATATTTAAAAACGAAATTAAAATCCGACAAATATCAAGGAAGCTATAAGCTTTTAAAGATTATTAACTGTCTCTTTCTTGCAAAAATACTAAAAACGGAGTTTTACGTGTATTTTAAACGGTGAAAGTGTAATATGACGTCACATAACATATCAAGAGGGCTATCACCCTCTTTGTCTAATCGGGAATTTCAATCATTCATATCTCGCTTATTTTTAAAGTTATTTAAAAAGTAACTTTACCTTGACATTTGTCAAGTAAACATGCTTCAATTCAAGTGAAAAAAAATTTTCATGCATATTCCCTATTGTCTATTTCTGCCTCTTTCGTTTATTTTTAACCGTTGTACGCAAGTGTATAAGGTATGTAGAATCCCCCGTTCAATAAAATTGAACCGATCTGAATTTTTAATTTGGTTACATTTTGTAAAAGTCTACAGTTGTTTTGGCGAGTGTACAAAGGTTATTACTTTGAAGTAATATATATGGATCCTATTTCAAATTTTATTTTTGAAAAAAAAAGTGTATAGTCTACGTAGTCGAGAAATAATTGTACTAATTTGATCTCAATTTTTTATAGCGAAATTGTTTAAATAATTCCAAAACATTGTTGTTTTAGAGCGGAATAAACTCTTTTCATATTGTTTGGCTACATTCAAATTTAAAAGATGTTGTGAATTTTTAAAATAAAATTGATGATTTGGTTTAAAAAATCCCAAATTTGACCATTTTCTACCCATTAAAAAATCTATCCAAATTTGATACTGAAACGAAGGGCTTTCAGATTCTATATTATATAGATCTACCCCATTGTCAAGAATATTTTTAATGTTAATAAGCATTTTTAAATTATTTGGCAAGTCAATATTTGGTTATTTAAAAATGGGTATTAACAACAAATTTTCTCATTAGTGATTATGGATTTCATTACAATTATATAATCTAGAATCTGAAAATCCTTCAGATTCTACTATTGCATCATATATTTCGATGAATTTTGAATTATTCAAAAATGGTCAAGATTTTTAAGAATAAATATGAATCCTTAAATTCCATTTTATTTTTTGAGATACAAAATTAATGTAAAGTAAGTATTCGGTCATCTCATAAATATCAAAATTAACAAATAGGTAATATTTGTGTTAAAGATTTACTACTGTCGTCAACAAGATTATGGGATAAATTTTCAATTCAGATCGGTTCAATTATATTGAACGGGAGTGTATGTATTATATATAATCAAATATTTGTATTAGTCTCAGCGGGTATTAAATGAAGCAGAAGCATATATGTCTGCACCGTAGTGCTGGAGTCTCGCTATACCAACTAGAAATATAGGTAGTATTAAATAGATGGACGTGAGTTATCTTTACTCTGCCTTTATGCGAATACAATCTTCAGTAGCTATTTTAGCCAAACTATTTATCTAAAAGTAAATTTTTGAAAAGATTGTTTACTTAGTGAACATTTAATTACTGACTTTAAATTTTCCATGAAAACATCAATAATAAATTACAAAATCTTTAAGCTCCTAAAAAAAGCACCGACCGAGAACAGAATAAGTCATCTCAATATGAGCCATACTGAAATAGCACTGACCTCTATTTAACTGGACAGAGTATGCTTATGGGTCTAAACAGACGTTCCAGCACTGTGTTATGCAATCAGCACAGCAAACCGGTTTGATTTTATTATAGCACCAATACATAAACACACATATACAATACATAGACAAAAACACTGTTCACATACAAAATAATGTTATGTTGAAGAAAAGGAATAATTTTAAACTTTTATATTTTGAAAACAAAACGGTAACAAACGATTTTTTTTAAAATTTATTTAATAAATATTTAGATTTACTCTCCTAGTTTTTTTTTAAAATTCTGTCCAGTATTTTTTCTAATACAACAGATAACAGTTGGACAGGCATGAAGTTCTACATGCTTCTAATGAGAGAGAGTGAGAGAGAATGATAACTTTGATATTAATTATCTCGCGTTCTAAACGGTCTAAGATTCTGAAACTTCGGGATTTATTAGAAAATGTTATTTTTAGGCTGTGAACAAAAAATGAGCAAAATCTGTCCAAAAGTGGTGATATGCTGGAACATCCTTATTGTGCTTCAGTGCGGGGTATATGACGCGCGGGCGTGCTGAAGCAAAAATTAGTACCTTGGCTAGTTGAGGAGTGCTTTAATTCGGGTAACATGAAATAAATCTGTCCAGTTATTTAGAGGTCAGTGTGAAATAACGTAAGCCTGAGTGTTTCTATAGCTCTTAGACTATCAGCTATTGTCTTTGTTAATCTGCATGATCATTCAAATAAAAATGGAACCTTTTTTTTTTTTGTGATTGTGACGGAATCCATTAGGATTTTCAGACCAAATTTTAGGTCTGTTCTGTGTTAAAACTGTCATTTTTGAAAAGTAGGTGAGTGCCTTCAAGCCTTCCTTCTAGGCATATAGTTTTCTACGACATCTTGTGTGATTTCCTCCTACTCTTGCTCTAAAGCTATTTTGAGTTATCAGGAGGACTACTTCATCTTCTTATACGTCGGTCAAGTTTGTAGTAGACTCGCTACTAAATCTCCATATACTTGCATATTTAGATACCTTTGCGGAATCACTACGTATACCCCTTGTTATTTAGGTAACTATACATTGTTACCTTAGTAACTATCAACAAACATATTCTAACATTTTTTATTAGGAAAAATAAAAATTGTTGTGTTTATTAATTCATTGTAGAATTAGATTACAGATAATTGGATTCATCTTTGCCTTCTATTCCTTACAAGTTTAACCCATGAGAGATTGTTTATTGGATTTCACTCTGAGCTATGTGTTGACTATCTCAAAATCTGAATTTCGATACTTTGATTTTATAGTACACTCCCGTTCGAAAAAATGAACAGACCTGAAATGTTAATTATCTTACATTTCATAAAACTCTTCACTTTTGTAACTCTCTGTATAATGTATAATTTTATTTATTTATAAACAAAGATAAGTAGTATATTTTTTAAGTGTGTAAAAAAGGAATGGAAGTATAAACTAAATTTATATTTTTTACGGTGTTAGAGACAGAGTGAGAATTTAAAAAATATATGTAATGTTAATACATGTTAAGTGTTGTATCTTACTCTTACGTATAAAAATTAAATAAAATGTTGTATTCGTTACTACTAGAATATTCAGAATTGTGAGAGACTGATTCGATTCAGGTCTGTTCATTTTTTTTGAACGGGAGTGTACATCCTACGAAATCAGACTACTCATAGGCTCCGTATGGACCATAGTATTGCAAAAACTGTTAGAAAAAGAACATTCAATACTTACCGTAATTAATTTACGGCCTAGAAGATCAGCCGGAGCACCAAAGCTAACTGTAAATCATTAAAGAGCCCACTGACTCAACTCAATCACTCGGCCACCTCCGAATTGCACACCCACCAGTAATATTATATTCGTTCGCCGTTCTTCAGTTGACTCTTGCATGTTCCTCTCCGCAGATTCAGTGCATATCGAGACTCTTCTGCAAAGAGGAAGTTCGATCATTCATTTTCATTTCACATTATGTGCTACAGGCGGGCTCTTCAATGATGTGTAGTGAGCTCTGGTACTACGGCTGGCCTTCTGGGTCGTAAGGGGCTGTTCAAGTATTATGTAAGCAAACTCTCTATGATTTTAGACCCCCCTCCCCCAAATGATAAGACGTAAGAATTTTTTCAAAACTTTTATTAAATGTTATGCCGACTGTACACACTCACCGAGGGCACTCGGCAAGACATCGTACACTCTCGCCGAGTGTTCGGCCGGCAATACAGTTATCGTAATTTAGTCAACGAAATTACGTTGGTATACCTGAAAAATGACATTATTAAATTAATAATTACGGAGTAATAATTTTTTGATTAAGATATTAAAAATAATTATTATTCAAATGAGTATTGAAGGACACTAAAAGAATAAAAAAGTATTCATAAATTTATACAGTTTTTTAAATTTATTTTCGTGTTCTACTATTATGATTAATGGGTACAATTAAAGTGGTTGATAGTTGAATATTTAAAAATAGCGGTTGAACATTGAATCGAATGTAGACGAGAGTGTCCTTCGTGCTCGTGTCAAATGTATTCATCGCTCACATTCTTTGACTCGTGTTAAAAAAACCGACTTTTAATGGAGAAATGGCGAGGCGAGGCAAGTCTAGGCAAGGCAGACCGAACGTTATGAGTACCCTCTCGCATTGGCTATATATCGTGTTGTCTCGCCGAGTGTGTACAGCCGGCATAAAAGTTAAAATTTAAAAGACTCAATTACTTTTAAATTTAATGTATTAGTGTTTTAATAAAATTAATAATCATTTATTGTCCACGGGCTCCGTATCCAAGTATCCAAAACTTGGCGATTAATATTATTTTGTGACATTATGTATTACCACATTAATAAACCATATTTTGACAAAATGGAAACCCGACTTCAAAAATAAAATATTCTATAACAAAAAATGCACTAAAAAGTAAAAAAATAATTGCATATTCTTGTGCCAATTTTAGTTCACCTAAGCAAAAATTGTTAAATATATATGTACAATTATTGTTATTTTTGGAGGCGGTGTCCAAAAGTTATGTGAATTTCTCTATGGTGACACCGCCTCCAAAAATAACAATAATTGTACATATATATTTAAAAATTTTTGCTTAGGTGAACTAAAATTGGCACAAGAATATGCAATTATTTTTTTACTTTTTAGTGCATTTTTTGTTATAGAATATTATATTTTTGAAGTCGGGTTTCCATTTTGTCAAAATATGGTTTATTTCTCGCTTTTTAGTGACTTTGAAGTTCTATAACTAGTTTTATTTGTCTAAATATGGGTAGACCTACTAAACGACTGACTAACTTTTAGTGAATTTTTTTATAACACATTTTTTTTTTACCCGTTTTTTTTTTTTTTAAATTTTAAGAGCATTTTTTTATAACAGATTTTCAATTTTATTTACATGCATTTTGTTTTTTTTTTGTAAAAATTTTTTTTTTTGGGGTCGGTTTTTTTTTTGTAAAAAAATTTTTTTAAGTCGGTTTTTAAAAAAATTTTCTTATTTTCCCATTATGAATGAGTATACCCTTTCAAAAAAAAAAAAAAATTTCGCAGAAATCGGTTATCACATATAAAATGAGGATTTTCCTCGATTTTCCGGGGATCCCCTCATCAGAATACGATTTGGTGCCAATGGGACCAATGGGAAACCAAACCCTTTAAAACAAAAAAAAAAAATTCAAAATCGGTTCATAAATGTTGGAGTTCTGAGGTGACACACATAAAAAAAAAATAAAAATAAAAATAAAAAAAATAAATAAATAAAAAATAAAAAAAAATACAGACGAATTGAGAACCATCCTCCTTTTTTGAAGTCGGGTTAAAAACTAACGAAAACAAAAAAATTTTCACTACATACTTGTTCACAGTTTAGAAATTTATTACATTTAATCTAGAGCACGGTAGTGCGCAAGGTAGAGTTTAAGGGACACATTCGGACTTTTCACTACAGGAAATATTAGAACATTGTTTGACCGCGAAATATCTTCTGAACGAAAAGAGCTACAGTGTTGAAATTTCGAATAAATTATTACTTTTAAAATTTCATAATAACAAGTAATGTAACAACTAACTGAGTTAATTGTTTGAATACCCAGTATATACTGAGTTGTATCAGTGATTAACTCTTGATAATTCTGCGTATTCGAATTGTTAACAATTCGCTTTCCGAGGAACATTTAATCCATAAATTATGAGAAAACTATTGAATTTATGAAAAAAATTTTCAAACAAACGTTGTTTATTTTAAAGAGAAGAAGACTTTTTGTTAAAAAATTTTTTTTCTATCTCTTACGGTTTTAAAGACCTCCTCGTAGCGGGGGAATCACGTTCGGATTTTGTCCATTAATGAACTTGACATTACTTTTCAAAACACATACAAAAATTTTCAGCTCGTTATCTCTTTTCGTTTTTGAGTTATCGACTTCATGGAGTTAGGCCATTTTATGAATACCTTTGTGAAGCATTTTTGTCAAGGATTAATATTTTCAAGCGTTACAAATTCGGGACTAAACTTAATATACCTTGTATATTTACATATACAGGGTATAAAAATAGTCGATAGACAACGTCATTAAACAGAGAACAATGAACGTTAAATTTATTTGTTTCAAGCCATCCTAGTATGCCGGAAATTCCCGGAATTGAACATCGGTATGTTTAAAAAACTCTATACTAGTAGTGTAGAGTAAAATCAATTCTCAGAAAACTCATTTACTTATTTTTAGTAAGAAATATGAAAAGAAATTCGGTACACCATAATAAAATAATAAAAATAGTATTAGAAGTATATTAATTTGTAAAGAAGGCCCGAATATCGTCACAGTTTGAGTGGATCAGTCTATTTTCAAAATGACGGGGAGGAAACATATATTTAATACTAAGTATTAAATATATGATTAAAATATGGTTTAAATAAGTTGCCCTTCTACTTTTAAACAAGTTCCCCTGACGCGCATATTAGTCAAAACAAATTAATTCAGCTCTATTAATTTAGATTATAAACATATTGTTTTTTTAATATTTTTATTGTTTTATAATTTTTTTATCTTACGTAAGATTTTTGATATCCCCCACTCCCTTTGTCAGCAAAAGTAAGATAAAATTGCACAACTACCCCCCCCCCCCTAAACCTGCATACGTAAAACTTAAACGCCCCCTAAGTTCATTTCAGCAAATCTTCTTATAACAGTTTTCGCACTAATTTTTTCGCAGTAGAAAAACAATTCTGAATTCTGGGAAATTTAATTTTTTTCTCGAAAAGTAGATAGACAGACAGGAAATGCAAGAGACAAAATAATTGTGTTTTTAATGGCTCAATCAAAAAATAGTTTTAAACTTAGGAAAAAACCAGTGGCGTACTCAAATTTATCTATAAAATATATATATATATATATATATATATATATATATATATATATATATATATATATATATATATATATATATATATATATATATATTTACTATAAAATATTTAGTTAGGATGCTCCAGCGCCATCCCTGGAATAATTTGATCAAATCTAATTACATCAAATTAAGCCACTTATTTATTACTTAAAACGTGCCGTGCTATACAAGTTTAATCGAAATCAGCCAAATAGTTTTTGAATAATTTGAAAGAAAACAGTCTTTTTTATTAACATTAAAAACCCGTATCTCGAAAACGAAACTTTAAAACATTCAAATTCATATGAACTTTTCTTTATATTTTGGGAAGATCTATCACATATTCAATTTTTCGGATTAAAATCTGAGACACCCTGAATAGGTATTATAAACAATTCATTATTATATAAATAAACATCGTTTTATAATAAAAATAGATCAAATTAATATCCCTTTTAATTCAAAATACCGGATTTAGAAAATGTCGATTTAGATTGTTAAGGTTGTTGTGAAACTGGTGAGGCATAATAGGGATGGTGAGTTTGTCCTATACTAAATGCATTGATATCTCATCCATTGCCAACTCTAAATAATTAAAAATTTTGCAATTAAATCGTTTCAAATAATTTAATTTTTGTAAAAAACATAAATATTTGTAAAAAAAAAAACATATTGTTTAAAACTCAAATCCTAAATTTCATTTTTTCGAAGAGTTTTAATAATTAAAAATATGTTTTTATGTATTTGAAAAAAGTTGCATAATAAGTTCAAAATAAATATAACTAAAAATAAAACTAGATAAAAATAAATATAACTAAAAATAAAACTAGATTTAGAACATTTTTCGATCTACAAATTTCATTATCTCAGAAACAAAAAACAAGATTAATTTAAAATTTGGTCCAGGAATTAATAAGACTTTGGTAATTATTATGACAGTTTTTCATAACACTGTCATCTCTGGTTGTCGAGATATAGATTTTTGTATTCATGTTTTTACCGACGAGTCCATTTAACCTATGTAAAAATCTCTTAAAAATCGTAACTTTAACATTTTTTTACTCAAAAACTAAAAACAGGAACAACTTCAAATTTTGACAAGATATTCTTTATTATTGAATTAATAAGCTATCAAATTTTGAAGAACCTGTCATTAAATTGAATTTTCTTCACAACAACCTTAAGAGACTAAATCAAAAATAAACCTAAAAAAAAAATTCTAAATAATATTTCTATTACATAATATTTTTTTAGAGGCACAAAATTATTAAAATGTTTTGAAGACATGTTGTTATGTGCTAGATAGAGATAGGGAATAATTTGAGTGCTAGTATTCATTTTATCACAAACCAGTTTTAATCTATGACTTTAAGGACGTTGGGCTACTTCGTCAAAAATAATAAACAATTCTTTCAAAACCAAATTCGAAATATTGTTGTTGCATATTTTTAACAGTATAAAAACATAATGCAATTTTCGAGAGTTTTTTTAGAAAGTTTGGGACAAAAATCATAAACCATTTTCTTGTTTCATCAAATTATATACGTGATCTTATGGAGAATATCAAATATTTAGGGGGAAATATTATCCATAAACCATGTAACATTTTTTTCAAGTGGGGGGGGGTATATTTTATTAAGTTATAAGATATTTAATGGAGGGTTACATAACCTCAAATCAAGCCTAACGAAATGTGATTGATTGTTAAATATTTCTTGAAATGACTATATAAGCGTGTATCGGTGGGTAACAATAGGTTGGATAGGTTACTGGTTCAATTTTTATGAACGGTAGTGTATATTTTATATATTCGAGAAATGGAAGATGCTCTAGCATGATCTATTAGGATTATGAGGGAATTGGGTGGCTGAGTAATAAGTTGTATTTTACATGTGATACTGAAACTGATACAAGCGATTCAAAGCGTTTATAGAGTTGTGTACGCGAATATTGTTAAGTGTTTTTTTGCTCAATTTTCTACAACTTTACTTCTTTCATATTTCTCTAGGCCCTCCTTTCCTCCTATATATATATATATATATATATATATATATATATATATATATATATATATATATATATGTATATATATATACACTCCCGTTAAAAAAAATGAACAGACTTGAAATGTTAATTATTTTATATTTCATAAAATAACTCATTTTTGTAACTCTCTGTATAATGTATAATTTTATTTATTTATAAACAAAGATAAGTAGTATATTTTTAAGTGTGTAAATAAGAAATAGAAGTATAAACTGAATTTATATTTTTTATTTGTATATACGATGTCAGAATTTTCCATTACAATCAATGTATGTTTGTCCTCGACTATTCATAATGGTCGAAAGATGACGGGAAGGTTCGGGGAGGGTGAGAGATTGGTAGTGTTAGTTGTTACAATTCGTTACTAATTTTTAACTTTTCAAATTTCGCGCGTCCCGTATGACGTACACTTATATTCCCAAGACTAATCTGGAATACAAGAACTAACCTAAACCTATTTGGACAACATTGTCAAAATCGTCCATGTTCCCCAGATTTTTCGGTACAAAAAATTAAAGAAGCTAAAACTAATATTATTAAAGTATTTTTTTTTTAGTGCAACGATGTTTTTAAAAGTTTACGTATCTTAATAATTAATTTTGTTCCAGTAAGGTATGGGGATGGGGGGAGGGTGTTTGGTGTTAAAAATGATCGAAAATAGCGTTACGTAATTTATGGATGGCAAATTTCGCCTCACAATGATTAATCTTGATGATTTCATTATGTACTTATGATTTGAAAGTAATACTAGCATAATAATAATAATAATAATAATAAATAATAATAATAATGGGGTTTTACCTCCGTTTCTGAGACACCACGGTCTATAACAGAGGCCACCCACATCATTATTTTTCAACCTTTATTAATACTAGCATAATGATAAACGCTATATTTACTGAATACAATGTTACCAAATTAATAAAACACTATCTGACTGAAGGGATACAACGTCCTTAAGATGAAACTACCCTTAAATTAAATTATTTCAACTGTACTCGTAATGCCTTTTTCAATATTTAACAATAACAATATAGTCTAGTTGAAATGGTTCAAAAAAATATCGGTTTCACTACTGTAAAATAATATAATGTTAATTCTTAGAAGTATATTAATTTGTAAAGAAGCCTCGAATATCGTTACAGTTTGAGTGGATCAGTCTATTTTCAAAATGACGGGGAGGAAACATATATTTAATACTAAGTTTAAATATTATTAATTATATATTAAATATATGTAATATATAAATATAATATATAAATAATATTAAATATATGATTAAAATATGGTTTAAATAAGTTGCCCTTCTCCTTTTAAATGAGTTCCCCTTACGCGCATATAATAGTCAAAATAAATTAATTCAGCTCTATTTTATTACTACCGCCATATTGGAAAAATAATAGCGAAAAGGAGATACAATCAATTTATTCACTTAATCACTTCTTTTCCAAGCAATTTTGCCGTATTTAAAACGTATATGAAGTTACTGCTTACTAAGTATATCTAACTTAGTTTATTTACCAGGACACTTGACAGATACGAAGCAACTTAGATTGTCATTTGACACCAAGTTAAATTGGAGGTGATTTCCCCTAATTTAGTACATTTAAGGGAGTTCCTCCAGCACTGTCTTGTATCATCAGGACAAAAAACCGGTTTGATTTTATTATAGAACATAAAAAAAATTTTGACAAAATGGAAACCCGACTTCAAAAATCAAATATTCTAAAATAAAAAATGCACTAAAAAGTAAAAAAATAATTGCATATTCTTGGGTCAATTTTAGTTTACCTAAGCAAAAATTTTTAAATATATATGTACAATTATTGTTATTTTTGGAGTCGGTGTCAGCATAAAGAAATTCACATAAAATTTGGACACTGCCTCCAAAAACAACAATTTTTTTTAATCAGTTTTTTTTAATTTTTAGTTTTTTTTTTTGGGGTCGGTTTTTTTTGTAAAAAATTTTTTTATTTGAAGTCGGTTTTTAAAAAAGTTTCTTATTTTTGCATTATGAATGAGTATACCCTTTCAAACAAACAAAAAATTTTCGCAGAAATAGGTGATCACATATAAAATGTGGGTTTTCCTCGATTTCCAGGGGATCCCTTCTTCAGAATGCGATTTGGTGACAATGGGACCAATCGGAAATCAAACCCTTTAACACAAAAAAAATTCAAAATCGGTTCATAAATGACGGAGTTCTGAGGTAACAAACATTTAAAAAAATAAAATAAATAAAAAATACAGACGAATTGAGAACCATCCTCATTTTTGAAGTCGGGTTAAAAATATATATACACATACATAACACATACATATATTTATATACAAATTAATGTAATTTTGCGATAAAAAAAAAGTTTTTAACTATTATTTTCATACTGGAAAACTCCCTTAATACAGGAAATCTAAATGATTTATTCTTGGGATTGTCGTATTTTTAAATTTTTGTTATTCAAGTTGAATCTAACAAATTAGGATACAAAATGTTGATCATCCAAAATTAACGCCAATAAATTGCGCTTATTATAAGCGTGAGTCCTGAAAGCGTCTAAGTGCCCAAAAGGAATACACCCTTATACTCGACACATGCATTATTTCATATTATAAAATCCACTTAATTTAGTGGAAAATCCCTTAAGTTGGCCACCCTGCTGACAAGTTAGTAAATGTGTCCTGAAAGAAATAAGCTGAAACTTAGATACCCAGATATATTTTTTTTTAGACTGACTAACTTAGTTTACTAAGGACTTATAGATGTTCTAAACACGATTAATATTAGCAAGATGCTAAAATGACAATTTAGTTTACATGTAAACTTCCGTTCATAAAAATTGAACCAACCAAGTCATATTCTATGCGTATAAATATTACTATATATATATGTAATAATATTACATATACCTAGTAACACTTAGAAACCAGCCAAGTAGCCGTGCTTTTAAAGGCGTTGTGCAGGCGCGGATCCAATCCTCAAAAAAGGTTGTGGACACTGCCACCCGAAAATCGGTCAAGTGCGAGTCGGAGTATGAATTCGCTCATTATCGATATAGTGCATTCCTACAAAGGAGATGTATACAAAATATATGACGTCCTGACCAAGATTTTGTACATTGTTTAGTTCCACGTGGGCAAAGCCGTGGGGGCAAATACTAGTAAATTAATAAACCTGTCAAATGTTAATTTATTGGCTCACGAAAATTACAAAAGTAAATGTGTGTTTGTTTGCACATCACAGTGTCACATTTAGACTCTAAACTACTGAACCGATTTTGATGAAATTTTTACAACTTCAAAGGATATTAAATTAAATTAAACGCTGGTATACATTTTACATTAAATAGTTTTATTTAGGTGTCTACTTAAATTACAAATTCAAGCTTACGTTTCTTTTTCACGAAAACGTTGATAATTTCATCGATATCCAGGTTCACATCTTTGTGTATATGTAGGAGAGCTTGTCCGGATAATCTTTCCAGTGCCATTGAGGTACGTAACCAAGATTGTACACTGCGAAGAGTAGAAAACGATCTCTCTGCGGTAGCTACGCTGACCGGAAGAGTTGTCAGTATAGATACAACATTTTATTTAATTTGTATACGTAAAAGAGAGATATAATACTTAACATGTATTTACATTACATATTCTTACTCTATCACTGACTTGTTTACATAAATAAATAATATAAAACTTCCATTTCTTTTTTCACATTTAAAAAATATACTTCTTATCTTTGTTTATAAATAAATAATATACAGAGAATTACAAAAGTGAGGAGTTTTATGAAATGTAAGAAAAATAACATTTCAGGTTGGTTCAATTTTATTGAACGGGAGTGTACACCCATTCCAAGTATTTATGTCAAGGATTAATATTTTCAACCGTTACAAAGTCGGCACTAAACTCAATATACCTTGTATATTTACATAGACATATTGGGTATAAAAATACAATATAATTAATTTACAACTATACCAATTGATCTGATCTAGTATAATATATATAGTGTTTTAACATTCATGATACAATTTACTATAATATTCTTGTACTATGCAAGAATTGTTTTGACAGTATTTATTCAATATTTTTGGGGTGGCATTTGCAACTTATTACTATTAAAATATCAAAAGATTTAAAAAAAATCTGCAATATGTTTTTTTTTTTAAATCAGTTTGTTAAGTTCAAGTTATTTGTTTTTGAAAAAAATGTATAGAACATTTTTACAGTTCTATACAAAAATAAAAATTTGGTACACAGGAGCTGCGTCAAGTTAGCGAATTTTCTCAGAATAAATGCATCACGTCCCTTTTGGAAATAAATCTTAAGTAACATTTATCTTATTAATGTTCATGGAGATATATAAATATATAATATAATATATATATATATATATATATATATATATATATATATATATATATATATATATATATATATATATATATATATATATATCTACGTATATAAATACGTAGATACATATATAAAAAAATATGTTTTCGTATCTGATATGCTTTTGGTGTTTCAAAAGCCAAGTTCGTTTATGAATAGAATCGATCAAGTGTAAGGAGGCGTTTATTTAAAGAAAGAAGAAAACACAAAATATGGAATATCCATCTTAAAATTAGAAAAATTCATTTAAATAAATTAAAAATATCAAGTAACCATGGTGATACATTTGTATTAATATTCATTATTATGGGTATTGTTTTTAAATTGCAAATATTCTTGTAAATATTCGAGTTACAGAAAATATGGTCAGATGATGAATTGTCGTAAACCTGATTTACTACAACTTTACTAATCAAATATTTTTTCCATTTTACTAATATTAAGAGAGAAATTGAAGATTTTAATTATTTTATATAAATTGCAAATATTTCTGTAAATATTACAGTTACAGAAAATATGTTCAGGAAGTGAATTGTAGTAAAATTTATTTACTACAACTTTACTCCTTACAAATTTTTCTATTTTACTAATATTAAGAGAGAAATTCAAGTTTTTATTTGCCCCTCCCTCTAAACCCCCCCCCCACTTTCCCCTTAACCGAATTTTCTCGTTAACGAACTTAGCCAAATAAATACAAAAAGCATATCAGATACCTAATTTCATTGCAATTAACCTGAAATTGTGGCCTCCAGAGTGTGTACAAACTCATATATACATACATATATATGTATAAAGTTTAGGAATAGTGGTTAGTCGTTATCTACTAATATCTCAATATTTTCTATTTACATTTCGATAAACTATTTAGTAATATATAGAGTGAATTAACCATTTCCTTTTAGCGAATTTCCTGAAATAGAGCTATTGGTCTCGTACCGACTTCAAAATTTTGCATATGTCCATCGATCCTACCTAGTAGAGATGTTGAAAATCACCATCTGTAAAATTTATATATATATATATATATATATATATATCTATGGACATATATATATATATATATATATATATACTAGCGGTCACAATTTTGATCCGATTGGAATGAAATTTAGTATTTGAAGCGCTTTAGATATTCAAAAGGTCAAATTCGTTAATGGGTAAAATCGAATAAGGGGAAATGGGGGCTTAAAGGGGCGGGGAAACACCGGGAAGGACCGGGAAACACCGGGGGCTTAAAGGGCGGGGAAATTTGACATATCTCCCTTAATATTCGAAAAATCGAAAAATTTTTAAGAAGTAAATTTGTAGGCACTAAGTTTTACTGTAATTTAGTTTCTTATCATTTTTTCTGTTACTCTAATATTTACAGGAATATTGACGGTTTAAGATTGAAAATTAAATTCCTCAATATCTCTGTACACATTAGAGTTTGAGCAAAAATGATAAGGTGATAAATTGTAGCAAACATGATTTTCTACAACTTTATTCCTTACGCATTTTTCGATTGTTCTAATATTAAGAGAGATATTTTATATTTTGTGTTTTCTTCTTTTTTTTATGCTCCCCTTTCCCCTTGACGTATGCCATTTATTAATAAAATTGGCCTTGCAAATATTAAAATCATATACGACATTTCATTTTGATCAAACTAAAATTGTGGCCGCCAGAAAATGATTTATGTATTTTAAGGAAATTCGCTAAGTTGAAGCAGCTCTTGCGTAACGAATTTATTTTAATATGTTTACAAAGGTATTTTAACCAGCCTTGTCGCCTGGACTAAAAAACATAAGGGCCTTCATTCAAAAACATATAATATGTAATGATGTCTAGCCACTATCCCAAAAATCTTCCCGCATAGATAAATAGATTAGAGTTTTTTTTTATTTTCAAAACTATATAAAATAGATAGACAAATTAGAATTAAAACTTTCTAAAAAAGTTTTAGATGTGTTTAGATTCTCGCCATCGTTGTGTTTTGTTGTTTCCTGTGTCCGTACTTTATTTGATATTAATTCACTCACATTCACAATAATGTTTTATTCATTACACATAAATTTAATAGGACAATTTGTTATACATTTTATAAAAGGTATCATCAACTTTATTCACAGATATATTAGTAAAATGTTTATGAAAATCAGAAACGGTACAAATTTGTATTGTCGTCATGTTCGAGGCAATAATTCTAATTCGAATACAACAACAACACAACCGTTTAAAAATATGCCGACATTAAGGAAACTACCATTTATTGGACACGGTTATTTATTTCGACCAAACGGTAAGTTTTCATTTTTGAACAAATACATTATCCATTTTATTTGAATTTGATTATTTCTGGAATATGTATATATATATATATATATATATATAGGGTGTCTCGTACGTAGTCGAGTTCCATAAGAGGGTAGATAGAGAGTACGATTTTGGAACGAAAAGTCCTGAGACATTTTTTTATTAGACGCACTGTTAATTAATTATTTATTAATTAAGAAAACTAGGTTGAATTCAAATAATAGCTAGTATCTATGTATAGCTAGTCTCTATGTGTCCCAAAGCTACTATGAATTTTATCTGTCGCTCGTATCCACAGAAACAGGAAAGTAAAATTTAACGGGTCGGATCTTTGTTTTATGGGGTGAATGTCTTGCAATTTTCTAAAAATTGATAATTCCAAAAATTTAATTATTGCATTATTAAAAAAATTACCTAATCAATAAAATAATTTTATTAATGCACTTTTGAGCAAACTTTATAATTTAACGAATTTATTTTGCGCATTTTTTTAGCGAATTTCCTGAAAGGAAATAGAGCTATTGGTCCCGTACCGAAGTCAAAATTTCGCAAAAATTTCTTCAAATGTCCATCGATCCTACCTAGTAGATGTCAAAAATCACCATCTATAAAATTTATATATATATATATATATATATATATATATATATATAAGCGATCACACGATCACGATATAGCGGTCACAGTTTTCATTTTATCGGAATGAGATTTGGTATTTGAGGCGCTTTTGGTATTCAAAAGATCAACTTCGTTAATGGGTAAAATCGGACCAGGGGAAAGGGGGGGGGGGTTTAAAGGAAGGGGGAAACACAAAATTTGACATATCTTCCTTAATATTTGAAAAATCGAAAAATTGATAAATAGCTTAATATCTCTGTACACATTAGAGTTTGAGCAAAAATGATAAGATGATGAATTGTAGCAAATATAAATTTCTACAACTTTATTTCTTACGCTTTTTTCGATTGTTGAAGCAGCTCCTGCGTAACGAATTTTTTAAAATTTATTACTAAAACAATTTTCAAAAAATTAAAAAAATTTAATTAATGCACTGAATTTAATGAATTTCAAGGAATTCATAATTTGAAAAATTTAAGCAATATTGTTCCAAAAATTGATAATTAAATTAAAAAAAATGCACTGTTTACAACTCTGGTTTAAACCTAGTTTCCTTAATTAATTAATAGTTAATTAACGGTGCGTCTAATAAAAAAATGTCTCAGGATCTTTAATTCCAAAATCGTACTCTCTACCGACCCTCTTATGGAACTTGACTACTTATGACACACCCTGTATATATATATATATATATAATTAATTAAATAAAGTAACCAATTAGAGAAGCGAGTTACCGAAATAAGAAATGGTGGGGAATTAACGCAGCGGCAACAATGATACGTGAGGGGAGCGAGCTCTCCCCACCACTAACGTAGAGCGAGTCAATCTTAGGCATTTCAAATCCGGTACAGTTTTTATAGTAGTTTTGAAATATTTTGGGAAAAAAATTTACCATTTTTTATTCCGAAAAATCTGATTGGTGCAAAAATGTCCAAGGACTTTTCATCTTAAAATTTCATCTCCTATCCACCCTTTTAAAACACTCCATGACTTTTGACCCATCCTATATATATATATATACAGGGTGCCCAGAACAACCTGGAACCCTTCGGTGAAGTTGTTCCTTAGGTCAAGACGAACTCATTTTACCATATAACATAGGTCCGGAAATGATTTGTTTATCCGCTAGCCGCCATTTTGTGTTTTTGCTTTATAATTTATATCTACACAACGCGCTGTCCGATTGAATTGAAAATTGGGACGATTGTTGCTTTAGTATAGACCAATAATAGAAAAAATTTGAATTTTCAAAAATGTATTTTTACAAAATGGCGGCTTTTAGAAACATTCAAACTTACGTAACTCAAAAACAAGCAGATTTATGAATTTTTCTACAAGCCGCCATTTTGTGAAAATACATAAATTCCTTAATATATCTGTACAGATTAGAGCTTGAGCAAAAATGATAAGATGATGAATTGTAGAAAATTTGATTTTCTACAACTTTATTCCTTACACATTTTTCGATTGTTCTAATATTAAGAGTGATATTTTATATTTTGTGTTTTCTTCTTTCTTTATGCCCCCATTTCCCCTTGACGTATGTCATTTATTAATAAAATTGGCCTTGCAAATTCTAAAATTATGTAAGACATTTCATTTTGATCAGACTAAAATTGCGACCCCTAGAAAGTGATTTTCGTATTCTAAGGAAATTCGCTAAGTTGAAGCAGCTCCTACGTAACGAATTTTTTTATTTTTAGTTTTGAAAAAAGTATCTCCAAATTAATCACCCATTAAAAAAAGCTCTAATAATAAATTTTTATATTTTTCTCCATTTATATGATTCCTCATGAATGTACTTATTACACAAAAGCT
The DNA here is from genome assembly GCA_963920215.1 of Nineta flava. NCBI lineage: Eukaryota > Metazoa > Arthropoda > Insecta > Neuroptera > Chrysopidae > Nineta > Nineta flava. The sequence continues at coordinate 3,371,622 of OY986041.1, forward strand.
CGAAATATTCGGCTATGAACTTGAGGTTATGAGTACTGTATCCAAAAAGGTCATAGCATAATATGAATTAATTACTTTGTATGCAAATTTTGTTATTTTGTCAACACTTTATTATTTTTCTAGTTATTTATTATTAAAATGGTATTTGTTCTGTATAAAGTGTTGCAAACATAACGGCGCTGTGGCTTAGTTAGTTAAAGCGCCTATCTAGTAAACATGACTTTGAATCACGCCGAAGCGATTTGTTATATTTTGTTTAATTAGTTCTCTGAAAAAGTCTGAATAACTCTTCTGGAAGAGTCCAAATATTAGTTTTTCTTTTGTCTTTAAAACAGACTTGATTTTCAGAAAAATATAAGACTTCCAGAATTAGGGCTTCATTCGAGTCTAGGCAAGGCAAGATTGGAACGGTTTTGTCTCGATCTTGACACTTTCAGTCTCGTCTTGATCTCGAACTCGAAATTGAGTCTCGAATTGATCTCGAAAATCGTCTTGTCTTGTCAAGATCTTGAATTTTTCTTAAATTAAGTTGAAATAGTATACACACTTATAGAGGAGGGGAAATGGGCCTTTGGGGGCAAAATGGTTCTTGTCAAGACATTGCAAGATTTTTTTGATGGTCTTGGTCTCGATATTGCAATCTATAGTATCGTCTTAGTCTCGTCTTAATAAATCGAGATGAGATCAAAACAAGATCAATATAATCTCAATCTTGAGTGAAGTCCTAACCAGAAGTTTTAAAAGAATTATTCTGAGTTTTTGAATTGAATTATTTCCACCAGGGCTATAGTGAATATGAGCCACTTAATCCTAAGAAATAAACATTAAAAAAAACAACAATTAATATTTAAATTTTTAAGGTGAATATTCTGTAGAACGTTTATGTGAAGCAGTAAAAAGCATCAGCTCAAAACTTGGACCAATATTCAAACTAAAATTGAACGGTGAAGATGTTGTGATAACATTAAATGCAGACGATGTTAAAACAATTGTTAAGAATGAGGGTCGCCTGCCACAACGTCCAATATTTGCTGCTTTAGTACATGTTCGTCAAAAAACATTTAACAGTCCTGGCATCGTTCCTATAAATGGTGAAAGTTGGTTGCATGCCCGACATGCAATCAATCCAATATTAAAATCGACAGTGACAGCTAAATATTCGGACATACAACACGAGATTGCTGAAGATTTTGTCAAATATTTAATAGCTGAAAGTGATTCAAATGGAATTGTGGATGATCTGTATTCGCATTCGATGAAATATACAATAGAAGGTAAAGATCAGATGACATTTTAATTTATTTAATACTTTACCATTACCCGTTGTGGATGTTCCCGCAAAAATTTTGTAAAGCCTTTATGACTGAGTAACATAATATTTCACCCCGTCAAGGACTGATTATCTTAAAACGCTGATACACGTATTCATTTGTTTATTTATAATTCATAAGTGAAATATCAATGTCTGTAAATTTAATACTAAACTTTCATACAAATGCTCACCCCTTGATGCATGGAGACTATATAAAGGAGATGTAACTCAAAGGGGAAAATTTACAAAATATGGCAACGAAATGGTAGAAGTTATATTTACTTTTTATGCCGCTAGGGTCGCTAGTTTTTGATAGGACTTCATCCGTACCGAAGTGAAATACCGTACGTTTAGTTTACATTTTCGCATAGCAGATCTCCCACGAGTATGAGAGAGTACATATGTATACAATGTGTATGAGAAGGAGGACTTAATGTATACATATGTACTCTCTCATACTCGTGGGAGATCTATTATACGAAGATGTAAACTAAACGTACGGTATAGTATGCTAATAGAAATGAAGTAGCCAAAAGTAACTAGTTTTATTTCGAAGTGATTATTTTGAAGTATGAAATTTGTTTAAAAAATTTATTAAATAAAAACTGTTAAAAAAAACATTTAAAATGGGAAGAGTATGTGCAGTAGACAATTGTAAAAGTGGTAGTGCTTGTGACAATAAGCAACGGGATCAATTGGGTTTAAAAAACCAGGACTTTTTAAAGTACCAAAAACGAGTATAAATATTCCAAAATTAATTTAATTGTATGACATTATATCAAATATTAATTTTCAGCATTATTATTAATAAATAAAAATTTAATTTAATATCTGATTCAATAATTTATTTTCATTTTTACAATTCCAACATTACAGGTTACTATTTAATTATTTGATTTTTTTTTTTTATGTAATTATTTTGCGAATTTAACTATCACTTCAACTTCAACTATTTCCTTATTGAAAAATTGAAATTACTTATCTTTTAGTTAAAATATTTTATTGGAAAAATACTTTGGCTGGAAATAGTTTTTATAATACTATAAATGCGTAATACTTTTCAATTAAAACTCGCGCCTTATACTCTCTGTTCTGTTTCCGGTGCCGAAGGAAAACTACTGACATCTTATTTTTGCCAATTATTTGTTTACAAGGAGTTATGTATCCTTGTTTAGTGTCTATGTATTCAAGCATGGAGACTACACAAGGAGACCGAACACCATGTAAACAAATAATTGACAAAAATAAGATGTCAGTAGTGTTCCTTCTACACCGGAAACAGTAGAGAGAGTATAAGGTGCGAGTTTTAATTGAAAAACATTACGCATTTATGTAGTATTATAAAAATTATTTCCAGCCAAAGTATTTTTCCAATAAAATACTTTTTTTAATAAATAAAATAAAGTAATTAGTTGAAGTAAGTCATAGTTAAAAATTCGCAAAATAATTATAAAATAAAAATAAATTAAGTAAAAATAAATTATATTAAAATCAATTTAAAGATTATTGAATCAGATATTAAATTAAACTTTTATTTATTAATAATAAGTTTAAAAGAATGACAAATATATACTTCACTTCTATTTATTATACTATATTCACTTCGGTACGGATTGACAACTAGCGACGCTAGTGGCACAAAAAGTAAATATAACTTCTACCATTACGTTGCCATATTTTGTCGATTCTCCCGTTTGAGTTCGGTGTCCTTGTGTAGTCTCCATGCCTTGATGGTTGATTTTCCAAAAACACGTATTTTATGATGTATAACTGATATAGAAATTTTTATGTTGCTAACTTCAAAAAAACCGAAACTCTGGCTCCCTATTTTACGCCCTGTAGGGTTGATTTTCGAAAAATGTAGAAAAGTGTATTTCTTTATTTATTATAGCTGATCCGTACAGACTTCGTATCAAAATTGTGTCTAAACTATTGGTTGTAAAACTCCCCTAATCTGGCAGCATTTCTAAACAAAATGGTGTCACAATCTATGTTGCTTAGTTAGTATCTGCTATGGAGGTTAGAGTATAGAAGGACAACTATTTCCATGTTATAAAAAGTCTCCCCTAAATAGAAGAAAATTGAGATGGTGCTGGTGTACTGTAATACCAATTTTAAAGAAACTGAAAGTAGATATTAAAAGTAGACAAGGACCAGCTAAAATCCGCGTTGTAAAGGCGGGATTTTTAAATTATTATATAAATCATATGAAACCTCAGATGTTACAGAAGTAAAAAGACTATTTATTTAAGAAATTCCATGAATATAATAAACAATGAATTAGTGATAAATTTTCAAGTCACAATCAATTTGAAAAGTTAAAGGTATTTTCATAACAAAATTATAATTAAGAAACTTGAAGTAATTTATATTTCAATTCATAAATTTTGTTCAAAAAATAGAATAATCAAATTTTTATTAAAGATAGAAATTAAAAAATTTTTTGATCAAAATTTAATGAAGCATAAATTGAATATTTTTATATTAAACTAAATATATTTATATCGATCACATTCAAAATGGGATTTAATATAACTACTTCCGGTTGGCAACTTCACTTCGTTCTACAGTAACTATCTTCAGAACAAGTCCACCTTCTCACAAGCGCCATTGTGGCCATTCACTGAAACTTAATTTTACGTTTTTCTGTGGCACTTTTTTAGTTTAACAACCATATGAGATAGTGCTCCTTCTATACTCTAACCTCCATAGTTCCTAAAAAATATCGGTTTCAATTTGAAATACATCCTAACCTTAGCTCAGATGCCCCCACTCAGAACAAAACAACTTTTATTCGGGTAATTTTTTCCAAAAACACTTTCTTGAAGAAATATTCAGGTACATTGTTTAAAAAGAGAGGAGACATCATGTATATAGAAATCTGAAGTAAAAAGCGTTTGGAAAGTGACATATTTCAGAGCTCTAGCCTTTTGGAGTAACAACTGGAGCTATGTTCTTTACGTTTTGAAGTGATCCAAACGGGAGCTATTTGCGTATGCGCATTAGGCGGTTCAGTTCAACATAGTTTGGATGACTTCAAACCGTAAAGAACGCAGCTCTGGTAGCTATAATGAAATCATTTTATTCTTTGTTTAGCTATATCAACGGTAGCGCCCGGAAAACGTTACCAATGTCTTGCAAAAGATGAGTACGCTCAAAAAATCATAAATGCCAGTGTTGAACTCTTGGACGGTATGTATATGACATTGATTGCACCACCCCTATGGAAACTGTACAAAACAAAATCATACAAACAGCTTGAAACATCGCATCAAATTATTTATGAAAGTATTGAAAATGATTTAAAAAATGTTTACGCTCAATATGAGGAAAATCCTGATTCTGTTGCTGAAAGTAATCCATTTATGTTTCATCTGTTGAGAAACAAACATGTCGAATGGAAAGAATTTGTTATGCTCAGTATGGAACTCTTTATGGCTGGCATAGATTCAACGGCTACAACATTAGCAATGTTCTTGCATCATCTGTCGCATAATGCTCAGGTGCAAGATAAAGCGCGTACAGCTGCTTTCGCAGACGATACCAAGTATTTACAGGCGTGTATACAAGAAACATTGCGATTATCGCAAACTGCTGGAGCACATTCTAGATATGTGGTCAATGATACGATTATGTCGGGTTATGAAGTTCCCAAGCAGGTAATATAGATACAAAAGTATTTCAGCTAGAACTCCATTGAGACGGCAAATGCCAGCACTAGTTCGCGTTCAGCAATCAGAAGCTAGCATTTGCTTACGTTGAAATTAAAAAGTTTTCGTTTCGTTAAAATAAAAAAGTTATAAATTTTATTATGATTATAAACTCGCTCTGTTCGCAAGGAAGCTTTGCCCCTTGACGCCCGGTGCGGCTTTTGCTCTTTACTTCGCGTCCTAGAAAGATATACTGCCTAGAAGGAGTGAAAATTAAAGTTTTCCGATAATACCTATAAAGAACGTATTTTTGGGGGGTTTTCCCATTTTCGAGGGGGTTGCGTTAGGAAAATTAAAGTTTTCTGATGTATGCCGTAAGTTTCAAGGTAGTTCACGTCGAATGCAAAAAACCGCATCCTTCTAGCATGTATTTGGGGGTTTTTCCCATTTTCTTTCAAGATTTTTCCCGTAAGTTTGAAGTGAATACGCATCGAATGGATTGTGCGGCTGCAGCCGACTTTGATAGGAACTATGCCGATGCTCATCTGAAGTTCGTGAAGGAAACTGCAGAAAACCTTCACAAGCATAGCCGGTTACTTCGTTCTTGTCCATACGCCGACAGTTTAGTCAATCAACCGCCTTGTTTTTTTAATAATTAACCAACTGCCGATGTCGGGATTCGAACCAATAACCTCTCAGTTCCAAGTAGACAGAGCGCGTTAGACCGATCGGCTACTTGGGCGGTCAGTCAGTCAGGAACACAAAGGGCTGTATATATTATAGACTCGCTCTACTCTTGACCTCCGATGCAGCATTCGGCTTCGCGCCCTAGAAAGAAAACATAATACCCTACGTAGCGTAAACTTGGTAAAGTAAAGAACACAACAAATCAATCAAAGGAGGTTAAAAAGGGGGGGGGGTGCAAGCCTTTGTCATAGAAAAGGTCAAGGGGGTATAATGGGACAATATTTCCTTTAAGTTTGTAAATATTCCACGTCGAATGCAAAAAACCGGGTATTTGGGTGGGTAAATGAAAAAGTTTATTGACAGTATAAATTTGAAAGAAGAAAGCTACTTTAAGAGTATATAAGGGTCCTTTCATAAACTACGGGACACGCTAAAAGGGGGAGGGGTGCAATGAAAAGCTAAGCTAGGCCACGTAGGGTAAGGATCTATGTCTAAGCTACGTAGTGTTTGTTTTACTTTGGTAAAAAATATATTTATTTTCAAACAACCCGCAAATTAATTTCAAATTGAGCTAAACGAACAAAGCTCAGGCCCGAATACTCCACTCACGCCTCTTATTGGGCTAAACCAGACTGAATATCAGCACAGTTGCTATCAAAATCGGCTGCTGACGCACAACCTTCCAATTCCTAGTCTACACACAATTTCCTAGTCCTGTAGGGGTCGGTAAAAAGGCCTATTTGCCAGACTTTAACCTCCCCTCCGCTACTACTACTTTATAGATCCAACTCCGTGTTATGTACCACAGATAATATCTAAGAAAAATTAATAAGGATAGGGGCAACAAAACTGAAGCCCATTACACAATGAAAAAAAAAAGGAATAAGAAATAGCACAGCGACCAAAACACAATGGGAGATAAGATACAATATTCAACCAATCACAGCGGTTGAATGCCAGCTGCTGGTGTGTGCACAAATGTCAAAAACATCGAAAGAATCGATTGAGCATAACATTGACAGCTAAACCGTGTGATTGGCTGAGAATAAGAAATAAGGAACAGATATCCAACGCGACGGAAATTCTGTTGCTATTTCTTATTCCTTATTTTTGAATTGTGAATTGATCAACGGTTCTGTCATCTGCTGGATTCCGCTATTTCTTATTCCTTATTTTTTTCATTGTTTAATGGCCTTGACTTGATTCAAATCCTAACGAAATGTGATTGATTGTTAAATATTGTTTGAACTTACTAGTAGTCTGCTGGTCGGTAACATACTGACTAATCGAAGTTTAGAGATACGGACGGGTACTCGAACGCTAGACTGATACGATATATATTTTGACGTGAAACCGTCTTTAAATTTGCTTCCATAGTGGGAGGCAATTCAGAAAACTGATAACAAAATCGGGGGATACAGTTTGGTGTTGCAGCTACATATCTGTCATCAACATCCAAAATTTAATATCACCACTCAATAGCTAAAGGATCAAAGAATTCGTTACGTTGAGTGAGACTTACGCAGACTCTAACGCATCGCGCACGGCGGTATAATTTCCGTTTAGTATAACTTTTGACTCAGAGAAGCTAGAACGTTCGTTTAAGATTCAATCGTCAGCTCTCGTCAAGATCTATCGATTCCGTATATAAAACATTCGTGTAAAATAGTTATAGTGAATATATATGGCGTTAAAGTAAATAATTAAGGACGTTCCCAAGAAAATCAGTTTTCTTACGATTCTTCTGTAATTTTGAATATATGTAGTTAAAAGTATCTTCTACACGTAGAACTTTTTTTTAATTGATCCTTACGGTACTAAATTTGTAAATATTGACGGTTAAAATTTGTATGTTTATCATAAAAAACTGACCCCGATTAATGTTGTCGCACACGTTTTATTAAATATCAATAGTAATTTTCTTACGATTCTTTTAAAACACTGAGAATAAGTAATTGAAGATATAACAAATATCTTTCTACGAAAATAACAAAAACAAGCGGTCGGTATTAGTTCTCTTATAAATATTGTTTAAGTGCTCAACTAAAAAAAAAAATTCCATTATGTAAACTACCAAAGATCAAATAAAATATAGTTGAGGTACAGTGTTAGTGCAGCAAAAAGTAACACTGTACCTCAACTATATTTTATTTGATCTATTGTAGTTTACATAATTGAATTTTTTTTGAGTACGACTGCTCTTTGGGAACATCCGTAAAATAATGAAATGTCGGCTTATACTCGTCGAAAAGCCAAATCAAAATATAGAGATCGTATACGATTGGAAAGGGTTCTCAAGAGCAATCCAATGACATCCCGTTACGTACACGTACTCACTTGAAACATACGGCCGTGTCTACGATACAGTCACATCCTCTTTTGTTATCATTCTGCTAAATCAAAAATTTGAAAGCAGTACGGGGGAGGAACTAATTGTCTACATAGTAATACATAGTAGGGGGAGGGGGTAAAACGGAAACAGTACGGAAAACGCGTTACGTAGTTTGTGGATTGCTTGCCCTTTAATGTAAAGAAAATTTTCCAATTACTTTAATTGAATAAAACAATTTTTAGACTTTAGTTATGGCATTTTCATCAGTAACGTCAACAGATGAAAAATATTATGACAATCCGTTGGATTTCAATCCAGACCGATGGTTAAATAAATCAAATAAGAATATGTTTGCTTCATTACCTTTTGGATATGGTGTTAGAATGTGTCCGGGTCGAAGATTAGCTGAACAAGAAATAACCCTAGCAGTAAGCCAGGTAAGGCAATCATATTTTTTTCAACTCAAGTCCTTCCTCTGAATCACTGAAGAATGGTAAAGAAATATAATTTGAAAACAAAAATTACCTTACGAGTTAAGAAACAAAACTAAGGTTGTAATTAATTCGATATTTAAGATCTCTGAGGTAGAACTGAATTATAAATTTTTCAAAATTTTATAGGCCTTTTGTGCTAAATTCATTCGGTTTTAGGGAAATTGTTTCGAATAAAAGTTGTGAATATATTTATAATGGACAACTATTATTTGAAACATTTTCCCTATAAAACCAAATAAATTGTAACAAAAAATAACTAAACAATTTTTAATAAAAAAGGACACCACTTCTATGGCCCATAGTACCCCGAGAATTAAATATTCGACATTGATGACAAAATCTAAATACAATCTATCGGAAAATAAGGGTAACCGAAACCGTTTTAGTTTAAAATTTTAATCGTTTAACTTTCCAAAACCGTTACGTTTGTTAAACGGTTAGAATTCCTGACGATTTTTACTTGGTTCAGACTTTTCTGGATGGTTTCAGCCTAAGACCTACCAAAAATCAATCCCTAGACTTTGATGATAGGTGAGTGAGTCAATCACCAAAATTTTTAGAGTTAAATATCTTGGAAACTATTACAACTGTAATGTTAAAACTGGTACGTACCGTTAGATGGTTTGGTTCCTGAGATACAGAGACCTAAAAACAGTCTCTAATCCTTTCTGTACAGATAAGTTAGTACTATGGAGGTTAGAGCACAGAAGGAGAACTATCTCCATGTTATAAAAAGTGTCTCCTAAATAGAAGAAAATTAAGATGGCGCTGGTGTACTGTAATACCAATTTTAAAGAAACTAAAAGTAGATATTAAAAGTAGACAAGGACAAGCTAACATCCGCTTTGTAAACGCGGAATTTTTAAATTATTTCATAAATCATATGAAACCTCCGATGTTAAAGAAGTAAAAAGACTATTTATTTTAGAAATTCCATGAACATAATAAACAATGAATTAGTGATGATTTTTCAAGTCACAATCAATTTGAAAAGTTAAAGGTATTTTAATAACAAAATTATAATTAAGACACTTGAAGTAATTTATATTTCAATTAATAAATTTTGTTCAAAAAATAGAATAATCAAATTTTTATCAAAGATAGAAATTAAAAAATTGTTTGATAAAAATTTAATGAAGCATAAATTGAATATTTTTATATTAAACTGAATATATATATATATTATTTTTTATTTATAAATAAAAATGATCACATTCAAAATGGGATTCAATGTTGGCAACTTCGTTCTACAGTAAGTATCTTCAGAGCAAGTCCACCTTTTCACAAGCGCCATTGTGGCCATTCACTGAAACTTATTTTTACGTTTTTCGGTGGACACTTTTTTAGTTTAACAACCATATGAGATAGTTCTCCTTCTATACTCTAACCTCCATAGTTAGTACTATTAAACTTGGACTGACGTCTTGCTATATGGTGATTTTCAATTGTTTTCGTTTGTTTTAGATTTTAAAACAATTGATTATTAAGCCAATTGGTTCAGCGCACATGGGAATGAAATTTCGTTTGAATCGTGTAGCGGATCGTTCCATAAAAATCAAACTAGAAGCGATCAATAAAAATTGCTAATATTATTTTTTTTATTTTTAAATTTTAAATGTTTTTTGTTATTTTTTTTTTCTTCTTTTTTATATAATAATATACAACAAATACAATAATGAATTTTTTTTTTTATTAATTTACTAAATTTGTTTTTTTTCATCTGCAAGTATTTCTCACACAACTATGCGCGCGCACTCTCAATGCATTTATATATTCATTAATTAATTAATTGTAATAATAAGTATTTACAAAAATGTTTTTGTTTTGTTTCGAGTTTATAATAATAATAATATAATAATATTAATATAATCATTAATTAATCAATTTAATTAAAATTATTTGTTTGTTTAATTAAAATCTTTTCTTTATTTTGTACAAGTAATATATATATATATAGCTTTTTTCTTTCATTTTTCATGTTTTTTTATATTTTTTATATAACATATGATATTTTTTTTTTTATTATAATAAAACTAATATAAATTTCTTTTTCGATTTATTTATTTAAATTTTTTTTTTATTATTTATTGTGGCAAATATCTAATTTTGTGGGTAATCAGATTTTATGACGGGAATTCACGATTGGATTTGAAAACGAAGTTAATCAAAAAAAAACTGTTCAGTTTTTGAGGTATGAAAAACCAATATAAAATACAACTATATTTGTGGCAATTTAAGGTATTTCCAAAGTATATCAGCTGATCGAGTACTCGCGCGAAAAGAACTATATAAAAAATTAGATGTGTAAAAAAAATATGTTGGTACTCCTGCACGTTGTTGAAAACAGCTGTCCGTTATCGTCAGTGTTCCCATTCGTCACATAACCTATCATACATATACTAGTCATCATACATATACTAGTATAAAATTTCAAACGACTTTCAAACAACGCACCGGCACTCAGGATGCCAACTGAACCATAAAAAATAACCTTCTGCTGCGGACATGAAAAAAATGCACTTTTTTACGCATATTTTATCAAAAAACTTAACAACCCGATGGTCATTCTCACAAAGTTACAAAACCTGCAGTAAACATAGGTTCCTTACGGGGAATTGTAGACTCAGGGGACACTTTAGGAAGCTAGACTTGGGAAATGAGGGCAACTACAGGTTTTGTGGAGAAATAGAGGAAACTTCGGCACAAGTCTTCAATAGATTGCAACGCCCTCAAGGTTTTTTTTTCTATTAGTTTCGATATCTCATAAACTGCCATCGAGGATATAGAACATTTTTATTCTTCATTCTTTTTGGATTGATTTCGTCGAATTCTATCATCATCTGTCATAAAATCTGATCACACATAAAATGTTAATATCCCCTATATTTTTTTTTAAATAATACAAAAAAAACACGCCCATTGAATGATTTACAAAAAACAAATTCATGAATTGTGGTGCATTTATAGGTTAAGTGAAATGTCATGTCATAGTATTTTATTAAGGACGTTCCCAAGAAAATCAGTTTTCTTACGATTCTTCTGTAATTTTGAATATATGTAGATAAAAGTATCTTCCACACGTAGAATTTTTTTTTAATGGTCCTTACGGTACTAAATTTGTAAATATTGACAGTTAAAATTTGTATGTTTATCATAAAAAACTGACCCCGATTAATGTTGTCACACGTTTTATTAAATATCAATAGTAATTTTCAATTCTTTTAAAACACTGAGAATAAGTAATTGAAGATATAACAAATATCTTTCTACAAAAATAACAAAAACAAGCGGTCGGTATTAGTTCTCTTATAAATGTTGTTTAAGTGCTCAACTAAAAAAAAATTCCATTATGTAAACTACCAAAGATCAAATAAAATATAGTTGAGGTACAGTGTTAGTGCAGCAAAAATTAACACTGTACTTCAACTATATTTTATTTGATCTATTGTAGTTTACATAATGGAATTGTTTTTTAGTTGTACGCGACTGCTCTTTGGGAACGTCCTTAATATAAATAATGCAATAAGAAACCTTATTGCCAATATCGACCCAGCGCTATTAGGAACTCTGGCACTTGGATATGCTCTCTGGATAAACAAGAGCTAATAGTTTGATGTTTCCTATGACCTATCTTAGTAACTACTGCTAGTAGGTTGAAATATTAAGCTCCGCCCCCCTGCCAAAGATCCCAACAGACGTCAATATAATATTGACTTACTGAGTTGGTTTATTTGAAGAAACGATATGACATTTTGTCTTTGAATAATCGTGGTGCTCGTTAAAGATCAGATTATTTGCATTTGCACATTTTAAAACTACGGCTTAGATTGTGATTTGATTGGTCGTTAAACAGAAGCGACGAGTGACATCTTGCGGACGTACTATAGCGAATTAAGTTCTTTTGCCATATAAAAATTACATTTTCATATTTGAGAAAATCATTACACACCGCATTTTTCGATTGTTTGGTGCGAAGCTGTCTAAGAAAATTCAACCAATAAGAGTTTCTATTTTCGTTTTCAAAGAAAACAAACAAAATTTGATCATAAATTGCACGATTTTTGCTGCATACAATCCGATCTCTACCGATGATTTCTTACACAACGATGCTGCGCCATCTGAGTTTAGATTTGCGTAAGGTTTCTTATTCATTTGTTTTTTTTAAGGTTTCTTATTCATTTGTTTTGTTTCTGTGTCAACTTAGCGAATTTCTTTAGAATACATAAATCACCCTCTAGCGGTCACAATTTTAGTGTGATCAAAATGAAATATCGTAATTGATATGGTTTTAGTATTTGCAAGGCCAATTTTATTAATAAATGGCATAGATCAAGGAGAAAGGGGGGGGGGGGCATAGAGAAAGAAGAAAACATAAAATATAAATTATCTCTCTTAATATTAAAACAATCGAAAAATGTATGAGGAGTAAAGTTGTAGAAAATTAAGTTAGCTACAATTTATTACCTGATCATGTTTCTCAAACTCCAATGTGAACAGAGATATTTAGAAATTTAACTTTCAATATTAATTCGTAAATATTTCTATAAATATTAGGATAACAGAAAAAATGATGAGAAACAAAATTATAGTAAAACTAATTTTCTACAACTTTACTACCTATAAATTTTTCGATTTTTTGAATATTGAGGGAGATATGCCAAATTTTGTGTTTCCCCTCTCCTCTAAACCTCCGTTTCACCTTGTCAGATTGTACTCATTAACGAACTTGACCTTTTAAATACCAAAAACGCCTCAAATACCAAATTTCGTTTCAATTTGAAAACATTTTTACGAAATTCGCAGCTTTAAAAATTGCCACACAATTCATTAAATTTGTATAAACTTTTCTCAATGGTTTCGAGTCCACAATTTCGAAAACAAAAACAAAATGGATAACAAAAATATCCAAATAACAATAATTAATAGTTAAAATACGAATGTCAAAAAAAGAAAAAACAAAACTTGTTCATAATTAAAATTTTCTATATAATTTGATATGAATTTTTCCCAGAATAATGAAATCATCACACACCGTATTTTAACCTCAAAATATGTCTCAAATGTTATTTTCTTCAATTTTTCATTTTTTTTAAGTAGAAATTTTTATAATTAAACTTTTGTCATTAAACGTCCTCTCCTATAGTTACAAATTTTCAGCCTTTCAAGAGCTGAGAGATATTATTTTACGAATTATATTTCAGCATTTTTTTTTTGTTTCGTTCGATTAATCGCCGATTTAGATTCAGAAAATAACATACAATTTCATGAGACGAATTATAAAGTGTAACAAAATACATTTATTATAGTTAACTGAAAAAAAAACAACAATTAGGAATGTTCGTCGAGATTCATTTAAATAATTGTGTTGTTTCCATAGAGATAATATATATATATATAGAGTAGGCAAGTCATAGGCGCACGCGTAATTGGAAACGTCCCGCCAATAGAGACAGAGAGATCATCGATGCGGTATACTTGTCTCTTTCTAAATGACTTTTAAACCGTCATTAACCAACTTATACCGTGTGTTGGAAAACTTTTCCAATAGAGAATTAATATTAAATATTATTTATTACTGGCTGTCCGCATGGCTACTGTGTGAAGTCAATCAGTACACATGTAATGAGAGTGGGCTAAATATGTTCATTGAATTCTTAACTTTAGTATGTGCATCACAAAATCCCCACTCTTAAATGACAAACAACCATACGCATACAGTATTCCTATAGACTATCCATATGTTTGTATGTATGAGATGACTCTCATTACATGTGTACTGACTGACTTCATACAGTAACCACACGGCCAGCCAGTAATAAATAATATTTAACATTGATTCTCTATTGGAAAAGCTTTCCAACACACACGGTATAATGATTATATATTAGTCATTTAAAAGAGATAGCGATACTTCATCGATTCTCTGTCTATCTGTAGGACAACTTTTGACTCGGCTTGCCTCTCTATGTATATATCATCTCTATGGTTGTCTCATACAGATAGATCGTAGTGAGTTTGTTCCATTTGCAATCATTAACCAACTAAGAAGGGTGTATTCGTTTTGGACACTTAAGGTGCTTTTTTATGCTGGCGCGTTGTTTTTAGTGTTCATCTTAACGCTGTGTATTCTGACACAGCGTGTTAATAGGTGAGTACTACGATAGACACAAAGCTCATCACAGACGTGCTTTGTGTCATCTATCGAGGTAAGGCAGCAAAAACGTGAGCGCCAAATCGTACTAACTTTCAAAACGAACACTTTTTAAGGGTTTGTTTATTTATCTATCTATATATATATATATATATATATATATATATATATATATATATATATATATATATATATATATATGTATATATATATATATATGTATATATATGTATATATATGTATATATATATATATGTATATATATATATATATGTATATATATATATATATATAAAATTTGGTATATCTGTCTTAATGTTGGAAAAATCGAAAAATGTAAGTAAAACTAATTTTTTTCTATAACTTTACTACTTAGACATTTTTCGATTTTTCCAATATTAAGCGAGATATTCCAAATTTTGTGTTTTCCCCTCCTTCTAACCCCCCCCCCCTTTTTCCCACTTGATCGATTATGTTCATTAACGAATTTAGCCTTTCAAATATCAAAAGCACCTTAAATTCCAAATTGGATTCAAATTGAATTGAAACTGTGACCGAGGAGTTCTCTAACAGTTAGAAAACCACAGAGAATTTAAAACTGCTACCACGTGCAGCGTTTTAGTTTTGATTGTGTTTTACAAATGGAACAAACTTAGTAAGAGCGTCTAAATTAACAACGAAAAAAAATAATTCAAAACAGATGTGTCTTAATTTGCATACTTTTTGTTTAAGGTAGTACCATGGATACTACACAAGGATACTGAACTCCATGTAAACAAATAATTGGCATAAAAGATGCCAGTAGTGTCGCTTCTATGCCGGAAACAGTGGTGAGAATAGAAGGTGCGAGTTTTAATTGAAAAAACATTACGCATTTATAGTATTATAAAAATTATTTGCAGCCAAAGTATTTTTTCAATAAAATACTTTTTTTAAATAAATGATAAGTCATTTAAATTTTTCAATAAGGAATTAGTTGAAACAAATTGTATACTGCAAAATAATCACTACGAAATAAAACTGGTTACTTGCTTAGTTCACTCCTATTTATTATACTATATTCACTTCGGTACAGATTGTAGTACCGGGGAACAACTAGCGACGCTAGTGGCATAAAAAGTCAATATTACTATTACCACATCGTTGCCATATTTTGTCAATTCTCCCGTTTGAGTTCGGTATCCTTGTGTAGTCTCCATGGGTAGTACACTCGCAAATTCATGATACTAAAAAATTGAATGAAACTCTGCACATATCTGGTAGACTCCCAGACATTTTATTATTTTGTGTTACATTTAGTCAATTAACTCCCCCCCCCCTCCTTTTTTTCTTAATAATTGACAAACTGCCGATGTCGGGATTCGAACCCATAACCTCTCAGTTCCAAGTAGACATAACACTTCAGACATACGCCTTAGACCGCTCGGCCACTTGGACGGTATAAAAGTTGTTAGTGTTTATTTAATCAAAGTTTATTTAATCAAACTTTTATTCAAAGCACTTTTTTTTTTCGAAAATCAAAAGAATACGACACCACAAAAATCAGTTATAAAATTTTTGGAAAAATGAGCGCTACTTTCGTGGCCATGTTTTTGCCGTTCATTCTACCTTAAACAAAAACTCTGTTTTGTAAAAAAAAATGCGCCAGAATTAACTAAACACTAAAATAATAATCAATAAAAAAAAAAAAGTTTAAAAATACGTAAAAGTTTTTCTTTGGCTTATAATAAATAACATTTATAAGAATTTTAGAACTATAGATAAAGAGAGAGAAAGATAGAGACGTCGTACACTCCCGTTCATAAAAATTACAACCAGTTGAAAAATTCTAAGTGTTAGTGTATGTAATATTAGGGTACAGTACAGTACATTTCATAATAAACAGAAACATTCTTTTTAACTGAAATTAAAATTTTTACTTAGTAAATTAATGATTTAAATTTAGATAGCTTCTAACACCACTAGTAATCGGATTTATGTAATTATTTAATTACTAAAAATAATAAATAAACCGTCTTTTGACTCTATTTCAAGTATGGCGGACGAAAATTTTCGTGAATTTTTTATCTTTTTAATTAAGATATTTTCAAAACTCTTCGTCAGACTATTTTTTTTAAATTTTAACGTAATGTACGAGATTTAATTTATAGGTGGAGCAACATTATCGAAAATGTATGCGTTCATTCAACATTTGCTATTTACAACATTTTAAATTCCAATTTTTAATGATTAAATACATGAAGAAAACTCCTCGTCAGGTTTTTGCCCATAAATTTTTTTATACGTATGAGTTAGCAATTAATAACATATCAAAATTTCAGATTTTTATCTATACATTGCCGATTTTACCTATACATGTGTCCGATCAACCTTAACAAGAGTGTTTTTGAATTTCTATGCTGCCAGGAGCTCCTCCTCAAACGCTTCCAAGTTGATTAAAAACAATCTTCGCTGAAAATTTGAGCTCTTTATATTAACTCTAAGATAGTCCCCGCTTTCCCACTAAAGTTCTTTAAAATTTTATAAGTTGGTGACGAATAAATTTACAATCATGACAAAAGGGATATTTTTGTAAACAATTACGTTCTACAAAAAAGGTGTCTCATGATTTTTCGCTAAGTCTATTGGTTCAAAAGTTATTCGAGGTCAAAATTTATATAAAATTCTGAAGTATTTTTACAAAATAAACAGTTATTTTATTTAAGATAAATTCATGTAATTGACCTCGAATAACTGCTGAACCAGTAGACTTAGCGAAAAATCATAAGAAACCTTTCTTGTAGAGCGTTAAATTTCCTACAAAAATATCCATTTGTCATGATTGTAGATTTATTCGTCACCAACTTATAAATTTTAAAGAATAAAATACAGTTTTTCGCACATTTTATTTCCATAAGAAACTTTGATGGCAAAGCGGACTATCTTAGAGTTTTTTTTGGAGTTTACTCCTGTAGAATCGATTTCAATTTAAAGCCCCCCGGCACGACAATTTGATGTGTGAAGTATTTAAAAAGCTAACACTTTAAACGCTACGATATTCAATTTGAATTTATGATGTTTTATTACAAGATCTGTTCAAATTGATTTTACATTATAAATTTTCGTTTTTTTCGTAGGTCATTAATTTATTTTAAAGAAAAATAATTATAAAATAATTTTTTTTAATAAAAATTTAAATAATATTTTGAATTGTATATAAAAATGTTAGCTTCTAAAAAATAACTATAAAATTATTTTAAAATTTTGTTGATTGTCATTTACACAGAAACTAAACATCTAAAAAATAACTATAAAATTATTTTATTAAAATTTTGTTTCGAATTTTGAAATGTCAATTTTGATTGTCTAGAAACTATAAACTATACTAGCACACTATAAATCGTTTAATATAAGTTAGAAATATATAAATTTGTATTTTGGCTATAAATAAATTTAAATTTTTGTATAAATGAATTATTCAAAATTAAATAACTTTTTGTAACATATGTTAAAATCAATTTGGAAGCGTTTGAGCCCCTGGGAGCATAGAAATTCAAAAATACCCTTGTTAAGAGCCACCCTAATGTGATATACGTATATATTTAATAATATATATGACGCTTAGAATGTGACTTACTAGTGGTTCAATTTTTATGAACGGTAGTGTACGAAACTATCGTTTAAAATTTATGGTTTTTTTTTTTTGAAAAAGCATCAATCTCTTGTGATTTTTACAAATCAATTCGTAAAATTGTTTTAATTAAATTTTAAGGTGAATAGAAATTAAGTGTTAGTAGAAATTATTCAAAATATTTCTAATGAAACAAAAAAAATATGGTCTTTTGTAGAGTTCAGCAAAATTAAGAAAATTACACGAATTTCTCATCTCCCCGCCGTTCAATTTCAAAACAGTGTTTTCAAATTGACTTTACAAAGTTTACGAATCCGACTCTTCTTCTTGTGCAAAAAATCCAATTCTTGATTTCGAAATATCTTCGTTCACTTTTGTACTTCGAAAAAAGCGAATATTTAAGAAATTCTAGTGAAAATGTCTGAAAATTTTGGAAAAAGCTAGTTCAGAAGGTGCCGATCAAAATTTGTCCTGGATGCGACCTTAACTAATCAAGTATATACCCTGCACAGAGATCAAGCAAGGTCCATAACACAACAAATGGTATAAAATTGAGATCAGACAACATTTTGAAGTATCAAATCTAAATCTGAACTCAGATTTATTCCATCAGGTCCCAATAGTTTTCTAACCTCAAAATCTATCTAGAAACGCTGATAATTATAGTAGACAATAATCTATGAACTAAAAGCAACAAAATCTATACTAGTTAATTTCTAAGCACCTAATTCCAAATCTATCATTAACTTTTCTGCATCACGTGACGAGTCTGCCCTAACCTCAAAAAACGTCTAAAATCTGGTATCTAGATTATGAGGCTAGGATCTAAAACCCCAGACGTTTGTGTACACGTAGCTGCCGTTCTACGGTTTCTAGGATACGCTAGATAGATTGTAGAGACTGTCCTGGACGGGACACACTTTGACCATAAGGTCCAATGTGATGCCTAAGGATGTGAGTGGAGGACAAGGAATTGTGTGTGTAGACTAGGAATTGGTAGGATATGGGGATGCAGCCGAATTTGATAGGAACTATGCCGATACTCATTTGGAGTTCGTGAAGGAAACTGCCGAAAACCTTCACAAGCATAGCCGGTTACTTCGTTCTTGTCCATACGCCGACAGTTTAGCCAATTAACCGCCCTTTTTTTTTCTTAACTGAGAATATGCCGATGTCGGGATTCGAACCCATAACCTCCCAGTTTCAAGGATACGCTAGAAATAGTTAAAATATATCCATCAACTGCTGACGCACTGTAGTCTAAAACTCATTAAAACGTTGGGCGTAGTTTGAAAGTGTTACGTTTTACAAAGTTGGATTATTCCTAGGTTAAGATGTTTCGAGAATGTTTTTTTAAGGTTAGGGAAGACCCGTGCCGTGATGGAGAAAACTTAATAGTAGATTCGGATTTAGCCGCTTAAAATACACGAGATTAGTATAAATTTTGTTGCTTTATTACATAGTCTTCTGTGATAATCAACGTTTCTACATCGATTTTGAGGTTAGAACAAAATTCTAACCAAATCTGAGGTGACGTTAAAACTTAGATACTATTTAAATTTCAAGGCAGGCCTTGATTTCAATATAACTCGTTTTCACTTGACTCTTGCGGTAGAGTTAGATCCAACGTTGATCGTGACACCAATGGCTCAATAGATAGCCAGTTGTAAATCAGTTCATAAGATTCGACCCCACAACAAAACTGATTTACAAGGCAATTGCGGGCCAGTATTACACGTTAGTACAATGTGTTGTTAATTTGTGGAAGAAATCTCGAAAATAAGAACCCACTTCTGAGATTTCGATTATTGAATTTTCTACTTTGTTACCTGTCATCATGTTCAAACTGTGGACACGAGATGAGAAATTCGGATCGTCTCGTTTACTGAACTACTACTCTCTGTTTTACATACAATTACAACCAAGACGGACGATTGATGGTATCAAATGGTTGACGTATACTCAATGGCGGATATCCAGGTGGATATGCAGCTGGTGGTCCTAATAATCCCTGATGTAAGACACCAGCCGAATGTCGTAACAACTCCTCCTGATGCCTTTGCAGATATTGTTGATATAACGGCGATGATGAATCCATCAACGGATTCGAATGTGGATTATGCATGAATGGAGCGTATGTGGTTGGACGTGATTGTGAATGATGTCCTAAATATGGATATGGGGCTGTGCTAGAACTATTTGCTAATGTCGTGACTGGTTGTGGTACAACGCCTCCTCCAACACGTTGTTGTGATTTATCATTACTACTATCTGGTGTGGTACGATTATGATGTGCTGCGGCGGCCGCTTGAGCTGCCATATAATAATTAGTCGTTGGATTACGATACTCATCCAAAAACCCACTAAATGTGTCTTTGTCGTTGTATAAACTTGAACTTAAACCTAATGTCGGTGGAGCCGGACCAAAATTAAATGCACTGCCCGGCACAACACTAGCAGTTTTTAATGATATTGCTGACGGTTCGGATGATGCACTGCTCATCACATTCGCACTCTGCTGCTTTAATCCCGAATACGATTGGAAACCTTGACCTTGATCCGAAGAGCCTGAGGAGCTGACCACCACTGCTGGTTGTTGACTAGAAGGCATTGCTTTAGATTTTCTCTTTTTGATTTTTTTCTCTTGATTATTCGATGGGAGGACTACTGGTTTACCAATCTGTTGCTGTATAGTTGTCGGTATGAAGTTGATCGTGGACGCCGTTGTATTTATCAGCATATTCGATTGTGGAATCAAAGAAGGATGCGATGCATTATTTGTTGTATGGTGAATACTTGTCGGAATTTGTTTCGAATATATAGACGGTTGTGGTGCTCCTAAATTTTTCGGATCTGAATAATATGTGGGCGGCGTTAATAATCGTTCATCATTTTGATATCGATCAACGATATGCGATAAATTTGCTAGATTGCCACGTAACGCATCCAAACTCTGTGCATTAAATGGATGATTGGATCCATCTAAATTGATTGGTTGTACCGACTGCGCCAATGGTGGTAATCTCGATTCGGCAGCAGACGTTGTTCTAAAATCGTTGTTTCGTTGTAGATCCGTTGCCGTTGTATGCGGCTGCTGATGATGATGATGATGATTCGTCGTATTCTGATGAGGTACATTTGGAATTCGTAGATTATGATGTAAATTCATGTTGTAAGGTAATTGTTGTGTACTATTTGTAACATTCGTTTGGGATTGCATTGATGTGAGAACGTCTTTTGGTGGCAGTAAATTTTTTGCCGTATATTGCTGTGATAATTGCACAATATCCATTGGATTTGCACCCACTCCCACTCGACTATGCACCGGATGTGTTGACATATTATGTTCAATTGCACCAACACTTCTACTGTCTAAAGGCATATTCATGGTAGTAGTAGCAGCCTGCGGTCGATTACTATTATATAAAGGTGAATCAGGACCAGTTAGATCAATTGTTTTTATTGGATTTGGAATGTTTATTAATGGTTCTGATTGTGGTATTTGCAGATTAAGGCCCCGTGTATTGTCTAAACTTCCTCCTCCTCCTGTTAACGTAGTATTCATGGGCATTGAATAGTTTTTAACAACGTTCGATTCTAGTGAGGACACAACACCACCACCACCACCAGTAGGAGGAAGAAATGTTGATTTATTTGGTATGATTAATGGTGACGACGATTCAGCAATTCTCTCCATGAACATGTTATTCATGACGTTGACGTCGTGTACAGGATGATGATGAGGCAGACTGTTACGCGTCGACGCGGACGTTGACATATTCAATGTGTGTGGCGATGATGATGATGTAATACGTGCATGATGATCTACATCCGAACTTTCACTATACAAACGTTTTTTAACCGGTATCACTGTATTTAAATGAGGTTTTATCACATTTGGAGGTTGTGGAGGAGGAGTTGGTGACGGTCGTTGAGAACCTACCATCTGTGGACTATTGGGTGCTATTTCAGATGCCGCTTGTGTATGTTGTAATTGTTGAGGAGGTGGTGGTATTGAAGAAGGGGGAGGACTGTTAGCTACTACTAGAGGAGATGGTGGTATTGAATCATAAGTGGGTGGTGGAGCTTTATCAAAAAAGGGATTTATTATATGGCTACTGTTATATGGAGGAGGTGGTGGTGGTGGATGTGGAACTTGTTGATTATAAACAGGGACTGGTGAATGTGTTGGAGATGGACCTGAACAAGAAGGTGGATTACTGTAATGATGGTAGGTGGTGGAGGTTGGTGGGGGTGGTATATATACATGTTGTGAATATTGTTGAGTGTTGTGAGGCGATTGTGGTTGATCTCGTGGACTACATGACTTCTCCGGGCTACTCTTAACTGTATCCTGATAAAATCCTACCCGTATATTACCGTTTAACGGTGGATACGTAGCACCACCACCATTCTTCTCATCCATATGATTATGATGTGAGGGAGATGCACTCATTGGTGAGCGATGCATCGGTGATGGATATGGAGCTGGATACATACCCAATCGTTCGTCGACACTCAAACGTGGTGAGTCTAGTGGATCAGTCATATCTTGACTGAACGACGAACGTTCCGATACTGTACTGCCTGTGCTCGCTTTGCGCATACGTGGTGCTGGTTGATTTGGTCCGGGTATTTCTGGTGCCGGTGATGGCATCGGTGATGATAGCATTTTCTTTGCATCATCAACAATATCACCACTACTGGATTTGAATCGTTCCTCAGCTGATACCGGACTCACAACATTCTCAGCTTCTTTGGAGCCATCCATTTCCATTGCATCTTTCTGTTTTTTAGCTGCTGTAACCGCTGCCGATTTCGGTGCACCGAATGCTTTAAACCATGCACTTAAATTTGGTGTAACATTCTCTTGTTTATGCGTTTTCATTGGTACTTTGACATTGGGCAGTTCATCTTCTACTTTACTTGTTGTGGATATTGTTGTCGTCTCTTTATCTTCTTTAATAGTTTCATCTTTCATCAATTTTGTCGTACCACTATTATTCTCTTCAGTTTCCTCCTTTAATTGAGCTGTGTCCGTCTCATTCAATTGCGGTTTATCTTCTTCAATTTCCTCTTTTTCATCAACAAAGTTATGCTGTTGTCCGAAACTATCCAAAACCGTGCCTAAACTTAGCTTTGGTGTTGTTTCATTTGCTAATGCAACTTGTGCGGCATTTTTTGCATCTTTTAATTTTGCCAAACCGATCAACGGAAAAGCGGTATCTTCAACTTTATCTTTGTTGGATTGAATGTTTGCTATTAAATTCCCTTTACTTTTCCCCGGTTGTAAACGATCAATCGTTCGTTGTATCTCCCGCCGTTTTTGCAATTTGTTCAGATCTTTATGTGTGTTTCGTCGTTTATTATTAAATGATGACGGTTCTTTTGTATTTGCACTATGTTCTTTCGGTTTAACTGGCGCAGGGGTTGCAGGAGGTGCAGGTGTAGCAACTGTTGCTGGTATTATTGGAAGAGGTGTTACAACTGCAGCGGCAGCTGCTGCTGCTAATGACTCCTGTTTTAAAAGTTTCTCTTTTTGTTGATTCAATTTATATTCAGTTTCCAGTTTCGATGCAGCCACATCAAAATCATCCAGGTTCGTGAGAGGTAACGGCGATTCACTGTGTTCCGAGTTACTTAACTCGGAAAATTTCGGAGTATCATCCAACCATTTATTAATGTCTTTCAATGTTTGTTCCGTTGCTAAATCTAACGCTTTAATTGCTGCCGGATTTTTAATAATACCCGCCTTTTTCACCACTTTTTTATTCATATTCGTATGTTTCTTTTTATTAGTCTCTACGATTGCACTACTATCTTTTATTTCACTGCTGTCGGAATCGATTGAATCGACGACCTTTCGTCGATCGATCATTTGTGGTGATTTTTTATTTTCTTTTAGTTTTTCTTTAACTTTTGGTTTAACATTTCTTGTTTTACTATCGTGCACTTTTACTTTGTCTTTGTCGCGCACTTTTGGTTTATAATTTAAGTCCAACGATTCTTTCTTACTGTTTATACTATTTTGTTTCAGTTTTTCAATTGTTTCAGATAATTGTGGGATACTTGTATCCTTCTTTTTCTCTTTACTCAATTCATTCTTTGTTGAATTATTCATATAAATTGGTGGTACTGGTGATGGTGATTGTTTTTCAACAGATTTCACCTTTGCCAAAAGTTCTTTCTCATTTGTTTTATTTACCTTATTCGCCGCTAATGATGTTGTATTCACTTGCATTAACTTTTTATCTTTTTTTGTTTCCTCCTTCTCTTTTTCTTTAAGTTTTTTCTTCTTTTGTATTCGCGGTGGTGGTGGACTTGGACTTGATGTCCAACTGCGCACTTTACTTTGACTTCGACTTCGTGTACGACTACGAGTACGACTCTTACTACGTCTTGAAGTTCGGGTTGTATTTTTATTTGATTTCTTACTCTTCTTCACGACCGCCACCACTGCTGGTGGTGTTGGTGGTGGACTTTTTTCTCTGCTGACTTTTGTTTTTACTTTTTTCAATTGTTTCGTTTTCTTTTGTTTGATTTCAGTCGTCGATGGTGGTGGTATCGGTTCTGGTGATGGTGATTTCTTAGATCGTGGACTGTCAGATTTTTGATATTGACGTTGACGACTATTTCGTACAGTTTTTGTTGCTTTTTCAACTGGTTGTGATGGTGGTAACGGACTAGATTTTCTTTTAACACCACCTGTTGTTAAACTATTTTTTTGATTATCTTTCTCCTTTTTCAATTGATTATTTTTATTCTTTTTATTTTCTTTAACATTTTCTTTGGTTGATGACTTTTGCTGAAATTCAACGGCGATTTCTTCGTCGGATGATGTGATTTGATCTAAAAATCGATCGGTTGCCCGTTGAAAAGCTTGTTGCAAATTATCCACCATTTCCGTATATTCTGTAAATAAGTAAAAAAAAGATTCAGCACGTCACAGACTAGGCTAGCCATTTTATCAACACCTATTCCAAACATTTAGGTCTGCGATCAATATTTTCAAGCATTACAAAGTCGGGAATAAGATGAGGTAGATTGTAGCGGTTGTCCTGAATGGGCTACACTTCGACCATAAGGTCCATTGTGATGCCTAAGGATGTGAGTGGAGTGGAAGGAATTTTTGTGTGTAGACTAGGAATTGGTAGGATGATATGCGGCTGCAGCCGACTCTGATAGGAACTATCCCGATATTCATCTGGAATTCGTGAAGGAAACTGCAGAAAACCTTCTCAAGCATAGCCGGTTACTTCGTTCTTGTCCATACGCCGACAGTTTAGTCAATTAACCGCCTCTTTTTTTTCTTAATAATTGACAAACTGCCGATATCGGGACTCGAACCCATAACCACCCAGTTCCAAGTAGACATAACGCCTTAGACCGCTCGGCTACTTGTCGGCACTAAACTTAATATACCCTGCGTATAAAAATACATACCGTTATCGGTGCCATTGTACAATCGACAATTGTCAACAATCAATTGAAAATCCGCTTTAAATCGTGAAAATGTTAGATATTCGCCTGCGTCCAGTTTATCTTCCATCCGTTGCAAGTCCATCGGTTTGCGTACAATTGAATAGTAATTCGGTGCATAATCCTCTTCGACCGGTTCAATGAACGGCCATGCATCGTCATGATTTTTCACATATTCTAATATTTTATACATCCCGGTTTGTAAATCTTCTTCGGTTTGTCGAAATCTACAAATTGAAAAAAAAAGCAAATCAAAATTTAACGTGTTCAGAACTATCACAAACTTTTAACTTGAAAATAACAACTGAGTTAATTGCTTAAATACCCGGTATATACTGAATTTATGAAAAAATGTTGTTTATTTGTAAATAGAGGAACATTTTTTGTCTTTGTTTTATTCAAATCTTTGTTGTTTATTTTGCCCAAACATGGCCCATTCACGAATATGACCTTAATTTTCAGCTCTAGAACACACATACAAAATTTCAGCTCGCTATCTCTTTTCGTTTTTGAGTTGATCGTGTTGACGGACGGACACATTTACAGAAATGGACTTAATTAGGTCATTTTATGAATACCTATACCAAAAATTTTTTCTGCTATTAACCGTTACAAATTCGGGATTAAACTTAGTATCCCTTTGTACATATTATAACAGCTGAAACACCCGGGGCGTTGCCCGGACTTCAAATAATTTTCTAAATTTTCACAGTTCGAAACGTCAATTTTATCATATTTCCAAAATTTTGTTGATGCGAATATTTCTATAGATACTATAAACTACATTCTGGGAGTTCTGGGCCGTCAGAAAACTGTTATAACTTTGGATAATGAACTCATGATCATTTTTTCCAGGAGCCGTAAAGAAAACTCCTGTGGAAAATCACTCTGAACAGGGGCGAGTTGAGACAATTCACCGACCTAGGCAGCTGTAAAATTGCTACCTCTTTTTTTAAGGTTCTTTTTCATGCTGGCATTGAACGTTGACGTCGAAATGGACCACATGACAAGTTTTCATCGCCATCATTGAAAACGCTAGAAGTTTGAATGGAACCAAACGTCTTCGCTAGACGCCAATCATTATTAATTAGAGTTTATTTATTGTAAATTCGCTATTTTCGTCCTATATTGCGTATCCACGTAGAAACTGCAAGTCGAGCAAATTAGCCCGACACCCAAAACAAGGGCTGACGTTCAAGCGTTAACGCAAATAAAAAATGGCTTTGACGCTCGTGCGTAAAGTCGGATCACGTGACCCCACCAACGTTCGACGCTGCCATAACGAATAAACGACAAGTTTCCGGGATTGGTAGAAACGTCCAGCCACATTATCTTTGACTGCGAACCTCTAGATTACAGCAAATACAGGATATTCGGTGCATCTCATCCCGAATGTATGAACTTTCAGGAAGACCTGATAAGCAAGCTCCTAGAAGCGAATCTCCTCGGACTGAAGTAGACGGGGAAGCACAATGGACCATAAGGACGAAGTGCAATACTTTTTAGACCCCAAGATGTCTCTATCCGTCTATCTTCCGGGATTGGTGGCTATTGAGACATTTGATCACCATCTTATAAACTATCGATTTACCGAGACTCAATTCGAATCCAAACGCAAGTGTTTTCCCATTAAGATTTGTGCGCAGTCCTTTGCCCAATCAGTTTTTCTTTTCCTACCATTTATAATAAATCTACCATCGAGTAAATTAAACTTACACTTGAGATGTTTTTAATTTTTTCCGTTGCGTACTAGATTGAATTAATATTTGTCCAGTTGCGGACGCTAATGAATTGTTTGTCTGGCGTCCGACCGATGTAAGACCACTAACATCAGCCTTCTGTGTTGGCATTGCTGGGGATGCCGCGCGACTACCACTCTCTGAACCAGATTTACAAATGTCCCGTTGAATGGCACGCAATTCTCTAGCAGACAATGTCACCGGTGCTTTGGTTTCATTCTCCTCGACAACAATTGACGGTAAATCTTGTAAAATTGGTTTTGGCAGATCTTCACCGCTGCTGCGATGTTGTTTCTCTCTATCTTGTACACGACTCGATCGTCGCGGTTGTAACTCCAACAAACGTTTACGTTGCTGCCGTTCTTTCTCTTGAAAGAGTCGAGGTATTTCCGGTAAAAAGTTTTCGGATAACGATCGATACAAAGCCTTCTCCGTTTTACTGGTGGCCCCTTTAAATTTCGATGTTAAATGATTCCAATCTTGTTCGGTAAAACAAATCACTTGCCACACAGAATTTGTTTTCGGTTTGCCCGGTGCGGATTTCTTATTGGTTTTCTCGTAATCTTCACGATACAAACGTGTGCCATAGAAGTACCAGTATGCAGAATCGTTGTCATCGTATCCCAAGGGCTCGACACGTAAACTTTCCGCTTCTAAATTCTTTAACAGATCTAATACGTCCTCCGCATCTAAACGAAAATCGCACAGAGCATGTAATATTTCAACTTTTGTACGTAATGGTAAAAATTGAAAATCAATATCGGTATTAAATGGATTATAACGGCCGTGTTCTTGACATTTCTGACGGAACAAACGTCTTAAAAACATTTGATAATTGAATGTGGAGACATCATTGCTGCCCAGACATCCACATACTAATCGTACAATTAGTTCTTGTAACAATGAACTACCTGAGTCTTCAGTACCATCAGTTAACAGTGCTTCTTCCAGTTCCTGAAATTTATTCACGTTTTTGTATTATTCAGTTTTTTTTTTTTTTTAATTGTCTTTATCAACATCGATTACAGATGCAAAATTGTTGAGCCACAAACAGTGCCACAAACTATTTGTAAAGTTCTTTCAAAAATCTGCCATTGATTTACCCTACAGGGGGGATGGGACAACTCAAATAAGACAATTCATTACACAGAATCTACGTCAACTTAGCGAATTTTCTTAGAATAAATTTCATTCCAATCGGATTAAAACGGTAACCGTTTTAATCCGAACGGTAACCGTTTTAACGAAAATATACTTTAGTTTATTAGACACATTTGCATATTCAACTACATACACCCTTTGATATCACGGTAATGTTTTTGTTATTAGTTACCAAGGTAAAGGAACAAAAACATTACCGTGATATCAAAGGGTGTTTGTAGTTGAATATGGAAAGGTGTCTAATAAACTAAAGTATATTTTCGTTGCGACTCCGCTACACCTTCATTCCTCAAGCCCTAGCTTCCTCAGATGTCCCCTCAGTCTGCAATGAGAGTCTTTTTAGGGTTTTTAAAGTTCCCGAGAAGATACTTGGCCTGCATGAGGCCCGGAAGGTTTCTCCAGAGTGTAGCTCTCTTATTCTCTTCTTTTCTGATATCCTCTCGATAGAAGCGATCACCTAGTCCGCAGAAAGAACCCTCCCCCCCCCACACCGCGTTTAATAGTATGATCAAAAGACAATGCCCTCAAAGAATGTAAGACAATTTCCAGAAATTACAGATTTCCTTTTCTTTTTTGAAGCCACTTTGGGGATGTAAAACA
The DNA here is from genome assembly GCA_963920215.1 of Nineta flava. Lineage (NCBI taxonomy): Eukaryota > Metazoa > Arthropoda > Insecta > Neuroptera > Chrysopidae > Nineta > Nineta flava. The sequence continues at coordinate 3,400,837 of OY986041.1, forward strand.
AACTGGACTGTATAAAAAAATTATTTTTCTATCACAAAGCACAAAAAAAAAACTATTAAAACAAAATATTTTGTACTAATTAAAATAAAGCGAATTTTAGCCAAATAAGCCAAAAAAATTATATAGGATGTAGCATTAAAAACATGGTTATCACACTTTTAGGGCAGATGATACTACTCATAAAAATGTGTAAAAACATATAGTCTAGAATATGGCGCGTCAAAAAATCCATGAACCCTAACTTTCTGCCGTGTGATAAATAAGCTCCTGAGTCGATGGGGAGCATTTTCCCCATACCATATACATATGGCAGAACGGCCATTTTCGGGATACAGGGAAGGGGTGGAAAAGTGGACCCTGACCGTCTGGAAGCAACGGTAAGTCAAAGTATCCATTTTTTTATACACCGGAAAAAATGGATACTTTGACTTACCGTTGCTTTCAGGCGATTAGGGTACACTTTCCCACCCCACCCCCTCTATCTCGAAAATGGTCGCAAAATGCTCCCCATCGACTCAGGACAGAAAGTTAGGGTTCATGGATTTTTTAACGCGCCATATCCTAGACTAATATTTTATGAAAACATGATCCAAAAATACTTTCTAATAAGAAGTGTAAAAAAACGCCTAAAAATTTATAATACTCAACCTTCATCTGAACAACGATTTAAAGACAACAACTAACTGAGTTAATTGATTAAGTACCCGTCATACTCTCGAGTATATTATCAATGACCTGCAATAACTTATTATGGACTTTTTGCTGTTTTCATAGTGAAAAAAAGAAGATAATTCCGTTGGAAAATCTTCACTTGTATTTTTTAGCCGAGGTCAGCTCATTTTTTACCCGACTACGGAGGGTTATGTGTTTAGCAATCTATATATGTTTGGATGTCCGTTAGCATGACTTCTGTTCCCGTATAACTCCTACAAATGAGGTGTCGTTAGCTTCGTCTAAGAGTTCCACGTGTCAAAGGCTATATGACGTCATATTAAATCCAACATGGCGAATAAAACTTGTATAATACGCTAACCAACAACAAAAAATTTCACAAATGTATTGAGTTTGGTATCAAATGAATGGTTTGAATTCACCACAGATTCTTGATATTATACTAAAAAGTGTGAAATAAATAAGTTTAAAAAACTAAAACCCGACTACGAAAAAAGCACGAAACAAGTTTGAAGATCCCTTGTTAATAGTTCTCGGAAATTGTTACTGTTTTGCTTTGTGTATCGCAGTTGGACGAGAAATATTTACAAGGCTCTTAAAACTTGTTTCGTGCTTTTTTCGTAGTCGGGATTTAGTTTTAACAACTTATTTATTATTTACAATGACTGATGGAATGTCTGCGCAGTATGTCTACTTGGAACTGGGAGGTTATGGGTTCGAATCCCAACACCGGCAATTTGTCAATTATTAAGAAAAAAAAAGGAGCGATTAATTGACTAAACTGACGGCGCATGGACAAGAACGAAGTAACCGGCTATGCTTGAGAAGGTTTTCTGCAGTTTCCTTCACGAACTCCAGTTGAATATTTGCATAGTTCCTATCAGAGTCGGTTGCAGCCGCACATCCTACCAATTCGTAGTCTATACACAAAAAATTCCTTCTACTCCACTCGCATCCTTAGGCATCACAATGGACCTTATGGTCGAAGTGTAGCCCGTCCAGGGCAGCCTCTATAATCTATCTATCTATATCGACATTAAAAAAGTATTTCTGGATCTCTGATGAATATTTCGTTAAAATTTAAATGAATATTGCCCACAAAAATTTGGTACTCCGTTTTGATTACACCCTGCAGTATATCGTACGTGTTGGAAAGCATTGCTAATAGAGAATCAATGTTAAATAGTATTTACTATAATAACTACACAATGCTTCATAAAGAAATAAAAATAGTGGGGGTACTCTGTAGTGTATCTGTTGTGTATGCTTGCTGGACTGTTTTGTACTGCATTAACATGTAATGAGAGTGTGATAAATATGTTCATTGTTGTCTTCTTAAGCTTAGCCATTACTTCTAACAATTGAAAATTCTTTTTGTGTGTGGAATGTTTGAAAATAAATGAGATTATTCTATTAACGGTATAACATAAAACAATCCACACAAATTAAAAGAAAAATAAAACCCCAAAAAGAAAAAAAAATTGAATTCCGACAAAAAAAAGAAGTTAAACCAACGGTTAGAATATTCCTCCATTATTTGCTAAACAATATCCGAGTCGATTGTAGAAATCTACCCGGCTATTTTCTAGCACATGAGACGAATTATTCGCTCAATTATCAACAATTCTTTGCCTTAACTGTTGCAAATTTTCAGGTCTATTCCGCGAATAGATCTGTGTTTTGAAAAAACCCCACAAAAAAAAAAGTCGTTAGAAGATAGGCTGGCCACTGGAAGGTTCCAAAACCACTCATAAGACGTTCCTGGAAAGTTTGTTCCAGGAACAACCTTACTATCCTGGCATTGTGTGCAGAGCAACCATCTTGTTGGAACCATACAGATTCCAAGTCTAAATTAGGAAGAGCTCTAACAGTTGGCAATATATTATTTCGTAACAAACTCAAATATTTTTGAGAATCTAAAGATCCGTCAATGAAGAATGGCCATATAATATGGTCACCCAATATTCCAGTCCAGACATTCAGTTTCAGTATGTATGTGTATGTATGTATGAATGGTTTTATAGTAAATATTTTATTTATTTATTTAACATTGATTCTCTCTATTAGAAATGCTTTTGTAGATATTAAAAAAGTATTTCTGGATCTCTGATGAAAATTTCGTTAAAATTTAAATGAATATTGCCCACAAAAATTTGGTACTCCGCTTTGATTATTACACCCTGTAGTATAATATATGTGGATGATAACAAATATTAAAAGCTCATTATATGAATTTTGACTGACACAAATATAAAAACAGTAAATTACATGCAAACATGCGCTACTTAATTAAATAAAAATGTTTTTTTTTATTTTGTATATATTTTATAGAAAGTTTTACCTCAATATCAAAGTCGAGGAGGTTAAAAGCAGCTCTGAACAACGAACAAAAATGAGCGATGCTTGGAACCTCCCACCATGATTGAATATCTAAAACATTACAGATACCACAAACGATATATTAGCGGAATATGTAATGTATATAGTCCAATCAGTCGACCATTTTATTTACTGCGAAGTGTTCAACAACAAAACTTATTTGTGTATATAGGTGGCCCCCTGGCCCGGGGCCCCCATCGATACTTCAATCAATTGGGATCGAAAAGAATGGGGTGGAACCGTGCAGATATTTTCTTTATATAAATAAATAGACAAAGTGAAAACCGCGCAAACCAAATGATCGAATATTTTTACCCGAATGGAGTCAAAATGAAATATCGTATATGATTTTAGTATTTGCAAGTTCAATTTTATTAATAAATTACATACGTCAAGGGGAATGGGGGGGGTGGGTGTTATAAAGAAAGAAGAAAACACAAAATATTAAATATCTCTCTTAATATTAAGAACAATCGAAAAATGCGTAAAAAATTAAGTTGTATTTGCTACAATTCATCACCTTATCATTTTTGCTCAAACTCCAATGTGTACAGAGATATTAAGGAATTAAATTTTCAATCTTATAAACCGTCAATATTTCTGTAAATATTAAGGTAACAGAAAAAATGATAAGAAACAATATTACAGTAAAACTTAGTACCTACAACTTTACTTCTTATAAACTTTTCGATTATTTTAATATTAAGGGAAATATATCAAATTTTGTGTTTTACCCTCCCTTTAAACCCCCCCTTTCCCCGTGTCCGATTTTATCCATTAACAAACTTGATCTTTTAAATACCAAAAGCGAATCAAAAACCAAATTTCATTCCGATAGAATAAAAACATTCCGATGAAATATATAGAAGGCCCTTTAGTGCAGGGGTCCAAAAACACGGCAAACCCGACCAACTCGGGGTGATATGACCGATGGAATGAAAGATTGTAGTACTTAAAAAATAAAATCGACCTTTTTTGCTCAGTTTTTCACCTTTTTTTGTACAAATAAAAATTGAAAATGTCGCTCCCTTTTCCCTTTTTAATACATCCCTTTTTGGTAAAAATTTTTTCAAGCTCTGAAATAGTTTTAAAATCCGCTAAACGGCAGTTTTACGGAAAAATGTTTCGAATAAAAGTTGTTCGTATATTTATAATGAACAACTTTTATACGAAGCATTTATCTCGAAAACCGACTGAATAAAGCACAAATTAATTATAAAATTTTGACAAAAAAGAACGCTATTTTTGTAAGTTGAAAACAAACACTCCCGTTCATAAAAATTAAACCAGTTGAAACATTCTAAGTGTATATAATATTATACATATATTTAGTAATATATACGAGCTTATTGGTTCATTTTTTATGGTCGGAAGTGTACAATAGTTTTTTAAGCGACTATTCTCTTTACTTTATGTTTTTTTTGTGTGCTAATTTTGAGAAAAGTTTGCGGTAAATGCTGTAAATTTTCTGAATTCTGAAGATACTGATTTCAAGAGCATTCAAAAAGCAATATTATTATTTTGACATCAAAGTTTTGATATGAAAAATCTTATACATCTTGGTTGAGGATTGAACCCAAGACCTCTGGCATGCCAGACCAGTGCTCTGCCAACTGAGCTACCTAAATGATATTTATAAGAAGAAAAATGGTAAATCTCTCTGAATATTGGAAAAATCGAAAAATATATGAGAAGAAAACTTATAGAAAATTAATTTTACTATAATTTCGTTTCTTATCATTTTTTCTGCTTCTCTAATATTTACGATTGAAAATTAAAATCCGTTAGATCTCTGTAAATATTAAAGTTTAAGAACTAATGATCAGGTCATGAATTGTAGACAAATTGATTCTCTACAACTTTACTACGTATATATTTTTCTACTTTTCTAATATTAAAAGAGATATTCTATATTTTGTTCTTCTTTTTCTAAACCCTCGTGTCCCTTTACCGATTCAACTCACTGACACACTTGTCTTTTCAAATATCAAAAGTATATCAAATACGAAATTTAATTTTGTTCTAACTAAATACATAGGAAATATATTTATTTATGTATCTCTAGCGGTCACAGATCGCCATGAACATTAATAAAATAAAAGTTAATTAAGATCTATTTCCAAAAGAGAAATGATTTACTTTTTTCGAGGAAATTCGTTAAGTTGACGCACCTCCGAGAATTTCCCATTGAATATACACGTTTCTAAGAAATTAGCTAATGTTTGAAATTTTATACAAAAACGGGTGAGATCTCAGATTTCAATCCCATACAAAAAATTGACTATGAATATTATCTTTGAAATTTGTTTACGCGGATTTTCGATATTTTTAACTATAAATTTTGCACTAATTGATAGTACTTTTACTTGTAGATTTCAACACTCCCTTGACATAAAATATTACTCTCTTAATGCTATAAAATACTTTTAGTTTGAAATCAATGTCTACAAAACTAAAGCGTTTTAAACCGTAGTAAACTTTTACAAAACAACTTCGCAATAAAATAGGCGCTTAAAAAAAATCGAGCATCTAAAAAATGAACGAATGCTTGTCGAAGTGAAAGTGTTCGTGTCATAAAATAAATGTTTTCAACAACCGTATCATTTGTCGATATGATTTGGTAGATTGACTGGACTATATTATAAAAATGTAATTGAATAGTTTAAAATTTGATAAAAATATGATTACACACCTAGGATACTAATAAAAGATGGAAACATAACCTAAATGAGATGCTCCGCTCCACTATAATGTGTTTACAGCCAACATATATACACAATATTCAATATAAATTTTTATATCAATTCATATCGTTGATTTGCTTCATTTGTATGTTGAATTCCAGTCCAGTTGATTGAATTGTTTGAAAAGTGTTGATTTTCAAATATTGTAAAGTTTTTTTTTAAACAAAAGAGCATCTCTAACCAAGCTTTACACTAATGACATTCATTGGCTAATCGCTTGCTCGCTCGCTCTTCAAACAATTGCACTGTTTCGTTATTAATGTTGAATGTTGTTGTCATATTTATATGTTGATTATTTTTCATTTACTTATTCATCCATATTTAAAATGATTACACTATATATCGTTTTTTAAATGCTTCTTACAATCAATTTAATAACTCTCCCATCCAACTCTCTGTAAAATTACTTTTTAACAACTCTACGACGGAGTACGAACTAATATCACAATTTTTAGCGCAGTCGCATTCTCATATTTCAACTAATAAGTCACACTATAAAGCCTCTTTCATATGGTATAGATTATACGCCGAAATTGTTTTACATACGTGAATAATTATTGTTCAAACATCAAGGGTAAATATGAAAAGAGAAACCTATTATTTTTTATATAATGTATAATATTAAGAAAAGGCAATCCTATTTTATTTATATGTATCCATGCAAATGTATATAAAGGTGGCTATACGCAAAAATTTTTTAAATGGAAGCGCCACGTAACTAATAAACAAACTAAATCTAATAAATATAACATCGTGCTTTTGTGTTTTTTGATTTATATTTTATAATTTTGTAGCGATTTTAGTAAACTTTTGTATTTGATACTTTCAATAATTTTGATATTTAGTTTTGTGGCCAAAAATAATAAATTGTAACTATGTAGTGTACAAATTCGACATTTTAGGTTAGTCAGTAAATATTATTTTCATATGTTTGCGCATGGAGACTATATAAAGGAGATCTAACTCAAACGGGAAAATTGACAAAATATGGCAACGAAATGGTAGAAGTTATATTTACTTTTTATGCCGCTAGGGTCGCTAGTTGTTGATAGGAACTCATCCGTACCGAAGTGAAATACCGTACGTTTAGTTTACATCTTCGCATAGCAGATCTCCCACGAGTATGAGAGAGTACATATGTATACAGTAAGCAATGTGTATGAGAAGGAGGTCTTAATGTATACATATGTACTCTCTCATACTCGTGGGAGATCTGCTATGCGAAGACGTAAACTAAACGTACGGTATAGTATAATAAATAGAAATGAGTAGCCAAAAGTAACTAGTTTTCTTTCGAAGTGATTATTTTGAAGTATGAAATTTGTTTAAAAAAATTTATTAAATAAAAAACTGTTTAAAAAACATTTAAAATGGGAAGAGTATGTGCAGTAGGCAAAAGTGGTAATGCTTGACAATAAGCAACGGGATCAATTGGGTTTAAAAAACCAGGAGTTTTTAAAGTACCAAAAGCGAGTATAAATATTCCAAAATTAATTAAATTGTATGACATTATATTAAATATTAATTTTCAGCATTATTATTAATAAATAAAAGTTTTATTTAATAAATTCTACGAATTTTAAACTATCACTTCAACTTCAACAAATTCCTTATTGAAAAATTGAAATTACTTATCATTTATTTAAAAAAAATATTTTATTGGAAAAGTACTTTGGCTGGAAATAATTTTTATAATACTATAAATGCGTAATGTTTTTCAATTAAAACTCGCGCCTTATAGTCTCTGTTCTGTTTCCGGTGCCGAAGGAACACTACTGACATCTTATTTTTGCCAATTATTTGTTTACATGGAGTTATGTATCCTTGTTTAGTGTCTATGTGTTTGCGAATGGGTTTATCAGATTTCAATTGCCAGGCTTTATGCCTATCTTTTAGAGATTTACACGCCAATTTATTTTTCTTTCTTTTACCTAGCTTTAGAAGATAATGAAACGAAATTTCTGGGCTTCTTCTTTTATTGAATGAACACACAGGTACTGAACAAGATTGAGGCATTAGCTTATAAAATTTGCTAAACAAACGTTTACAGTAAAATTTCAAATTCGCCCCCTTTACCTAGATCAGTTTTTTGTATTATAAATACGTATTTCGATTACAATGTAGTCATCATCAGTATAAATAAGTTAGTCGTAATTTACTCTTTGGCAATTAGAAATAGATAGAAAGTCCAGATCAATAGACAAAAATAAAAATAAATAGAAAATTAACTAAATTAAAATATACTAAATTTAAAATTGCCACCAAATTAGCGACGAGTAACATATCCTGAGACAATATAAGAGTAATTTTAATAAGAGCAAGGTAACAGGAATAAATGTGAATGAAAGAAATTTTAACAAGAGTAATTTCAATATAATTTAAAATTTATTATATTTTAATTTAGTTAATTTTCTATTTATTTTTATTTTTGTCTATTGATCTCGACTTTCTATCTATTTCTAATTGTCAAAGAGTAAATTACGACTAACTAATTTATACTGAGATGATGACTACATTGTAGTCGAAATACGTATTTATAACTCAAAAAAACTGATCTAGGTAAAGGGGGCGAATTTGAAATTTTATTTCAAAAACCTAGAGTTCTCACTAATTATCATTCGACAATATAATGTTTAAACGTTTACAGAATTAAATTTACAAATATTCCATATAAATTTATTTCTTGTTCTTTTTAATTTTTTATTTGATTAGTTACATCATATGACCACCAGAGGTGTAACCCTTAGCAAGTTTCACATAAGTCTCTTTAAAGAGCGTAAATATGAGGTTAAATAATATCGAAAGAGGTTATCATGCCAACAGGATATTAATTTAAATCTGAATAGAAAATGATACAGTATGTTATTAAAAATAGCCACAAACCTGGACATTCCGAAATCTGGCTAGGCCATGGAGTAATTGGGAAATTTTGACATACCTTTATTTTTTACTTATTTTCAAAGATTAGGCTATAAAAAAAAATAAAAGCATTTTTTTATTGTACAATTTTAAATTATTCAATATTAAATTTCGTCAAAATGAGCTCACATTTCAAACTCGACGTGGTAGGATGTGACGTAATTAGACATGGTACTGCCAGCTACCATTACCATAGATAATATATTTTTTACGCAGTCAATATCGTTTTTATGCAATATATATAGTTTATTATTTTTTGTGCATTGTCCATATTTATTATTTTGGTTTATCGTTGATATTTAACCAAGACACAATTCGAATTTTGACAAAAATTTAAATTATCAATTCGTTAATTACGTTTACGATATGATGCTTCTTTTTTGTTACACTATTTGACCACCAGAAGTGAGTAGCGCTTATCGGGTAACGCGTGCAGTAATGTTAACCTACCTTTTTAATTGCTAATATTTACAAAAGTATTATGTGTCAAGTTTAAATGTTTGATTTAAATAAAGTCAATCAAAAATCATAAATAAAAAAATTTATCGAAAAAAATGCTTAATATTTGAAACAAAAAAACATCAGAATGAGTACATCGAAAGCAGTTGATTCTAGTTTGGAGGATGCTGGAATACCTGGGCAACGGTTTCTTAGAGATGCTTTAACAAGTTGTACAGATCCTTTAAAAGCAATTGAGGAATTTCAAGTAAGTTGAATCTACCTTATTCATAAGTTAATAACGATCAGATGCACAACCACATGTAGCCAAAATCAAATAGTTTCATTGGGTCACTATAAAAATTTCTTGACCGAGAATTAAGGCAATCTAAAGAGCCGCGTCTTTCGAATAACCAATAGTTCTCAAGAAATGTGCATTTCTGACAATAGAATGCATTACAAGAATAAAAGAATATTAAAAAAAAAAAAGCATTGAAGCCCGAAATACGACATTCTCGGATGGGATCTAAGGATTTTGTTTCCCATGGAAATGTATTTTTCTCTCCGAGACAATTCTATACTTGGAAAATATTTACAAAATAATATTTAATGTGAAAAATACAATGATTATAGTTCCCTAAAAACTGTATTTCAAAATTTGTTTCATTAAAATGAACCGATTTTAATTTGAATGATACCGATGGTAGATAATTTGACGATATGGTTATTCGGACACACGTGAGTCTCTTGCGTGTCTTCAACGTAAAGCGTTTAAAGCCATTATAATATATTTTTCATTGGTCATACCCCGAGTTGGTCGGGTTTGCGTGTTTTTGGACCCCCACACTAAAAGACGTTCTATATATTTCACATATTGTGGCAAAAACTAAAGTACTCGGTTGGAATAGTTACCTTATTTAATTTCAATAGTTTTTGCCACAATATCTGAATGTTAGTTTAAACTAAATTTTAACTCACGCTGGAGACCCGCGTGGGGTTTTCTCAAAACTCAGATCTATTCGCGGAATAGGCCTGAAAATTTGCAACAATTAAGGCAAGTAATTGTTGACAATTGTGCGAATATTTTTCCTCAATTGCTAGAAAATAGCCGGGTAGATTTCTACAATCGACTCGGATTTTATTTAGCAAATAATGGAGGAATATTCGAACCGTTGGTTTAACTTTTTTTTTAACGGAATTCTATTTTGTTTTCTTTTTTGGGGTTTTATATTTCTTTTAATTTGTGTGGATTGTTGTTTAATGTTATGCCGTTAATAGAATTCTATCATTTATTTTCAAACATTCCACATACAAATAAAAAGGAATATTCAAAAAATAATTTTCAATTGCTAGAAGTAATGGCTAAACTTAAGAAGACAACAATGAACATATTTATCACACTCTCATTACATGTTAATGCAGTACAAAACAGTCCAGCAAGCATACACAACAGACACGACACACTAAAGAGTATCCCCACTATTTTTATTTCTTTATGAAGCATTGTGTAGTTATTATAGTAAATACTATTTAACATTGATTCTCTATTACCAATGCTTTCCAACACATACTTTATATATATAGAGGTCACATGAATCTTTTAACCAGATTTGTTTGTCTGTTTTTATTTTAGTTACAAAATGGAATTCTACTTCCATCGTTGAGACCAATGTTACCGTTATTAGATTTACATGGCGTACGACGCTTGGATTTCCATACATCGGTGCTGGAAGAATTACGAGAGAAATTAATTGCACACATCAATGAAATTGGACAACGTGAGGGTCGTGAAAAAGAACGTAAATTAAAAGATCTGTTAGCGAAAAGTTTTCCATTTGTTCGTGTGAAAGGTTTACGGCCGGTTGTGATGTGCATTTTACGGAATACACCCCATATCGATGATAAATACTTAAAAGTGCTGGTACGCGATCGTGAACTGTACAGTGACACTGATACGGAAGTGAAACGACAAATATGGAAGGATAATCAATCGTTGTTCGGTGATGAGGTCTCACCGTTGTTGAGTCAATATATTCGTGAGAAGGATAATATTCTGTTTGATCATCAAAATTTAACTAATTTATTTTTTAATCCATCTCCAAAGGTATGTCATCGTAAATATTAATTCTATATTCAAATAAAATTTCAAACTCGTCCCAATACCTAGATCAGTTTTTTCTATTATAAATACATATTTCGACTACAAAGTAGTCGTCATCAGTATAAATTAGCTAGACGTAATTAACTCTTTGACAATTAGAAATCGATAGAAAATCGAAATCAATAGACAAAAATAAAAAAATTAAACAATACAAATTAAAATAAAATAAATTTTATTGAAATGACTCTTGTTGAAATTTCTTTCATTCAAGTTTACTCTTGTTAACATCACTTTTATTAACATTACTCTTATATTGTCTCGGGATATGTTATTCGTTGTTGATTTGGTGACAGTTTCACGACGTTTCTTGGTTGTTTTTTTGACCGACGTTTAACTCTATTCTAAGGTCGCTCTTGATTGGTGTTAAGTTATGCGTTGCACAGTAAACGGGTTTTTATATTTTGAAATCTTTAGAAAGAGAGAGAGACGGACATACGATTAATTTTTCCGTAAAAATTTGGATTAAATCTGAATTTGGAACCGGTCCATTGTCTAAATTCATAATATTTCTTTTGAATTTCTGAATGTAAATGCATCCAACTCTGAAGGATTTTGTACTGCCTTTACAAGTTTTAAATTGGATTTGTCGATTTTATGGTCATTCTTTATAATATGAGCCGCTACACAGGATTTTTCTAACCTGCCGTATTTTATATGAGCCATATGTTCTTTGAATCGGGTTACAATTTGTCTACGGCTTTGGCCAATTTATGTTTGTAATGGGCACTCTATGCTATAAATTTCCGATTTTTTGGGCCTGAAAAACGTTTTTTTTTTTTCGAATTTTTGCTTTATTTTTTTTAATTTCTAAGATCGGCTTGCGGCACAACGTAGCACATTCCTATCACAATGATTTTTTTTTTTTCAAAATAGCGGTGCTAACTTCACACACATTCATTCTCCCTCATTTCGGTTGAGCCGAATGTTGTTAAGTGGCTCATTCTGGTAGATCGCACTGTCCTCCAACCTCATATGGGATTGATTTCGGCATTGTATGATATGTTTCCGATCCCTGGCATCGGAATGCGGCTCCTTCACAGGAGAAATACAAGTGCTGATTGTTGTCCATCTAGGTGGACAAAGACCTGCTATTAATTAATTGCAAGTTGAACTCCTACTGTCTAAGTAGGATCTAGCCTTAGTTCACGCTTCCCGCTAATGAATTTCTGTAACCAAGGCAAATGAGTCCAACAGAATTGAACTCTCGGAAGTTTTGCAACATTTAGAAGATAAAAATACACAACTCCAAGTGCTCAATTAAGATCCCGCTGTAAAGTCAGTATTTCTGAATTTGCCGGTCATTTTCAACAGTCAAAACATTATTTTCATTTGATACAATGATACATAAGATTTTCGTTGTAAACTGACCGTAGAGTGTTTTAGGCAGTTGTCGTGCTAATGGGCATAATTATAGAATGTTCCAAATTTTTGCACACTTATTGCGGGTATTATTTATACACTCACATTTGAAATCGATTGACCGTCTCAAACTCGAGAAAAACTTATTCGAAGTTCGAATAATTAACATGGGAAGCAATGGAGTCGACCCAGTTTGAGCAGGATTTCTACCAGTTTTCTTTTATTTTTAATAGAAAAAACTACACTTAAAAGAATCTTTTATACAAATTGTTATCAATTATTAGATTTGTTCTGCGTGTTAAAAAAAAAAGGAACAAATAACAGAGTTAATTGTTTGAATACGTAGTATATACTGAGTTTATGGAAAAAAATTTCAAACGAAAGTTGTTTATTTTAAAGAGAAAAAGATTGTTTTTAAACTTTTGTTATATCTCTTGCTGTTTTAAAGATAGGAAGTTTTTCCCATTTTGCCCAAGCATGATCCAATTTTGCCAATTAACGAACTTGACCTCACTTTTATGCTATAGAACACACATACAAATTTTCAGCTCGTTATCTCTATTCGTTTTTGAGTTATCGTGTTCACTGACAGACAGACAGACGGACATGCGGAAATGGTCGAATTAGGCCATTTTATGAAAACATATGCCAAAAATGCATGCCTACGATCAATATTTTCAAGCGTTACAAAGTCGGGACTAAACTTAATATACCTTGTATATTTACATATACTGGGTATAAAAACGAGAATTATTGGCCGTCTCATTGTTTAGTTATAACAACACAAAGTGAACCATTTTATAATTAAATATACGTGTCGCATGTTGAACAGATACAACTTGACAATACTGTACGTCATTCTACGTTGTATTATTCGAATGCATGTACACTCCTATTCAATAAAATTGAACCGACCTGAACCGAATCAGGTCCCCCCACCCCATTTGTGGAATTCACTTTCATTATATATTTCAGGTTCGTCGTCAAGGAGAAGTAGTACAAAAATTAGCACATATGATTGGAAACAGTGTGAAACTGTACGATATGGTTCTACAATTTTTGCGTACGCTATTCTTACGCACCCGTAACATACACTATTGTACATTGAGAGCGGAATTACTGATGGCCTTGCACGATCTTGAAGTTCAAGATATCATCTCGGTGGATCCATGCCATAAATTCACATGGTGTCTGGATGCGTGTATACGCGAGAAAAACGTAGATATCAAACGATCCAGAGAGTTGCAAGGATTCTTGGATAGTGTGAAACGTGGTCAGGAACAAGTTTTAGGTGATTTATCGATGACATTATGTGATCCATATGCGATTAATTTTCTAGCAACATCAGCTATTAAAATTTTACAGCATTTAATTCATGTGGAAGGTTTACCTAGAGTAAGTTAATTTTCTTGCTATATTTATACGTAATATATAACAAGGTGCGTAGCTACAATGGGGCTTCTTAACCCTCCCCGGCTAATTTAATAGAGCTAAAAATTATTTATTAAAAAAAATTGATGCGCCTGGAAAAATGAATTACGACTGTTTTATAAAAAAACTGTTTTTTATAAACTGAATCATTTTGCCACAATTTCAGCTCAAACATATGGTATTACAGAAGCGTGGATATGAGAATATTATATTTGTAGTGTCGCGGTATCTTGGCTCTCTTTTAACACCAAAGGAGCGCTCTAGAAGCTGCAACAGACTCCGATACTCAGACACAAAAAATATTCGTAAAAGTATACTAAATTTATTTCAATTGGAACAACACGCATTTGATTTTAGAAAGAATACAAATTTAAAATAAAAAGTTTTATAATTTTACTTAAAGACGTTTATGCATGAGGCCTAATGGTAGATAAAAAATTTGTCTTTTAATATATTGTTTAGCTCAATTCAGTAGTTATCCCCTCCCTCAAACATTTAAAACCTGTTGACGATCATTTTAAAAATGAATTATTGATTAAAAATCAAACTTTGAACACAGCATGTTTTTGTACTTAAAATGATAATAACTATATTATTAAAGTACACACCATAATAAATAATGTTTATAAATATTCTTTGAAATATGTAGTTTATATAATTGCATTAAAAAAATGATGTTGACGAACGTTGAATTAATTATTTAATCAAATTAAAACTGTTTTGTTAGATTTGTTTTTGCCACCATATTTTGAAAACTGGCGACAGCGTACAGTAATATATATATATATATATATACACATCTGTATATATATATATATATATATATATATATATATATATATATATATATACATAGACCGTTTTCAAAAGCATTTCTAATAGAGAATCAATGTTAAATAAATAAAATAAAATATTTACTATAAAACCGTACATACATACACATACATACATACTGAAACTAAATGTCTGGACTGGAATATTAGGTGACCATATTATAGGACCATTCTTCATTGACGGATCTTTAGATTCTCAAAAATATTTGTTACGAAATAATATATTGCCAACTGTTAGAGCTCTTCCTAATTTAGACCTGGAATCTGTATGGTTCCAACAAGATGGTTGGCCTGCACACAATGGCAGGATAGTAAGGTTGTTCCTGGAACAAACTTTCCAGGAACGTCTTATGAGTGGTTTTGGAACCTTCAAGTGGCCAGCCAGATCGCCAGATCTATCTCCTAACGACTTTTTTTTTGTGGGGTTTTCTCAAAACACAAATCTATTCGCGGAATAAGCCTGAAAATTTTCAACAATTAAGGCAAAGAATTGTTGACAATATTGTTGAATTGTTGCGAATATTTCTCCTCATGTGCTAGAAAATTCCCGGGTAGATTTCTACAATCGACTCGGATATTGTTTAGCTAATAATGGAGGAATATTCTAACCGTTGGTTTAACTCTTTTTTTTGTAGGAATTCTTTGTTTTTTTTTTCTTTTTGGGGTTTTATTTTTCTTTTAGTTACACCGTTAATAGAATTCTATCATTTATTTTCAAACATTCCACATACAAATAATAAGGGATATTCATAAAAGAATTTTCAATTGTTAGAAGTAATGATAAGCTTAAGAAGACAGCAATGAACATATTTAACCCATTCTCATTACATGTTAATGCAGTACAAAACACTCCGCAAGCATTCACAACAAACACACTACGAAAGAGTATCCCCACTAGTTATTATAGTAAATAATATTTAACATTGATTCTCTATTAGCAATGCTTTCCAACACATGCGGTATATATCCGTGAAACAGCGTTTTAAGAAAATCAATCCTTGGCGAGGATAAAATATGTTACTCAGTTACCTGGACTTTGCAAAACTTGCAAAGCAAGCGATGCAAACTGCGAGCGAAGCCGCAACGGGTAATGCTAGTTTTAAATTTCTAAAACAGCTCTGATGTTGTTCATCACTTGCATCATGCCTAGATCCGATCTCCTGATAACAGATTCTTTTGTTCACAGGATAACACAATATTAACATTACTGTTACGCATGTTGGCGCTTGGTTTAAGCGCCTGGGTAATGATTGACTCACAAGACTTTAAAGAACCAAAACTAGATAGTCAAATAGTAACCAAATTTTTACCAGCTTTAATGTCGCTAATGGTCGACGATCAAGTGCGACAAATGCATACAAAATTACCACCGGACGAACGAGAAACAGCCATTACGGTTATTGAGCATGCTGGTCCACCGCCAGATGCTTGTGAAGCGTATGTTCAAGAATCACCAGTTGCCAGCATACTCATGTTATACTACACATTATCGGCTGCACGGCTCAAAGATCGTGTCGGCTTGTTACGGGTAATGACAATACTGAACAGCTGTACAGAGGGTCGGGCCTACGAAGATCCATTTCTACATTCGATGGTCTCATTATTGATTCATATACAGGATGAATTTGGTACGGAAGACTTTTGTACCGGCATATTTGATGAATTTCTATTTACGGCCGTGAACAAAGATAATGTTTTACGGCATATGTTGAAATTATTATGGTACATACATCCAAAGCTGTCGCCGACGCGTCTACAAATGTTAGTGAAAACATTACAACCGACAGTTCAACATTCCGAATCTGTACATAAATTGTATGAATTGTTGGTGGAGAAAATCGGTACAACCGATGAACCGATTGTAGATCAAGTCAACGAAATGGATCATTTGGATTCACCGTTAATGAGTGTTCCAACACCGGCCCCGTATCATTGACGCAACGTTTGAACGTTATTTGTTGTTGTTTTTTTTTTAATGTTCGGAATCTAGAGGTTTAATAAAACGAGACAATACAAAATAAGTTGGTTTTTTTTTGGAAATCTTTTAGTCCACAGTACAGTCCGGTTTTTTTTTAAATGATTAGTAACAGGTTAAATTTTTGTCAGTAGTTTCCTTTCGACGAGACGCCCAACTTTTCTCTCGCGAAAATTATCGATGATAGTGACTAGCGAAGTGTGTAAGAGAATAACTTTTTTGTTTGACGGTAGCAAAAATTTGATCAGTAACAGTTAATTTGTTAGTTAAATTGAGAGATAATGTAATAAAGACTTCAAAAAAACTTGTGTCCTACAAAATGGATGGTGTGACAGACAGGTCCCACACCCTCAACATGTTAAAATAAAGGGGTATACAGAAAGTCAGATTTAGATTTGACAGCTAAAGGTATAAATTGAAATATCAGTCTGATCTTAATTTTATACCATTTTTGTGTTATGAACGAAACTTTTGACCTTGCTTGATCTGTACAAGTCATATTACCAAAATCCAGTTTCCATGAGAAAATCTCGGAGTCCTTTAATAACATGAAATCATTGACCTCCGCCATTCTATATATGGATTAATTATTATGGCATACAACTATGGAGGTTAGAGTATAGAAAGAGAGTATAGATTAGTTGTTTTTTTTCTGCAAAATGTCTTATAGCGTTCAAACGAAAAGCGATAAAATATTTCTGTTTTCACCATTCGAAAGATTATAAAGTTTTCATTAAGACTAACTATCTAGTTTGTTAGCAAAGTTCTATTAAGTGCCTAATAATATTGGTCGTTTTAAACTTTAAGTTAGCAAAAAAAACTGTAGTTATATTTTCATGGGATCATATAGCTTGTTAAACTGGAGAAATTAAAAAGCTTTAAAACCATATCGAATGTTCCGCTGATTGTTTAAGATTTAATGGAAAGACGGACAAAAAACTTTCTTTCGTATTCTCCATGGAGGTTAGAGTATAGAGGGAGAACTATCTCCATGTTATAAAAAGTGTCCCCTAAATAGAAGAAAATTAAGATGGCGCTGGTGCACTGTAATACCAATTTTAAAGAAACTAAAAGTAGATATTAAAAGTAGACAAGGACAGGCGAACATCCGCTTTGTAAAGGCGGAATTTTTAAATTATTACATAAATCATATGAAACCTCAGATGTTAAAGAAGTAGAAAGACTATTTATTTAAGAAATTCCATGAATATAATAAACAATGATTTAGTGATCAATTTTCAAGTCACAATCAATTTGAAAAGTTAAAGGTATTTTAATAACAAAATTATAATTAAGAAACTTGAAGTAATTAATATTTCAATTAATAAATTTTGTTCAAAAAATAGAATAATCAAATTTTTATCGAAGATAGAAATTAAAAGATTATTTGATAAAAATTTAATGAAGCATAAATTAAATATTTCTATATTAAACTGTATATATATATTATTTTTTTTATGTAAATTATTTTTCATTTATAAATAAAAATGATCACATTCAAAATGGGATTCAATGTAACAACTTCCGGTTGGCAACTTCACTTCGTTCTACAATAACTATCTTCAAAGCAAGTCCACCTTCTGACAAGCGCTATTGTGTCCATTTACTAAAACTTAATTTTACGTTTGTCGGTGGACACTTTTTTAGTTTAACAACCATATGAGATAGTTCTCCTTCTATACTCTAACCTCCATACATAAAACATAAAAAAGTGATACAATTGATCATACATTAGAGCCATCTTTACTGGTAGAGTTTAGTAGCGAGAACTAATTTAAAATAAAACCCGAGCGAGAATTAAACACAAGTAATCTTAATTTTTCAATTATTAAAAATTTTACAGAAGATGAATAAAAAAAATTCGTTACGCAGGAGCTGCGTCAACTTAGCGAATTTCCATAAACTGTCGGCGTATGGACAAGAACGAAGTAAACGGCTATGCTTGAGAAGGATTTCTGCAGTTTCCTTCACGAACTCGAGATGAATATCGGCATGGTTCCTATCAGAGTCGGCTGCAGCCGCACATCCTACCATCTATCTAAGTGAGATTGGTGAACAAACAATTACAGGAACAAATAAAAATATTTCAAATCGTTTATTATTATAAAATTGCTTTTTCAATGATTGGTAAAATAGTTTTTCTGGTCAATTTAACATTCTTTTGCTGAAACAACACCAGTCCTGGGATACAACACATATCATGTACTTCGTGAAAGTCTTCGCTATTTTCTTTGATGGCATTTACAATTCGTATTTTTCGTTCACAATCCAAATTGTTGGAATAAATCCCTAAATCTCGTTTGATCGTACCATCCGTTTGTATAATCAATCCCATTAAAATGATCACATCACAATCCAGTTGATTACAGAACTCATGAATTGCCGTGACTGCATCCGATTTCCGTATAAAATCTGATACCAATATTGGAAAACCTGGTAATGCAATTTTTCCGCAAATGATTTTTAGATCCTTGCGAAGCAGTTGCAATGATGTTAAATGTGATATATCATTTCTGGCTGCGACTAATTCATCAAATATCGTTTTGTTGTCGATCGTTATGTTAAATTTTGTTTGTAATAGATTCACAGTTTCAATGTCTGTGGTTGTGAAACGTTGAGCTTCCGAAGAAAAATTTATTGTATCTAGAACTATGACAGCTGAAAACAAATAGTTTTTTTTATTTTAAAAAACTTAAGGTATTTCCAAACTGTATCAGCTGATCGAGTACCCGCGCGAAAACAACTATATAAAAAATTATATGCGTAAAAAAAATTATGTTGGTACTCCTGCGCATTGTTGAAAACAGCTATCCGTTGTCGTCAGTGTTCCCATTCGTCACATAACATATCATACATATACTAGTCATCATACATATACTAGTATATAATTTCAAACGACTTTCAAACAGCGCGGCGGTACTCAGGATACCAACTGAACCATAAAAAATATCCTTCTGCTGCGGACATGAAAAAATTCACTTTTTTACGCATATTTTATCAAAAAACTTAACAACCCGATGGTCATTCTACCAAAGTTTTAAGGAAAAATATTTCTAAGAAATTGAGGAAAGTATGTGTCGAATTTCAGAAGAACCGACTGACTATATTGAGAGAGTTTGAAGTAAAAACAGTCGGAATCGTGCATTTTATTTGACCATGTTTATGAAGCTGCATGTTCAATTTCTCCAACTTACATAACGATTTTCTCAAAAACGCCATGGTGATAAATTCTCAAAGAAATTCAGCTGATTTCTGAGGATTCATTTTACTAATATTGTAAATTTCGTGAAGTTCTTGACAACCTAATAATAGTTTGGAAATACCTTAATACAATCGAAATAATTAAAAAAAAAATTCGTTACGCAGGAGCTGCTCCAACTTAGCGAATTTCCTTAGAATACATAAATTACTCTCTAGCGGTTGGAACTATTATTATCGTCAGAAAGTTCTGATGATGAAGACGCTTTAATTATAATTACAATTACAAACTGTATCCTGTGTAGATTATTACCTACTTCGTTAATAATAGTACAAAGTGTCATCAGTGCCATTAGATTCAATTTTATTTACATTTTTACTTAATAATATTTGTTTTACACATACGGACGGACGTATTTAGAAATCAAAGAATATATTATGAGTACGTTCCACTAAATACTCGCACACCCTCTGTATGTAGTGCACCCTCTGCACTGTAACACCCTCTGTATCGTTCCACCTAAGGCCCGTGGTCGTCGCGACCGATCACTCGACGTCATAGATGACGTCAGTGTTCGCGACCGTGTCGCGCCTACTTTGCCCATACAATATTGGTGGGTCAAAGTGGTCTTTCACCAAAACGTGGCGGGAATTTAAAAAAACGGCGATGGCGACGAAACAAATAACTTTTTACAATCCTGAAACTGACAGTGTGAGTGGAGTATGCGAGATGTGCTGAAAATGGTAAATGGGCCCTTAATTTGACAGATAAAATAATATTTCTCAATCGAATATCTTTAGTTGGGGAAAAAAATATATTTTCTTAACCTAACCTAAAAAAATGAAATATATAAAACTTCATATTTTTAAAATATTAATATAAATAATTATTTAACATTATGTTTCATTCAATTCTAATTATTTCTTGCCATGTTGAATTAAATTTTACTACAACTTACTCACAACCCTTACAGCTGCACGTTTTCCGCCATGCCGCCATATTGCGAGCATACAGCGCTCAAGATGTGCGTTCCACCTATAACATTCGCCTACAACGCCCGCGGCCTTTTTACGTTAGTGGAACGGCAATTTCAGCGGTCGTGGTCGAGGGCGTTGCGGGCGTTAAGTGGAACGTACCCTATATGTACAGTGCTGTCAGTGCTGCCTCTACAGTCTGATCAGTATTCAACACGTTCGATTGAAAAAGTTCGAGCAAGAATTGCAGAGTAACGAGCATTCTTCTCTCAAAAGAAAACGCTGTAAAACCTATCTAGAAAACAAGGAACACTCCAAGAATACTCATATCAAAATCGTTAAAGTTATGATGAATGGGGGGGGGGGGTGGCTGTAAAATGATTGAATATAACGTTAAGTAATTTATAGATGGCCCCCTACAATACGGTATCGATTAGCTTATATAATAAAAAAATTTACCATGAAGTAATTCTGCAATCTCTTGAGTTAAAATTTGCGGCATTCGTTTCAATATTTGTTGAGTAATTAATGTTCCACAACATCCCACCTGTTCAATATTGGTATAAACATCTGGCCATAACCAATTCAAATCTTGTGGACGATGATCGATGACAGTTTTAACGTTTGCTTTTAAATCGATCCAATCTTTGGTTAACACATGATGATCGGTTAAATGTATTTGTAACTCGTATGACTTCAATTCAGATAAGTTTATTTGATTCCTTTTTTTGTTAAAAAAAACAGATATTTATTGTTAGGATAATATTTCGATAGAATGAAAATAAAAATTCGTTACGCAGGAGATGCTTCAACTTAGTGAATTTCCTTAGAATACATAAATCACTCCCTAGGGGTCATAATTTTAGTCTGATCAAAATGAAATGTCGAATATGATTTTAGTATTTGCAAGTCCAATTTTATTAATAAATGACATACGTCAAGGGGAAAGGGGGGCATAAAGATAGAAGAAAACACAAAATATAAAATATCTCTCTTAATATTAGAACAATCGAAAAATACGTTAGGAATAAAGTTGTGGCAAATCAAATTGGCTACAATTCATCTTCTTATCATTTTTGCTCAAACTCTAATGTGTACAGAGATATTGAGGATTAATTTAACTTTCAATCTTAAACCGTCAATATTTCTGTAAATATTAGGGCAACAGAAAAAGTGATAAGTAACAAAATTAGAGTAAAACTTAGTACCTACAACTTTACTTCTTATAAATTTTTCAAATATTAAGGGAGTTATGTCAAATTTTGTGTTTCCTCTCCCTCTAAACCCCCCCCCCTTTTCCCTCGTCCGATTTTCCCCATTAACGAACTTGACCTTTTGAATACCAAAAGCGCCTCAAATACCAAATTTCATTCCAATCAGATCAATTGTGACCGCTAGAGTGATTACAAACATATATATATATATATATATATATATATATATATATATATATATATATATATATATATATATATATATATTTATGTATATGTATATGGTGATTTTCGACATCTACTAGGTAGGATCGATGGACATTTGCAAAAATTTTGAAGTCGGTACGAGACCAATAGCTCTATTTCCTTTCAGGAAATTCGCTAAAAAGGAGCTCTGAGGGAACAATATTTTTTATTATGATACGAGCGTCAAATTAAATTCCTTAATATCTCTGTACACATTAGAGTTTGAGCAAAAATGATAAGAAGATGAATTGTAGCAAATTTGATTTTCTACAACTTTATTCCTTACGTATTTTTCGATTGTTCTAATATTAAGAGAAATATTTTATATTTTGTTTTTTTCTTCTATCTTTATGCCCCCATTTCCCCTTGACGTATGTCATTTATTAATAAAATTGAACTTGCAAATACTAAAATCATATAGGACATTTCATTTTGATCAGACTAAAATTGTGACCGCTAGAGAGTGATTTATGTATTCTAAGGAAATTCAATAAGTTGAAGCAGCTCCTGCGTAACGAATTTTTTCATTGTACAATGAGAGTACAATGATTTAAACCATTATTAGCATTTTATACAGCTTGTAAAAAAAAATTAAAAAATTTTGACTAATTAATTCTAAAAATTCATATAAATTTGAAGTACATCCCCGCTTCGATGTGATCCGTCAAACTGGTACTTAGTTTTGCCAAAGTACAGTTGATTGTGCTGATAATGGTCGTGTTCGGCCGAAGTAATGTTAGTAAGATGTTCTGAGCATCTGAGTCAGCCAGTTTCGGCCAGGACACACTTTCTTTTTCTTCTTAATCAGTGTTGCCAGATATCTCGTTTAGCAGTAGATCTACTGCTTTGTTAGTATATCTACCTTTTTTTTTGAATAAATAAAAAAATTTTTGAATTTGTGTCATTTTTTTCATTATTTTATAATAATAAATTTAAAACTCCCCAGTCGTGCAAATACAAAATCAGTCATTACAGAACATATTCCATTATTTGAAATAATAGAATATGGTTCTGTAATTACTTTAAGGTATTATTTTATAATGGGATTTTAAACAATAAGTAATGCAATATATGACAAATAAAAAGAATTAATATTATTTAATATTTGAAGAAAAAAAATTCTATAATATATTAAATACTAATGTAATATAATTTTAATTATTCTGAATAAAAGTATTTATTTAAAACTATTTAAATTGGAATTTTCACTTTTTGAATCTACCGCTTTTTTACTTAATCTTCCGCTTTTTAAGAAATCGGCTGGGTGATATCAGATCTAGACCTTGTCTAGCAAGTCTTCAACATAAAGTTGACGTAAATACTTACACAAACGTGAGATTCTGCTGTTGAATCCCTTTTTTATCGAAGAAATATTTCACTTCGGTTTTCAGTGGATAATCTTCTTCTGGAATGTTTAGAACTGGTATAACTTTTTCATTTTCGTTTCCATTCTTTTCAATTTCTCTTTGAATCAAGTAACTGTAGATTATAGGAGATATCGCAGAATCTAAATCACAGGTGGGATTTCCCAAAACAAGATTCAGAATTTTCACATTTTTTAATTGAATCTGGAGAAAGAAATAAATCTCGTTTAGTATTTCTTCAGAGAAAATGTAAATAAATACGGAATGATCCAAACGATTGGATCATAATAACTTTTTTTTAATTTTAATAAAATTTAAAGCTCTACTTGCTCCTTCTCAAAACAATCCAACCATGAAGAAATCTATTCTTCATGAATCCAAATTTAGAGTGGCTTTTGAATCCGGAAAAAAATTAAGCATTACTATCGAATGACTCCCGGAGATATACCCATTTTTGTTTGGACTTGGAGGGTTAGGTGATGTGTCATTCTCATTCTTAGGGTAGATAGATAGATTGTAGAGGCTGCCCAGGAGGGGCTACACTTCGACCATAAGGTCCATTGTGATGCCTAAGGATGTGAGTGGAGTGGAAGGAATTTGTGAGTAGACTAGGAATTGGTAGGATATGCGGCTGCAACCGACTATGATAGGAACTATGCCGATTTTCATCTGGAGTTCGTGAAGGAAACTGCAGAAAACCTTCTCAAGCATAGCCGGTTACTTCATTCTTGTCCATACGCCGACAGTTTAGTCAATTAACCGCCCCTTTTTTTCTTAATAATTGACAAACTACCGATGTTGGGATTCGAACCCATAACCTCCCAGTTTCCAAGTATGCATACTGCGCAGAGATAACGCCTTAGATCGCCCGGCTACTTGGACTGGTTATTCTTATGTAAAATTTAATTTAATTTTCCAAACAGTTACAATAGACCAATGGGCACTAGGTCATTACAAGGCCAATCGCAGTGGCGTATAACTACCGAATATTTTTTCGAAAATGTACCCATCGATACAATTTACAACCGAAATAGAACAAGGAGGCTCGATTCCGTTTTTAGATATAAAAATTATGAAAAATAACGACACTAATAAATTAGAATTCGATATCTACAGAAAACCTACACACACTGAACGATACATTACAGCCAATTCGAACAGCCCATCTCAACACAAAATGGCTATTTTCAATTTTTTGGTAAACAGGCTACTGAAAGTCCCATTGTCAAAGAAAAATTACTTTCGAGAAATAAACCAAATTAAACAAGTTGCAATCTTTAATGGCTTCGACTCTAACATAATAAATAATTTGGTCCGCAGAACTAAATTTAAAATTGCACGAAACAATTCCACCGCACTAACACCAAAAATTGGCAACGTTGAACAAACTAAATGGTGCAAACTAACATACTTCCGTCCATGCACAAATAAAATCACTCGAGAATTAAGGGACCACAACTTAAAAACAGCGCTTGTTAGTAAAAATAAAATCAAACAGTTACTGGGCAACCCTAAGGATAAAATTAGTAATGAAAAACAATCGGGCATATATGGTGTTAATTGTCAAAACTGTACGAAAATTTACGTTGGTCAAAGTCGTCGCCAAATCGGTATTCGAATCAAGGAACATCTAGCTCATGTGAAATTTGGGAGAACCGAAAAATCTTGTATAGCGGCGAACGTTATTGAGAACAACCATACAATTGATAAATCGAATCTAAAACTACTTAAATCGGTACAAAACCCCACAGAATTAGATGCATACGAAAACATCTACATATACAAATTGAGAAAACAGATAATGAATTTAGACAATGGCCCAATTCCAAATTCTGATTTAATAAAATTAAACCACTTTCAAAAATAAAAACCCAATACCTGAATGTCAAAGTTAACGTAGGTACACTCACTTTAGTGACAAAGCAAACGCCGCATAGTTACCAAAGAATAGCGCCAATAAATATGTGGGGCTTTCCACACACCTAATCCGGTAGTCAGGCAACTTAAATAACCCTCAAGTCAGATTATACCCTCAGCCAAATCGTATAAAAGGACAGAATTGTTTAATATCATTGTGAGACACGCACCAAATTAGCAACAAGCAACATATCTCTGAATCCATATCCCAGAGATAGTTACGATTAGCTAATTCATACTGATGATGACTACATTGTAGTCGAAATACGTATTTATAAAATACAAACAAATGTTCTAGGAATAGGGGCAAAATTTGAAATATAATTTCAAAAAAACCTAGAGTTCTCTTTGATTATTTTAATAATCTTTATAAACTATTTTAGTCCGACGTTTCATGAAACAGATGAAACTGAAATGATGCCATACTTTAATTCCTCTTAATTTGGGGGTCTTAGAAAATTATCTTTCAAAACGATAGTATACGCCTATTATGATAATTGGATTGCGGAGAGCGCTACCGTAAACCGGGTTTACTTAGTCCACTTTCCAATCTCAAGAATCTGTCCATTCAAGACCAATTACTTTACGGATTAATTAACCGGTTTGAAACTTGGATATACAATTACTCTTTCACAAAACTAAATCGTTGTGGCTTAAGGCCCTCCATACACGATCAAACCATTTGCGCAACAACATGGTAGCACAAACATTGGTCCATACACCAAGTTGTGCAATCTTAATTGCATTTTGTGATCTTCTCGAGAGAAAATGTCTCACACAGACGAATTTTGTACCGCCATTGTTGTTGCTAAAACGGAAAAATTAGCAGAGAGTCTGGGTAAAGAATTGGTTGATGAAGATGAGCGTATCTAGTCATGACCGCTTCGTTTTAGAGCTTAGATTGACTTCAGCTGCTGACTACAAAAACTACCTTCGAATAGACTCAGATACGTTTGGTGACCTGCTCGAAAAGTCGCCATATCAATAATAACAATTGATAAAAAATATTAACCGAATGAATGATTTAGTAAATAATGAACTGTCAAACACTTTCAAACCGCTTGTCATGCGTGTTGCGCAACGATAATAGGCTCCTATACACGATCAAACAATTTGCGCAAACCTCTTTTGACGTGAATACGTCTTTAAATTTGCGTCCATAGTGGAATGCAAATCAGAAAACTGATGATAACAAAATCGGGGGATACAGTTTGGTATTCCAGCTACAGATCTATTACATCTACATCCAAAATTTAATTACACCACTCGATAGCTAAAGGATCAAAGAATTCGTTACGTTGAGTGATAACTGTGACGCATCGCGTGCGGCGGAGGGGGAAGCACCGCCATTTTGAGATCGTTTTTCTCTCAATGTACACTCCCGTTCAATAAAATTGAACAGACCTGAACCGAATCAGTCTCTCACAATTTTGATTATTCTTGTAGTAACAGATACAACATTTTATATTATTTTTATACGTAAGAGTAAGATATAACATTTAACATGTATTAACATTACATATATTTTTTTAAATTCTCACTCTGTCACGGACGACACCGTATATACAAATAAAAAGTATACATTCAGTTTATACTTCCATTTCTTTTTTACACATTGAAAAAATATACTAATTATCTTTGTTTATAAATAAATAAAATTATACATTATACAGAGAGTTACAAAATTGAGGAGTTTTATGAAATGTAAGATAATTAACATTTCAGGTCTGTTCAATTTTATTGAACGGGAGTGTACCATATAATACGCTCAAAGAAAATATTATCCGCATTCACGTAAAACACACGGCCGTGTTCACGATACAAACACACCCCGTTTTTTTTGGTGGTTTTTAGTCAAATACTACCATACATAAATTGTTTGCGCAAACAGCTTGTTGTACAAATTTCAAATGGGGATGTCTTCAAACCGATTTGTTTCGAACCATTGTGTGACAACTCAATCCATGCCAAACAACATCAAATCATTTGTGCAAAAGCGATTGTTGCGCAATTTACTTGATCATGTATTCAGGAGGATCTTTTGGATACCATTAAGTTGTTTTTTGTATACTAATATATAAAGAGCTAAAATTTATTTGTTCCGGATAATCTCTAGAACTACTGAACCAATTTTAAAAATAATTTCACTATTAGGAACCTACATTATTCCCAAGTGACATAGGCAAAGAATACAATATACATAGAAGCGTATAAGTACGATTTTTGTGTCACTTAAAATTTTTAGTACCTATGCTGACCACTAGATGGCAATGGCTGTTCGATTTCGGTATTTAGTGCCATTATCAGCACAAACAACTGTATTCTTTGGCAGAACTTAGTACCAGTTGGACGGATCACATCGAAGCGGGGATGTACTTCAAATTTATATTAAAAGGGAATAATATTGATGAAATTTTTATGAATTTTTAGAATTAATTAGTCAAAATTTTTTTTTACAAGCTGTATAAAATATTAATATTTGTTTTTATAGTTTCAGTTGCTATTTTAAAAGAATACGCTTTAAATATAAATTTTTTAAATATAACAAATATTAATATTTTATACAGCTTGTAATTTTTTAGTTTCAGTTGCTATTTTAAAAGAATACGCTTTAAATATAAATTTTTTAAATATAACAAATATTAATATTTTATACAGCTTGTAATAATACATTAAAAAATTTTGACTAATTAATTCTAAAAGTTCATAAAAATTTCATTAATATTGGTGGATTCCCTTTTAATATAAATTTGAAGTACATCGCCGCTTCGATGTGATCCGTCCAACTGGTACTAAGTTCTGCCAAAGAATACAGTTGGTTATGCTGATAATGGCACTAAAAACCGAAATCGAACAGCTATTGTCATCTAGTGGTCAGCATACACACTAAAAAATTTAAGTGACACAAAAATCGTACTTATACGCTTCTATGTATATTGTATTCTTTGACATAGGCTATAAAAAGTTTTTGTTTTATACATCCGTTCCCCGCGTGGCAGCTACTAAATCGGTATCCGTGTGACATGCTAAAAACCTAACTTTTAAACGATACGAGATAGAGAAAATCTTTAAATATAAAAAATGTTTATCTAATGAAAACAAACAACTTTTGTATGAAACATTTTTTCATACAACCAATATTTTAGACACAATTTTAATACGAACCTTGTGCTGGTCTGCTGTAATAAATACAAGTTTCAACGTTTTTCGAAATACAACCATTAAGGGGGTAAAGGCAGAGAATTGGCTTTTGTAAGTTTGGAGACATGAAAATTTCTATTTCAGTTATCTATATCAAAAAGTACGTGTTTCCGAGTTTTTGTAAAATGGGCCCTCAAAGGGATGAAACACGGGGTAAGCGTTTGTATGGAAGTTCAGTATTTTTAAATTAGAGACATGAAAATTAATATTTAGCTTATGAATTATAAATAAACAAATATATTACTCAGTTCTAAGGGCTTTACAAAATATTTGCTGACGAAGCTGCAACGTGTAATGCTAGTAATATATAAATGGGTTAAATGTGTAAAAAATTGATATGTTCGAATGAAAAATAAATAAAACTGTTAATAAAAAATTTGTATTTGTTTTTCTACATTACAATAAATTAGTAAAAGGGAAGTTTCACATAAATCCAAGAGACCCTGTATCTTGTAAGTGTTTTATTTAAGCCATATGGTTTGAATGTATGTCACCAACTTACTGATGGTTCAATTTTGTTTACATAATGATAATAAAAAATATAATCGAAACTTATCAATTTCAAGTAATTACCTTAAATATCTAATTTAATCTCTACATGGAAAATAAAAATCTTACCAATGTTTGCTTGGTAAGTTCTAAAAAATTATTCATACTTCAGATTTCAAATAAAATGTTCGAATTTTATTGGTTATATTTTCAAACACAGATGTTTATGTATAAACTAGATGGCTTACGCTATAAAGATAATGTAAGGAAAAACGCAAAATTATATCGGTGCCGTAACTGTGTAGCATCTGCTTATTTTGGAAATGTAATAAACGATGGCTGTAAAGTGAATTTTAAAGTAAATATATAATATCGAGTAAAACACTGTTCGGCCAAATTCAATCTTATATATATATATGCACTCTATAGGTATATAATTCTAGATAGAAGTTCTTAAAAGGTTTTTTGGTAGATTTGAACCGTTTTCAAAACATTGCACTTTGAAATTGAGAAAAAAGAAACATTTCCTGACCCTCGTCCAAATAGCCAATGTTTTTTCAATCGTTTGTGGCTCAATAGTTACTGAGTAAATTGTTAATAATGATTTTTATACCCAGTATATGTAAATAGACAATGTATATTAAGTTTAGTCCCGACTTTGTAACGCTTGAAAATATTGATCGTAGGCATGAATGTTTTGCATGTGTTCATAAAATGGCCTAATTCGGCCATTTCCGCATGTCCGTCCGTCTGTCTGTCCGTGGACACGATAATTCAAGAATGAAAAGAGATAAGCTGAAATTTTTATGTATTCTAGAGCAAAAAAAGTAAAAAACTATTCTAGAGCAAGTTAGAAAAAAACTTATGGTATATGTGTTCATAAAATGATCTAATTAGTCCATTTCTACGTATCAATCCGCCCGCCTGTCAACACAATAACTCAAAAAGCTAAAAAGTAAGGTCAGAAGGAAAAATATCCATCATCTGGAGACATATCCATTTGCCAAGGGTTATATTCGAATGAAGCACCGAAAGTATTTTCGCATAAGGTTTGCGTGCAAGATCTTTTTGATTTAGAACGTACAATCAATTTGACGTCTTTGAATTGAAATATAACTTTCATCTTTTACGTATTTTATTGACTCAGTTCCAAACATTGAATTGGCAAAAAACCAATTGTCAATCGTATTTTGTTTTTTTTACAATAATCGCGCGTCCTAATAATCAATAATCTATGATGAACTCAAATTCAAATACTGCAGTAAATGATATCATAATTATATACTTAAAATTATTTATATTATACCGTATGTTCATTTGAAAAGCTACCACCTAAATGTTTTTTTTTTTTAAGTATGCATTTAAAATTATATGTTTCGAACAAAAGTTGCCCAATTTATAGGGTGAAACATAATGCAATAATTATATTTGAGCTCCGTGTCACGTGGTATATCTTATCATTTAAACGATGCAAAGTATGGAAAATCTTTAAATACAAAAATGTGTATCTCATAAAAACAAACAACTTTTGTTTGAAACTTGTTTTCACACATCCCATAGTTTTGGTGTAAATGTTGATGAACTTTTGGATGCATGAAAAGAAATTTCAAACAAGTTTTTTTTTAAATAAGAACTCGTAAAAACAAATAAACTTTTGTTTGAAACTTTTTATCATGTATCCAATGTTTTTACATCGAGGTAAGACAAAAAAAATCGCAAACTCTAATTATCTTTTAAATCGAACACTGTGAAAGTGTAACCTAACCACACTTTTAAAATAATGAGTTTCATGAAACTTGCTATTTTTTTTGACTATTATTAAAAAAAAAAAAAAAAAAACTTGCTTAGCGTTTATAGAAAATCAACGTCTTAGGGTTAGTTTTTGGCAGCGTGCAGAGAATATGGTGCGGATAACCAAATCGACAACAGCGCATGCGGTGATCAAAATAAGTATTAAAATAAACATTAATTATTATGAGTATTAAAAAAATGTAATTCTACATACTGAATATTAAAATTAACTATTTAAATACTTTTTGTATCACAGTCAGTGGAATAACAAAGAAACTAATTACGCTTTGGACCACTTCCTATGTTTAAATAATTTTTTTAAATCTTATCAACTTGATATCGGGTTAATTCTTTTAACTCCGGTCAATCCTCGTTTACGAAACAATCCAATTGTTGGCCTTTGTGAATCGTTTGAGGTTGAAATAATATATTATAAAAAAATTGCCTCAAATCCTGTTTGAATGATGATATTCATCTTTGTCTAAAAACTATTAAAGGAAATTTTTCTAATTATAAATTTTTAACCTATAAGTTTATTAAATAATTGAGAATTTAGAAATAAATAATACCTATAATATAAATATAAAATGTAATAATAAATATAAAATGTATTTTATTTTTATTAAAATGTACTTTACTTTTTTTAAACACAATACGTGATTTTTATTAGCCCTTTTTAGATGTGGTATTCTACTTATATTTTTTGGCGATCAGAAATGTCCATTTTTTTAATTTAATCGGGTCGTCAGATGTGTTTTTCGTCGCGCACCCTACCCGTAGGAGATTAAAATTTGTATTGAGGTTCCGGTTTATTTTTGAAGTGATCGTATGAAGGCAATTCATAACAAATAATTAAATACGTGTTTCAGACGAAGCTGCAACGGATACTGTTAGTAACCTATATATTACATGCTACATTATTAGTCTGTGTATATGGAGGTAATGAATCCATTCGCCAAAAACACAAATAAACAAAATAATGAATTATATATAAATATTTATGTTGAATAATTTTCTAGAATTGACTAATGCAATCGATCGATATTGAATGAATATACAGAGTGCTTCATTTTAATTTCCCAACCTAATATACTTGTGCAAAATTTTTCGCCAAAAAACGTTGCATTATGTTGTAAAAGTAAAATTGTGAACTATTCCTGGCTAAGTAGGGATATAAACTTCACTTTTCTTAATAGAAATCGTGCTTTTTTACAGGGAGGGTTGGAATGTCTTTTTCAACTTACTCATATTCATATAGTTAAATGATATCTTTAAAAAACATTTAAAATAGTGAATGTAAATGGTTTATAGGAATGTATTCAAAATGCAAAATAGAACATATATTTTTGTAATTGTTTACAAAATGCAAAATGGTTTAGCTATTTGAAAGATAGACACAAAGCGTGGAAATTGAAAATTGATAAACCCATTCGCAAACATTACTAACAAACCTAAAATGTCAAATTTTTATACAGTTGTAATTTTTTCCAATTACAGCACTAAAGCGCATTATGCGGCATAATGCTCAACGTTGAATGCATAGACCCTAAACAAGGACACATAACTCCATGTAAACAAATAATTGGCAAAAATAAGATGTCAGTAGCGTTCCTTCGGCACCGGAAACAAAACAGAGAGTATAAGGCGCGAGTTTTAATTGAAAAACATTACGTATTTATAGTATTATAAAAATTATTTTCAGCCAAAGTATTTTTCCAATAAAATATTTTTTTAAATAAATGATAAGTAATTTCAATTTTTCAATAAGGATTTAGTTGAAGTTGAAGTGATAGTTAAAATTCGCAAAATAATTACATAAAAATAAAAAAAACATCAAATAATTAAATAGTAACCTGTAATGTTGGAATTGTAAAAATGAAAGAAACTATTGAATCAGATATTAAATTAAACTTTTATTTATTAATAATAATGCTGAAAATTAATATTTAATATAATGTCATACAATTTAATTAATTTTGGAATATTTATACTCGCATTTGGTACTTTAAAAACTCCTGGTTTTTTAAACCCAATTAATCCCGTTGCTTATTGTCAAGCATTACCACTTTTGCCTACTGCACATACTCTTCCCATTTTAAATGTTTTTCAAACAGTTTTTTATTTAATAAATTTTTTTAAACAAATTTCATACTTCAAAATGATCACTTCAAAATAAAACTAGTTACTTGGCTTACTTCACTTCTATTTATTATACTATATTCACTTTGGTAAGGATGAGTATCTATCAAAAACTTGCGACCCTAGAGGCATAAAAAGTAAATATGACTTCTCCCATTTCGTTGCCATATTTTGTCAATTTTCCCGTATGAGTTATATCTCCTTTATATAGCCTCCATGGTTGAATGTTTCAACTACAGTAACGCTTCGCACAATCGAGCACTTTGAAAAGTACTGCTTTCGCGTGATGCGCGCAATGGATACCAACTCAGTAGCAGAAAATATTTAATATTTTCAATAAATATATCACTAATTGATTGATTTAAACTTGGAGTAGTCGATAAATCTTTATCATTACTATCATCTGGATAAGATGATTCAATTAAAAAGTATATAATGTTTTTAGAACTCATCTAAAAAAATTATTATTAGTCACAAACACAAAAAAATGGTACTGAAATAATAAAAATCGAAATTACTTAAAATAACCGTAAAAATTTTTCGACCAATTGTTATTGTATACCACTTTATTTATACATTAATGAGGTTAAGCCCATGAATGTTTTTTTTCTTTCAACACTGCACTCTGCTGGTGAACTTGAAAACTAATGCACGTTCCAATTAAGCATTAGCACACTTCGGCATTGTGCGCCACTGAGTCGCATTATGCTCTGTAGTTGGAAACTACCTTTAATACTTTTGGCCACAAAATTAAATATTGAAATTTTCGCGTATAGTATGCATTTTGATCGATTTTTATACCCGATATATATATATATAATGTATACCAGGATATATTTAGTTCCAAAGGGATATTAAGTTTAATCCTGACTTAATATTGATATGTAAATATTGATCGTAGAAAAAAATTATAGGTGTTCATAAAATGAACTAATTAGTCCATTTCCGCCCCCCCAGACACTGACGTCTGCAGCTATTGTTTTTGCACCAATGTTGGAATTTCGTAAAAATTTCTTCAAATGTCCATCGATCCTACCTATTAGATGTTAAAAATCACTATCGCTAAAATTCGGGTAAAATCGGACGAGTGGAAAGGGGGGTTAGAGGGAGGGAGAAACAAAAAATTTGACTATCTCCATTAATATTTGAAAAATCAAAAAATTTATCAGGAGTTAAGTTGTAGGTACTAAGTTTTACTGTAATTTTGTTTCTTACAGAAATATTTACAATTAAAGATTGAAAGTTAAAATTCTAAATATCTCTGTTCACATTAGAGTTTGACAAAAATGATCAGGTAATGAATTGTAACAAACTTGATTTTCTACAACTTTACTCCTTGTACAGTTTTCGATTATTCTAATATTAAGACAGATATTTAATAATTTGTGTTTGACACGAATACATAAAATATATTTTATTGTAAAAAATTTTGATTGTTGTTTCCATGGTAACTATAAACTATAATCGTTATATCGTTTTTTTTTTGGCTATTAATAAATTTAATTTTTCCAAATACTAAAGTCATATCAGATATTATATTTCATTTTAATCACACTAAATCTAAATTCTAAGGAAATTCGCTAAGTTGACGCAGCTCCTGCGTAACGAATTTTGTTATAGGCATAAAAATATTTTTATATTGTTATGTAATTATTTTGCGAATTTTAAACTATCACTTCAACTAATTCCTTTTTGAAAAATTGAAATTACTTATCATTTATTAAAAAAAGTATTTTATTGAAAAAATACTTTGGCTGCAAATAATTTTTATAATACTACAAATGCGTAAACTTTTTCAATTAAAACTCGCGCCTTATACTCTCTCCACTGTTTCCGGCATAGAAGCGACACTACTGACATCATATTTTTGCCAATTATTTGTTTACATGGAGTTCGATCTCCTTGTGTAGTCTCCATGTTTCAAACCATAGAATAAAAAATGTTCGTTTTTGTTTAAATAAATTACTTTTGTTTTAAACTTTTTTTCATTAACTCAATATATACCGAATATTTAAGAAATTTACTCAAATAGTTGTTATTTCAAATTTTGCAAGGACTTTCTTTAACATTTCAAGAATATGCTATCAAAATGCCTTTCATAAATTTCAATTTTCTTTTAAACAAAGCTGAACACTCTGTATATGTAATTAAAATTGCAACAATAAAGCGTCAATCAATTCAATTTGAAAATAAACCATCCCACTTTTCATATAGTGTTAGTCCGTGCTGGGGTTGAGTATGCAAAAACCAAAGAGCGGATTTTTTCCTTTGGATCGTCTAATCTAGAGGAGTCATCAAAGTATACGGACACCTATGTTGCAAAATTTTTATACATACTGTCTTTTTCTATAGAGTGTTGTATACGTATATGGACAGATTGCGCGACGAAAACGACATCTGACGACCGCATTAAATCACACTCTAAAACCGTTGAATAAATAGTAAATTTTTTTAAATTAAAGAAATAAAAATTTAGGAAGAAATAAAACGTATAAAGAAAGAAGAAAACAAAAAATAATATCTCTCTCTCTTAATATTAGAAAAATCGAAAAATGTGTAAGGAATAAAGTTGTAGCAAATCAAAATTGCTACAATTCATCACCTTATCATTTTTGCTAAAACTCTAATGTGTACAGAGATATTGAGGAATTTAATTTTCAATCTTAAATCGTCAATATTTCTGTAAATATATAGGGTAACAGAAAAAATGATAAGAAACAAAATTACAGTAAAACTTAGTACCTACAACTTTACTTCTTATAAATTTTTCAATTTTTCGAATATTAAGGAAGGTATGTCAAATTTTGTGTTTCCCCTTCCCTTTAAACCCCCCTAACCCCTGGTTCGATTTTACCCATTAACGAACTTGACTTTTAGAAAACTAAAAGCGCCTCAAATACCAAATTTCATTCCAATTTGATCAAAATTGTGACCGCTAGAGTATATATTTATATATATGTATATATATATGTATATATATATATATGTATATATATATATATATATATATATATATATATATATATATATATATAAATATATAAATTTTACAGATGGTGATTTTTGACATCTACTAGGGTAGGATCGATGGACATTTGCAAAAATTTTAGCAAAATTTTAAATTCGGTACAAGACCAATAGCTCTATTTCCTTTCAGGAAATTCGCTAATATGATGTTTGATGACCTTTCTAGACGTTCCAAAAAAAATCCGCTCTTCGATTTTTGCACATTCAATTTCAGCCAGCTTCTAGACACATATTTCGTAATTCTATTAACTAACATCTAACGGCTATTGTGAGATGAGCGTAGTGATCAACTGTCGCCAATAAAATCACAATAAAATATATTTTTTTAAACTCTAGAACTGAACATAATATATTTCATACACATCAGTTTTAAATAGACACACTCAGATCAAATCAAAAACAATTGTAGCGTAAAAATAGAAATTTTTAAGTGAAAAGTGAATTCATTTCATGGTGAAATTTTTAAAGAATGGGTGTTCCAACAGGTGAATCAATTGTTTCTGTAGAATTTGAAGTATTCGGTCATGTTCAAGGTATCTATCTAACTATACGCTGAGTTTATAATATTTGAGCTGTACTTATTCAATATTTTACAGGTGTGTATTTTACAAAATATTGTCGAGAGATGTGTGATCAAATGGGTGTCAGTGGTTGGGTAAAAAATTCTAAAAAAGGTACAATTGTTGGTAAAATTCAAGGGAGTCGTCCAAATGTTGAAACAATGTAAGTTTGTTACATAATTAAGCGTGTGTGTATATGTGTTTGTGTGAGCTCCAACTGTGTTTTATTTTTAGATTTTCATGTAGTTCACTTGAATGAAACTATTCTTATATTTTTAATGGATTGTAATCACTGATCTATCTATATACTAATGGATTAACTATCCTATCCTTTAGCAATGGTAAAATATTATGCGTCCGCTAGCGTCACCAAACAGGTAGTGGAAGTTTCAAACACTTTGAGAAATAAATTATAATGGTGGCTTTCCATTTAACGCACAGCAACGGAGTGTAACACAGTGTGTAAGCAGTGTGTGTTCCATTAACAAACTTCGTTTTACAGCGTGCGCACACAGAGAGACACAAGAAAAAATTGTGTGTAGTGAAAAATGGTTATGAACACCATCTGTAAATCATGTGAAGAATTAAATTACGTTCCATTTATCGCACTTTCTTCTCACACAGCGTGCTTTGTTGTGTGCACACAGTGTGTCATACATTCATTGGCTGTGTGTTTAAATGGAAAGTATCCATTGTTTATGAATCAGACTAAAGGTCATTACACAATTAGCCGAATTAGCCAATCATGGTCAAGTATTCCACCATCCATATTGCTACCACAGAACGCTAATAATTGCTACCACAGGTGAAGATGATAGTTTATTTTTTGGACACACGTGACGCTTATGTTTAGGATGTACCGTTAATGGTTGCTTTGTATTCATGGCACTAACCTACACACAGTGTGCTTTGCCTTGCGCACACCGTGTGTCACACACTCCGTGGCTGTATGTTTAAATGCAACCACAATTATTATAGTTATTATTATTCAAATTATGTGTAATGGCTCAGTAAATGTTAAAAATAATATAATAATTAAAATCTTTGAGTTATAATTAATTGAACATATGGGAAGGTGCTGGGCAATTTCTGGTTGTTTAAGTTTCATTTAAAAAAAATTCGTTACGCAGGAGCTGCGTCAACTTAGCGAACTTCCTTAGAATACATAAATCACTCTCTAGCGGTCATTTAGTGTGAGCAAAATGAAATATAATATCTGATATGAGTTTAGTATTTGCAAAAATTAAATTTATTAATAGCCAAAATAGAACGATGTATAACGATTATAGTTTATACTTACGACAGTTTATGGAAACGACAGTCAAAATTTTTACAATAAAATATATTTCATGTATTCGTGTCAAACAAACACAAAATATTAAATATCTCTCTTAATATTCGAATAATCGAAAAATGTATAAGGAGTAAAGTTGTAGAAAATCAAGTTTGCTACAATTCATTACCTGATCATTTTTCTCAAACTCTAATGTGAACACAGTTATTTAGAACTTTAACTTTCAATCTTTAATTGTAAATATTTCTGTAAATATTAGTGTAACAGAAAAATCATAAGAAACAAAATTACAGTAAAACGTAGTACCTACAACTTAACTCCTGATAAATTTTTCGATTTATCAAATATTAAGGGAGATAGTCAAATTTTATGTTTTCCCTTCCCTGTAAACCCCCTTTCCAATCGCCCGATTTTACCCACTAACGAACTTGACCTTTAGAATACCAAAAGCTACTCAAATACGAAATTTCATTCCAATGGGAATAAAACTGTGACCGCTAAAGAGTCCACATACATTTTAAATACATATGTATATATTACATATATACAAATTTTAACGATAGTGATTTTAAACATCTAATAGATAGGATCGATGAACATTTGAAGAAATTTTTACGAAATTCCAACATTGGTGCAAAAACAATAGCTGCATTTTCTTTGGAGGAAATTCGCTAAAAATATTAAAATAATGAAGTTTCCATTTCATGTTATCAATAATACAATTTTATTTTACGTTCTTTCAATAATTTTTACGAAATTCCAACATTGGTGCAAAAACAATAGCTGCATTTTCTTTGGAGGAAATTCGCTAAAAATATTAAAATAATGAATTTTCCATTTCATGTTATCAATAATACAATTTTATTTTACGTTCTTTTAATAATTATATATTATTGTATTGGTAATTACTAAGCAAATTAGTGTCATTTATTCACCAGAACTTACTAAAGAAAACACTTCCCGCGTAATAGTTTAAACGAGTACTTCTTGAGAAGTATCGCGCTCTATTGACAAAAATCCAAACTTCGTGATCTGTCCTTTAAATTGAAGCCACTTTTTTAACATTCGGACTCCTTTATATATATTGCGTGGCAAGACGAAAGACAAAAATTGTACCTAAGCAGTGACAAAAGTATGTCACTGCTTAGGGTTTTATGTGCGATGCACAAAATATTATCGTTACGCTTAAGTTTACGTATTATCTTATGGGTCTTACCTGTGAAAGCAAAGAATACAGATATGTATACAAGCTCATAAGTCCACTTTTTCTGTCCCAACAATTCTGTTAGTTAGTACCCTTAAAACCAGACGACGATAGTAGGTACATACTGAATATGATTGTACAAGAATTTCGTAGCAGTCACGAAAAATTAAAAGACCAAAACGTAATTGTCGTACCTGAACCAATGTTGACAAGATTCTAACTTAATTAATATAAAAATTGCGATTATTTATTAAGTTTTAGGTTATAATTAAATTGATTAATTTCAATTATGAAAAAAATTTAGTACCTACTATCGCTACCTAGTTTTCTGGGTACTAACAGATTTGTGGGGACAGAAAAAGTGGACTTAAGAGCTTCTATATATCTTTGGTATATACGAATTATGGAGTTTAGAGTATAGAAGGAGAGCTATCTCCATGTTATAAAAAGTGTCCCTTAAATAGAAGAAAATTAAGATGGCGCTGGTGTACTGGAATACCAATTTTAAAGAAACTAAAAGTAGATATTAAAAGTATACACGGACAGTCTAACATCCGCCTTGTAAAGGCGGAATTTTTAAATTATTACATAAATCGTATGAAACCTCAGATGTTAAAGAAGTAGAAAGACTCTTTATTTAAGAAATTCCATGAATATAATAAACAATGAATTAATGATGAATTTTCAAGTCACAATCAATTTGAAAAGTTAAAGGTATTTTAATAACAAAATTATAATTAAGAAACTTGAAGTAATATATATTTTAATTAATAAATTTTGTTCAAAAAATAGAATAATCAAATTTTTATCGAAGATAGAAATTAAAAAATTGTTTGGTAAAATTTTAATCAAGCATAAATTGAATATTTCTATATTAAACTGTATATATATATATTTTTTTTTTTAATGTATATTATGTATTTTATTTATAAATAAAAATGATCATATTCAAAATGGGATTCAATCACAATTCACAAGAAAGTTTTTGAGTTATGGAAAATAAGTCAACTACTCAAGTCTGTGTGATTATTTCGTGATATTTTATACTACTTCCGGTTGGCAACTTCACTTCGTTCTACAGTAACTACCTTCAGAGCACGTCCACCTTCTCACAAGCGCCATTGTGGCCATTCACTGAAACCTAATTTTACGTTTCTCGGGGGACACTTTTTGAGTTTAACAGCCATAAGAGATAGTTCTCCTCTATACTCTAACCTCCATAATACAAATATACAAATCCATATTATGTACAAATAGATGGACTATGCTATAGTTTTGAGTGTATTCCGTAATGATAGCATCAATAAGTTTTAAGTTGGCATTACTTAAAAAGGAGAGGTAGAGATGGATGGTCCTGTGTTCCACCATCATAAACATCATCAAAAGTCGTATGACGTATGCTATTGTAATGATAGAGGAATCATTTTTATTATTTATTTATAAATTATACCTAGTTAATCTTATCTAGAGCACGGTAGTGCGCAAGGCCGAGTCTGTTATTAAACAAAATAAAATATAATTTTTTGTTTTTATTCAATTTTATTTAATTTTTTGTTTCTCAGTCATTGCATGATTCTGACAGCAGAAGATTTATGATTGATGATGTTTATGATGGTGGAACACAGATCCATCCATCTCTACCCCTCCTTTTTAAGTGATGCCAACTTATAATTTATTGATGTTACCATTACGGAATAAGCCCTTAGTAATGGAATAATTTTATGGATACACTAGTGCCGCCAACTAAGTGATGGAAGCTTAAATTACTTTGACAAATAGATAATATTTTTTATAAAACAGATCAATTTTTATAAATCAAATTAATTTTTGAAAAAACCTTTTTTTTTTAGTTATTTATAAAATTTAAGCTAAAAAATTAATAAAAGTATTGAACAAATTGTTCAATATTAAAAGTTGAAAAAATTCACGTTTAATACGTGATGTTATAGGATATGACGTCATTAGCCATTGTACTGTCAGTTATCAAAGTTGTTTAGTTTCATAGCGTGAGTTTGAAAAGAATAAAATTTGGCCGAAATTCTCAAACCTCAATACACGAAACCATATTTATATTTTATTATTTTTCGTGCGTTTTCTATGTTTATCGTTGACACTTGTATTAGCATTTACTGACAACAGCTCACTAGTTAATGACGACACGCTTTTCGAGAGCGATTGACAAGTTTTTTTTCAATTTAGCAATTTTTGCATCGAAATAAAGTTTTGTAAGGTAAACAAATTTTCTACAATGTTTTTTCAACTCTAAATTATATTAAACAGTTTTTTGGAGGTATTCATTTTTGATCGGATGACTTTATTTTTAATTAGAATTTTCGACCAAATTCCTCTTCACTCTTCTTAGTAAAAATAATGTAAATGGGTAAAAAATCCAAATACTATAATTAGAATTAGAAGATTTGGATTTTTTCGAAAACCAAATGGTTGGGAGTCTTTATTGTTTTAATATTTTCTTGATCAATTTATTACGAGTCAAGTAAAATATCAGTCTGATGATGGACTAATACCTATCCGAAACATTATAACATAAATTCAAATATAAACAATAAGTGTTTTACTTATAAACAATGGAATTCCACAAAATAAATCTTAAAACAATAAATTTATTATAATAATTGTTTTCTTGTAGGGTTGCATGGTTATCAAATCAAGGATCACCAGGATGTAAAATTGATCATTGTGATTTAACAAATTGGGAGAATTTAGCAAAGCCGGAATTCAAAGGTTTTTCTATTCGGTTCTAATCATTATATTTAATTACAACATATTTTTATACTGTCTGTGTATTTGTTTCATTTAGAAATAGACTTTTTGTTTTGGAAAATTACAATTGAATTTTATTTTGATAAAAACTTGCCTTTAACACCTTCCTTTCCTTGCACACATAGTTGGAAAATACATCTAAGAGTTCATTATTAAGAGTTCATGATCTAAGACATAAAAGCAAGCCGATTTACGCTATTTCAATAAGGTGCGTATTGACTTAAGTTATTTTAATAACCAAGCCATTACATGGAATAATGATTCCCAATCTCGGCTGGTGGTTTCTTTAGGACAAGGATCCCTGACTCTGTGCATGTCGCTGTACGATACAGGAATGATTGCGTTCGTAAATTATAAATAATAAATCTCGTATCAAATAGGAATCAAAATGGCGGATAATAATACTTACCAATATTATTGTCTTAATAATACTTAATTCACATGGCCGTGTGCCCGATCGGATTTCCCATCGCCAATATCTCCGCAAATGTAAAAAGCTTAAATACCAACTTTTACATTTCTAACTTCATAAATGATGCACTTCCCATACAAACTGCCATCCCTTATGATGTTTGTGCTAGTATTTACGCAATAAAAATTTCTGATTAATAAAAATTATAATAAATTTGTCAAAGTGTTTTAAATTACAAAAAACTGTATTAATATTACAAATTGTGAATATAACTTTACAAAAAGTACTTTTTAAATACCAAAGTCTCTAGATTATCACAATCGATAGCGTTAACAATAAATCACAGACGTTAATAATTTTACAGAAGATAAAGATATTCTAAATAATATTAAATAATGTATCAAAAATTATCGGAATACTTTCTTTTCGTAGAAAGATACGTCCACTTCTAATATCATAGCACTGCCTTGTAAAATGTCTTGAACACAAGTATTGCAATTTAGTTGGTGTCCAATTGGGTTCGTATTGCATTCCATATTTTTTTATGTAGTACTTCAAGAAAGATATCTTCTCTATTTTCGTATCTCGTACTTTACAAAATACACATTGTCTCATAATTATTGAAAATTTTCAATTAATTATTTTAATAACTTTATTATAAAAGAAAAAACACTTTCACGAACTATTTAATTATGAAAATCAAATATATTTTTGAATCATAAAATCAAATAACTTTGACAAAACATTCATTTGTTTTATTTTTGAACAAAATAAAAGTATCTTAAATATGATTTACTTATATAAAAGTTTCATATTTAGCGCCTAATATATATGTCTCATATAATTTAAGTATATTTATAGTTCATTTATTTCTACTGTACACTTAGATGGCTCTAGTATACCAAAAATTGGGCCAGTTTTATAACATGGGATAGTTAGTTCATATATGAAATAATTGAGGTCAATGATATTTATCAATTGTATATCCGTTTTTGTTACTAATAAAAATTTAAAAATAATAATAGTTAAGTACTTATTATTAACAGTGAACAAGAATAGAAAAATCATATACATTACATATATTTATATAGCTGTAAGTGAGCAAAACTAATTTGTGAACATAGAATAAAATTATTTTCCTGTCGAAAATCTAAACTATGGTGGTTAGAGTATAGAAGGAGAGCTATCTCCATGTTATAAAAAGTGTCCCCTAAATAGAAAAAAATTAAGATGGCGCTGGTGTACTGGAATACCAATTTTAAAGAAACTAAAAGTAGATATTAAAAGTAGACAAGGACAGGCGAACTTCCGCTTTGTAAAGGCGGAATTTTTAAATTATTACATAAATCATATGAAACCTCAGATGTTAAAGAAGTAGAAAGACTATTTATTTAACAAATTCCATGAATATAATAAACATGAATTAGTGATGAATTTTCAAGTCACAATAAATTTGAAAAGTTAAAGGTATTTTAATAAGAAAATTATAATTAAGAAACTTGAAATAATATATATTTCAATTAATAAATTTTGTTCAAAAAATAGAATAATCAAATTTTTATCGAAGAGTATTAATTTTCAGCATTATTATTAATAAATAAAAGTTTAATTTAATATCGGATTCAATAATTTATTTTCATTTTTACAATTCCAACATTACAGGTTACTATTTAATTAATTGATGTTTTTTATTTTTATGTAATTATTTTGCGAATTTTAACTATCACTTCAACTAATTCCTTATTGAAAAATTGAAATTACTCATCATTTATTTAAAAAAATATTTTATTGTAAAAATACTTTGGCTGGAAATAATTTTTATAATACTATAAATGCGTAATGTTTTTCAATTGAAACTCGCGCCTTATACTCTCTGTTCTGTTTCCGATGCCGAAGGAACACTACTGACATCTTATTTTTGCCAATTATTTGTTTACATGGAGTTATGTATCCTCGTTTAGTGTCTATGAAGAAGATAATATTAAAATTGAACAACTACATTCAGAATTGATGATTAAAGATGAAATATTTGAAGAAACTGATATATTAATTGA
Organism: Nineta flava; assembly: GCA_963920215.1. Classification (NCBI taxonomy): domain Eukaryota; kingdom Metazoa; phylum Arthropoda; class Insecta; order Neuroptera; family Chrysopidae; genus Nineta; species Nineta flava. The sequence goes on from OY986041.1 coordinate 3,445,614, forward strand.
TGAACAAAGCTTAACTCAACATACAAGAATTTATGCAACCTCGATAAAGTAATAATTTAAGCTAAGTATCTAACGCTTCGCGATTACTTTGCGTTTAGGAACGCTTTGTTCGCGTTAAAAAACGCTTTGCGTGAAGTAAATTACTTCACGCACTAAATTATTTAATCTATCCACACTAAAATAACGCTTCGTGTTAATACGCTTACGCTTCACCTTAAGTGGGTAACGCTTCGCGTTAGTTAAGTGACTAGTAACGTTAGTTTTGTGACTAACACTACGCATTTAGTTACTAATGCTTCGTGTTTAGCAACGCTTTACGCGAAGCAACCAACGTTTAAGTTATTAACGCTACGTGTAAAGTAAACGACTTTCGTTTTGCGATTAGTGAATGTTGCTTCGCGATAAGTGACTAGTCGCTTCGGGATGTATGACTCGTTTCGCGATAAGTAAACATTTAACCTCCAAACCATTTTATATTTTGTTTTAATTTCGGAAAAACTCAATTAATATACGATAATAGAAAAATTCGAGTAGATTGATCTAATTATATTTAATAAATTATGTTACATAGTATTTCAAATGAAATTATATTTAAAATAAATTACATTTTTTAAATTTAAAATACAGCTGATATTTTATCTAAAAAAATAACCGTGCAAGGCGCCCCATTACGGGACCGTCTTGAGGTTGTGCATCATGCCTAGATCCAGCCTTGATGAAAATTCCCGATTGAGTGATGTTCCCTGATAATTTCAGGCTATCCCAGTATTTTGATCACCCGGTATTATTACTTCACCTTACTTGTAATATTCTTTGAATAGTTTCGATCTTGTAAACTGCTTATAACAAATGATAAGTTCTCTCATGTTTCAGTAAACCATTCTTTTGTGTAAATGATTTATTACAAGGCTCACACGAATATGGTTTTTCTCCCGTATGCAGTCGTTTATGACTGTTTAAATTACCTTGCGTGATAAACTTTTTATCACAAACATCACACGAATACGGTTTCTCATCCACATGGGTTCGTTTATGTGTGGTTAAATGAGAATTTTGTATGAATGTTTTATCACAAATATCGCATGAGAACGGTCTTTCGCCACTATGAATTCGTTTATGTTTAACTAGATGATGTTGATATGCAAATGTTTTATCACAAACATCACATGAATACAGTTTTTCTCCAGTATGATTTCGCTTATGCGCAACTAAATGATGTTTCAGTATAAATGTTTTTTCACACAGATCACAAGCAAACGGTCTTTCGCCATAATGACTTCGTTTATGTTCATCTAACGTATCTTGACGGCTGAATGTTTTCATACACAAGTCACACACATACGGTCTGACACCAGTATGAACACGTTTATGTTTATATAAACTGGCCGATTGAGTAAAATTTTTGTTACAAATATCACATGAAAATGGTTTTTCTCCGGTATGCACTCGTTTATGTTGAACTAAATTACTTTGACGATTAAATGTTTTATCACAGACATCACATGTAAATTGCCTTTTACCAATATTAATTTCTTCTGTAAATATTACTTCAGCATGAAATTGTGGTTCAATTTCATCATTTGATTCTTCATTTTTTATATCTTCTTGTTTCATCAATGGAAAATCATCATCGGAGTCGGACATTTTTATTTCAATTTATAAACACATAAAGCTTTAAAAAATCGGTCACTTTTAAAATGTTTATTAAAACATCGGAAAAACTCATCTCCCCGTCTTTGGGAGATGTCTAAAACATTGAAAAAAATAACACAGTTACAAATAAACTGTCGATGTCTGACGTAATGATAACAGACGGTAAGTCCTCGTCACATATTGTAAAGGGTGCGTTCTGTTCAATCGTTTACACGCTTTAAAGCCCGGATCACGCGGACAACGGTCTATCGTAACGTGCACTGACATCTATAGGACTTTGTACACGCTAGAGTTTTTTTGACAAAGCTCTGACGTTAGAGTTGCCAGAGTAGTGACGGAGTTGAAAGGTAATGTAACTTAAAGTTGTACCAATTTAGTCGAAATTACTAAATAAATGTCAACCTATTTAGTTGATTGATTAAGGACGTTCATGCGCTACGCTAGACTCAAATGAGTACTATCTTTAATAAAATTTATTTAGGATTTTTAAAAAGTTGTAAAGTATATCAATAATCTTACAACGATTTATATCCATTTTTTATTTGTCCTAAGTATTTATTGGAAAATATCAGGAAATGTAAATTAGAAATTGATTTGACTTGATGTGACAAATCGAACAATAAATGTTGTATATTTGTTTGTATGCGTATACTTTTTTACTGTACGTTGCCGCCAGTTTTTAAAATATAGTGGCAAAAACGTAACAAAACAGTTTTAATTTTATTAAATAATTCAAACGTTCGTCAACACCATTTTTTAATGCAATTATTATATAAACTGCATATTTCAAAGAATATTTATAAACATTATTTATTATGGTGTTTACTTTAATAATATAGTTATTATAATTTTAAATACAAAAACATTATGTTTTCCATAAGACGACGCTGTGTTAAAGTTTGATTTTTAATCGATAATTACTCTTTAAAATGATTTTCAACAGGTTTTAAATGTTTGAGGGAGGGGATAACTACTGAATTGAGCTATTCAAATCACTAAAAGAAATATTTTTATCTACTATCGAGCCTCATGCATGAACGTCCTTAACATAGTACACATGTAATATAAAAAAAATTTGTTACGCAGGAGCTACAGGAACTACGCAGGTCTATACTTAACAAATTTTTTCAAAATAAATAGATGACTTCTCTTTTGGAAATAGATCTTAATTAATTTTTATCTTATTAATGATGTCCTGTCACCGCAAGAGTGGCTACAGACACATGTATGTACACTCGAATGCAATATATTTGAAACAGTAAATCACAATCAAAGTGTATAGCGATATATAACATATATCGCTTCTTAGAATGTTTTAACTGATTCAAATTTTATGCTTCTTAGTGTACATACAAAAATAAATATATTTTACATGTATTTGTACACTCTCTAGCGGTCACAATTTTAAGAAAATGTTTTTCTCGAATTATTCTCGGTCTGGTGGTCACAATTTTAGTCCGATCGGAATGAAATTTGGTATGTGACGTTTTTTTTTTGGTATTTGAAAGTTCGTTAATGGGCAAAATCGGTTAAGGGGAAAAGACAATAGACTTATGTAAATAATGTCACGGTCTTTCAAGCAGAAGCCTACGCCATACTTACTTGCGTCCGTGAGAACCTACATAAACCAGAACGTATGTATTCTCTTGTACAGTCAAGCTGCTCTAAAAGCCTTGTCTGGAACTGAGGTCACCTTAGGAGTAGTCAAAGATTGTCTGGAGGAACTGCTGGAGCTGGCAAAGCGGAACAATGTTATCTGTGTGCCGGGTCACAGTGGTTTCGAAGGAAACGAAAAAGCAAATGCTTTGACAAAGAAGGGTGTCGGAATGCCCAGAGCCTATTTTAGGAATTCCAAGGACTACATGTAAACAGGTGATCAACGAGTGGTCAAATGCTAAACACCGTGATCACTGGGAAAAAGTACCGCGGCAAGAGCTCGGGGAGGTGCTGCTTCAGAGTGCAACCAAGAGGCTATCTCTCGATGCACTGGGGCTGAACAGGTTGCAACTGGGAAAGTTACCGGATTCATTACCGGGCATTATCCCCTGCGGAAGCATCTGCACACAATGGGACTCCATAACGGGTCCATTGTGTGGCGAGGAGGAAACGTCCAGCCACATTATGTTTGACTGCGAACCTCTAGGTTACAGCAGATACGGGATATTCGGTGCATCTAACCCCGAATATATGAAACTTCAGGAAGAACGGATAAGCAAGCTCCTGGCTATTGCCAACATATGGGGAAAGCGAATCTCGTCGGACTGAAGAAGAAGGGGGAGCACAATGGACCCCAAGATGAATCTATTTATCTATCTATGTAAATAGTTGTTGTCATTTTTAAGAATTATTTATTTATCAAAAATATATATTACAAAAATATTATTCTTTTTACGTAGAAAATATAATTTCTTGGATTTGTGTACTACTGTTTATATGATATCTAAAGGTTACAGGAACACCATCTGAACCATCAATTGTAGTTTGGTTTATATCAATGAATCCACTATAAATGTTAAAGTCTGCACAACTTAAAGTCTAGTTAAACAAAACAAAATATTTTAATATAAAATTCAAACATTTATTCGTGTTTTGCTCATTTTGCTCAAACTAACAAAATTCAATTAATAAATTAATTAATTCAGTAACATTAAAAAACAAGTAATGCAACAACTAGCTGAGTTAATTGTTTGAATACCCAGTATATACTGAGTTGTATATCAATGTTTGAATTCTGCCTATTCAATGTTGGATTATTCTGTTAATCTGATAAGGGGTTCAAGTATATAGGGATTGCTCATATATATACTCCCACAAAAATTTATTTATCTGAAAAATTACTGTTTGGTAAGTATTACTTGCCTCGCTTCTGATATAAGCCTGATACACTGTATATGGATTTATTTCGATGGGTTCCTCGAACATAACTTGATACGTTTTATGTGAACCATCACAATTAATTGCAGTTCGATTTGAGCCACAGAAACCGAGTGAATTATTTTTATTTAAAAGTATTGTAACATTATATTTAGCAGGTGTAGTAGTACCAAATATACCAAACCCCATAATACTTATACGCCGATCAACCCTGAATTTAAGACAATTACCAAATTCTGATGACATCGGTAGAACCTTATCATGCGTAAATTTACACACTGATTGTTGTTTACCTGCCACGGACCGTCTAGGCACATCTGAAAATCCAACAGATAATTTTGGATTAGCTGTAAAATATAATAATAATTGTCGAACTTCATGATCAGTGACCAAGCCACTTTGTACCGGACCAACGCCAAATTCATCAATTGACATCAAAGGGAAACGTATCAACGAGAATGCTCGGCCTAAAACCAAACGTTGATTTTCTGGTGTTATGGCTAATTCTTTTCTAGTGCATTCAACTGTGGACCAATGCAAAACAGCTTCAAATAGTTTTAATTCGGTAATTTGTAATGTGTCTCGTTCTAATACTGCAACCAAAGTATCCAAATCAATCTCTTTAAAACTGTCGGCTTTGATTGCATCTGTTGTGCTTCGATCAATCACATCCAAACACGAAGCCGCTAATTGCGACGCATCGAATAACCGTGCTTGAGATAACAATAAAAAAGCATTATCAGTGTTTAAATTGGTTTTTAAAAAATCCACACAATGCCGTTCTAATGTTGGTTGATGGTATTTCTTTGCTACGTACAAAGTAGCTGTCACTGTGTTTGCATTCAGTTCAACTTCATCCGAATAAATAAATTTAAGAAATGACAAAAAAGCTGATGGTTCAATGTCGGGTAATTGGATTTCATCAGATTTTGTTGCCAATGCACCAAAAAACATCCTTTCAAAGACACTACTCGCTACAGATAAAACAATCTTATGGGCCGGTATCCGTTGTTGTTGATCGTCCCTTCCAACAACAAAATAAACATCCGCTAGTCTTTCGTTATTAAATAGAAAACTAAAACGATCTCTCAGTGTGTTTTTGGATGCTTGCCATTCGTCAATGTTGTCTGTATCCAACGAAGTAGTCATTTTAATGTAACCTGACAAAATAATAATAATCATTAAATAAAACAAATATTTGAAAAAAAAATAATAATTTAATTAAAATAATTACAAAGAAAACTTAATGAAATGGAAAAAAACAAATTAGTTTAAAAAGATCACTAAAATTTGCTAGAAACCACAAAGTTAATGAATCATCTGTTGATAATCTAATCTAATAGCGTTTTCTTTGACTGCCCTTGTACGCACTGGGAGCAGTGTTGCCAGACCCGATTCAAAGTAGGTAGATTCAAAAAGTTGTATTTTGTATATAGAATATATATTACTTTACCATTTACATGCATAAAAAACTTAGTCAGTTTGAAAACTGTTAACATGTACGTCTGTTAACTGTAACGTAACACACGCTCATGACAAAATCAGTAATTACAGAACCATATTCCATTCTAAAATTTAGACACACATTCATGGCAAAATCAGTAATTACAGAACCATACTCCATTATTTCAAATAATGGAATATGATCTGTAATTACTGATTTTGTATTTGTACGACTGGGAATTTTTAACAAATTATTATTATTAACAAATTGAAAAAATGACAAAAATTCAAAAATTTTTTTATTTACTCACAAAATTTCTAAAAAACGGGAGATTAAGAAGAAAAACGGTAGAGCGGTAGAAATACTAAAAAAGCGGTAGATCTACCGTTAAACGGGAGATCTGGCAACACTGACTGGGAGCACTCTAAGTCAGTCGTATATATCGAGAATTATAGGTCCTGCGTAAATTTTGAAAAAGACCGTTTTGTGCAAAATTAACTAAGGAATAAATTTGATTCTGACCTCTATTCCAGAAAAATTAATTTTCACGACTTTGGATCCTAAACAAATTTATTTTAATCTCACTTATCAATGGCGTGGTCGGCCGAACTAAGTCCTTAGTACTGAGCTAAGTTGTTGGCCGGGACACTTTGTAGATACTAAGAAACTTTTCTTATGCCACCATTTTACTTAGTATGTCACGGGCATAGGCATAGTATTAGTCACGGGGAGTGTTGTCAGTTACTACCGCTTTTTTTAGCATTTCTACCGTTCTACCAGAGACGTCTACTAGTACCCGATTCTGTATTTTAAGTAAGATTGCTCACTTCTCGCATTTTCATCTCACGTGAGTTTACTCGCCTGATTCTGTAAGGATGTAGTGAAAATACGAAATTACTGCGTGAGATGATTTACTCTTATTTAAATAATTAATTTAAATTTGGTGACAAGTGTGAAATTGTCACCAAATTAGTAACAAGTAACATATCCTGCGACAATATAAGAGTAATTTTAATAAGAGTAAAATTAACAGGAATAAATGTAAATGAAGGAAATTGTAACAAGAGTAATTTCAATATAATTTAAAATTTATTATATTTTAAATCCAGTATATTTTAATTTAGTTAATTTTCTATTTATTTTTATTTATTGATCTCGACTTTATATCTATTTCTAATTGTCAAAGAGTAAAGTACCACTAGCTAATTTATACTGATGATGACTACATTGTAGTCGAAATACGTATTTATAATACAAAAAACTGATCTAGGTAAAGGGGGTGAATTTGAAATTGTATTTATTTCAAACTATTTAAATTGGAATTTTTACTTTTTGAATCTACCGCTTTATTTTGATGGATCTACCGCTTTTTAAGAAATCGGGTCTGACAACACTGGTTATGATACTTTTAAGTAGGAAAAGTTAGTGGTGGCTTTCCATTTAACATACAGCAACGGAGTGTGACACAGTGTGTGTTCCATTAACAACTTCGTTTTACAGCGTGCGCACACAGAGAGACACAAGAAAAAATTGTGTGTAGTGAAAAATGTTTATGAACGCCATCTGTAAATCATGTGAAGAATCAAATTACGTTCCATTTATCGCACTCCTCACACAGCGTGCGGACACTTGGACGGATACTTCTAGACATGCTGGAAGGATGCGATTCGACGCGGAAGCACTTCAAACTTACGGGATAATCGGAAAACTTATTACCACCCCCAGAAATGGGAAAAAACCCCAAAATTACCTTTTTTACTTCTATTCATGCTAGAAAGGTGCGGTTTTTTGCATTATGTCAAAGACGCAGAGCAAAGGCTGACTAGCGATTACAGTTTTAATCCGATCGGAATGAAATTTATTCTATGTTTATTCGGAGAAAATTCGCTAAGTTGACGTAGCTTTGGCGTAATGAATTTTATTTTGATTGTAAACTGCTACGGTTCGGCGGACAGTCTGCTGTAAGGTTCTTGGACCAGTTGAAATGAATCAAAAGCACCAATCATTATAAAATATTTATTTTAATTAAATACAAAGAACGAAATGAACCACACAAATGTTTTGTTTTTTGAATTAATTTTTTTAATCAAAACTTTGGCACCAGACGTTGTTTTCTTTTTCAGTTGATTCAGTTGTGACTTCAGAATGTTTTTAAACTTATCTTGTACTTCGTTTGAGTTCGATTCGATGACAGCAACCAACAAAAAGCATCCTCTGTTGCTGGACGTTCAATGTTTAACCTAATCGACAAACAAGTTTATTCCATTAAAAAAGTATAGCCTTCGAAAATTTGATCTATGACTTAGCTATATCGCACTCATTACGGTAGCAGTTCACCCGTGAATCCACTTTTCTAAAGAATTTATCGTGAAAACGTCCCTGATCGCTGTATGCCCAATGGATCAGTTGGATGTTTTTCGACACGACCTTTCCTCACATGAGACAAAATCTTCAATTATTTTGTAATTTTCGATTCAATATCGATTTTTTGCTCCGCAAACTCTTCACAATGACACCCGAATCAAAGTCCTAGCTAAACGCGTTTGCACGCTACACCAATTTATAACTTAACACAAAGCTAATTCGTAACCATTCACACGCATGTGTCTACACTGGTACGATGACGTACGTCACAGACTAAACAAATACAGCGCGACAGATACGTAAAGGTATGATCTATCCGTTGTTTTATTAGTTCGACCGACCACCAGTGTAACGAAAGAATAGACGTTTTCATATTAAAAACAAAAACGTGCTTAACGTTTTTAGAAAATCAACACCTTCGGGTGAGTTAAAAGCAGATAAAAGTTTGTATTGAGGTTTCATTTATTTTAGTTTTGAAGAGATCGGAATCGTATAAAGACTAATTGTATTGATGTCCCAGTTGCGTTGATGCCCCAACGTTTGTAGATATTTCGTCCCATGTGATGGCCCTAAATTTACGACGTTTGTTTTAATATATTGGTATTAATAATGTCTGCCATTGCTTGCAAGGGATTCTTCTTAAATTCTTTATTTGAAATGAACGCCTTAAATGTTTTCACATTTTTCACAATATTTTTCTCACGTGTTCGTCTCTTTTCGATTGGTTTCGTTTTCTGTCTAATCTGTGTGGTCTTTACACTTTGTGAACCTAAAAACAATCAAATTAAAACGCGTTAAACCTTTAAAAATCTGTTTTAATACAATCTGGAAAACATTGCAGAATTTTTTTTATACTACAAAAGTTTATTCCAACCTCTAAATTTGCCCAGTCAAATAGTACTTTTACTCTTCATACCATCAAAACATGGTAAAAAGACCATTACGAAAAAAATCGCGCTTGCAAACACGAGTTCTTGAGGGTCAAAGGTCGCGAATATCAGTTTTTCTCGAATATTTCGTAAACTATTGGATTTACATTAACAGAGGTAAATTATTATTAAATTTTTACCTTAGCTAATTCTATACAAAGTTCACGTAGGATCAAAAGCTCTCGAGATATAAATCTGATTAAACTAGGTTAAATTGAGTTTTAAACGTGACTAAATGTGTCATCCAATAAAAAAAAAATTTGTTGAAAACTAGTTATTCTCGAGTAGAGACCATTTACGTTAATAGCAAATTCATCCTTAGTTAATTTTGGACAAAAAAAAAATCCCATACAAAAAATACGTAGGACAAAACGTTCGCAAGATATACTGCTGAGAAAAGTTGGACGCAACGAAGCATTCATCTTTATAATAGTTTTTAAGAGAGATAAAATTCGCTATCTAGCATTCGATCGACATAAACCTGAATATATTAAACGATACATTTGTCTCTTTTAAGGATTTTAAAACAACGATTTTCTTACAACGATTTAGAACCTTTTTTTTATTTGTTGTTAAATATTTTACAAGTATTTATTGGAAAATATCAGTAAAGTAATTTCAAAATTGATTTGATTTTTTTTGAAAATGTTTATGTGTATATTTTTTTACTGTGCGCTGTCGCCAGTTTTCAAAATATGGTAACAAAAACAAACCTAACAAAACAATTGTTAATTTTATTAAATAATTAATTCAAATGTCCGTCAATACCATTTTTTAATGCAATTATATAAACTGCATATTTCAAAGAATATTTATAAACATTATTTATTATGGTGGCTACTTTAATAATATAGTTATTATCATTTTAAGTACAAACAAATTCTGTTCTCCATAAGACGACGCCGTGTTCAAAGTTTGATTTTTAATCGATAATTACTCTTTGAAATGATCGTCAACAGGTTTTAAATTTTTAAGGGAGGGAATAACTACTGAATTGAGCTATTCAATTCATTAAAAAAATTTGTTTATCTGCTATCAAGCCTCACGCATGAACGTCCTTAAAATTTAGTTTAACAGTTTATTGTATTGTTCGTCCAACCTTTCTCAGCCGCATACATCTAGAGCTATTAGTCCTACGTGAATTTTGTAAAGGACCTTGTTTTGTACAGAATTAGCTAAAGTAAAATTTAATAATCACCTCTGTTAATGTAAACCCAATATTTTACGAGATATTTGAATAAAAACTGATGTTCAGAACCTTTGACCTTTAATAACTTTTTTTTGAAAGTGTAATTTCGTAATGGACTTTTTGCTATGGTTTCAGAATTCCACTCAAAAAATCTCCACTCAGTATGTTTTAAAAGGTCTGCTCATTTTTTTGAACAATTTTACTGGGCTAAATTATCAAATTTAAAAAAAACGTAGATTCAATGCTTTTATTATTTAAAGTTGCAAATAAGAAAAGGTTTCAAACAAAAGTTGTTGGAAATAAAAATTGTACATATTGATGTGTTTTTCTCGTAATTATTATAGAAAAAAAGGTTATGCGCGATCAAAAATTTGGTGGTGAGACAACCCTCTGTCGGACCAGATTCTCGCAGGGCAGCTTATCGGACAATAATTGAAAACACTAAGCTATTATTCTTTCTGAAAGTTTCATCCACTAATTAAATGGGTACCGTTATCTACGGTCTTCGCTTGGACAATATTTTATCAAAATCAGAATTTTAGAATATATAAAATCATGATATTTTTAGATCACACAAAACCTTTTGACGTGACTACGTCTTTAAATTTGCTTCCATAGTGGGAGGCGGTTCAGAAAACTGATGATAACAAAATCGGGGGATACAGTTTGGTGTTGCAGCTACAGATCTATCATCTACAAAGAATACAAAGAATTCGTTACGTTAATTGCCCATTTTGAGGTCGTTTCTAGAACGTAAGCTAGAACGTTCGTTTGTGTTTCAATCGTCAGCTCTCGTCAAGATCTATCGATTGCGTATATAAAACAATCATGTGAAATAGTTGTAGTGAATATATAGGGTGTTAAAGTAAAAAAGTAAAATAAATAATGCAATACCGGCCAATACTCGTCGAAAAGCCAAATCAAAATATAGAGATCGTATACGATTGGAAAGGGCTTCTCAAGAGCAATCCATTGATACCCCGTTACGTACACGTATTCACTTAAAACATACGGCTGTGTCCACGATACAGCTTCACTCAGTTTTTTTTCGATAAAAATTGATCGAGTTAAATCGGGATACTTTGATCTTACAATATCATAGTTGGAACAAATATTAAATTTTAAATGTGATCAAATTCGACAAAATTTTATGCAATTTAAAATTATCTCATTTGAGGTTTTATTTTCCAAATAAAACTGAATTGAATTTGGAAATTTGTCAATTTTTCTATGTTTAAAAGTTAGTAACTCGTTCAATCTTCATCGCATGGCAAAAGGTGGTGAAACCGCTTCAATTTTAGCAATGATAATAAATAGGACAATTTTCATCAAATGAAGATCTGCTGGGTGTCAGTTAATGCGGTTTTTTAATATTTTTTTATTTATCCAATGTAAATGTTTTGACACCCCCAAGTTATGCTAAGAGTGTTCAACTACCGATTTTAGACTTGGATTAACAACAATACTACAAAAATTTTAAATAATTTCCTTACTAGTCGATTGAATAAGAGATTCCAACGATGGTAACGCATCACGAAGAGGCATTAAATCACCAGTAATCGCAGTTTTCTCTCGTTTTTTCTTGGCTGCTATTGTTTTTCTAGCTTGTTCCACAACATTGATCTTGTTTAAGATGAATTCATGCCTTAATGCAATTTTATCCTTTTTTGATAAATGTTTGCCATCACTAATTTCAGATTTGTACGATTTGAATGATTTCACACTTTTTGTGTCATCATTTAAGCTTTTTTTTAAATCGTTAAATGATATTTTTACGTCCGCAAAAATATTTTGTTTATCATTTGTCACGAATGGAATATCTGGTAATTGTGAATAGGTTTCGCTTGCATTAACAGGCTTCTGTGGATTCTTCGCTGATAGATGATATTTTTGCCTTTGACGTCGTATTTTTCCCATTTTTTTTAGTAAAAATATTAATACAATTTCTTATTTACAATACAACACGTACACTCCAGTCTCCACTGACTGATTTAAGACGGAAGACCATGTGCTACAGTTTAACCAACACTTAAATTTTGTTTCCCCTAAAAGTGACTTCAAAAGTTCCTAAAATCAGACCAAAAATCCCTAAACTAACAAATTTCAGTTTCAAAATATTTGTATATTAAGATTATTGTGAAGAAAATTCAATTTAATGACAGGTTCTTCTTCTATTTTACAGCTTATTATTTCAATAATAAAGAATATCCTGTCAAAATTTGAAGTTGATCCTATTTTTAGTTTATGAGTAAACAAATGTTAAAGTTACGATTTTTAAGAGATTTTTACATAGGTTAAATGGACTCGTCAGTAAAAACATGAATACAAAAATATATATCTCGACAACTACATATGCCAGTGTTATGAAAAACTGTCATAATAATTATCAAAGTCTTATAAATACCTGGACCAAATTTCAAATGAATCCTGTTTGTTGTTTCTGATATAATTAAATTTGTAGATCGGAAAATGTTTCTAAATCTAGTTTTATTTTTAGTTATATTTATTTTTATCTAGTTTTATTTAGTTTTATCTAGTTTTATCACCATGCAACTTTTTTGAAATACATAAAAACATATTTTTAATTATTAAAACTCTTCGAAAAAATGAAATTTAGGATTTAATTTTTAAAGAATATTTTTTTCTTTTACAAATATATATTTTTTTTTACAAAAATTAAATTATTTGAAACGATAATTTTATAAACATTATTTATTATGGTGGCTACTTTAATAATATAGGTACTATAATTTTAAGTACAAAAAAATTATGTTCTCCATAAGACGCTGTGTTAAAAGTTTGATTTTTAATCAATAATTACTCTTTGAAATGATGTCAACAGGTTTGAAATGTTTGAAGGAGGATAACTACTGAATTGAGATATTCAATTCACTAAAAGAAATATTTTTATCTACTATCAAGTCTCACGCATGAACGTCCTTAACATAGTACACATGTATTATAGAAACAAGTAATGTAACAACTAACTGAGTTAATGTTAGAATACCCAGTATATACTGAGTTGTATATCAATGTTTGAATTGTTAATGTTTGTGCCTATTCGATATTTATAAAATATGAATTATTATATTTGTAAATGTTTGTTTTGTGTTAATAATTAATATTGAAACAATAAAAATGTTCTTGCGATTTTGATAATTTTAAATATTGAATTGTATTATTGAATTAATCAACGCGAAGCGACTGTTAACGCAAAGCGTTGGTCAACGCGGGCCGTTAGGCGGCGCGAAAAGTTAGTTAGCGTAAGTTTTATAACGGGAAGAGTTAGTCGACGCGAAGCGTCAGTCAATACGAAGCACTAGTTAAAACGAAGAAGAAGTTACAAAGCATTAGTTTACGCGAAGCGTTGGTAAACGCAAAGCGTTAACCAACGTTACCAACGTCTTCAAGGAATAGATCTATAGGTCTATCTATAGATCTGAATAAATTTTTGCCAAATTTTGACATCGGTACAAGTCTTATAGCTCTATTTCCTTGAAAAGGAAAGTCGCTAGAACTTTGAAGACCTGATATACAAAAAAAAGAGAAGTATATATATATGTTATGTAGGTACATGTATACATGCATGCCTTCGATCGTATTGTCACATTTTTCGCTTTCCGAGGAACTTTGAGCACAAATTATGAGAAAACTATTAAGTTTATGAAAAAAATTTTCAAACAAAAGTTGTTTATTTTAAAGAGAAGAAGATTTTTTGTAAACAATTTTTTTCTATCTCTTACGGTTTCAAAGATATAAATTTTACCACCTGGCGGGGGAAACACTTTCCGATTTTGCCCATTATCGAACTTGACCTTACTTTTTTTGCTCCTAGAATACACAAAAAAATTTTCAGCTCGTAATCTCTATTCGTTCTTGAGTTATCGTGTTTACAGACAGACGGAAATAGCCGAATTAGGCCATTTTATGAACACCTGTGTGAAGCATTTTTGTCAAGGATTAATATTTTCAAGCGTTACAATTCGGGACTAAACTTAATATACCTTGTATATTTACATATACTGGGTATAAAAATTCGTTACGCAGGAGCTACAGGAACTTCGCAGTTCTACTTAACAAATTTTTTCAAAATAGATAGCTTCTCTTTTGGAAATAGATCTTAATTAACTTTTATCTTATTAATGTTAATGGCGACGGGTGACCGTAATAGTCGCTACTGACACATATATGTACACTCGAATGCAATATATTTGAAACAGTAAATCACAATCAAAGCGTATGTTTAAACTGATTCAAATTTTATGCTTCTTAGGTACATACAAAAATAAATATAATTTACATGTATTTGTACACTCTCTAGCGGTCACAATTTTAAGAAAGTGTTTTTCTCGAATTATTCTCGGTCTAGGGGTCACAATTTTAGTCCGATCGGAATGAAATTTGGTATGTGACGTTTTTTGGTATTTGAAAGTTCGTTAATGGGCAAAATCGGTTAAGGGGAAAAGACAATAGACTTATGTAAATAATGCCAAGGTCTTTCAAGCAGAAGTCTACGCCATTCTTACTTGCGTCCGTGAGAACCTACATAAACCAGAACGTATGTATTCTCTCGGACAGTCAAGCAGCTCTAAAAGCCTTGTCTGGAACTGAGGTCACCTCAAGGGTAGTCAAGGATTGTCTGGAGGAACTGGCAAAACGGAACAATGTTATATTGATCTGGGTACCGGGTCACAGTGATTTCGAGAAGAAAACGAAAAAGCAGAAGCCTTGCAAAGAAGGGTGTCGGTATACTCTTCATAGGCCCAGAGCCTATTTTAGGAATTCCAAGGACTACATGTAAACAGGTGATCAACGAGTGGTAAAATGCTAAACACCGTGATCACTGGGAAAAAGTACCGCGGCAAGAGCTCGGGGAGGTACTGCTTCAGAGTGCAACCAAGAGGCTATCTCTCGATGCACTGGGGCTGAACAGGTTGCAACTACGGAAAGTTACCGGATTCATTATCGGGCATTATCCCCTGCGGAAGCATCTGCACACAATGGGACTCCATAACGGGTCCATTGTGTGGCGAGGAGGAAACGTCCAGCCACATTATGTTTGACTGCGAACCGCTAGGTTACAGCAGATATAGGATATTCGGTGCATCTCACCCTGAATATATGAACCTTCAGGAAGAACGTATAAGCAAGCTCATAGCTATTGCCAACATATGGGAGAAGCGAATCTCGTCGGACTGAAGTAGAAGGGGGAGGACAATGGACCGTAAGGTCGAAATGTAATACTTTTTAGACCCCAAGATGAATCTATTTATCTATGTAAATAATTGTTTTCGTTTTTAAGAATTATTTATTTATCAAAAATATATATTACAAAAATATTATTCTTTTTACGTAGAAAATATAATTTCTTGGATTTGTGTACTACTGTTTATATGATATCTAAAGGTTACAGGAACACCATCTGAACCATCAATTGTAGTTTGGTTTATATCAATGAATCCACTATAAATGTTAAAGTCTGCACAACTTAAAGTCTAGTTAAACAAAACAAAATATTTTAATATAAAATTCAAACATTTATTCGTGTTTTGCTCATTTTGCTCAAACTAACAAAATTCAATTAATAAATTAATTAATTCAGTAACATTAAAAAACAAGTAATGCAACAACTAGCTGAGTTAATTGTTTGAATACCCAGTATATACTGAGTTGTATATCAATGTTTGAATTCTGCCTATTCAATGTTGGATTATTCTGTTAATCTGATAAGGGGTTCAAGTATATAGGGATTGCTCATATATATACTCCCACAAAAATTTATTTATCTGAAAAATTACTGTTTGGTAAGTATTACTTGCCTCGCTTGTGATATAAGCCACATACATTGTATAAGGATTTATTTCGATGGGTTCCTCGAACATAACTTGATACGTTTTATGTGAACCATCACAATTAATTGCAGTTCGATTTGAGCCACAGAAACTGAGTGAATTATTTTTATGTATAAGTATTGCAACATTATATTTAGCAGGTGTAGTAGTACCAAATATACCAAACCCCATAATACTTATACGCCGATCAACCCTGAATTTAAGACAATTAATAAATTCTGATGACATCGGTACAACCTTATCAGGCGTAAATCTACACACTGATTGTTGTTTGCCTGCCACGGACCGTCTAGGCACATCTGAAAATCCAACAGATAATTTTGGATTAGCTGTAAAATATAATAATAATTGTCGAACTTCATGATCAGTGACCAAGCCACTTTGTACCGGACCAACGCCAAATTCAGCAATTGACATCAAAGGGAAACGTATCAACGAGAATGCTCGGCCTAAAACCAAACGTTGGTTTTCTGGTGTTATGGCTAATTCTTTTCTAGTGCATTCAACTGTGGACCAATGCAAAACAGCTTCAAATAGTTTTAATTCGGTAATTTGTAATGTGTCTCGTTCTAATACTGCAACCAAAGTATCCAAATCAATCTCTTTAAAACTGTCGGCTTTGATTGCATCTGTTGTCCTTCGATCAATCACATCCCAACACGAAGCCGCTAATTGCGACGCATCGAATAACCGTGCTTGAAATAACAATAAAAAAGCATTATCAGTGTTTAAATTGGTTTTAAAAAAATCCACACAATGCCGTTCTAATGTTGGTTGATGGTATTTCTTTGCTACGTACAAAGTAGCTGTCACTGTGTTTGCATTCAGTTCAACTTCATCCGAATAAATAAATTTAAGAAATGACAAAAAAGCTGATGGTTCAATGTCGGGTAATTGGATTTCATCAGATTTTGTTGCCAATGCACCAAAAAACATCCTTTCAAAGACACTACTCGCTACAGATAAAACAATCTTATGGGCCGGTATCCGTTGTTGTTGATCGTCCCTTCCAACAACAAAATAAACATCCGCCAGTCTTTCGTTATTAAATAGAAAACAAAAACGATCACTCAGTGTGTTTTTGGATGTTTGCCATTCGTCAATGTTGTCTGTATCCAACGAAGTAGTCATTTTAGTGTAAACTAACAAAATAATAATAATAATTAAATAAAACAAATATTTGAAATAAAAAGATAATTTAATTAAAATAATTATAAAGAAAACTTAATGAAATGAAAAAATTTAAAAAGATCACTACAATTTGCCAGAAACCACAAAGATAATGAATCATCTGTTGATAATCTAATCTAATAGCTTTTTTTGACTGTCCAGCTCGTCCCAGTGGCGCAACTAGAAAATTTAGGCCCATAAGCCAATTCTAACTACGAGGCCCCTATACAAAGGAAAATTATTTTTTAAAGTATAAAAAGTTATTTAAATTTTTTTTCGTCTAGATTTTGCAGTCGCAAATTTATCAATTAGAGTCTTCGTGTTTAATTGACTTTTTTCTTTATTCTCAATAGCAATCAATGCTAAATATTTCAGACGAGATTGTCCAATTGAATTTCTTTTAAAATTTTTAATTTCCAGTATGTTCTTTCTACTGTAAATACAGTCACTGGCAAAGTAAAAAATATAATAAACATTTTGTATACCTCAGATAAATCACAAGACAACACACGCAACAAAAGTTTTCACAAGACTATAAAATACAACGGCTAGAAATCCTTGTAAAGCATAGCAAATTAAAAAACCTATTTTGACAAAATGGAAACCCGACTTCTAAAATAAAATATTTTATAACAAAAGATGCACTAAAAAGTAAAAAAATAATTGCATATTCTTGTGCCAATTTTAGTTCACCAAAGCAAAAATTTTTAAATATATATGTACAATTATTGTTATTTTTGGAGGCGGTGTCAGCATTGAGAAATTCACATAACTTTTGGACACCGCCTCCAAAAATAACAATAATTGTACATATATATTTAAAAATTTTTGCTTTGGTGAACTAAAATTGGCACAAGAATATGCAATTATTTTTTTACTTTTTATTTAGTGCATCTTTTGTTATAGAATATTTGATTTTAGAAGTCGGGTTTCCATTTTGTCAAAATAGGTTTTATTTCTCGCTTTTTAGTGACTTTGAAGTTCTATAACTGATTTTATTTGTCTAAATATAGGTAGACCTACTAAACGACCAACTAATTTTTAGTGAATTTTTTTATAACACTTTTTTTTTACCCGTTTTTTTTTTTATAATTTTTAGTGCATTTTTTTATAACAGATTTTCAGTTTTTTTTACAAGGAATTTGGTTTTTTTTTGTAAAATTTTTTTTTTGGCACGGTTTTTTTTTTATGGAAAAATTTTTTTTGAAGTCGGTTTTTAAAAAAATTTTCTTATTTTCCCATTATGAATGAGTATACCCTTTAAAAAAAAAAAATTTCGCAGAAATCGGTTATCACATATAAAATGAGGATTTTCCTCGATTTTCCGGAGATCGCCTCATCAGAATGCGATTTGGTGACATTGGGACCAATCGGAAATCAAACTCTTTAAAACAAAATAAAAAAATTCAAAATCGGTTCATAAATGACGGAGTTCTGAGGTAACAAACATAAAAAAAAATTAAAAAAAAAAAAATAAAATAAAAATATAAAAAAAAAATATAAAAAAAAAAAAATACAGACGAATTGAGAACCATCCTCCTTTTTTGAAGTCGGGTTAATAATAAAATAAGGGTTCCCCTATCTTCTTGTTATGGAGGTTAGAGTAGAAGGAGAGCTATCTCCATGTTATAAAAAGTGTCCCAAAATAGAAGAAAATTAAGATGGCGCTAGTGTACTGGAATACCAATTTTAAAGAATCTAAAAGTAGATATTAAAAGTAGACAAGGACAAGCTAACATCCGCTTTGTAAAGGCGGAATTTTTAAATTATTACATAAATCATATGAAACCTCAGATGTTAAAGAAGTAGAAAGACTGTTAATTTAAGAAATTCCATGAATATAATAAACACTGAATTAGTCATGAATTAGTGATCAATTTTCAAGTCAAAATCAATTTGAAAAGTTAAAGGTATTTTAAAAACAAAATTATAATTAAGAAACTAGAAGTAATATATATTTCAATTAATAAATTTTGTTCAAAAACTAGATTACTCAAATTTTTATCGAAGATAGAAATTAAAAAATTGTTTAATAAAAATTTAATGAGGCATAAATTGAATATTTCTATATTAAACTGTATATACATATTTTTTTTATGTATATTATTTTTTTATTTATAAATAAAAATGATAACATTCAAA
Organism: Nineta flava; assembly: GCA_963920215.1. Lineage (NCBI taxonomy): Eukaryota > Metazoa > Arthropoda > Insecta > Neuroptera > Chrysopidae > Nineta > Nineta flava. The sequence continues at coordinate 3,465,231 of OY986041.1, forward strand.
ATGGGATTCAATGTGGTCTGTAATAAAAAGCAATAACCAAAAAATTATGATATAGAAAAGATATTTATTCACTTTAAATTTTTATTCTGACAGTTTTTTTAAATATTGCACATTAAAAAGCACTAAATATAAAAAAATAGAAAATTATGTAAACTTAAACAATTTTGAACAGATGGGCAATTTTTAATTGCACAAACTTTTCCCATACTACATGAAATTATATAAACACGCTACAATAATAAAAACTCTCTGCTGTCTATAAAAATGGTATAACTCAATCACAATTCACAATAAAGTTTTTAGGTTATGGAAAATAAGTCAACTACTCAAGTCTGTGTGATTATTTTGTGATATTTTATACTACTTCCGGTTGGCAACTTCACTTCGATCTACAGAGCAAGTCCATCTTCTCACAAGCGCCATTGTGGCCATTCACTGAACACTAATTTTTCGGGGGACACTTTTTGAGTTTAACAGCCATAAGAGATAACTCTCCTTCTATCTCTAACCTCCATACTTCTGGTATAAAAGTATAAAACTGTGTTTGTGTTCAGAAACCAACAGATGACGTTACGTGGATGATTATTTAATAATGTTGTTTTGTAGTTATAATTTAATTTTAAATAAATAAATGTATTTCATATTTTAATATATCTAAACGATATTTATAAACAAAAAAAAGTTAATTAAATATAATAAATAAATAAATTTTTAAAGGGGCCCAGAGAGCCGGGGGCCCGAAAGCGTTGCTTCCCTGTAGCTAGCCACTGCCTCGTCCGCACTGAGAGCACAGTAAGTCACAGTCGTATATATCGAGAACTATAGGTCCTGCGTAAATTTTGTAAAAGGCCGTTTTGATACCGACCTTTATTAACGTACATGACCTCTTCGAGAAAAACTAATTTTCACGACTTTTGATCTTAAACAAATTTATTTTAACCTTATCAATAAATTGTAATCTTGCGGGTCGACGTAAACCTGAACGTATTGGACGACACATTTTGCCCTTTTAAAACTCAGTTTAACAGTTTTATTTATTGCATCGTTACAAAAAACGTTCCTCCACCGTATATACCGAGAGCTGTTAGTCCTACGTGACTTTCGTAAAGGACCTTTTCTGTGTGTAATTAGCTAAGAAATAAATTTAATAATGACCTCGGTTAACGTAAAACCAATAGTTTAAGAGATATTTGAGAACAACTTATTTTAGGGAGCGAGATTTCGGTATAGACTTTTTGTCATGTTTTCGTAGTGCCAAAACGAAGATAATTGAAAAAGTTTGAAAATGATCACAAAGATCGAAATATGCCACGAGAAATATTAAATAAAGTGGATCTGCAAAGCAAACATTTTTTAAATTGTTATTTTTCAATCCTAGATGATGATTCCGTTGAAAAATGTCCATAAACTCATGTTTATGTAAATACTATTTTCGAAGAAAATGTTTCTAACAAAAGTTTCACATTTTAAAGAGAGAAACTTAACGCCATAATTATATATTTGTTCCATGCATCCGAGTCCGCATCAAATATATTTATCAATCCTATAATATGTACAGCCCTTTGTATAACTCACTGACGTATACAAATTTCACCCACTTCTAGACATACTAGAAGGATGCAATTCGACGCGAAAACACTTCAAACTTACGGGAAAAATCGGAAAAATTTTTTTTACCATCCCCCACCCCCCGAAATGGAAAAAAAAACTTTTTTACTTCTATTCATGCTAGAAGGGTGCGGTTTTTTTGCGTTATGACGCGAAGCCAAGGCTGAAGGCCGCCCCTGGGATCAAGGGGGCGGGGCCCCCTTGCGAGTAAATAACATGTATCTGTTCTAGTCTAGCCTTTTTTACTTCTATTCATGCTAGAAAGGTGCGGTTTTTTGCATTATGTCAAGGACGCAGAGCAAAGGCTGACTAGCGATCACAGTTTTAATCCGATCGGAATGAAATTTATTCTATGTTTATTCCGAGGAAATTCGCTAAGTTGACGCAGCTTCTGCGTAACGAATTTTATTTTGATTGTAAACTGCTACGGTTCGACGGACAGCCTGCTGTAAGGTTCTTGGACCAGTTGAAATGAATCAAAAGCACTAATTATTATAAAATATTTATTTTAATTAAATACAAAGAACGAAATGAATCACACAAATGTTTTGTTTTTTGAATTAATTAATTTTTTTAATCAAAACTTTGGCACCAGACGTTGTTTTCTTTTTCAGTTGATTCAGTTGTGACTTCAGAATGTTTTTAAACTTATCTTGTACTTCGTTTGAGTTCGATTCGATGACAGCAACCAACAAAAAGCATCCTCTGTTGCTGGACGTCCAATGTTTAACCTAATCGACAAACAAGTTTATTCCATTAAAAAAGTATAGCCTTCGAAAATTTGATCTATGACTTAGCTATATCGCACTCACTACGGTAGCAGTTCACCCGTGAATCCACTTTTCTAAAGAATTTATCGTGAAAACGTCCCTGATCGCTGTATGCCCAATGGATCAGTTGGATGTCTTTCGACACGACCTTTCCTCACATGAGACAAAATCTTCAATTATTTTGTAATTTTCGATTCAATATCGATTTTTTGCTCCGCAAACTCTTCACAATGACACCCGAATCAAAGTCCTAGCTAAACGCGTTTGCACGCTACACCAATTTATAACTTAACACAAAGCTAATTCGTAACCATTCACACGCATGCGTCTACACTGGTACGATGACGTATGTCACAGACTAAACAAATACAGCGCGACAGATACGTAAAGGTATGATCTATCCATGGTGTTGTTAGCGATTCAAATCTGACAATATTTTGTCACACAAGAAACTTCGACCGACCACCAGTGTAACGAAAGAACAGACGTTTTCACATGAAGGGCGTTCATGCATGAGGCTTGATAGTAGATAAAAAAAATTTTTCTTTTAGTGAATTGAATTGCTCAATTCAGTAGTTATCCTCCCTCAAACATTTAAAACCTGTTGACGATCATTTCAAAGAGTAATTATCGATTCTCAAACTTTGAACACAGCGTCTTATGGAGAACAGAATTTGTTTGTACTTAAAATTATAATAACTATATTATTAAAGTAGACACCATAATAAATAATGTTTATAAATATTCTTTGAAATATACAGTTTATATAATTTGCATTAAAAACTGGTGTTGACGAACGTTTGAATTAATTATTTAATAAAATTAAAACTGTTTTGTTAGGTTGGTTTTTGCCAGCATATTTTGAAAACTGGCGACAGCGCACTGTAAAAAAATATACACATGCACAAAAATATACAACAACATAGTTTATTGTCAGATCTGTCAAATCAATTTCTAATTTACTGATATTTTCCAATAAATACTTTTAAAATATTTAACAATAAAAAAAAAAAGGTTATAAATCGTTAAAAGATGATTCATATATTTTACAACTGTTTTAAAATCCTAAATAAATTTTTATTAAAGATAGTACTCATTTGAGACTGTAGCGTAGCGCATGAACGTCCTTAAAAAAAAAAAACCGTACTAAGCGTTTTTAGAAAATCCAACACGTTAGGGTGAGTTATTGGGAGATAAGAGTTTGTATTGAGGTTCCGTTTTACGTTTTGAAAAGATCGTATAAAGGCTATGAAATCTTTAAAATTGTAATTTTCACGCGGACCAAGCTGCTACGCGCGGGGCGGGTACTGCTAGTTATAAATATATCGTATGATGGGGGGGGGGGGTATACTTTACCGTATCGTCTGTGATAGTTTCGGATAAAATCGATCCAAAAGTAAATCCAACATTTTGTTCCATTAAAATTTTATCATTCTGAGCTAATTTCTTCAAGGTCATATGCAAACCAGCATGTTCAATGCCAGAAATTTGTTCAATTTTTTCATCATCTTCTTCGTTTTCTTTATTGTCAACTTTTTCATTTACAATCCAATTTTTATCACAAATATGTTGAGAAATTTTTTCGAAAGTTGTTTGAAGATCTTTATTCGAAGCTAAACAAAACAAAACAAAAAATATATACAACATCAATTTATATAAAAATTAACCAGTCCCAGTAGCCGAGCGGTCTTACGCGTTATGTCTACGCAGTATGCTCACTTGGAAACTGGGAGGTTATGGGTTCGAACCCCGACATTGGCAGTATGTCAATTATTAAAAAAAAAAGAAAAAAGGGGCGGTTAATTGACTAAACTGTCGGCGTATGGACAAGAACGAAGTAACCGGCTATGCTTGAGAAGGTTTTCTGCAGTTTCCTTAACGAAATCCAGATGAATATCGGCACAGTTCCTATCAGAATCGGCTGCAGCCGCATATCCAATTCCTAGTCTATACACAAAAATTCCTTCCACTCCACTCACATCCTTAGGCATCACAATAGACCTTATGGTCGAAGTGTAGCCCGTCCAGGGCAGCCTTTACAATCAATCTCTATATAAAATTTAATGAGTTCTATATATTGGTCGTGTTCAGAACAATTAAGTCTTTAGTAATCTAATAGCGTTTTCTTTTGACTACCCTCGTGCGCACGCACTCTACGTATAAAATATATATTCGATTCACTATTATAGATTGCTCGCACTGAGTAGTGCGATCCGTCTTACTCTGACTAGTAAGGTCAGAGAAATAGTGCGGTACAATATGGCGTCGAAAAACATACGAATGTTGACATTGTTGGAACTTTTATCATCGTCAGAAAGATCGGATGATGAAGACGCTTTAATTATAATTACAATTACAAATTGCATCCTGTGTAGATTATTATTACCTACTTCGTTAATAATAGTACAAAGTGTCATCAGTGCCATTAGATTCAATTTTATTTACATTTTTACTTAATAATATTTGTTTTACACATACGGACGGACGGACATATTTAGAAATCAAAGAATATATTACAAGTACAGTGCTGACAGTGCTGCCTCTACAGTCTGATCAGTAATCCAAAACAACAGCTAAACCTAATAATAAATGATCATAAACACATTCGATTGAAAAAAAATGACCGCACAATTATCTACCAAGAACTGAGGTCGAGCATGCCGTCATCACAGAGTAACGAGTATGCTCTCTAGTACTTCAAAATAAAACGCTATTAAAGGTTGTTTATTTTTTAAAAAAGGACATTTATTGTTTAAAAAAATTAATTTTTAATCGCTTTTGTTTTCCATGAGGGAGATATTTCCCTACATGGCGGATTGGAATGCTCGATCTGATATTGCTCACACACGAACTACAAAAAGCATTTTTAAAACAAGTATTGTAACACAACTAACTGAGTTAATTGTTTTAATACCCAATATATACTGAGTTGTATATCAATGATTGAATTGTTAACAATTCTGTGACAAAATTTTCTTGTATCTCATACATTGTCAAAGATATATGCCCCCTCCCCAATAGTGGGAGGGACACGTTCCGATTTTTTGCATGAATGAAATTGACCTTACTTTTTTGCTCTACAACACACACAAAATTCAGATCGTTATCCCTTTTTGTTCTTGAATTATCGTGTTTACACACGGACAGATGGACATGCGAAAATGACCGAATTAGGTAATTTTATAAACACCTTTACCAAACATTTATGTCAAGGATTAATATTTTTCAAGCGTTACAAAGTCGGGACTAAACTTAATATATCTTGTATATTTACATAAACTGGTTATACAAATATTTAAATGGTAACTTTTCAAATGACCCATACGGTATAAACCAGATAGATTTAATTACTTCTTTTCCGACTCCTCCTCCCTACCTTGGCAAGACTAAAATTATGTACAGATTACTTACGGTCAGCTTTTAATATTGCTAAAGTGACCATGGCAATGGAACTATTACCCAGCCACATAGATGTGTCCTCAGCTATTTGATTTAATAACAGTGACAACGAATAGCCTAACAATTCTTTTCGACGTACATCAACAGCTTTTTTACTTGTAGCAGACTCGTAGCCTTGTTTTAATTCGGTGGTGAATGTTGGATGAAAATGATGTGGATCACCTGGCGATACCAACCATAGCAGAATCTACAAAATGAAATTTTACTTAATACTATGACAATAGGGAATATATCAATTTGTTGTTTAATTCAGTTTTAACTTCATTATAAGATAGTAAACAATATAAATACTGTTGAAAATGTTTAAATTAATTTAAAAAAAAAATTCGTTACGCAGGAGCTGCGCTAACTTAGCGAATTTCCTTAGAATACATAAATCACTCTCTAGCGGTCATAATTTTAGTGTGATCAAAATGAAATATAATATCTGATATGACTTTAGTATTTGCAAAAATTAAATTTATTAATAGCCAAAATAAATCGATGTGTAACGATTATAGTTTATAGTAACTATGGAAACGACAATCAAAATATTTTACAATAAAATATATTTTATGTATTCGTGTCAAACAAACACAAAATATTAAATATCTCTCTTAATATTAGAATAATCGACAAATGTATAAGGAGTAAAGTTGTAGAAAATCAAGTTTGCTATAATTCATTACCTGATCATTTTTCTTAAACTCTAATGTGAACAGAGATATTTAGAATTTTAACTTTCAATCTTTAATTGTAAATATTTCTGTAAATATTAGTGTAACAAAAAAATGATAAGAAACAAAATTACAGTAAAACTTAGTATCTACAACTTAACTCCTGATAAATTTTTCGATTTTTCAAATATTAAGGGAGGTAGTCAAATTTTGTGTTGTCCCCTCCCCCTAAACCTCCTTTTCCCTCGTCCGATTTTCCCCATTAACGAACTTGACCTTTAGAATACCAAAAGCGACCCAACTACCCAATTTTATTCCAATCGGAATAAAACTGTGACCGCTAGAGCCCACAGACATTTAAAAAAAGTATATATATATATATATATATATATATATATATATATATATATATATATACAAATTTTAGCGATAGTGATTTTTAACATCTAGTAGGTAGGATCGATGGACATTTGAAGAAATTTTTACGAAATTCCAACATTGGTGCAAAAACAATAGCTGCATTTCCTTTGGAGGAAATTCGCTAATAATACATAAAATATCGATTCAATTTGACCTGTTTGAACGGCCCCATTTGTCGTGGGCTTTGGATGACGTCACAGTACATATTCAATGTTGTTTACTGTATGCATTGACAGTTATTAGTTAAGGATTTTCAGTTTTAATCGATATTTCGAAAATGGAAAAAGCTAAAAAAATACTTTATAGATATTGTTTGGTACCGGAATGCAAAAACATTATTATAAGTACACCAGATACTGTTTTTTTTCTGTTCCAAAAGATGCGAAAATACGTAAGCAATGATGTAAGGTTATGAGAAGAGATGAAGTATTTCTAATATCGCGTTTACATTTTTGTGAAGATCACTTTAATGAAAGAATATTGTCGCTGGTCAAAATCAACATAAAAAATCGCTAAATTCGCAAAACATGATGTATCTCAGATTTTTTTAGTATGTTGTTTGAACCCATTAGGGCTATGTATACCCAAGTTTGCAACTCTCAAAAAGTTGTGAAAAAATTTTTACACACGAAAAACAGCGAAATTTTTGGACTTGTTTCAGATTTTGCTATATATCTCCTAATCCATGCATTTTTCTTCGAAAGCTATTCTATACGTTTTTTAAGAGCATTAAATTTGTGACAAATTAAGTGCAATCGAAGCTCTGTAGATCAATTCGTTACTGAATTACGGCACTTTGAAAATAGACCAGTTTTTCCAAAAATTGTAAATTTTAGTTTTAGACCTTTTTTTGACCGAAATTGCGTCGAAATCATTGGTCCTGCGAGTAGAACTTGTAGAATATAACTTGTAGGAAATTTAATTAGCTTTAAATTAAGCGCAATCTGGTTAACAACGTGATAATTCTTGCTACTGAGAATTAAAATACGTGCGAGAGCTCGTTGTACTCGTTATGACGTCTGGAAATATGTGCAAAAATTTCAAACCCGCACATAAACAATAGGGAATATGCATAAAAATTTTTTTTCACTTGAGTTGAAGCATGTTTACTTGACAAATATCAAGGTAAAATTACTTTTTAAATAACTTTAAAAATAAGCGAGATATGAATGATTGAAATTCCCGATTAGACAAAGAGGGTGATAGTCCTCTTGATATGTTATGTGACGTCATATTACACTTTCATCATTTAAAATACACGTAAAACTCCGTTTTTAGTATTTTTGCAAGAAAGAGACAGATAATAATCTTTAAAAACTTATAGCTTCCTTGATATTTGTCGGATTTTAATTTCGTTTTTAAATATAATTACAGTATTAACAGTATTTTCATATTCTGAAAATAAATGTGAAAAAAAATTTTCATGCATATTCCCTATTGCAAAAGTTAAAAATTTATTTAAAAAAAAAAGGTTTTATTTTTTGCAAATATCTCAGAAACTGTTGCAGATATCGGAAATCAAAAAAAAAGATTCTTAAAGAGCAGAAAATTTCCCAAAAAAAGCCCCACCTCCTGGAACTGTACCACTAATATTTATAATTTTAATTGAGAGATGAATTGAAGATATTTTCAGGGTTCTTAGGGAGTAAACTCCAGGTGCTTCGGAGCAGCTGACACACACACTTTTTTTTTTAGCCTTTGAAACTCCATGTAACCCTTTAACAATTATAACTGATAGTATTTATATGATTAAAACATTCCACTTACCTTTCTGCCCCATTCGTTTTGAACCAGATGCGATGCATTGCTCACAATTTCATTGAGTAATATTTTATTAACCAACACCGTATCGTCTACAGAATCCAAAATACATAGAATCACTGTGTGCGCATGTTCATGACAACATAAATCTTTTATATGTTCTTTCAGTGCTTTCATTATTGTCTGCAAAAAAGAAACCAAAACAAAAGTTATCAGTTGATCAGTTTAGACCAATATTGGGAACTCTAGCACTTAGGGGATATACTGTCTGGTGGATACATTATAAACTAGATCGAGTAGATCGATATTTGTTGCCTCAACTCTCCCTGGCATACCTTTCAGTTAACTAAAATTTCATGGAAGCACTCTGGTGACCAACTTAGTACTCACTACCAGTCCAAGTGGCCGAGCGCTCTAAGGCGTTATGTCTGCGCAGTATGCCTACTTGGAAACAGGGCGGTTATGGGTTCGAATCCCGTCACCGGCAGTTTGTCAATTATTAAGAGAAAAAAAAGGGGGCGGTTATTTGACTAAACTGTCGGCGTATGGACAAGAACGAAGTAATCGGCTATGCTTGAGAAGGTTTTCTGCAGTTTCCTTCACAAACTCCAGTTGAATATCGGTATAGTTCCTGCTATAGTCGGTTGCAGCCGCATATCCTACTAATTCCTAGTCTATACACAAAAATTCCTTCCACTCCACTCACATCCTTAGGCATCACATTGGACCTTATGGTCGAAGTGTAGCCCGTCCAGGACAGCCCCACAATCTATCTAGTACCCACTGCTAGTAGTTTAAAATACTACCATCCGTTCCCTGCCAGCGACCCTAATATAGGGAATTTTTACTACAATTTACTGATTTTTTACTTATAATTTTTAGCAACAAAATAATTAATTTGATTGTAAAAAAGCGTGAGGGTGCTTTTTACTATAATTTGATATTAAGGATATTGATTTGCTACAATAATTTGATGTTAAACACCCCACGCTTTTTTTTTACGATCAAATTAATTATTTTATTGATAGAAATTATTTTCTACTTTTTAGTTCGGCTAGCTATAAAAGCGTGGTTTTTTAGTTTTTTTTAAAACTATTATTTATTTTTACTGTTTTAGTCGTGAAACGAACTTTAGAATTTAACATTTTATTCTTAAACTGTCAATATCTCTGTAAATATTAGAGAAACAGAAAAAATGATAAGGAGCTCAATTATAGTAAAATTAATTTTCTACAACTTTATTTCTAATAAGTTTTTCGATTTTTTCGGATATTCAGAGAAATATACCAAATTTTGTTGTGAAACTGGTGAGGGAAAGTAGGGGTGGTGAGTTTGTCATATACTAAATGCATTGAAATCTCATCCATTGCCAACTCTAAATAATTAAAAATTTTGCAATTAAATCGTTTCAAATAATTTAATTTTTGTAAAAAACATAAATATTTGTAAAAAAAAACATATTGTTTAAAACTTAAATCCGAAATTTCCTTTTTTCGAAGAGTTTTAATAATTAAAAATATGTTATGTATTTCAAAAAAGTTGCATGGTGATAAAACTAGATAAAAATAAATATAACTAAAAATAAAACTAGATTTAGAACATTTTTCGATCTACAAATTTAATTATCTCAGAAACAACAAACAAGATTAATTTGAAATTTGGTCCAGGTATTTATAAGACTTTGGTAAATATTATGATAGTTTTTCATAACACTGGCATTTCTGGTTGACGAGATATAGATTTTTGTATTCATGTTTTTACCGATGAACCCATTTAATTTATGTAAAAATCTCTTAAAAATCGTAACTTTAACTTTTTTTTACTCAAAAACTAAAAACAGGATCAACTTCAAATTTTGACAGAATAATCTTTAATATTGAAATAATAAGCTGTAAAATTTTGAAGAACCTGTCATTAAATTGATTTTCTTCATAATAACCTTAAATCACTGCCACTGACAAGTTAGTAAGTGTGTCCTGAGAGAAACATGTTCAGAAATAATTAGTTTACTAAGGACTCAGCTATTCTAAACAGCTTCTATAGTTACCCAAAATTTAATTTTCAATTATTATATATATATATATCAAACCTTTTTATCCTTATTTGTTCCATGCCAAATACTTTTCATAACAACACGAGAGCCTTCTTTGGTGTTCGCCAAAACAACAGCATGTGATGCCATCTGTCCAATTATTTCATTTCGTTGTGTGGCATCATTGGTGATTTCATTCAAGTAATCAGCAAGAATTGCATGAATCAATTGATTATCTAACAGCTCTTTATTAACTACACGATTTAAATTCGCTTTAACGGCACCCAAAATAGCTACTTTCATATCCGGACTCTGTTTATAAGCATCCGCAATACATTGTACCCCAGTATCCTTGTGCTGTTTGTACATGTCCCCATAAAATTCTTGCTGTAAACACAATTTTTGTTGATTTGTGGCCCATGTTGTGTATGCATTCGCCAGAACATGAGCTGATATTGTATGGCTTGCTAGTTTTACAACATTACCATAAAATGCATCAATCACGGCCGCTCTAGTATTTGCATTGCCATATTTTAACATTCGTTCAACACAAAACTTTGCATACTTCGATTGGACCAACTCAATTGTGGCTGTTATTAATTCTTTGGCGATTTCTTCACGTATTTGAGTTGAGCCAAATTTTAATAAGTACTGAACAATTCGTGCCATATCATGTGCCAAAACTAATTTTACGTATTGCCCTTTATTACCCAACATTTCGTGTAATTGATTTGTTAATTTTTGACGTTCTTCAACCCCGCCTTTAAGTGTTTTGCGTCGTAAACTTTCACCTATTTTTTTCGCTTCGACAATTACTTCATATAAATTATTTTGCTTCTTTCGTGCTAAACGTAATTCTTTTTTCTCTTTTTTAAATACATTCCAATCGGCTGGTTTCTCGGTGTTTGTATTTTTATTAAATTTTCCATTTTTCGTTTCCAATTTTCCATTTTTTGTTTGGACATTCTTAGATTTACCAACAAAATTTTTCGTTTTCTTAATCGATTTTTCTGAATTATTTTCATCAGTTGTTATTTGTTTCTGTTTTTTAAATGGTGGTTCTTCTTTCTTCGTTTCTGTTACACTTTGTGTTCTTTTTTTTTGCTTCATTTTCACAAACTTACCAAGTATTTTACAATATCTTAAACTAACCTCACAAACATGTGACAACACGTGTTTATTTGTCAAGTAAATTTTTCAATAAATTTCATAGAGTAAATCATACGTACAGGAGGAAAGTTAAGGAGGAGTAGTATTAGTCGCTTTCCATTAGGCACACAGTCATGGAGTGTGTGATACACGGAGTAAGTGGTACATAATTTAGTTCTTCACATGATCTATGGATAGTGTTCATAATTATTTTTCAGAGAAAATCAACATAACCCATTTTCAGTCATCTGTTTTGTACTATATTTTAATATACGCAATTGTTTTAATATACCCGAATACAAATTACAAAAATTAATAAATATAAAATTAAGTATTTTATTTTTCAAAAAGTGAGGAATCATCAAATGATAAGTGTCCTAGTTAAAGAAACGCATTTTTAAAGTCATTATTATTATTATGGCACTAACTGTACGAAAGAGCACGACAAAACGGTGTTGTTATGAAGTATGTAAAAGTGATACGCAATATGAAGCATTTATAAACAACTAGCTGAATTCCCCGGCGATGCCCGTGGAACTCCAAGATTTGCTCCGGCACTTTTGGTGTCGATAGCGTACTTCTGAGTTATTCAATTTTATTAATTTTTACCGGCACTTCCGCTATCAGAATAAAAATGAAAATCCGCTATCAGAGAAAAGTTACGAAATAAATGTTTTCAACCAAACAGATTTACTAACGCTTTGCGTTAACTTGCTTATGCTCCGCGTTAACTTCCTCCCGTTAACTAGTGCTTCGTATTGACTGGCGCTTTGCAGTTAACTCTTCGCGTTGTATAACTTACGCGTGCTAACGCTTCGCGTTAACTAATTGACCAACACTTCTCGTTGGCTGACTTACGGTTTGCTTTAGCTTACGTTTCGCGTTGAATCACTGACGATTCGCATTGAATGACTAACGCTTCTCATTGACCAACGCTTCGCGTTGACTGACTTACGATTCGCTTTAGTTTACGTTTCGCGTTTATTAACGCTTTGCGTTTACGTTTCGCGTTGACTTGCTTACGCTCCACGTTAACTTCCTCCCGTTAACTAGTCCCTCGTATTGACTGACGCTTCGCGTCAGCTAACTCTTCGCGTTGGCAGACTTACGGTTCGCATTAGCTTACCTTTTGCGTTGGTTAATGCTTTGCGATGGTTAACGATTCGCCTGAAATCACGCTTCGCGATTCACTGACGCTTCGCTTTGCATAACTAACGCTTCTCATTGATTAACTCAAATATACAACTCAATTTTTAAAATAAAAATCTTAAGAATATTATTATTCCTTTTTATTAATGCAATATAATAATATAATAATGAATATTTTTACTGATACAATACTGAATATAAACAATTCAAACATTGATATACAACTCAGTACATACTGGGTATTCAAACAATTAACTCAGTTAGTTGTTACATTAGTTGTTTAAAATTACGTTCGGACTCCTTTATATATACTTCGTTATTTCAACGATGGAAAATAGAATTAAATAATTCGATTAAAAATGTACATATTTCATAGAATATAAACGATATTAAGGACGATTCATATATTTATGGTAGTATTAAATACATGAGACGTTCATACATGAGGCTTGATTATAGATAACAAATTTCTTTTAGTGAATTGAATAGCTCAATTCAGTAGTTATCCTCCCTCAAAAATTTAAAACCTGTTGACGATCATTTCAAAGAGTAATTATCGATTAAAAATCAAACTTTTAACACAGCGTTGTCTTATGGATAATAATGTTTTTATACTTAAAATTATAATAACTATATTATTAAAGTAGCCACCATAATAAATAATATTTGTAAATATTCTTTGTAATATGCAATTTATATAATTGCATTAAAAAAGTGGTGTTGACGAACGTTTGAATTAATTATTTAATAAAATTAAAACTGTTTTGTTAGGTTTGTTTTGAAAACTGGCGACAGCGCAGAGTAAAAAAATATACACACGCATATACAACATAGTTTATTGTCAAATCAATTTCTAATTTACATTTACTGATATTTTACAAAAAATATTTTTAAAATATTTAGGACAAATAAAAAAAGGTTAAAAATCGTTGTAAGATGATTCATATACTTGACAACTTTTTTAAAATCCTAAATAAATTTTATTAAAGATAGTATTCATTTGATTCTAGCGTAGCAAATGAATGTCCTTAATTGTATAAAAATATGATTTTCTAGGTATTAACTAGCCCATTATTTAAATCGGCTATGTGAGTTTTTTGATGTCTCACTAAATCACTTTTGATTCTAAATATTTTCTCACAAACGTCACATGAATAAGGTTTTTCTCCAGTATGAATTCGTTTATGTTTAACTAAATTCTCACGACTGTTAAATGTTTTACCACAAACATAACATAAATAAGGTTTTTCGCCAGTATGAATTCGTTTATGCTCAACTAAACCTCTGCGTTTGATAAATTTTTTATCACAAACATTGCAAGAGAATGGTTTTTCTCCAGTGTGAATACGCTTATGTTCAACTAAATGATAATGGCGGATAAATTTTTTTTCACAAACATTACAAGAAAATGGTTTTTCTCCGGTATGAGTTCGTTTATGTTTAACTAAATTGCCTCGACTGATAAATGTTTTATCACAAAAGTCACATGAATAAGGTTTCTCTCCAGTATGGGTCCTTTTATGTTCAACTAAATGCGGATGTTGGGTAAATTTTTTATCACAAACATTACAGGAAAAAGGTTTCTCTCCAGTATGAATTCGTTTATGTCTAACTACATCGCTTTTCTTGGTGAATGATTTGTCACAAACATCGCATAAAAAAGGTTTTCCTCCAGGAACAATTTGTTGATGTTCATCTAAATGATTTTCTTCAAATATTTCATCTTTAATGATTATTTCCGAATGTAATTCTTGTTCTATTTTGATGTGTTCCTCACTGATAAACACGGAATTATTTTCGCCATAAAATATACGGTTAGGCATTTTGTTGATAAATAAATAAATACGTTTGTGTATCGATTAAAACCGTATTCGGCATCCTTTTCGGTATCCGTATCTATTAGAGGCAAAATTTCAAGTTTCAACGTTGATATCAAAATTTTGAGTTATTAATTAAATACGAATTTTATATAAATAATTGACATTTTATTACAAAACTATGGAGAAAAGAGGTAAGGAGGTCTATCTTATACGGGCGTTGAACTGAAAAAAAACCACCTACAAGCATTAAATAACGTTTCAATAAGTGGCCAGAAAGTCGCTAGTATACCATCAGAGTATTACCTGAATTTAGCAGGTTTAATATAATTTATCGAGGAGAATAATTATTTTAAAATAATTAATTTTAATCATATTTCGTAAATTTATTATGCTGTGTTTTGTAAACTAGCGTCTATTTGTATCTATTATTAGTATGGTTGCCTTTCGGTTATGTTATACCAACGAAAGTGACTAGTATTTACTCATTAAGTAATATGTCTGAACGTTGATAAAATTCTTTGACATCAAATGCTTGATATGAAAAATCATACACATCTAGATGTCAAAGAATGTTATTAATGTTCAAATATATTACATAAATGTCAAGTTAAATAAACGCTAGTCACTTCCATTGGCATAACTAACAATGAGTATAAGTAGACGCTATTTAAAAAAAAAACCTAATAGATATGTAAATTGTAAATAAACAAATTAATAATACATCAACATCAAAGAGAGTGAAAGATTATTTGCATTCCACTACCATAACATCTCAGGTATTTCAGAGGCAGAGTTTTAGCCTAGAAGGTAGTAGACTACTACGGTGGTAGCCGCTGTAACATTACTTAACTGTTACTTGCCTTGTTCAGTATGTTTCTATATTTCTAAATCCATTAACTCTACCTCAACCTGTGCTATACTTAGATCGCTAACAATTAAAACAGTGTGGGAATACAATACTATACCCTAAGATTTAGACTCCTGTTTGATTTAATACCACATGCTTACAGTATTGTATCATTGTATTTTCTTGCAGAAATTGAATTTAATTATCGTCAAAATACCTTCGAGAGTCGTTATTATTTTAATTTATGGACGTAATCAAGCCTGATATTTGTGCTTATAAGCGCGAGCGCTCAAAGCGTGTGAGTGTCCAAGACGAATGCTCCATTATCTATGATTATGGAGGTTAGAGTATAGAAGGAGATTTATCTCTTATGGCTGTTAAACTCAAAAAGTGACCCCGAAAAACGTAAAATTAGGGTTCATTGAATGGCCACAATGGCGCTTGTGAGAAGGTGGGCTTGCTGTGAAGATAGTTACTTTAGAACGAAGTGAAGTTGCCAACCGGATGTAGTATAAAATATCACAAAATAATCACACAGACTTGATTAGTTGACTTATTTCCATAACCTTTTTAAAAACTTTATTGTGAATTGTGATTAAGTTATACCATTTTTATAGATAGCAGAGAATTTTTATTATTGTAGCGTGTTTATATAATTTGATATAATATGGGAAAAGTTTGTGCAATTAAAAATTGCCCATCTTTAATTTCTATTTTCGATAAAAATTTGATTATTCTATTTTTTGAACAAAATTTATTAATTGAAATATATATTACTTCAAGTTTCTTAATTATAATTTTGTTATTAAAATACCTTTAACTTTTCAAATTTATTGTAACTTGAAAATTCATCACTAATTCATTATTTATTATATTCATGGAATTTCTTAAATAAATAGTCTTTCTACTTCTTTAACATCTGAGCTTTCATATGATTTATGTAATAATTTAAAAATTCCGCATTTACAAAGCGGATCTTAGCCTGTCCTTGTCTACTTTTAATATCTACTTTTCGTTTCTTTAAAATTGGTATTCCAGTACACTAGCGCCATCTTAATTTTCCTCTATTTTGGGCCACTTTTTATAACATGGAGATAGCTCTCCTTCTATACTCTAACCTCCATAACTATGATACATACTTTCCTACATATTTTCTTTTTGTGTGGAAAATTATTAATAAGTTGAAATTTACATTATATCTTACAGGATAAATGCTGCCATTTGATACACAAAAAGGTGTGAATTAAAATATGTATAAATTTGTTAATTAAAACCATAATTTGATTTGGTCACCACATGGCGCAAATAAATTCAGTGTACATTACTGAAGAACACATTAAAATTGAACAAGAACTACATTCAGAAGTGATTATTAAAGATGAAATATTAGAAGAAAGTGATTTAGATGAACAACAACAAATTATAACGAGGAGAAAAATTTTCTTATGTGATGTTTGTGATAAACCATTTATAAAGAAAAACGATTTAGTTAGACATAATCGAATCCATACAGGAGAGAAACCATTTACATGCGATGTTTGCAATAAAACTTTTACCCTAAAAGGCAATTTAGTAACACATAAAAGAACCCATACTGGGGAAAAACCATTTAGATGTGATGTTTGTGATAAATCATTTACCCTACAAGGCAATTTAGTCAAACATAAACGATTTCATACAGGAGTCAAACCATATTCATGTGATTTTTGCGACAAAACATTTATCAGTCGAGGCAATTTAGATCAACATAAAATAATTCAATGTAGAGAAAAACCTTTTTTATGTGACGTTTGTGATCAAACATTTACCCACCAAAGTAATTTAAATAAACATAAACGACTTCATACTGGAAAAAAACTTTTTTTATGTGACGTTTGTGATAAAATATTTATAAGGAAAAACGATTTAGCTCGACATAAACGAATTCATACTGGAGAAAAACTTTTTTTATGTGATATTTGTGATAAAACATTTACCCGTAAAAGCAATTTAATTAAACATAATAAACGAAGACATTCATGAGGAAAACCTTATACATGTGATGGTTGTGATACATTTATTAGTAAACTTTTAATTCGACATAAATGCATTCATTAACGCATGAAACCATTTTTCGACAGATTTTGCTCATTTTTTTTCACAGGCTAAAAATACCGTTTTCTAATAAATCCGAAAGTTTCAGAATTTTTGACCGTTTAAAACGCAAGATAATTAATAGCAAAGTTATCATTCTCTCTCACTCTTTCTAATTAGCAGCATGTGAAACTTCATGCCCGACCAACTATTACCTGTTGTATTGAAAAAAATAGTCGACAGAATTTTAAAAAAATCTAGGAGAGTAAAGATAAATATTTATTAAATAAATTTAAAAACAAAAAAACTGGTTTTACCGTTTTGTTTTCGAAATATAGTTTAAAATTATTATAGTAATTTTTTGATTTAACAATTAAAAATAATTATTTTCAAATGCGTAATGATATAATAAGAATAAAAAAAGTATTCATAAATTTATACAGTTTGTATTTATTTTCGTGTTATACTATTAATTAATGGGTACAATTAAAGCGGTTGATAGTTGAATATTTAAAAATGGCGGTTGAAAGTGGAATCGAATGTAGACGAGAGTGTACTGAAGATGCTCGTACTCACCACTCGCTTCCTGAGACTCATGTCAAAAATCAGACTATTGGAGCGTTGACAAGTTGACACGAGGCAGACCGAGCGTTGTGAGTACACTCTCGGGCTCATTATTTCTCATCTTACCTCGCCGAATGTGTATGAAGAAAAGGATTATTGGTGCAATTAAACATACAACCAAAACATATTTATTTGCATGTGATTTGTGCGTATTTCATAGTAAGAATCGTTTTATTTTATAATATGTGCAAATTATTGTGTATCGATGTGAGTCTCCAAAAATAATAAATTTTGATATTCGTTTTTTTTAATAAATATTTTTTAAGTAAATAATTAAAAATATCCCTTCTTCCCAGACTTTCCCAACAAAAAACCATACTTTATAAAACCCTACTATTCCAAAAAAAAAAATTTTCCATTATGTTTATTTATATCGACCTCCTGTTTTAATGACAAAATAACCATCGTTATATCTAGAGTCTAAATCCTCAAATATTCTTCTAACACCGAATTGGTTTAGATTGTAACCTAACCCTTGGATTGTAATCAATTCCAAAACCCACGACATTTATGTCTGTGTTCAATCCATAGACATAGTATAATACTAGACTGCGCATTCGATGAAATTCATGTTCCAATATTAGAAAGAGATACAAAGAAAGTTACGGTAGAGCTATCTCTGTCATTCACTCACAGTTGAACAAAGATAGAAACACTGCAGATCAGAGGCTGTCTGTTTCTAAAGTTGGGACAACTTTTCAATACGTAAAGTATATGAATCGCGCAGTCTAGTAATACTATGTCTATGGTTCAATCTATTCCCTTCTCTATGATATATCATGATACCATGCTCTATGATATCATCTCTACGATATCATAGAGATGTTACCATACTCCTGTGTCTTCGGGCTGTCCATGATTTTTGAGATTTCCTGTTTTTTTTCAGAAGAATTTTTTATTTTTTGTATCTACTAATATATAGAGATAAAATTTGTTCGTTTGTTCCGGGTAATCTCTGGAACTACTCAACCGATGCTAAAAGTTCTTTTACTGACAGGAAGCTACATTATTACCAAGTAACATAGACTATAAAAAGTTTTTGTTTTATGCGTGTCGCAGCTACTAAATCCGTGTTCATGTCGATGCTAAAAGCCTAACTTTTGAGATAGAAAAAAATCTTTAAATATAAAAAATGTTTACTTGATAAAAACAAATAGGTTTTTTATTGAATATTTTTTCATACAAACTATACCTTAGATACAATTTTTGGTGCCTAACCTGAGGGGATCAGCTATAATAAATAAAGAAATACACGTTTCCGCGTTTTATTTTGAAAATCATCCCTTAAGGGAGAGTCAGAGTTTCGATTTTTTTGAAGTTAGAGACATGAAAATTTCTATATCAGTTATAATCATAAAATATTTGTTTCCGAGTTTATGAAAAATGGACGCATGTAAGGAGATGAAACACGTGGTGAGCATTTATATGGAAGTATTTTAAAATTAAAGACATGAAAATTTATATTTAGCTCATGAATTATAAATAAATAAATCCAAGTAATAACGTTTTAAGATAATCCTGGACGGAGAGAAATATTATGTTACTCAGTTATAAGGGCTTTACAAAATTTTGCGGGTGAAGAAAATTTCTGCGAAATGCTATTTTGTATTTTTATGGAATATTTAAATTTATATATTTTTGTTAACGGCTACAATGGCACCTTATCCCCTTGCCAAGTTTATTTTAAATAAATAAATAAAACTGTAAAATAGCTGCATAAGCTATTTTAGCTGACGAAACAAACCTCAAAAATCAATGCAATCCTCGCAAAATCTCTTGAGGTCAGGAGGTTAAGAGTAAAATAAGAAAAAAGAATTTGGCCGAATAGTTTCAGATACTCATGCGCCTATTCCTCCTAGACTATGTAATAAAACAATGGTTGTCTAAAAAGCTGTTATTTGCTTTAGATGAGTTAATCCAAAAATTGAATTCCTTTATCTATATGCAGGAGGAGTGCGTACGCTGAGTTCGAGCAATATACGTGTATATGAGTACAAACTTCATGTATACACAGGGGAAAAAATTCATCTCGTTGGAGCATAGGTAGACTAAGCGAATTTTTCAGATAATATTTAACATTGATTTACTATAGAAAAAGCTGTCCAACACAGTCTATATATATATATATATATATATATGTCTGTAATCGCTGTAGCGGTCACAATTTTAATCAGATTGGAATGAAATTTGGTATTTGAAGTGGTTTTAGTATTTAAAAGGCCAAGGTCGTTAATGGGTAAAATCGTACAAGGGGAAAGAGGGGTTTAGAGCAAGAGGGAAACACAAATTTTGGCATATCGCCCTTAATATTCGAAAAATTGAAAAATTTATAAGAAGTAAAGTTGTAGGTACTAAGTTTTACTGTAATTTTGTTTCTTATCATTTTTTCTGTTACACTAATATTTACAGAAATATTGACGGTTTAAGATTGAAAATTAAATTCCTTAATATCTCTGAACACATTAGAGTTTGGGCAAAAATGATAAGGTGGTGAATTGTAGCAAATATAATTTTCTACAACCTTATTCCTTAAGTATTTTTCGATTGTTTTACTATTAAGAGAGATATTTTATATTTTGTGTTTTCTTTATGCCCCCCTTTATCAGATAGGACATTTCATTTTGATCAGACTAAAATTGTGACCGCTAGAAAGTGACTTATGTATTCTAAAGAAATTCGCTAAGTTGAATATCCTGTCAAAATTTGAAGTTGATCCTATTTTTAGTTTTTGAGTAAAAAAATGTTAAAGTTATGATTTTTAAGAGATTTTAACATAGGTTAAATGGGCTCGTCGGTAAAAACATGAATACAAAAATCTATATCTCGACAACCAGATATGCCAGTGTTATGAAAAACTGCCATAATATTTATCAAAGTCTTATAACTACCTGGACCAAATTTCAAATTAATCTTGTTTTTTGTTTCTGAAATAATTAAATTTGTAGATTGAAAAATGTTCTAAATCTAGTTTTATTTTTAGTTATATTTATTTTTATCTAGTTTTATTTAGTTTTATCACCATGCAACTTTTTTGAAATACATAAAAACATGTTTTTAATTATTAAAACTCTTCGAAATTTAGGATTTAAGTTCTTAACAATATGTTTTTTAGAAAAATTAAATTATTTGAAACGATTTAATTGCAAAATTTTTAATTATTTACAGTTGGCAATGAATGAGATATCAATGCATTTAGTTTAGGACACCACCCCTACTTTCCCTCACCAGGTTCACAACAACCTTAATATACAAATTTGGGGTTAAATTACTTGGAAAATATTAAAACTGTAATGTTGAAACGTACCGTCAGATGGTAGGTCTTAGGCTACGTTTTAAATTTGAGCTTTTTTTGGTTCCTGAGATACAAAGGCCTAAACATAGTACGGTATGCTTAAACTTGGTCTGACCCAATACCTTTCTATGTGATTACAAATTTACTAGTAATAACTTTTTCGATTTAACTATATCTGAAAAACTTAATATATAAATTTAGTAAAATAATAAATACCTACTAAGGGAAGAATATACAATGATTTGTCGTCACATAGATATTTTTGTTTCTTTTGGTGAAACGACGAGAACTTGATCCCATTTTTTTTTTTTACATTTTTGTTTTTGATATTCAATTGAATCAAAGATAATATTTCTTTTTTTTTTGGACTATTTGACCTTTTATTTTTTTTTTAAATTGAACGCATAATGTTTTAAGATCTTTTGACAACGACAACAAGAATGAATGTGTTTGTTATATTTTTGTTTCTAATAAAAATTATATCATCAAATAAAATTTATGAAAATGTTCGACCTCGAATAGTTGGCGGAGATAATGTTCGAACAGATGAAATACCATATCAGGTATTATTTTTCTGAATTTATTTTACTACCACTTGTATTTAAAGATTTGCTTTAAATGATAAGATTTTTGGCACATATTCAGCCGCAGAGATACGGATATCCGGCAATGAAAACTCGGTTCGGCAGTTTTAATATATTGCGTTAACGAACGGCGGACAGACAAAAGTTTAAAAAATTGTTTTTTAAATCCGCTATCATCTAAAGGCAGCTTGCAAACAAGTGATCAACGAGTGGATGAATGTTTAAACACAGTGATCACTGGGGAAATATGCCGCAGCAAAAACTCGGGAAAATAGGCTGTCCCTCGATGTACTCAATCTGATACAACTTCGGAAGTTAATAATAATAATAATAATTAGAAAGAAGGGTACCGAAAATGGGTCCCTAGCACCTAGACCAAGGGGTCCTCTGTACCCTCCTTGAGAACAACCTGTCACCTGAAAGCGAGACGCCTCCGTTGAAGAGGTGTTACTTTAAGCAGATGAAGCTATAGGATTCTGTTGAGGCCAGATGCCACACAGAAGGCCCACAACTTCTCCGCCGGGATTGCTCCCAGGATTGATGGACCCAAGGTTTCGGATCCAAACATTCTATATCTGACAAACTGCATATTTCTACAGGTGCATATAACATGTAAGGAGATTTCATCGTCCTCCATACAGGCCCTACAAGTGGGATCATCAGAGATCCCCAAATTATGAAGTTGGTAGTTCAATCGACAGTGTCCTGTCAAGAGCCCCACCACCCTTCTCAACTGCATTCTATTGAGTTTCAACCGAGCAGAATCGAATGGCCTAGCTGTGGTTATGCACAACTTGTCCTGTCGCATGCCCTGCGCAAAGTCCCAGTAATCGAGATGAGGTTGTCGCAGCCACCCCTTGATTCGATAAATTATGGAGCATCTTGCTATGGGAATGATAGGCTCAGGTGGCTCAAAGGGGCGTTTGAGATGACCCCTCTAGTGCAAGCGCGTCCGCTACTTCGTACTTTGGAAGGTAACCGGATTCTTAATCACCTACGAAAGTATCTATACACAACAGGATTCCACGATGGATCCATTAAGTACAGACTGTGCGGCAAGGAGAAGGAAACATCCAGCCACGTCATTTTTTACTGCGAATCTCTCGGTTACAGCAGGTACAAGATATTCGGTGCATCTCACCCCGAATATATTAACCTGTAGATAAACCTAATAAGCAAGGTTCTGGCTATTGTAAAAATATGGGAGAAGCGAATCTCTGAAATAGAAGGCCTACAGGCTCTGGTAGTGTCATTATCTAAAAATTGACTTAAATTTCAGTATATTGTAGTACCCGTTAAAAGTTCTCATAAGAAAACGTTCCAGAAATCGAAAGTGTATGAACTAGAGGTTCTGGAAGAGGCGTCATCTGGAAATCGGTCAAATTGGCTGAAACTTAAGTATGTTGATGAACCTCACAATGAAAAGTTTTCATGTACATTAGTCCTAGAAATCCTTGAGCTACACGTTCTGGACGTGGCGTTATATTATATTTCTAGATAACTATAGATTACGCGATTCCTATGAACTACAAGTCTATGAATATTCTAATTAAAAATTTCTTTTATTTCTTATAAATGATATTATTTTGGAAGCGGCCAAATACACAGTCTGGCAATGCTGCTATTATTATAAACACTAACACCGATAAATTAAGCATAGAGATAATATATGTATATAGAGTAGACAAGCCGAGCCAAAAGTTGTCCCTCAGATAGAAAGAGAATCGAATAGGTTGAGCTATCTCTTTTTAATAACTAATATATAACATAGAGATAATATATACTCTATGTTATATAGGGTGCATTCGTCTTGGACGCTCACACGCTTTAAGCGCGCTCAATCGTCGTTTTCAGCGTTCGACTTGGCGCTGTGAGTGTCAAAATATCACTCATGCGGCTGAGTTCATGAGGTAGATCTCGCGCTCACAGACGCTTACTCCACAGAGGTAGGGCAGCAAAAGCGTGAGCGCCAAATCTTAATATTTATCAAAACGAATGCTATGTGAGCGTAAGCTAACCAAACTTTTGTCATATTTATTAAAGTACTTAAAATTAAAATTGTTTACAAATCAGTAAAATTGGCTAACTATTTACCCAGATTATTTTCGATCAATTTAAATGATTCAGAATCTGGTAAAACGTATCCTATTTCTGTTACTTCCGACGAAATAAAACGTCACCATGTTGATACAAACTAACGCTCACAATGTCCAAAACGAACGATATTTTCTGATCGATTCAAAGCGTTCGTAGGCCAACATGAACACCAATAATTTGTGCTTATAAGCGTAAGCGCTCAAAGCGTTTGAGCGTCCAAGATGAATGCACCCATAGTTATTATATATCATAGAGAATATATTATCTCTATGTTATATATTAGTCATTAAAAAGAGATAGATCAATCTACGCGATTCTCTTTCTTTTGACGGGACGTGTCCACTTACACGCGCGCTTATGACTTGCCTACTCTATATATATTATCTCTATAAAATTAAGTTCCAAATTTCAGATTTCAATTCGAGTTAATGGTAAACACCATTGTGGAGGCGCTGTATTGGATGAAAATTATATCATAACTGCAGCTCATTGTTTGAGGTATTCATTTTTATTACAAAAATTAAATATCCATAAGTATTTAGTTTTAACCTAAAATTTATAAAATAATTGAGAGTTTAGAAATTATATAAATAATACCTATAAATCAATATTATTTCAGAAAAATGTTTTAAATTATGATTATTTTTATTTTTGACATTCAACTGGCAGCTAATAATAAATATAAAATGTATTTTATTTTTAATTAAAATGTAGCTAAAACTTACTTTTTTTAAATACAATACGTAATATTTATTAGCGCCTTTCAGATGTGATATCCCACTTATATTTTTTAGCGAACCAAAATTTTTATTTTTTTAATTTATAAAAATTTGCTGTTCTTTCAACAGTTATAGAGCATAATAAAATACGGTCGTTGGATGTCATTTTCGTCGCGCACCCTGCCCATAATTACGCTAGTAAAGTATTTTTTGGCGGGCGACCTCTCGTGTTTATATTTTAAATTTTGGTTCTGTCAAAACCTTAGTGTCATATATTACAAATGCGTTTTAATTATTGAATAAAAATAAATATATTTTATTAGTTATTTTATTTATTAGTATGAATAAAATGGGAAAAAACTATCAAATCGGAAGTGTTGTGTTGTTGATTGTGAAAATACACCAACATTTTTTTGTTACAAATCAGAAACAAATTTATATAATAAGTAGTTGATATTTGTTTATTTCTTGTATTTGATATTGGTTTTAAACTTACCTCAATTACAACATTATAATAATTAGTATTATTTTTTTAGCTGTTTTGGCCTGGTGTTTCTCTTAAAACTGTACCAAAAATTCGCCGAGAATCATTGACATCAATCTCTTCATACACATTAGAAACGTGAAAAATAGTACATAATTTTGTACCTTTAGAAATACTTTTTTTACTAAAAATATCTAATTGTGCTTTTTGAAAGTCGCTCATAAATTTTTATACCGACATTGTATGCAATTATTCCTTTATCGTTAAAATTCAAGTTGACATTTTACATATCTATTCGTATGTTTACTAGTTTTGACAGAACCAAAATTTAAATAAAAAAACACGAGACGGCGCATAGGTCGCCCGCCAAAAATACTTTACTAGTGTATACAAAAGTTTAAAAATTTGATCAGTTGCAATGCATTACGAATTTGCCTTGAGTTTAAATACATGTCTGTATTAATTAGACAAATAACAAGAGGATTATCAAAATACTATAAATTGTAAGTTGCTAATCGTTAATCGAAAATTTGTTAATTGAGAAGATTCTTTTAATCTCAAATGTCATCTTTCAAATACTATTTTTTAAATAATTATTTCCATGATCCTATAAATGAAAAAAATTTTTGCCATAAAATGGATTAAACACTTGTTATATTTTTAGTAAACACTTGTTAATATGTGCATGTACTATGTCGTCGTAGAAAGCCTACGCAAATATATGATCGCTTTTATTAACGATTTTATCCAGTTTCCAGTCAAATTGTATTTTAATTGACCATTTAAAAATAATTTAATGTTTTTAAATGTTTAATGCTTGGGAAAATAAAATTGCTTGGACAAATAAAAACGATCATATTCTTGATCCTGCCTCTTGTTTGTTGGTTAATAAATTTATTTAACTTTTTATAAAATGGAAGGCGAAAAGGAAACGTCACAGTTTATGCAGGCAGTGTAAATCGAATTGAGCATGGTACAGAATATTTGGTAAAACATACTTATTTACATGAAAAGTATGATTACAATTCACGATTAAATGATATTGCAATTGTAATGGTGAGTAAATCAAAGGAAATGGCTAAATTTTAATGCTGGCAGTACACAATTGGTGAGTGAGTGGAGTTGTGGACACTCTTGCCGAGTCTTCGGCCGGCAATACAGTTCTCGTCAGTTAGTCAACGTGGCTTGAACAGAAATTACGTTGGTATACCTGAAAAAGAATTCATAAATTTATACAGTTTTTATTTAATTTCGTGTTTTACAATTAAGATTAATGGATACAATTAAAGCGGTTGATAGTTGAATATTTATAAATGGCGGTTGAAAGTTGAATCGAATGTAGACGAGAGTATCCTTCGTGCTCGTGTCAAATATATTCACCACTCGCTTTCTTTGACTCGTGCCAAAAAAACGACATTTAATGGAGTGTAGGCGAGGCGAGGCGAGTCGACACAAGGCAGACTGATCATTTTGAGTACACTCTCATGCTCGTTATGTCTCGCATTGCCTCACCGAGTGTGTACTGGCGGCATAACAGTTTTTTTCGTTTATCGAGTGCATCAGAGTATGCTAGTTGACATTTTAGTTGGCACTGATATAGACCAGCTATTCTTATTGCATAAAACATAAAAAAGTGGGACAAGTGATCATACACTAGAGCCATCTTTACTTGTAGAGTTTATTAGCGAGAACTAATCAGATATAAAACCTACGTGAAAATTAAACACAAATAAATCTTAATTTTTATAATGAATTTTTGTAATATAATATTTATAGTAATTATCTTTTGAAAAAAATTTCAATTAAAAAATTTTCAGAGGATAAATAAAAAAGTTAAAAATTTCTGATTAATAAAAATTATAAAATATTTGTCAAAGTGTTTTAAATTATAAAAAAAAATGTTTTTAATATTACAAACGATGAACAGAACTTTACAAAAAGTACATTTTAAATACCACTTTTATTTTGGATTCAAAATTGTAAAATTTTTTCGTTATTTGGGAACCTTTTTCAATAATAAGTCGAAAAAATACACGAGTTAATAATAATTAACGTCTCGAATCACGATTTAATAATTATAACAATAATTCTAATAATTAAATAATTATTCAGTAGTTCCGACTTTATTAAAGAGATTTTCTCTACTTTTCTTTGTCGTACGTTTACAAAATACTCAAAATTTTTGAAAATTTTTAATTAAGTATTTTAAAAAAAGGCAAAACACTGTTACTGTTTTAATTATGAAAATCAAAAGAATGTAATAAATATTTTTAAATCATCAAATCAAATAACATTAACAAATTATGATTTCTTTGATTGGTTTTATTTTTGTACAAAATATGTCATACAATTTAAATAAATTTATAGTTCATTTATTTCTACTGTACGCTTAGATGGCTCTAGTTTATCGAAAATTGTGCCATTTTTATACAATGGGATAGTTTGACCATATATAGAATCATAGAGACTATACAAGGAGACCGAACTCAAACGGGAGAATTGACAAAATATGGCAATATAATGGTAGAAGTTATATTTACTTTTTGTGCCACTAGCGTCGCTATTTTTCATTTTGCACCGAAGTGAATGTAGTATAATAAATAGGAGTGAAGTATATATTTGTAATTTTGTTAGACTTATTATTAATAAATAAAAGTTTAATTTAATATCTGATTCAATAATCTTTAAATTGATTTTAATAATTTTAATATTTCTAATTTATTTTGTTTTTATATTTTAATGTAATTATTTTTCGAATTTTTAACTATCTCTTCCACTCCAACTAATTCCTTATTGAAAAGTTGAAATTACATATCATTTATTTAAAAAAAATTTTATTGGAAAAATACTTTGGCTGCAAAAAAATTTTATAATACTTCATAAATGCGTCATGTTTTTCAATTCAAATTCGCGCCATATACTCTTTCCACTGTTTCCGGTATAGAAGCGACACTACTGACATCTTATTTTTGTCAATTATTTGTTTACATGGAGTTTGGTCTCCTTGTGTAGTCTCCATGTATAGAATGGTGAAGGTCAGTGACATGGAGACTACACAAGGAGTCCAAATTTAATCTCTAAACTTAAAATTCATTTTACTAACCTTAAAAATTTAATTTAAAATAAACTATTACAGGTTTCACCATCGTTCAATTTTCATTTAAACCTTCAACCAGTAGATATACCATCAAAAAATTATATATTCCCAGATAATACCGATGCAATTATATCTGGATGGGGTTTATTACAGGTAAAATTCAATGAAATTAGATTTATTAGACCAAGCAAGAAACTAGCATCGGGAATTCCATAAATTCCTTATATATCATTCTCAAATAGCATCCCTGAGACAGTACCTCCGTAAAGTTAGCCTACCGACTTCATTTTCCAGAACTTTTCTTTATGCAAATCGTTTGAGAGAAACGAAAAAACGTTTGAGAGTTATTATTTTTTACGTAAAAACGATTTTAATTTCGAGTGTTACCTTGGCCCCCATATTTTTATCTCCTGAAAAAATAGACTTGGACGCTTATTTTTTTTCTAATCGTTAGAAAGGGTTTGAGAGAAAAGAAAAACGTTTGAGATTTATTATTTTTTACGCAAAAACGATTTTAATTTCGAGAATCAACTTGGTCTCCAACTACAAATCTCAAAACTTTTGCTAATGCAAGTCGTTAGAGTATCGTTTGTGAGAGTTTCATAGAGCAAAACAATTGTTATAATTATAATTTTTTAAATAAAAACGATTTTAATTTTGTGTGTGAACTTGGCCCCCCACTTAATATTTTGTGTGAAGGTCTTTGAAGCACTTTGCCCCATTACATTTCTCAAAACTTTCTTTTATGCAATTTGTTAGAGAATCGTTAAAGAGAGTTTGAGAGAGAACAATAATTATTTGAGAGTTAATATAATTATTTGAGAGTAAAAACGATTTCCAGTTTTTGTATGCAGGTGGCCCCCACTTTTCCCCATTCATTTCTCAAAACTGTCTTTATAACTAATCAAGAACTATCAAGTATCAATGAAGGACTATCCCACCCTCCAAAAGTGTGTGAGCGTCCAAGACGAATGCACCCTTAATACATCACGTTGATAAACAACACTAGAAAAATAATTAATTTTGAAAAATTGAATTCCCATGTCACTATGAGTCCCATTTTTGCAAATCCCTCCACTCTCTCTATCGTGTTTCCACTTTCGGATTGGCCATACAGTCAGGGTGGCGTTGTCATCCTAGCCCTGAAGCTTATTATCTACACTCAAAATAGTTGGAACCAGAAGAAGGAAGAAGAACTGGAAGAAATCGGCGAAGATAGTTTAGATCAAACAGCAAAGGCGATATTTGTTTGAGTAGAAGAGATACGGATGTCTGCCAAAGTTGCTTAGCATGTGCATAGAAACGTTTATTCCATTATAACAAGCACATTAGTTCGTACTTCAACTTAAGCTGTTTCGTCACGTGGGACGGTTTTATAATAGTTGACATGTCCTAGGAGTTGGTCGTTGCCGTCTTATGTTCGTGTTTGCCGCTATATGACGTCTCAATAGATTTCTAGCTTTAGTGAACAAATTACTTCAATTGTTAATAACTTGAAAAATCTCTTAACTTTGACCCGTTCTCGTAAGCTGCTGAAATACATTTCGAGTTACTTATGAATTACTCGGAAAACTTTTTGATTTTGGGTCATTTAAATATGTTCTATCTAAACCTGCCTAACAGTTAGGAATTTGTGACAATCTTTAATCTTGCTTGGTCTAAGGTTGCCTTATCATATTAATTTTGTAAATTTTATTGTTTAGGATTTTACAACCAAACAGCCTTTACAAATGCAAAAAGCAATAGTGACGTCAGTCAATTCAAAAAAATGTGGACATAAATATGGGAAAAAAATTTCTAAGGGGCAAATGTGCGCACAAGGATTCCCCAACGAATATTCAGGGCCACGTGACGCATGTCAAGGTGATTCTGGTGGTCCACTAGTTTATAATAATACTCTTTTGATTGGAATTATATCATGGGGTAGAGGTTGTGCTGAAGACTATCCGGGTGTTTATACAAAAGTATCGTATTATAGTGATTGGATTGCAAATCGTATAGCCTAAGATTCAACTGTTTTAAAAGTTCAAACAAAAGAGCCACTACCAGAACATTTTTAACGTCTGACATAGGTATTTATTTCTTGGCGTATCACATGTTACACTTTAAAGATGATAGCGTGAACATTTAAGTCATGGATACTACACAAGGATACCAAAACTCCATGTAAACAAATAATTGGCAAAAAAAAGATGTCAATAGTGTCGCTTTCTATACCGGAAACAGTGGAGAAAGTATAAGGCGCGAGTTTTAATTGAAAAACATTAAAGTATTATAATATTATAAAATAGTATTTATAGTATTATAAAAATTATTTGCAGCCAAAGTATTTTTTCAATAAAATACTTTTTTTAATAAATGATAAGTAATTTCAATTTTTCAATAAGGAATTAGTTAAAACAAACTGCATACTTCAAAATAATCACTACGAAATAAAAACTGGTTACTTGTTTACTTCACTCCTATTTATTATTCTATATTCACTTCGGTACGGATTGTAGTACGGATGAACAACTAACGATGCTAGTGACATAAAAAGTAAATATTACTATTACCATTTCGTTACCATATTTTGTCAATTCGCCCGTTTGAGTTCGGTATCCTTATGTAGTATCAATGATTTAAGTCACGAAGTATAGATATTAGAGGAGTCCGAACTGTTTTTTCACTGTATTTACGTACACAAAAATGGGTACATGGGTATGTACCATAGACATAGCATTACTAGACTACGCGATTCATATACTTTCTGTATTGAAAAGTTGTCCCAACTTTAGAAACAGACAGCCTCTGATCTGCAGTGTTTCTATCTTTGTACAATTGTGAATGAATGACAGAGATACCTCTACTGTAACAGTGTTTGTATCTTTTTCTAAAATTGGAACATGAATTTCATCGAATGCGCAGTCTAGTATTATACTACGTCTATGGTATGTACACAAAGATGATAGTTTATTTTTTGATCACTCGTGCCGCTTATGTTCAAGAGTTATCGTTAATGGTTGATTACCATTTAACACACAGCCACGTGGGTTCCATTTATCGCACTTTCCTCCATACAGCATACTTTGCTGTGTGTGTACAGTGTGTCACACACTCCGTGGCTGTGTGTTTAAGTGGAAAGCATCCACCACTATGATAATTATTATTATTCAAATTATGTGTAGTGGCTCAGTAAATGTAAAAAATAATATAATAATTAAAATCATAAGAGTTATAATTAAAGGAAAGGTGTTGCAATTTCTGGTTATTTAAGTTTCATTTAATAAGAGAAAAAAAAGGCTTTATTCAAAGGATCCAAAGTAAGTAACCTCAAAATAATATTTTTAATAATAAATCCTAGAGGTGTTAGAAAATTTTTCAGAACCTTAGAATTGAAGAGTCTATTTTTGTTGTTGACTATCATATCGGATCAGATCTTATTGATACCATCTAATATTCTGTCATTATGTTTAAAAAAATATAAATAAATCTCTATTAAAAAAATATTTTTTGGTTTTTCTTCAATATCTCGAAAACTATTAATTTTTTCATTGAATTTCCTTCATAAAACGTATAAAAAGTTTTTTTCCAGCTTTAACCGTTTGAGAGATATATAGATGTATAAACAGAAGAATTTCCCTCATTCCTTAAGCTTTTTATTGTAAAACAAATTTTCTACAACTTTACTTCTTATGTGTTTTTCGATTTTTTCAATATTAAGAGAGATATATCAAATTTTGTGTTTCCCCCTCCCTCTAAATCCCCCTTTTCCCTTGTTGATTCTTGTCATGCCTTACTATAAAAATGCATTGTCATCGAAACTGAGCCAACATGTAAAAATTCAACTCCGTAGGATAAGAGGAAGTGGTTCTAATTCAGCTTGCAAGATTTGACCCGAACATACATACATACATACATATATACTACATACATACATTGCAAGTTAAACAAAAGCTTGTAAAATAATGAATTTTCCATTTCATGTTATCAAGAATATAATAAAATAACTATTAGCCCAGTTAATCAACCAAAAAATCACCATATAAAACGTCTGACAACTCCTCTACGAGGGATACTGGGCGGTTGAGGCACACCCCATTGCATTAAGAGCAGGCAACCGAGCATGAGACGCCTGCCTTCCGACAATCACACCTTGGTCCCCACCCTGTCTTGCCTAAGCAAAATATCATGTTCAATCTAGAGTCAGGTACCCGATTCTGTATTTTAAGTGAGATTGCTCACTTCTCGCATTTTCATCTCACGTGAGTTTACTCGCCTGATTCTGTAAGGTTGTAGTGAAAATACGAAAGTACTGGGTGAGATGATTTGGATCATAGATAATATATAGTAGTTATCTCTATGAATATAGTAGTGTTTGACATTGGCATCCGTATAAAAATAAACAGCTTTGCTTTTATTATTTAATTTTTCAATATTTCGCTTTTTCAACATAAATGTGACTAATAAACAAAAGCAAATAATTTTAAATTTCATGCGCGCCGACCCCGACTTTGAACGAGATAGATAGATAATCAAAGAATACATATATACATTCTTTGACATTACCATGAAGAATATTTATCTATTCTTCATGGACATTACCATTCGTTGTTTTAAGCCCATTACACAATGAAAAAAATAAGATATAAGAATAACATATAAGAAATAAAATATAAGATATAAGGAATAGTGGAATCCAGCAGATGGCAGAACCGTTGATCAATTCACAATTCAAAAATATGGAATAAGAAATAAGATATAGCAACAGAATTTCCGTCGCGTTGAATATCTATTCCTTATTTCTTATTCCCAGCCAATCACAATGTTATGCGCAGGATGCTATGCGCAGTCGACTCTCCGACTTATGTTTTTGACATTTGTGCACACACCAGCAGCTGGCATTCAATCGCTGTGATTGGTTGAATATTATATCTTATCGCCTATTGTGTTTTGGTCGCTGTGCTATATCTTATGTTTTATTTCTTATATGTTATTCTTATATCTTATTTTTTTCCTTGTGTAATGGGCTTTAAGTAATCGATTATTACTCTCTCTCTCTCTACTTCTTTCCTTTCTCTCTTGGAATTCACTTATACGTTATGAAATTCCTTGTCGAACAAACTCACGTAAGATGGTTCACATTTTCACTATGGTAAAAGTTACGGAATCGAGAGAAGTGCTCACATTTAGTATTTTCAGCAGGTTTCAGTTACAGAATCACTACCCAGGTGCGGCACTTCTATGGATCCAGAGGATCCCCACCCACAACTGGATCTGCTGGTAAACCCTGCATCACTGAGGCATGCTGCATCACTGCATCTTTAGTGGGAGTGAAAGAAGTGATGCCTGGTTCGATTTTTCTGGCTGAGCCCTGGAACCAGGAACGTTAAAAGGCGTTTACTGTCGTCATGGTGGGGGGAGCTGCATACAATGCCAGAAACATTTTTTCAGCACCTTCAGGCAGGATCTCTGGTGTGCTGGTTAGGCTGTAAAACAGTGGTGGAATTTGTAAAAGCTGAGGGTTTTTATGAACTATTTTCATGGTTGTATGTAGCTGAAGCAGTGTCACATCCTGAAAAAGTATTTAAAAATAAAACGGTTTCCCTAAGGAATGAGGGAACTTCTTCTGCTTATACATCTATATATCTCTCTAACGGTTAAAGCTAGAAAAAAACTTTTTATACGTTTTAAGAAGGAAACTCAATGAAAAAGTTAATAGTTTTTGAGATATTGAAGAAAAACCAAAGAAGGGACCTATAATACAAAATGGCGGCTGTTGCGCGCCTCCTTCCCCACATATGGGGTTTTTGGATATGTTCAAGAGGAAGGCTCAAAGAATATTTTGGCCAATTTTTAAAACTATACGTTTTTTATTTTATTTCACCTGGCTTGACTGGACTATATGTAAAATAATTTAAATTAATAATTTAACAAGTATTATTATATTACATGTTT
The DNA here is from genome assembly GCA_963920215.1 of Nineta flava. Classification (NCBI taxonomy): domain Eukaryota; kingdom Metazoa; phylum Arthropoda; class Insecta; order Neuroptera; family Chrysopidae; genus Nineta; species Nineta flava. The sequence goes on from OY986041.1 coordinate 3,499,809, forward strand.
CCCTAATCTTTCAGAACGTTTATTTTTTGCCCAACGGTGCGATTATTTTGTGCGCACTTTATTTTGAGTGCTGTGGTTGTGGCTTTTATCATGCTTTGGATGGTCTTCGTTTTGTTATAATGTAATGTCGATTTATATTGGATGTTGTTGAAAAATGGGAGAATCGTGGAAGGAAGTGGAGGTGTGTGCTATTATCCACCTGGTTCAAGTCACCCTGTATATATATGAAATTTTTATTTGTAACCTGTACAATACACAATTACGATGACTGTTCTTGCCGAAGTTCTTTAGAATTACTGTATATTATAGTATTTTAAACTGAAATACCTAAATAAGAGGATTTATTTTATTCTTTCAGAAAAAATAAGACTTTCGAAAGGTTAATTCAGAGTTTTAAAAGAATTAGTTTTTTAAGGGAATAGTTTCTCAGTTTTTTAAGGGAATTATCTCCAGTAGGGCAACAAATAATTAACAACTTTTAATTTTTATTATTTTATTTATATAGTTCAACAATTGTTTACAGAATTTATCTTTTAATAAGCTGAGCTTTTCTTGTAATTGTTTGGTGTCGAAAACAAACATCAAACCAATATCGTTCATTTTCTGTTAATTGTTTTTCGCATGCCTTCGTCTTATATGTTCAGCTAAATTGCCCCGAACGTTGAAAGTTTTTACACACACTTCACATGAAAATGGTTTTTCTCAATTGTGGATCAGTTTATGATCAATTAAACTTCTTTTGTTAGTAAATGTTTTGTCACAAACTTCACATGAAAACGGTTTTTCTCCAGTGTGGATTCGTTTATGTTTAGTTAAATTGGTTTGCTGATTAAATGATTTGTTACAAACTTCACATGAAAATGGTTTTTCTCCAGTGTGGATTCTTTTATGTTTAGTTAAATTGATTTGCTGATTAAATGATTTGTTACAAACTTCACATGAAAATGGCTTTTCTCCAGTGTGGATTCGTTTGTGATCAGTTAATCTGCTTTTGTGAGTAAACGTTTTGTGACAAACATCACATGAAAATGGTCTTTCTCCAGTGTGGATTCGTTTATGTTTAGTTAAATTGTTTTGCCGATTAAATTTTTTATTACAAACTTCACATGAAAATGGCTTTTCTCCAGTGTGGATTCGATTATGTTCAGTTAAACTGCTTTTGTGAGTAAATGTCTTGTCACAAACTTCACATGAAAATAGTCTTTCTCCAGAGTGGATTCGTTTATGTTTTGTTAAATTGTTTTGCCGATTAAATGTTTTATTACAAACTTCACATGAAAATGGTTTTTCTCCAGTGTGGATTCGTTTATGATCAGTTAAACTGCTTTTGTTAGTAAATGTTTTGTCACAAACTTCACATGAAAATGGTTTTTCTCCAGTGTGGATTCGATTATGTTGAGCTAAAATGCTTTGATAATTAAATGTTTTACTACAAACATCACATGTAAAACGTTTTTTTTCAGTATGAATTTGTTGATGCTCCAAATCATTTTCATCGAATGTTTCATCTTTAATAATTAGTTCCGAATTTAATTTTTTTTCAAGTTTAATGTTTTCATGGATTCGTTCATGTTCTATTTTAACATTTTCATTAAATATTTCTTCTGTAGTTATTTCCATTTTAACATTTTCATAAAACATTCCTGATGTAATTTTTTCTCGTTTAATTTTAAAATTTCTATTGAATATTTCGTCTGTCATTAGTTCATGTTCCAATACAAAACTTTCATCTAATATTTCTTCTTTAATTATTAATTCTGCCTCTATTTCTTTTTCAATTTTAATATTTTCCTCCTTGATATGATTATTTGCCATTTTGTTTAAACTTTTTGTTGTTAAGGCCATGGAGACTATGGGTACGTTCCACTTAACACCAACAACGCCCTCGACCACGACCGCTGAAATTGCCGTTCCACTAACGTTAAAAAGCCGCGCGTGTTGTAGGCGAATGTTACACGTAGAACGCACATCTTGAGCGCTGTATGCTCGCAATATGGCGGCATGGTGAAAACGTGCAGCTGTAAGGGTTGTGAGTAAATATTCCGCATGGATTGGAGTAAAATTTAAAAATATTTTTATATTGTTATGTAATTATGTTGCGAATTTTTAACTATCACTTCAACTTCAACTAAATCCATATTGAAAAATTGAAATTACTTATCATTTATTTAAAAAAATATTTTATTGGAAAAATACTTTGGGTGGAAATAATTTTTATAATGCTAAAAATGCGTAATGTATTTAAATTAAACCTCGCGCCTTACACTCTGTTCTGTTTCCGGTGCCGAAGGAACACTACTGACATCTTATTTTTGCCAATTATTTGTTTACATGGAGTTATGTATCCTTGTTTAGGGTCTATGGTTAAGGCATTGAAAGGCATTATGGTTAGGATCATGAAGAATAGATATATTAGGAGAGCGAACGTAATGTTAAAAAAAACGGTCAAGAATTGGTGTAACTATCTTTTATCAGTAGGGGTCACTGGTGTCAGTGCCGTACGGAATTTAAATGTTTAAATGTAGGCGCCAAGAAATCATTTTCATTCAGTTAATAAGAAGTCTTAGTATTATAGATAATAAAAAATTGTTTTCGATTATCAAGTAATCATTAAATAAATATTAATAATAGAGAATTCTTAATAATCTGCAATAAATTAAAAGATGAAGAATCATAGTGATAATTGCAATTAATAATTACAAATATATGTTTACAATACTAACATATATTAGATAAAGAAAGAAGATGACAACCGGTAATTACAGACCATATTCCTTTCGTAAATGCAGACACGCATTCCTAACCTTAAACAACCTTCCACTCATAGATATATAACAGTATATTTATGCTTTCCCTATACAACATCGTCCCATTTTTTCACATTTATAAAATTAAACAATTTTTATACTTACAATTTTTATTTGTAAGATGTGATAACCGTTGATTTTAATATGTAATAATAATAATAATTCCGTACGGGCAGATTCGCACTGCCGCTAGTGGCGAAAATAATAACTATGATCTCTACACGTTTTTGAGGACACAAAAACAGACGAATTGCCTATGTCGTTCAATCTCCTAATATATCTATTCTTCATGGTTAGGATCGAGAAACGTCCAAGCACGAAGACTATATAAAAGGAGAACGATCGTAATGATAAACTCGTGGCATTAAAACTGGATACAGACTGTAGACGGCATCAAAGACGCGGAGGCCCCATCGAATTCAAAAATGTAAATAAAACATAAAGTAGATATTTTATAATTGTAAACATACATCACATAACAATTGGTCTTTATTTAATTTATTTTTTAAATCAGTTTGTTAAGTTCAATTTTATATTGAACAAGATATTTGTTTTTGAAAGAAATGTATAGAAAATTTTTCAAATTTTACACTAAAAATTTGGAATATACGCGAGCTGTTTACGTCAACCATGTGCATGTTCAATATTTCAACTTTGATTGTAAACATCTCGCTTCACAATTAGTCAAAACAGAATTTTTTTTTAATGCAAAACATTTCGGTGAAAATCATATTTTAATTTTATGAAACTTTTAAGAAAAGTGGGTTCAATAAGGAATTAGTGGGAGTTGAGTTATAGTTAAAAATTCGCAAAATAATTACATAAAAATAATAAACAAAATAATTATTAAACATCGAATAAAAATAAACCAATTACTTCTCTGCATATGAATTCCACTCACAATCTCATTCCACTCACATCATAAAACAAATGTAACGTAAAAATTAATAAAGTTTGAAAAATAATGATGTGGGTGGACTCTGTTATAGACCGTCATGTCTCAAAAAAACGGAGGTTAAACCCATTATTATAAAACATCGAAAAATTAATAGTAATCTGTAAAGTTGGAATTGTAAAAATGTAAATAAATTATATTAAAATTATTAAAATCAATTTAAAGATAATTGAATCAGATATTAAATTTAATTTATTAATAGTAAGTCTAACAAAATGACAAATATATACTTCACTCCTATTTATTATACTATTTCACTTTGGGTACATTCCACCTAACGCCCGCAACGCCCACGACCACGACCGCTGAAATTGCCGTTCCACTAACGTAAAAAGGCCGCGGGCGTTGTAGGCGAATGTTAAAGGTGGAACGCAAATCTTGAGCGCTGTATGCTTGCAATATGGCGGCATGGTGAAAACGTGCATCTGTGAGGGTTATGAGTAAATATTCCGCATCGATTGAAGTAAAATTTAATTCAACATGGCAAGAAATAATTAGAATTGAATGAAACAAAATGTTAAATAATTATTTATATTGATATTTAAAAAATATGAAGTTTTATATGTTCCATTTTTTAGGTTTGGTTAAGAAAAATATATTTTTTTCCCCAATAAAAGATATTCGATTGAGAAATATTATTTTATCTGTAAAATTAAGGGGCCATTTACCATTTTCGGCACGTCTCGCATTCTTCATTGACACTGTCATTTCTACTTCAATCAATGTCAGTTTCAGGATTGTAATTTTTTAAATTCCCGCCATGTTTTGGTGAAAGCCCACTCTGACAGACCAATATTGTATGGACGAAGTAGGCGCGACGCGGTCGCGAACAGTGACGTCACCTATGACGTCGAGCGATCGCTCGCGACGACCACGTGCCTTAGGTGGAACGATACAGAGGGTGTTACAATCGTTGCGGGCGTTTAGTGGAACGTACTCTTTGATGCAAAATGAAAAATACATTTTATTTATTTTTTCTCTGAAAAAGTCTGAATTACTATGACAATACGAGACATTTCTTCAAAAAACAAATTAACTTTGAAAAACTGTTATATTTTTCAATTAAACTGAAAAATTTTCCAAAAAGTCTGAATAACTCTTCTGGATGAGTCCAAAGTATTAAATCGTTTATTTTATTTTTTCAGAAAAAATAAGACTTTCAGAAGGTTTATTCAAAGTTTTAAAAGAATTATTGTTTTTTTAAGAGAATTATGTCTAGTAGGGCCACAAACAATTAACAACTTTTAATTTTAATTATTTTATTTATATAATTTAACAATTGTTTACAGAATTTATGATTTAATGAGCTGAGCTTTTCTTGTAATTATTTGATGTCGAAAACTAACATCAAACCAATATCGTTCATGTTAATTTTTTTTCGCATGCCTTCGTCTCATATGATCAGCTAAATTGCACCGAACGTTAAAAGTTTTGTCACAAAATTCACATGAATATGGTTTCTCTCCAGTGTGGATTCGTTTATGTATAATTAAATTGTTTTGCCGATTAAATTTTTTATAACAAACTTCGCATGAAAATGGTTTTTCTCCAGTGTGGATTCGATTATGATCAGTTAAACTGCTTTTATGAGTAAATGTTTTGTCGCAAACTTCACATGAAAATAGTCTTTCTCCAGAGTGGATTCGTTTATGTTTTGTTAAATAGTTTTGCCGATTAAATGTTTTATTACAAACTTCACATGAAAATGATTTTTCTCCAGTGTGGATTCGTTTATGATCAGTTAAACTGCTTTTGTTAGTAAATGTTTTGTCACAAACTTCACATGAAAATGGTTTTTCTCCAGTGTGGATTCGATTATGTTGAGTTAAAATGCTTTGATAATTAAATGTTTTACTACAAACATCACATGTATAACGTTTTTTTTCAGTATGAATTTGTTGATGCTCCAAATCATTTTCATCGAATGTTTCATCTTTAATTATTAGTTCCGTATTTAATTTTTTTTCAAGTTTAATGTTTGCATGGATTCGTTCATGTTCTATTTTAACATTTTCATTAAATATTTCTTCTGTAGTTTGTTTAATTTCCATTTTAACATTTTCATAAAACATTCCTGCTGTAATTTGTTCTCGTTTCATTTTAAAATTTCTATTGAATATTTCGTCTGTATGTAGTTCATGTTCTAATATAAAACTTTCATCTAATATTTCATCTTTAATTATTAATTCTGTGTTTATTTCTTTTTCAAGTTTAATATTTTTCTCATTGATATGATTATTTGCCATTTAGTTTCAATTTTTTGTTGATATTATTTAGCCACTCTTTCTTCGGACTATGAAGGTTATGTTAGAAAAGTGACGGACTATATAAAAGGAGAACGATCGTATGTTAACTCGTCGCATTAAAACTGGATGCACAGTACAAAAAGTAGACGGCGCCATTGTCGCGGAGATCCCGTCGAATTCAAAAATGTAAATAAAACATAAAGTAGATATTTTATAATTATAAACGTACACTCCCGTTCAAAAAAAAATTAACAGACCTGAACCGAACTTGATTTTAATATGTAATAATAATAATAATAATTCCGTACGCGTAGATTCGTACTGCTGCTAGTGGCGAAAATGATAACTATGATCTCTACACGTTTTTGAGGACGCAAAAACAAATTGCCTATGTCATTCGATCTCCTATTTATCTATTCTTCATGGTTCCAACAATGTCAACATTCGTAGGTTTTTCGACGCCATATTGCACTGCACTATTGATCTGACTTTACTAGCCAGGGCAAGACGGATCACACTAGGAGTGCTCTCTATCGTCAATAGAATACTTAGAGTGCTCTCAGTGCGCACGAGGACAGTCATAAGAAAACGCTATGAGTGAGGATCACTCACTTAATTCAATGTTGGATTGCATCCTAATACAGCGGATAATATAACTGACCTCTAAATAACTGGACAGAGTATGCTAATGAGTCTAAACGTGAAATAACGGCTCCAACTGAATGATAGTCTGCGTCAACTCAACTAGCCAAGGTACTAAAACGTTATGTGTGTAGTGAAAAGTCATGTGACAGCAGTAATTAATTTTTTGTGATGATTCGTGACGATGGCCAGGGTGGGAGTCGAGCTTCCAATGACGTCATGAAAAAATGAACTTTTTTCAATTCTTCGCGGGTAAAAATAATTTTGTTAATTAGAAATTGTAGGGGAGTGGTACGAATAGATTTAATAATAATTTTCCTATATGGACAGTTTCTATAAGTGGAAGCTGCCCCAAAATTACGTTACCGATTATATTTATTCTCTCTCTCCTCCGAGCGATCAATTCTGTTCTGCGCATTTCAGAGAACTGCCAGGCACGCGCAGCATGGACAGTGTATCTCAGACGAGAGAGAGAGAATAAATATAGTCGGCACCGTAATTTTGGGACATTCTTTCCTATACCAACTGTCCATATAGGAGTATTACATATGTGTATAGGGTAGGGAGGGTATAAAAAACTTTAAGAATTAGTGTGACGTAATAATTGACCTACTCCTTTGTTGGTGGGGTATATAAAGTAATAATTAGTAATTTAAAATTATTATTCAAATTTTATTATTTATTAATTAATATAAAATGGTAACTAATTCAAAATGGAATCATTTTTTAAGGGTAGATACATTCTATTTATACTTACTATTATATAGCTCAATAACTGTGTAGGTACACTCCCCTGCCAAAAAAACTTGAACCTATCTGAATTTGACTTTCATAAAAGTCCAAGATTTTGATAGTTTATGTTTTGATTACAAATATAATTATTGATGGGCTTACTCTTTCTATTATAATACAAATCTGTTTTTTATTTGTTATATTTCCAAGAATTTTTGTGCTATATCAATTCTTTATTTGTGAAAAATGATTCAATTTTTAATAATTTGTTTTGAAAAGTTAATAGAATTAAAGTTAATTAAGCAGAGTCAATTCTATACTGACACCAACAAAAATATTGGGAACTATTTGAATTCAGTTTGGTTCAATTTTATTGCAGGCGAGTGTACATTTACCTTGAAAAAGAATGGATTTTTGATGTTTTTTTTGTCTACTTGTCAATGTTAAGACCTGTAGCTTAAAACCTATGGGCTAAATTATGTGTGGCCTAAAAACTAACAAATATTTGGATTTTTGTTGTTGTAAAATATCTCGGTATCGGTTGATTATACAGTTTTGGTGGTTATTATCAATTTTAAAAGGAAAACATTTTTGTCGCTAACTTACGTATGAATTTTCTTTTTTCCCATGGTAATGTACTCGATTCTATTTTTGATCTAGATAACGTAGTACAGTACATATGTCCATGAGTTACCTTGTAACTACCAACAAACTCAAAAATTATTATTTGAATTTCAAGGCTAATAAACATTGATTTAACGTTCATGCGCTACGCTAGTGTCCGAATACTGCCTTTAATAAATAATCTTACAACGATTTATAAGCTTTTTTTATTTGTTGTTAAATATTTTAAAAGTATTTATTGGAAAATATCAGGAAATGTAAATTAGAAATTGATTTGACAGATCTGACAATAAACTATGTTGTTGTATATTTGTGTGTATGTGTATATTTTTTTACTGTGTGCAGTCACCAGTATTCAAAATATGGTGGCAAAAACAAACCTAACAAAACAGTTTTAATTTTATTAAATAATTAATTCAAACGTTTGTCAACACCATTTTTTTAATGCAAATACATAAACTGCATATTTCAAAGAATATATATAAACATTATTTATTATGGTGGCTACTTTAATAATATAGTTATTATAATTTTAAGTACAAACAAATTCTGTTCTCCATAAGACGCTGAGTTCAAAGTTTGATTTTTAATTGATAATTAATCTTTGAAATGATCGACGACAGGTTTTAAATTGAGCTAAAAAAAATTTGTATCTACTATCAAGCCTTATGCAGGAAGTCAATAAATTTGATTTAATTTAGTCTTTTTCTCAGTTTGGCCAAAAAATACTCTGCATTACACTTTCCATAATATTTGGTTTGTCAAGGCCACAGTAATTTTAAAGGTTTTTCGAATTAGAAGCTTTTGTTGTCGGTATTGATCTCAACAGACAAAAACAAATCAGTTATCCGATCTTTTTCTCGTGGATGTATTCGAACCATAGATTAAATATCATTCTTCTGAGATGTTTAATACTATGATTCGAACCCAGTTAGTAGGCTGCTATTAGTACTGCAACTTTTACACCTACCAGAAATCGAGTAAACGGCAAACAACAACTTTTATTCGAAAAATTTTTTTGGAAAACTATATGGATAGAAGCTGCAGTACCAAATATAATTACGATTAATTTACACACACATACAATATATTTGAACAGTGATTATAGCCTCCGCTAAAACGGTATCAAAATACAACTAATTTTTAGCGAATTTCCTCCAAAGTAAATGCAGCTATTGTTTTTGCACCAATGTAGAAATTTCGTAAAAATTCCTTCAAAGGTCCACCTCTCTAGCGGTCACAGTTTTATTCCGATTGGAATGAAATTTGGTACTTGAGGCGCTTTTGGTATTCTAAAGGTCAAGTTCGTTAATGGGTAAAATCGGACGAGGGGAAAGGGGGTTTAGAGGGAGGGGGAAACACAAAATTTGACTATCTCCCTTAATATTTGAAAAATAGAAAAATTTATCAGAAGTTAAGTTGTAGGTACTAAGTTTTACTATAATTTTGTTTATCATTTTTCTGTTACACTAATATTTACAATTAAAGATTGAAAGTTAAAATTCTAAATATCTCTGTTCACATTAGAGTTTGAGAAAAATGATCAAGTAGTGAATTGTAGCAAACTTGATTTTCTACAACTTTACTCCTTATACATTTTTCGATTATTCTAATATTAAGAGAGATATTTAATATTTTGTGTTTGTTTGATACAAATACATGAAATATATTTTATTGTAAAAAATTTTGATTGCCGTTTCCATAGTAACTATAAACTATAATCGCTATACATCGTTCTATTTGGCTATTAATACTAAAGTCATATCAGATATTATATTTCATTTTGATTACACTAAAATTATGACCGCTAGAGAGTGATTTATGCATTCTAAGGAAATTCGCTAAGTTGACGCAGCTCCTGCGTAACGAATTTTTTTAAATTTATTTTATACAATATGGCACTAATTATATGAATGTGGTTTATTGCAGTGGTGTTGCGGATATTCGCATCATAGAGATAATATATATAGATAAGTCATAGGCGCGCGTGTAAGTGGAAACGTCCTGTCAATAGAAAGAGATTCGCGTAGGTTGAGCTATCTCTTTTTAATGACTAATATATAACAATGGAAGTTAGAGTATAGAAGGAGAACTATCTCATATGGTTGTTAAACTAAAAAAGTGTCCACCGACAAACGTAAAATTAAGTTTCAGTGAATGGCCACAATGGCGCTTGTAAGAAGGTGGACTTGCTCTGAAGATAGTTACTGTAGAACGAAGTGAAGTTGCAAACATTGAATCCCATTTTGAATGTGATCATTTTTATTTATAAATAAAAAATAATATATATTTTTAAAAAAATATACAGACTGCGTTGGAATGCTTTTTCAATAGAGAATCAATGTTAAATATTATTTATTACTGGCAGACCGTGTGGTTACTGTACGGAGTCAGTCAGTACAGTCAGTACATGAATGAAACAGTTATTTGTTATTGTCGATGGACTGTGGAACTTGAGTTTACTATATAGTAAACAAAAAAGTATAGATGGACGTTTGCAGTGTGTTTTGATTCCAATTTAACCAAAAAAAAAATGAATTCATTGAATTGTGTAAAGACTAGGATTATCAACAATAAATTACTATTACTTTTAAAAATTGCGAGTTGCATATACTAAAAATATTTCAAAAAATTCTCGTTTTTTTAAATTAGTTATTGGGGAAAGTTGGATATTAGCTATGCAATTTTGTAAATAACAAGTTAGCTAAATTTTTTCGAATTGCCTATACTAATCAGAGGTTTGAATATAGAAAAGCACGCGGTTTCAGATATTCCACACCCCCCCCCCGGAATTTAAATATTCACTTACCTTTCTTAAAGTTTCAAATTTTTTGCCCCAATTCTTATTTGTATTTTATAAATACGTATTTAGACTACAAGGTAGTCATCATCATTATTAATTAATTTGGTGTGTGTCTCACAATGATTTTAAAATTGCTTAATCTTTTGTAAGATCGGACTGATGTGTATTAACTAAGGGGTTACCTTGGCTCCAGGATGCTAGCACCCCATCCATGGAATTTCGAAAAAAAAATTATACCATCTAATTGGTCAGGTCCCATTACTTGGTCAGGGATAGAAAACCTTTTATTGATCTTTTAATTTTTTCAAGGTTATAGAAACTTTTAGCACCCCATCCAAGGAATTTCGAAAAATCTATTATACCATCTAATTGGTCATAAATGGTCAGGTAGTCCCATTATTTGGTCAACGATAGAAATCTTTTTTACATTTTTTTCAAGGTCATGAAAAATTTTTAACACCCCATATTCCATACAAAGAAAAAATAAAGGCAATAATCGATTGAGAATAATCCACTGATAATTGGTCAGTTAAAATAAATAATTGGTCAGACCTATTTCCTGGGAAAAATCGATTTTCTGGCAGACCGCCTAAATCTATTTCATGACCTTGAAAAAAATTTAAAACATCAATAAAAAATTTTCTATCGCTGACCAATTAATGAGACTACCTGATCATTTAAGACCAATTAGATGGTATCATTGGTTTTTAGAAGTTCCATGGATTGGGCGCTAAAAAATTTTTCTATGACCTAGGAAAAAATTAAAAGATCAGTAAAAAATTTTCTATCGCTGACCAATTAATGGAACTACCTGACCATTTATGACCAATTAAATGGTATCATTGTTTTTTTGAAATTAATTCCATGAATGGGGGTGCTGGCATCCTGGAGCTGTTACCTGAGTTAACTGACGCATTAAAGGATTAAGTGTGTGTTGACCCCATCTGTTCTTGTTTTGTAAAGATTTACGAGTTCTCTAAAATTCAATTATTGTGATGTTTCATAATGATTGTACCAAAAGCTCTCGAGTCCTACGGTGTTGTAACCTAAAAACGTTTTCTCTCACGATGATTGCATTCGAAAAATATTTCAGTAATTCAAATAGCTTTTGTGGATTTGCTTATTGATATTAAGGTAGTTGTGAAGCATATGCGTATAATAAGAGTGAAGGAATATATAGCATAATAAGCCATAATTTGTGCCCAAGACTGTACCGGTCGACACGTTACATATACGATACTTTTCTATACTTATATGCAAATACTATCTAAAGCTTTTTATAAGTTGCAATCCGGTAACGTCGCTTATATTCCGCCAATTGATATACTGTTTGTTTACATACATGTACTCGAATAGTACAACGTGTAGTGATGTACAGTGTTATCAAGTTGTATCTGTTCAGCATGCTGACACGTATATTTATTTATAAAATGATTACCATTGCGTTGTTATAACTAAACAATGAGACGGTCAATAATTCTCGTTTTTTTTAAAAATACGCAGAAGAAATTCAATAATTGATAGCTTTTTCTTTATAAAAGATTCTGAAATGTCGTTTTATTTATTAATAATAAAAAAACTAGTAGAAATCCTGCTTAAAATGGGTCTTCTCCATTTCTGCCCATCTTAATTATTCGAAATTCAATTAAGTCGTTCTCGAGTTTGTCTCAAACTCGGCCAATCGATTTCAAATGTGAGTGTATAAATAATACCCGCAATAAGTGTGCAAAAATTTGGAACATTCTATAATTATGCCCATTAGCACGACACAACTACCTTAAGAGAAAAAATTTTTCCAATAAAAAATCATTAAGGTACACACATTTTGTTATGTTAGGGGGTTGATTAACATACACCGTAAGGCCGAGGCATTTTGATACAATCTCTTCTTCAAATATATCTCATAATTTTTAGAAATAAAAAAACCTGGCTAGTAGGGTCCAAGTCCATTTCAAAGCGACAAATTTTAGTCTGTTGACAAAAATTGTATTTAAAAACTGTTTTTTTTCAAACGTTTGGAGAATTGGAAATAAGCACATTCATTCATTTTTCAGATGCTCAGTTTTTTGAGCGGCCATCAGTACTAAATTGTGAACTAACTGTAGAGCGTGCATAAACATATTGATTTTTACATTTCCTTCAAAAATTAGGTCTGTCAACTTGGAACCCAACTTTATCGGATTAACACCAATTTTGAACTGAATAAAGCACAAACCCTACAATATTTTCACATTTATTTTCAGAATATGAAAATACTGTTAATACTGTAATAATATTTAAAAACGAAATTAAAATCCGACAAATATCAAGGAAGCTATAAGCTTTTAAAGATTATTATCTGTCTCTTTCTTGCAAAAATACTAAAAACGGAGTTTAACGTGTATTTTAAATGGTGAAAGTGTAGTATGACGTCACATAACATATCAAGAGGGCTATCACCCTCTTTGTCTAATCGGGAATTTCAATCATTCATATCTCGCTTATTTTTAAAGTTATTTAAAAAGTAATTTTACCTTGATATTTGTTAAGTAAACATGCTTCAATTCAAGTGAACAAAAAATTTTCATGCATATTCCCTATTGATTTACAGTAAACTTCATTTGTTTGTAGTAACTAGATTCATCAAACTAAAATAATTAATTGTGGCACAAATAAAAGATAATGATAGGAACGTGAAAAAAACGATTGGAGTATTTTTTAAACTGTATGTAGTTTACTCTAACAAATGATTGAGAAGTAGTTCCCACCAGCCTTCTTTACCGCTTAGTCCGCCATTATAGCCCCTCCTTTAGAGCATACATCATCGCCACTCTACTGAGGGAGGAATTAAAATGCAGCTCACTGCGCTTGCGTGCCCATGACATGTTTTGTTTAATTTAGTTCTCATCTCAATATTGTCAGGCGCTGTCTTGACCGAGTCTGATTTTATATTTTGAACTTTTTTTCATATATACATTTGTTAGAGTAAACTACATACAGTTTAAAAAATACTCCAATAGTTTTTTTAGCGAATTTCCTGAAAGGAAATAGAGTCCCGTACCGAAGACAAAATTTCTTCAAATGTCCATCGATCCTACCTAGTAGATGTCAAAAATCACCATCTGTAAAATTTGTACATATGCATATATATATTATATACAGACTGTGTTGGCAAGCTTTTCCAATAGAGAATCAATGTTAAATATTATTTATTACTAGCTCTCCGTGTGGTTACTGTATAAAGTCAGTGAGTACACATGTAATGGTTAAATATGTTCATTGAATTCTTAACTTTAGTATGTGAATCACAAAATCCCCACTCTTAAATGACAAACAAATAACCATACGCATCCATGTGTATGGTTGATGACTGTATATGTGATGACTCTAACTACATGTGTACTGACTGACTTCATACAGTAACCACACAGACAGTCAGTAATAAATAATATTTAACATTGATTCTCTATTGGAAAAGCTTGCCAACACACACTATATATATATATATATATATATATATATAAATGTGTCTGTAATCACTCTAGAGGTCACAGTTCTCATTTTATCGGAATGAAATTTGGTATTTGAGACGCTTTTGGTATTCAAAAGGTCAAGTTCGTTAATGGGTAAAATCGGTCAATGGAAAAGGGGGTTTTAAAAGGAGGGAGAAATACAAATTTTGACATATCTCCCGTAATATTCAAAAAATCGAAAAATTTGTAAGAAGTAAAGTTGTAGGTACTAAGTTTTACTGTAATTTTGTTCCTTATCATTTTTTCTGTTACACTAATATTTACAGAAATATTGACGGTTTATAAGATTGAAAATTAAATTCCTTAATATCTCTGTACACATTCGAGTTTGAGCAAAAATGATAAAGTGATGAATTGTAGCAAATATAATTTTCTACAACTTTATTTCTTACGCATTTTTCGATTGTTCTAATATTAAGAGAGATATTTTATATTTTGTGTTTTTTTCTTTCTTTATACCTCTCCCTCCCCCCATTCCACTCGACGTATGTCATTTATTAATAAAATTCGACCGCTAGAGAGTGATTTATGTATTCTAAGGAAATTCGCTAAGTTGAAGCAGATCCTGCGTTACGAATTTTTTAATAAAATTGGACTTGCAAATACTAAAATCATGTAAGACATTTAATTTTTATCAGACTAAAATTGTGACCGCCAGAATGTGATTTATGTATTCTAGCAGCTCCTGTGTAACGAATTTTTCACGTTACTATCATTATCTTTTAATTTAAACACAATTAATTATTTTAGTTTGATGAATCTTGTTACTACAAACAAATGAAGTTTACTGTAAATCAATTGTAGGGTTTGTAGTTTATTCAGTTCAAAATTGGTGTTAATCCGATAAAGTCGGGTTCCAGGTTGACAGACGTTCATAAATTCGCTAAAAAAGTCGCGGAAAAATACAACCGATCATCTATAAAACTTGAAATGAAAATTGGCTTTCAACTCTTCAAAAACTTTTGAATCTGACCACCACTTGTCAATTTGAAACGAATTGATCCTGTACAACGGCGCCATCTGTGTATGATTTGACTATTTATATTCGTGATGGTATAAAATTATTACTAGAAAATATATTATCAGGATCTAATGAATGTTTCGTTGCACTGTACAAACTAACACCCAAACTGGACACAGATGCTGGATACCATTTCTTTCGCATTTTACCAACACCATGATGATGTGATATACTGCCGCCAGATGCAATGATCTCATCACGTGCTTTCTCCTCCAGCATCTCATACAGATGAACGGGATCCGTGGCTGTACCATAATTGAATCCAAAATAGAAGTAAATACAACAGCCGGTATCGTACGTTTGTGTCACACGACAACTCATTAAATAATGGCTGATATTTAATTTTTTACACTCTTTGGCAATACAAAATTTCACATTACGACATAACGATAGCGCTCGATCCCATGGAACAGATGTTTCAAATGATTCCGAAACAACGTTGTATTCTAAACCAATATCCTAGAAAAGTTTCAAAATCACATTAACAACAAAGAAGGGGGTCGCGGAAAAATACCCTTCATAGGGTCCAGAGTCTATTTTGGGAATTCCAAAGAGAGCATGTAAACACGTGGACAACAAGTGGATGAATGTTAAATACCAGGAAAATATACCGAGGCTGTCCCTCGTTGTACTGAATCTGAACAGGATACAACTTCGGAAGGTTATCGGATTCGTCACCGGACATGATCACCTACGAAAGCATCTGCACACAATAGGACTCCATGATGGATCCATTATGTGCAGACTGTGCGGCGAAGAGAAGGAAACATCCAACCACATCATCTTTAACTGCGAATCTCTCGGTTACAGCAGACACAAGATACTCGGTCCATCTCACCCCGAATATATTAATCTGCAGGTAAACCTGATAAAAAAATCTCCTGCCTATTGCCAAGATATGGGAGAAGTGAATCTCGTCGGACAGGATTAGAAGGGGGGGCACAATAGGCCATTAGGTCGAGGTGCATGTATACTGCGTGTGATCATTTGAAAAGTTACCACCTTAAATATTTTTTAAAATATGCATTTTAGAAAATATGAGTTTCAAACAAAAGTTGCACAGTTTAAAAAGGGGGAAACATAATGCAATAATTATTATATTTCTGTTTCATGAACCCGTGCCTGCCGCGTGGCATAACTTATTATTGAAACGGTGCAAGATAGGAAAAATCTTATACGAATAAACAACGTTTGTTTGAAACTTTTTTTTATAGCAAACACTTTCAAGACCTGTTGATTACGTTTTACCCACTCTGGGAACAAGTTTTCAGTAAGAATACCTTCCGGACTAGAATGGGTCGAGAACTTGGTCAGGCCGACGGATACGTTATTTTATACTGACGGATCTAAGCTTGAGGATAAAGTAGGCTGTGGGATTAACTCTGAAAATCCAGACGTAAGACTATCATTTCGACTGCCAGATCAGTATAGTGTATACCAAGCGGAAGTGATGGCCATTAACGAGGAGTCTGAATGGACAAGATTGAACAGTCCAACGTGCAACGATATCGCAATCCTCTCAAGGACATGTATACTGACGGATCTAAGCTTGAGATGGTATACACTGCAGATCAGTGCAGTGTATACTAAGCGGAAGTGATGGCCATTAACGAGGAGTCTGAATGGTTAAAATTGGGCACTCTTACGTGCAACGCTATCGCTATCCTCTTTGATAGCCAAGCGGCGGTAAAACCCCTAAGCTCGGTCTATCATCTAAGGTAATTTGCTGACTGTTTTTCTCTGAATAAGCTATCGGTGAGTCTCAATGTAAAACTAATATGGGTGCCGCGTCTTAGGGACAATCCAGGGAATTACAAAGTCAACGAGCTCGCCAAAAATGGCACAAAGCTATCGGACACAAGCATCACTAAACATCCAGGTGTATCCTTTGCCAACTGCAAACTTCTCCTGAATGAAACCATTCTAAGAAAGGCAAAGGGAAAGGTTAAGTGGCAAGATGACCATACTTGTGGTACTGCAACGCAGATATGGTCAGAGTACAATCGGAGCCGTTTCGAAGAAATTATCTCCTTTCAAAGGTCCTCCATAAGGAATATTGTAGCAGTCATCACGAGAACTGACTGGGAGACAAACATCCTGAGGGTATGATTCTACCAGTGTACCAGGACTATTGCGGAGGCTGCTACAATGTGGAGGAAAAGGAAACAAAGACCCACATTCTCAGCCACTATCCAGCTATTGCTAGAAGAAGACTGGCACACCTGGGTGAGCCATTCTTTGACGACCTCTCCAAACTAAAATTGGTCTTTGTCAAATCTCTTCTGACCCCCTTGTGGGGCGATCCCCGTTTTCAGGTATCACAATGGGCATCAACTTAACCTTGCCTATTTAATATTAATAGAAAATTCGAACTTACTCTGATATAAGCAATGACGAATGTTAAACAATATCCACGCTCGCCATTCGTTTCGCCAGCCGGAATACCTTTACTTTGCGCAGCAATTTCATAAATTTTCTTCTCTTGAATTTCCACATCTTTTTCGTCGCCTTCAAACAATAATGTTGTAACGCACATATGATTTGGATCGAAACCTTTAATTTTCGTAATATACATCTTTTTCAGGCCGTCCAATACCAATCCAAAATAACCGGGAACGGGTCGTAACGTCTGACCAAACTGAAATTGTTCATTGTCCATTAATCGTATGGATGCCGGTTGACAACGTTGTCGGGCAACTTCACGCATACATTTGACACCGGCCTCAA
Organism: Nineta flava; assembly: GCA_963920215.1. Lineage (NCBI taxonomy): Eukaryota > Metazoa > Arthropoda > Insecta > Neuroptera > Chrysopidae > Nineta > Nineta flava. Next base: position 3,517,878 of record OY986041.1, read on the forward strand.
AATTCGGGAATACAATTGAACCATATTTTTTACATTTGGGTAATGGTCGAATTTTAATTGCCACCTCAGTTATCACACCCAATGTACCTTCGGATCCAAGAATGATGTGATTAAAATCTGGACCACATGACATGCGTGGCACTTGACAATTCTTCTGCAATACGCCGTTCGGTGTGACCAGCTTCACATGGACTAGTAAATCTTCAATGTTGCCGTAAATATTTTTTTTCATGCCAGAAGCGCGTGTCGCAACCCATCCACCGAGACTAGAAAACTCATATGAATCGGGTTCGTGACCCGATGTGTATCCTTGTTGATGTAATTCTCTTTCTAAATCTTGACCAATAATACCTGGGTACAAAGATAATCAATGAGAATTCTAAGTATGTAGTACGGAACGTAATCGACCAATTCAAATGGTTCACAATTAATTGATCTTTAATATTTTTTGGTTGGAAAAACGACCGTTAGAGAGATATTCACGAAAATTACTGTTTTCCCGTTGAACCCGTGTAAAACTTTTAGCTACACTCAAAAAAGAGATAGAGCATGCTCGCTACTCTGTGATGATGTCATGCTCGACCTCAGTTCAAGCTCGAGAATTGTGCGACCATTTTATTCAATCGAACGTGTTTATGATCATTTATTATTAGGTTGACTGTCAGTGTCAAATACTTAACTACATTTTAACTGTTGTTTTGGATTACTGATTACTGAGACTGTAGAGGCAGCACTGTACTTATAATATATTCTTATGCCGGCTGTACACACTCGCCGAGACAATGCAAGATATAGCCAATGCAAGAGTGTACACACAACGCTCGGTCTATGTCGCCGCGCCTCGCCATCGCTTCACTAAATGTCGGTAATTTGACCACGAGTCAAAGGAAGCGAGTGGTGAATGCATTTGACACGAGCACGAAGGACACTCTCGTCTACAGTCGATTCAACGTTCAACCGCTATTTTTAAATATTCAACCACTTTAATTGTACCCATTAATCATAATAGTATAACACGAAAATAAATAAAAACTACATAAATATATGAATACTTTTTCTATCCTTTTAGTGTCCTTCATTACTCATTTGAATAATAATTATTTTTAATTATTTAATCAAAAAATTATTACTCCATAATTATTAATTTAATGTCATTTTTCAGGTATACCAACGTAATTTCGTTGACTAAATGATGAAAACTGTATTACCGGTCGAACACTCGGGGAGTGTGTACTCAACTCGACTCGTGAGTCCTCGCCTTACGAATGTCTCGTCGAGTGTGTACAGCCGGCATTAGATTTCTAAATATGTCCGTCCGTGTGCGTAAAATTAATATTATTAAGTAAAAATGGAAATAAAATTAAATCTGATGGCACTGATGACACTTTGTACTATTATTAACGAAACAGATAATAATCTATTGGAAAATATCAGGAAATGTAAATTAGATATTGATTTGACTTGATATGACAGATCTGACAATAAACTATGTTGTATATTTGTGTGTATGTGTATATATTTTTACTGTGTGCTGTCGCCAGTCTTCAAAATATGATGGCAAAAACAAACCTAACAAAACAGTTTTAATTTTATTAAATAATTAATTCAAACGTTCATCAACACCATTTTTGTTAATGCAATCATATAAACTGTATATTTCAAAGAATGTTTATAAACATTATTTATTATGGTTTCTACTTTAATAATACAGTTATTATAATTTTAAGTACAAACAAATTCTGTTCTCCATAAGAAGCTGTGTTCAAAGTTTGAGAATCGATAATTAATCTTTGAAATGATCGTCAACAAGTTTTAAATGTTTGAGGGAGGATAACTACTGAATTGAGCAATTCAATTCACTAAAAAAAATTTTTTTATCTACTATCAAGCCTCATGTATGAACGTCCTTAATGATCTAAAAATTGGGACAGATTGAGCAACCTTTTTATGGAAATAAATAATATAAATACCTGCTTCAAATGTAGCTACCAAATTTTCCTTATCTAACGACAATAAACAATTCATTTGTGATGTATCAAGCGATACAATTGTACGCTGCTCATGGGACGGACATGAAACTGCTCCGGAAACAGATGTGCCACCACCAAACGGTATTATCGTCAAATTATGTTCCTTCGCCAGATTCACCACTTGAATGACTTGATCGTGACTGTTGGGCCAGACAACAATGTCCGGAATTCGATGGAAAAACGACTCCCGTAATATGGCAATGTCATGTAAGGTATGACCATGGGCTCGTACAAGACGATCGATACCTTCAATCGATATCGATAAACCCAGTTGATTCAATTTGTCCAATACGTCATCGGTAACATTTGATTTTGGATATTTATCCGGTGTTGGTAACGGTTGTGCATCACGTTTTATCGAAAAATCTATGTTGAATTTTGTTCTTGCCCATTCGGTGAAGTACGGCAACACCAATTCGCCAATTGGATACCTGAAAAATGTATTAAAAATATATTCTTGTTAAATATTGATCAAGAGAGCCAAGGGCGTCGCCAGCCAATGGCCAGTGGGGTTGGCCAATTTTTTGGGGGCAGTAAGTTGGTATATGGAAGATGGGAAAAGTATGAATTTTAAATACAGTCAAAAGCACATGTTATTAAATTATTATATTTATTATAGTTAGTTACTATATTTATTAGAATAATAGAATGATAAACCCTATTTTGATAAAATGGAAACCCGACTTCAAAAATCAAATATTCTATAACAAAAAATGCACTAAAAAGTAAAAAATAATTGCATATTATTGTGCCAATTTTAGTTCACCTAAGCAAAAATTTTTAAATATATATGTACAATTATTGTTATTTTTGGAGTCGGTGTCAGCATAGAGAAATTCACATAACTTTTGAACACCACCTCCAAAAATAACAATAATTGTACATTTCATAAACTCAATAGTTTTCTCATAATTTGTGATTAAATGTTCCTCGGAAAGCGAATTGTTAACAATTCGAATACGCAGAATTGTTAACAATTCAGTCATTGATATACAATTCAGTATATACTGGGTATTCAAACAATTAACTCAGTTAGTTGTTACATTACTTGTTTTTTTCTAATAATTGGCAAACTGCCGATGTCGGGATTCGAACCCTTAACCTCCCAGTTTCCAAGTAGGCACACTGCGCAGACATACCGCCTTAGAGCGCTCAGTCATTTGGACTGGTAACTATAAACTATAATAGCACACTATAAATCATTATATATCGTTGTATATTGTATACATATATCATATAGTGCGATTATTATTATTATTTTCAATACATATATATTTAGCTTTCATACAAATGCGGATGAAGTCGCGGGAAACCGCTAGTATTCTATAATTATGTCTACTACAACTACCTTAAGTTTTAATAGTCTCCAAGATATTTAACCCTAAAAATCGGCATTTTGGTGATTGACTCATCAATCATCATCAATAATCTAGGGTACTTCCAGTCGTTCTAGAAAGGAATGGGATAGTTCTTAACCACCCCCAAAAAAAGTCTGAAAACCGGAAATTTCCATGATATATGAACAACTTTTGTATCAAGCATTTTTTTCCCAAACGAAATAAATTAAACTCAATAATTTGCATTCAAATTTATTTTGATAGTAAATAAATACCATTATGTGTGTATATATTCTACTCCAATATTGAATTCAATGATATATGTTTAAAACCATTTGTTAAACTGTGTATATGGAGGTCATGTGAGACTTTTTTCAATAGTTTTTAAGTCACTAAATCGGTTTAGATAATGATAAACATTCAACAAATTATTATTTGAATCAATCCCAAAATGTGATAACCTTTGTTTTAAAGATTATCTTTTTTTTAAATTTTGATAAACAATTTTTAAAAACTTGGGAGACCATTGGTTTTCAGTGTAGAATTAGACAATGTTGTACCAGCTAATTTCTTACTTTTTTTTTACCAACGAAAAGAAGGAGATACTCAATTCAATCTGTATATTTTTAGCGAATTTCCTGAAAGGAAATAGAGCTATTGGTCTCGTACCGACTTCAAAATTTTGCAAAAATTTCTTTAAATGTCCATCGATCCCACCTAGTAGTTATCGAAAAACACCATCTGTAAAATTTATATATATATATCTATGGACATATATATATATATATATATATATATATATATATATATATATATATATATATATATGTGTGTCTGTAATCGCTCTAGCGGTCACAATTTTAATCTGATTGGAATGAAGTTTGGTATTTGAGGCGCTTTTGGTATTCAAAAGGTCAAGTTCGTTAATGGGTAAAATCGGACAAGGGGAAAGGGGGGTTTAGAGGAAAGGGGAAACACAAAATTTGACATATCTCCCTTAATATTCGAAAAATCGAAAAATTTATAAGAAGTAAAGTTGTAGGTATTAAGTTTTACTGTAATTTTGTTTCTTATAAATTTTTCTGTTACACTAACATTTACAGAAATATTGACGGTTTAAGATTGAAAATTAAATTCCTCAATATCTCTGTACATATTTGAGTTTGAGCAAAAATGATAAGGTGATGAATTGTAGAAAATTTGATTCTCTGCAACTTTGTTCCTTACGCATTTTTCGATTATTCTAATATTAAGAGAGATATTTTATATTTTGTGATTTCTTCTTTCTTTATGCCCCCATTTCCCCTTGACGTATGTCATTTATTAATTAAATTAGCCTTGTAAATACTTAAATCATATACGACATTTCAGTTTGATCAGACTAAAATTGTGACCGCTAGAGAGTGATTTATGTATTCTAAGGAAATTCGCTAAGTTGAAGCAGCTCCTGCGTAACGAATTTTTTAATGTATGATCGCGCATAACTTTTTACAGAGTAGTCCGCCTTTGATAATTTTTTTTTTGTTGGATAGGGTATCTTCAAAGTTGGTCCCATAAAAATTTGAAAAAAAATTTCAAATTTTAGCCACAAAAAAAAATTAATAGACTTCCCGGCACTTCCACTAAAGAACACATATCATAATTGCTGTATATTGTCTGTGTGTAAACACTTTGAAAGCACTCAATATCGTTATATATATATATATATATATATATATATATATATATATATTATGTATGACCACATACTTCGAAGTTAGTACCATAAAATTTGAAAAAAAAATTCGTGCCTAAGGCTAGAAAAATAGGGAAAAATTGATTGTTCATCCACTGAATTGTCATCTGTGAACCGATTCTGTTGAAACTTGGCACACTTATGTAGTTCTAATGACACTAAAATATGTACGAAAAAAGAAAGGCACTGCAAAGTGAAAAAAAAAACTTTTTAACAAAAAATAGAACCGACGAAAGAAGAAAGAAACTGAAAAGCAAAAAATAAAAAGTTATACAAAAAATTAAATCTTCGAAAAAGAAAGGAACTGAAAAGCAAAAAAAACTAAGTCAATGTAAATACCTAAATAATTTTGAGTCGGCGCCAAAAAATCTCCATCGAAATGGGCGAAGGGTGAATCTGATTTTCGGTTAAAAGTAAATATTACAAAATATTACAAATTTTGTTTGTTTGGCGCCAATTCAAAATTATTTAGGTATTTACATTGACTTAGTTTTTTTGCTTTTCAGTTATTTTCTTAATTCGTCGGTTCTATTTTTTGTTAAAAATTTATTTTTTTAGAGCAAATACTATTAAAAAACCGAAAAGACAATTTAGAATCCATTAATCCCTTGTGCAATAATTACGAGTCTGACTCGTGTAAACTTATTTTTACTTTGTGAAAAAATTACGAGTCCGACTCGTGTAAACCTAAATTTACTTTGTGAAACAATCACGAGTTAGACTAACAATATACATGTTCCTGAGTGCTTCGAAAAGTATCATACACTAAACGACTATTAGTTTATTTTATACTATATATATATGTATATATACAGGGTGTCCAAAAAGTTTGGACACGGCATAATAAATCGTATAAGTTGGTTGTAACTAAAAATTTTCAAATGGTAATCTTTAGTAATTTTTCCCGAGGAATCGAACGCGCTAATCAGATTTCGAGTCCGGTGGATCTACAAGGGCGAAACAAGATCAAACTTTGAAATTTTAAATGGAAACCCATATTTTTTTGTATATTCGTATTCTACGGAAAAAAATTCGTATCTTTTGTAGGAAAACTTTTTCTAAAAAGTGCTTTGTTCTCTTGCTAGAGGGCGTTTTTTTCGGAGAATTTTCGGAGAAATTCTACGAATGAATGAAAAAGAATTTATAGAATTTATTGAATAGTGAATTTCGATTTATAATAAACTTCATTTAATATATCGATTTTAATAAATTTATTATTATAAATAATAATAAATTTATAAAAATAATTAAAATAATTAAAAATAATAAAAATAATTAAAATAATAAAAATAATAATTATAAATAATTATATAATTATTATAAATAATAATAAATTTTGTTATTATTAATCGTAAATAATAAATTTAAAACCTCCGAAAACCCCCGAGAGACAATTTCCGAGATGAAATTTTGAATTTTGAATTTTTTTAAAATCATTTAGGTACTATTTGGGGTGCTTTTGAGGGGGGGGGGGATTATTACCCTAATTTTCTCATTTTTCGAGATAATGCAGGGGTTAGTGCTGATGAATGTTCCTGAAGGTCTAAGGAATCCAGGAACTATAATCCAGGACTATTAGTAATACTTACTAAGAGATAATCTCAATTTTTGATTCTTGGTAAAATTTACCTGTTGCCAGTAAAGCATACGGCACCATCTTTGAACACAAACTTGGAATCCTTGTAGCCCCAACCATTCCATTTCAGAATTTCTTGCCTGAAAAAAAAAATATATATATATATAAATGATTTGTATTACCCGTTGCGGCTGCGCCCATTAAAATTGTAATCGGAAAGATCTTATAACTGACTAATATGATCTTCTAAAACAAATTTTCTAAAAATGGAAAAATGTTTGAAACAAAAGTTGTTTAATTTGAAAAAAGTAACATTTCTTGTTCCATAGTTACTGTGTCCACAGACAGACAGACGGATTGATATGTGGAAATGGACGAATTATGTCATTTTATGAACACCAATACCAAACATTTATGTCTGCGATCAATATTTTCTACCGTTACAAATTTGGGACTAAACTTAATATAAACAACTGTTCTTTGTTTGTGTATGGGAAACTATATTATGGTGTTGTGCAAATGGTATGGTTTGATCGTGTATGAAGACCTTTTAGTCTAAGATCCGGCATTAGAGAAATCTTCCCTCACCTGTTAATTCACTGAAATAATGTTTAAATGGAAAGATAACAATATATTAAAGGTATGAGTGCAATGTCTGCCACTGTAGTCCTGCTGGCTATTAACTCTGCTCTCTGCGTAGAACACATTTTTGAAAATTTTATTACTTAAAAATTTTTTTATATAGGCTGCAAATAATTTAATTATATAAAATATATTTTATAATATCACAGTAATCAAATTTTCAAAAAATGTGTTCTACGCAGAGAGAGAGAGAGACAATTATATTTGTTCGAGCAACAAACAAAGACACTATCTCATATTAATTAATTAATTAATATTAATAGCCAGCAGGACTACAGTGGCAGACATTGCACTCATACATTTATAATATTGTTATCTGCCTTTTAAACATTATTTCAGTCAATTAACAGATGAGGGAAGATTTCTCTAATGCCGGATCTTAGGCCATTTAGATTAAAAGTATAAATAGTTGAGAGGAATTTTCAGTATTCAATTAAAAGTATAAATAATTGAGATAGAGTTTCAGGAGTTGGAACTTTCTTTTTGGAAATTTCATCCTCATAAAGAATTTTTTTTTTAATTTTTTTAATTTTTAACGTTTTTAGATTATGAGATATTTGCAAAAAAAAACTAGAACCGCTTTTTTGGGAATTAATTAATTGTTTATAACTTTTGCAATTGTTTTTACAGGGTGTCTCTCTCTTATAAACTTTTTATGATGATTCCAAACTTCGTCATCGAGATACGCCAATGGAAACGCTATATTCGAATATGTATTAATACTCACCAGCAATTAAGGATTTTTGATGACTCACGGAAATTAAAAAATGGACAAAATAGAGCCAATGGAAGAAAATTTCTAAATTGTTTTAAAAGAAATAAATCCTAATAGTCCAAGACCTGGCGACAAAAATCGGCAAGAGTTTTTGTCGCCAGAAGTTATTTCGGGGTCAAATCTAGTCTAATATATATATATATATATATATATATATATATTAGACTAGATATATATATATATATTAGACTAGATATATATATATATATATATATATATATATATATATATATATATATATATATATATTTATATATATATATATATATATTATATATATATATTATATATTATTTATATGATGATGGTAGTGTCACATATAATATATAATATATAAATATATATATATATATATATATATATATATATATATATATAGCATTTATTATGTTAATTTTATCAAAACAAAAATGCAAAAATTTTCCATTTCCCGATATAAATTTTCACAATTTTGCTTACGGTTTGGGCACTATACCTAACTGTATGCCAAATATCAACTTTTAAGGACTTATGGTCTAGGCCCTGGAATTATGATTCTGTTTATCAAGAATTAGTGTCCAGGTTTTTTGGTGGGTTTTTGAAAGATAATAACTTTTTAACTGTTTATTCCTTAACGGTGATTGAAAAAACAGTATCTTATAATTCCCTTAATAGTATATATTTGAAAGATCACCACTGTAGCTCTTTTCGTTCAGAAATTATTTCGGGGCAAATCAGGGTTAAGGTGTAATAATATCACGGTAACGTACACAGCCAAAAACCCCTCAAACTTTGCCTGTCGCACTACCGTGCTCTCATGAAGATAAGATTTTGAACAATTTTATAAATGGACTATATCTAGTGCTCGTACATCCTTAAGATTATTATAATATTATTATTATTATAATTATTAACTATTATCAAAATTACCGATAAAATAAATATTTAAAATATATAAAAGAATGATAATAATGCGATGTTAATAAATAGTTCATTGCAAACATACAACAAATTTTCGCGGTATAGAATATAAATAATTATATGGAATATCTAAACAATAAGTGATTATTAGTGGTATTATTATAATAATAATTGTATGTAGAAGTTGTCCCCATTTATTTGAAGGTTCTCTATTTGTAACCCGACTTCAAAAAGGAGGATGGTTCTCAATTCGTCTGTATTTTTTTTTTTTTTATGTGTGTCACCTATTTTTAACTCGACTTCAAAAAGGAGGATGGTTCTCAATTCGTCTGTATTTTTTTTTTTTTATGTGTGTCACCTCAGAACTCTGTCATTTATGAACCGATTTTGAATTTTTTTTTTCATTTTTTTTTTGGGGGTAGGTTTTTTTTGTAAGAAATTTTTTTGAAGTCGGTTTTTAAAAAAATTTTCTTATTTTCCCATTATGAATGAGTATACCCTTTCAAAAAAAAACCGCAGAAATCGGTTATTACATATAAAATGAGGATTTTCCTCGATTTCCCGGGGATCCCCTAAACAGAATGCGATTTGGTGCCAATGGAACCAATGGGAAACCAAACCTTTTAAAACGAAAAACGAAATTCAAAATCGGTTCATAAATGACGGAGTTCTGAGGTGACACACATAAAAAAAATACAGACGAATTGAGAACCATCCTCCTTTTTGAAGTCGGGTTAAAATGTAAAGTCTGTACTCTTATATGGTTGCCAAACATGAAAAGTAACAAGGACTAGAAGTATATTAATTTGTATAGAAGCCTTGAATATCGTCACAGTTTGAGTGGATCAGTCTATTTTCAAAATGACGGGGAGGAAACATATTAATGTTTCCCCCACTTTTAATCCATTAATCATTTTATTTGAACGTATGAAATAAAACCAGTGATATCAAAACAATGTATCGTTACCCTTCTCTTTTTAAATAAGTTCCCCTTACGCGCATATAATAGTCAAAACAAATTAATTCAGTTCTATAACAAGTAAATTACAAGTTTTTATCAGCAAATGTCTTCGAAGGATTTTGACATTCATTGGTCTCACAGAATAACTAATGAAGAATTACTGAGAATAACAAATCAAAGTCCAGTAAATGAGACCATCAAGAAAAGAAAGTTTGGTTGGATTGGCCATACGCTAAGAAGGCCAAATTACACCATTAGTCGCCAAGCCCTCGAGTGAAACCCTCAGGGGAACAGGAAAAGAGGAAGACCGAAGACAACCTGAAAAAGATCGATCAACTACTTTAGAACGCATACTCTACTCTTGAAAATGCCGTTCTCTTCAGGCATTAATGTTATGCTACGTGTCAGTTGCATTAATATTCAATATGGCGGATTGAAACCCTTTAGTTGTTTTTCAATCAATATAGTGCTTGTTTTCGTAACTTCAAAAGTCCCTAAAATCAAAATAAAACCCCCTAAACGCTTACATACTGTTCGTTTTGTAAGTTAAGTACAATTTGTAGCTCACGCTTTTATTGCCCTACCTCCATAGAGAAAGCGTCTGTGAGTGTGGTGTCTATCGTACAACTCAACAAACAAGTGTGCTGTGTCAGCAAACACAGCATGGAGACTACCACAAGGAGACCGAACACCATGTAAATAAATAATTGACAAAAATAAGATGTCAGTAGTGTTCCTTCTACACACAGGAAACAGTGGAGAGAGTATAAGGCGCGAGTTTTAATTGAAAAACATGATGCATTTATGTAGTATTATATAAATTATTTGCAGCCAAAGTATTTTTCCAATAGAATATTTTTTTAAATAAATGAAATAGAGTAATTAGTTGAAGTGATAGTTAAAAATTAGCAAAATAATAACATAACAATAAAAAACAAAATAATTGTAAAACATCGAATAAATAAATAGTAACCTATAAAGTTGGAATTGTAAAAATGTAAATAAATTAAGTAGAAATAAATTATATTAAAATTATTAAAATCAATTGAAAGATTATTGAATCAGATATTAAATTAAACTTTTATTTATTAATAATAAGTCTAACAGAATGACAAATATATACTTCACTCCTATTTATTATACTACATTCACTTGGGTACAAAATGAAAAATAGCGACGCTAATGGCACAAAAAGTAAATATAACTTCTACCATTACGTTGCCATATTTTATCAATTCTCCCGTTTGAGTTCGGTCTCCTTGTGTAGTCTCCATGATACACAGCGTCAAGAGGAACACTAAAAACAACGCTTGGTGGCACTGAAATCGTATAAGCGTCAACAAATACACCCAAAATAATATACACTACATAGCCTAATAGAAAAATTGGGGTAAAAATTTTTTGCCGACGGATTATTGTTTGTTAAACTATCCACTAAGTACGTGCATTTTGCCATTCCTTAATATTCATGTTTAATGGGTTAAAAAACTGTTTAGTTCAAGTGTCTGAATCAAACTGAGCCGAATCACTCGTTTTCAAGACCTATTTTCATCTCTCAATTAAAATTATAAATATAAGTGGTACAGTTCCGGTAGTTGAGACTTTTTTTTAGAAAATTTCCTGCTCTTTAAGAATCTTTTTTTCGATTTCCGATATCTACAATAGTTTTTGAGATATTTGCAAAAAAACCAAACCCCCTTCTTTTTTTTTTTACTAAATTGTTTATAACTTTTTCCAATTTATTTACGCGGGACTTTTTCAAAAACTTTCTAGATGCAATCACGAATCGAATGACACCTCGGTCATAATTTTCTGAGAAGGCGCAGTGGAATTCGAAAAAAAGCACATTTTTACAAGTCTAATAGTAAAAAGTGGCGCACTGAATAAATCATGTTAATTTTTTTTGGGGGGGAATTTTCTACATATTAACCACATTTTTATAAATTTGTTAAATGTTTTTGTTGATATGGGGATAAAATTGCAAAAAATAAAATAAACTTATAATTTTTGGGAAAATTTGAAAAAATTATTATTTAAAAAAATTTGCATAAATTTTATAGTTTTATTCTGTGGGTTTTTAGAAGGAAATAAAACCTATTTAGACAAAATGGAAACCCGACTTCAAAAATCAAATATTCTATAACAAAAATGCACTAAAAAGTAAAAAAATAATTGTATATTCTTGTGCCAATTTTAGTTCACCTAAGCAAAAATTTTTAAATTATTTAAAGTTTTTATTTTATTTTATTAAGGCATTGGATATTATATCATCAGTCTATCGAGCTCTATAGACCATGAAAGTGTGACATCAAAAGTCTATTAGGGTTGTGGACATGTCCATCGTGCCCACAACGTTGGATCCGTGCTTGCTCCGACTCGCACTTGGCCGATTTTTGGATGACTGTGACCACAACCTTTTTTGAGGGCTGAATCCGTGCCTGTTGATATACACACGTTCATTTTACCCGTCAAAAATTACACGTGTAAATTTGTTATATTATTTGCATGTTAGCGTCTAAATCGCCAATTGCATTTCTTTGCATACAATGATTTATTTACTTTAAATTTTTTTATTTAATTTTTTGATTATGCCATTTTATATTATTTATTTACTTTTGCATTTTAATTATTTGTTTAGAAAATAGAGTCCAACTCAAGTCAAGGATTTAAAGTGTATACGAATGTAACTAAATAATACTAAATTGACTTTACAACTGCTATGGACAAATATTTATTTTGTAATGCCATACTTAAATACATGGAGACTACACAAGGAGGTCGAACTCAAACGGGAGAATTGATAAAATATGGCAACGTAATGGTAGAAGTTATATTTACTTTTTGTGCCATTAGCGTCGCTATTTTTCATTTTGTACCCAAGTGAATGTAGTATAATAAATAGGAGTGAAGTATATATTTGTCATTCTGTTAGACTTATTATTAATAAATAAAAGTTTAATTTAATATCTGATTCAATAATCTTTCAATTGATTTTAATAATTTTAATATAATTTATTTCTACTTAATTTATTTACATTTTTACAATTCCAACTTTATAGGTTACTATTTATTTATTCGATGTTTTACAATTATTTTGTTTTTTATTGTTATGTTATTATTTTGCTAATTTTTAACTATCACTTCAACTAATTACTCTATTTCATTTATTTAAAAAAATATTCTATTGGAAAAATACTTTGGCTGCAAATAATTTTTATAATACTACATAAATGCATCATGTTTTTCAATTAAAACTCGCGCCTTATACTCTCTCCACTGTTTCCTGTGTGTGGAAGGAACACTACTGACATCTTATTTTTGTCAATTATTTTTTTACATGGAGTTCGGTCTCCTTGTGTAGTCTCCATGCTTGAATAGTTGAAATGCATTTTGAATAACATTTTATTACCATCTAAAACCATCTCAAAACAAATCAATAGAGCTAATAAAATACTATCAGGCTCTAAGGACGTTCATGTATAAGGATTGATAGTAGATAAAAATATTTTTTTTAGTGAATTGTATTGCTCAATTCAGTAGTTATCCTCCATCAAAAATTTAAAACCTTCATTTCAAAGAGCATCTATCGATTAAAAAACCAAACTTTGAACACAGCGTCTTATGAAGAACAGAATTTGTACTTAAAATTATAATAACTCTATTATTAAAGTAGCAACCATAATAAATAATCTTTATAAATATTATTTGAAATATGCAGTTTATATGATTGCATTAACAAAATGGTGTTGAACGTTTGAATTAATTATTTAATAAAATTAAAACTATTTTATTAGGTTTGTTTTTGCCACCATATTTTGAAAACTTGCGTAAAAAAAGATACACATACACACAATTCTACAACATAGTTTATTGTCAGATCTGTCACATCAAGTCAAAACAATTTCTAATTTACATTTCTTGATATTTTTCCAATAAATATTTTTAAAATATTTAGGACAAATAAAAAAAGGTTATAAATCGTTGTAAGATTGTTGATCTACTTTACAACTTTTTTAAAATCCTAAATAAATTTTATTAGAGATAGTACTCATTTGATTCTAGCGTACCTAAGCACATGAATGTCCTTAATAATATACACTGCATAGCAAATACAACCTATTTTAACAAAATGGAAACCCAACTTCAAAAATCAAATAGTCTATACCAAAAAATGCACTAAAAAGTAAAAAAATAATTGCATATTCTTGTGCCAATTTTAGTTCACCTAAGCAAAAATGTTTAAATATATATGTACAATTATTGTTATTTTTGGAGACGGTGTCAGCATAGAGAAATTCACATAACTTTTGGATGTTTTAAAATTTTTGCTTAGGTGAACTAAAATTGGCACAAGAATATGCAATTATTATACCCAGTATATTTGTAAATATACAAGGTATATTAAGTTTAGTCCCGACTTTGTAACGCCTGAAAATATTAATCCTTGACAAAAATGCTTCACAAAGGTATTCATAAAATGGCCTAATTCGGCCTTTTTCACATGTCCGTCTGTCCGTCTGTGAAGCCGATAACTCAAGAACGAAAAGAGATAACGGCCTGAAAATTTTTGTGTGTGTTCTAGAGCAAAAAAGTAAGGTCAAGTTCGTTAACGGGCAAAATCGGACCATGTTTCCCCCCGCCAGGGGGGAAAAATTATATCTCTGAAACCGTAGGAGATAGAAAAAATTTTTGTCAACAAAAAATCTTCTTCTCTTTAAAATAAACAACTTTTGTTTGAAAACTTTTTTCTTAAACTCAACAGTTTTCTCAAAATTTACCCTCAAAGTTGAAAAAAATGAGAAATACAATTGATTGGCGAATAAAGGCATGGGCTCCATGGACCCGTAGGTATGTATAACAACTGTACATACTATTTTTATACCCAGTATATTTGTAAATATACAAGGTATATTAAGTTTAGTCCCGACTTTGTAACGCCTGAAAATATTAATCCTTGACAAAAATGCTTCACAAAGATATTCATAAAATGGCCTAATTCGGCCTTTTTCACATGTCCGTCCGTCCGTCTGTCCGTCTGTGAAGCCGATAACTCAAAAACGAAAAGAGATATCGAGTTGAAAATTTTTGTGTGTATTCTTGACCAAAAAAGTAAGGTCAAGTTCGTTAATGGGCAAAATCGGAACGTGTTTCCCCCCACTAGGGGAGAAAAATTATATCTTTGAAACCGTAGGAGATAGAAAAAAAATTTGTAAGCCAAAAATCTTCTTCTCTTTGAAATAAACAACTTTTGTTTGAAAACTTTTTTCATAAACTCAACAGTTTTATCAAAATTTGTCCTCAAAGTTGAAAAAAATGAGAAATTCAATTGACAGGCGAATGAAGGCATGGTCTCCATGGACCCGTAGGTATACATAACAACTATACATACTATTTTTATATCCTGTATATGTAAATATACAAGGTATATTATATTTAGTCCCGTCTATGTAACGCTTGAAAATATTAATCCTTGACAAAAATGCTTCACAAAGGTATTCATAAAATGGCCTAATTCGGCCTTATTCGTCTGTCCGTCTGTGAACCCGATAACTCAAGAACGAAAAGAGATAACGAGCTGAAAATTTTTCTGTGTGTTCTAGACCAAAAAACTAAGGTAAAGTTCGTTAATGGGCAAAATCGGAACGTGTTTCCCCCCACTAGGAGGGGTGGAAATGTTCGCCTTTGAAACCGTAAGAGATAGAAAAAAAATTTATTGACATAAAATCTTCTTCATTATAAAATAATCAACTTTTGCTTGAAATGTTTTTCCATAAACTCAATAGTTTTCTCATAATTTGTGCACAAAGAGCAAATTTGTGCACAAATTTGTGCATAAGAGGGGGGAATTACACATCTTTGAAACCGTAACAGATAGAAAAAAAATTTGTTGACAAAAAAACATCTTCTCTTTAAAATAAACAACTTTTGTTTGAAAAACTTTTTCATAAACTCAATAGTTTTCTCAAAATTTGTCCTCAAATTTGAAAACAATGAGAAATATAATTGATAGGCGAATGAAGGCATGGTCTCCATGGACCCGTAGGTATACATAACAACCATACATACTATTTTTGTACCCAGTATATTTGTAAATATACAAGGTATATTAAGTTTAGTTACAACTTTGTAATGCTTGAAAATATTAATCCTTGACAAAAATGCTTTACAAAGATATTCATAAAATGGCCTAATTCGGCCATCTGTCTGTCTGTGAAGTCGATAACTCAAAAACGAGAAGAGATAACGAGCTGAAAATTTTTGTATGCGTTCTAGACCAAAAAATTAAGGTCAAATTCGTTAATGGGCAAAATCGGAAAGTAATTCCCCCCGCCAGGGTGGAAAAAATATATCTTTGAAACCGTAAGAGGTAAACAAAAATTTTATTGACAAAAAATTTTCTTCTCTTTAAAATAAAGAACTTTTGTTTGCAAAAATTTTTCATAAACTCAATAGTTTTCTCAAAATTTGTCCTCACATGTACAAACATAACATACATCAAATAGTATTGTTTTTATGTTTATTTCAGTTTTTTCAACCAGGTGTGTATATAAGTTTTTTTGTACAAAATTTTGCAAATAGTTTATTCAAAGGTCCATCGATCCTATCAAAAATTATCTATATATAATGTATATATATATATATATATATATAAATATATATATATATATATATATATATATATATATATTTAAATATATATATATATATATATATATATATATATATATATATATATATAATATAACGCTTCGTGTGGACCTTACACTTCTCATTGACGCTTCGCTGTGAATACGGTTCGCTGTAGCTTACGTTTCGTGTTGATAAACTCAAAGCCTTGACCGAACAATTCTTACTGATTAACGGTTCTTATTGGCTCACTAACGGTTCGCTTTAGCTTACGTTTCGCATAAGTAAACGCATTGCGTTTACTAAAGTTTCGCGGTAACCTAACACTTCCTATTGACTAACGGTTCTCATCGACCAACGCTTCACGTTGACTGACTTACGGTTTGCGTTGATTAACAAACGCTTTGCGTTGATCTGACGCTTCCTATTGACTGACGCTTCTCATTGACCAACGCTTCGCTGACTTACGTTTCATTAAAGTTAACATTAAGCTTACGTTTCGCGTTGGTTAACGCTCGCTTTGCGTTGGTTAATTATTCGCTTGGCATAACGCTTCGCGTACCAATGAAGCTTCGCTTTGCATAACTAACGCTTCTTATTGACCAACGCCTCGCGTTGGCTGACTTATGGTTCGCTGCAGCTAACGTTCCGCGTTAGTTAAAGCTTTGCTAACAGTTGGCGTTTACTAACGCTTCGCGTTGACCTTACGCTTCCTTTTGACTTACACTTCTCATTAAGCTACACTTCGCGTTGGGTGATTTACGGTTTGCTTTAGCTTACATTTCGCTTTGCGTTTACAAACGCTTTGCGTTGATAAACTGAAGTTTCGCATTGATTAACAATCGCTTGGCGTTGATTAACTAACGCTTCGCGTTGATTAACTAACGTTTCGCAATGATTAACTATCGCTTGGCGTTGATTAACTGACGCTTCGCGTTGATTAACTAACGCATCGCGTTGTTAAACAAACGCTTCGCGTTGATTAACTAACGCTTCGCGTTGACTAATTAACGCTTCGCGTTGATTAACTAACGCTTCGCGTTCTTTATACAACGCTTCGCGTTGATTAACTAACGCTTCGCGTTCTTTATACAACGCTTCGCGTTGATTAACTAACGCTTCGCGTTGATTAACTAACGCTTCACGTTGATTAACTAACACTTCGCGTTGATTAACTAACGCTTCGCGTTGATTAACTAACGCTTCGCGTTGTTTATCATACGCTTCGCGTTGATTTACTAACGCTTCGCGTTGATTAACTAACGCTTCGCGTTGATTAACTACGCTTCGCGTTGACTAACTAGTGCTTCGCGTTGATTATCCAACGGTTCGCGTTGATTAACTAACGTTGTGCGCTGACTAACGCTTCGCGTTGATTGACTAAGGCTTCGCGTTGATAAACAAACGCTTCGCGTTGATTAACCAACGCTTCGCGTTGATTAACTAACGCTTCGCGCTGATAAACTAACGCTTCGCGTTGATTAACTAACGCTTCGCGTTGATAAACTAACGCTTCACGTTTATTAACTAACGCTTCGCGTTGATTAACTAACGCTTCGTGTTATTTAACTAACGCTTCGTGTTGATTAACTAACGCTTCGTGTTGATTAACTAACGCTTCGCGTTGATTATCCAACGCTTCGCGTTGACTAACTAACGCTTTGCGTTGACTAACTTACGCTTCGCGTTGTTTATCTAACGCTTCGCGTTGATTTACTAACGCTTCGCGTTGATTTACTAACGCTTCGCGTCGATTAACTAACGCTTCGCGTTGATTAACTAACGCTTCGCGTTGACTAACTAACGCTTTGCGTTGATTAACTAACCCTTCGCGTTGATTAACTAACGCTTCACGTTGATTAACTAACGCTTCGCGTTGATGCACTAACACTTCGCGTTGATTATTCAACGCTTCGCGTTGACTAACTAACGCTTCGCGTTGATTAACTAACGCTTCGCGTTGTTTATCTTACCCTTCGCGTTGATTTACTAACGCTTCGCGTTGATTAACAAACGCTTCGCGTTGATTAATTAGCGCTTCACGTTGATTAACTAATGCTTCGCGTTGATTAACTAACGCTTCGCGTTGATTATCCAACGGTTCGCGTTGATTAACTAAGGCTTCGCGTTGACTAACGCTTCGCGTTGATTGACTAAGGCTTTGCGTTGATAAACTAACGCTTCGCGTTGATTAACTAACGCTTCGCGCTGATTAACTAACGCTTCGCGTTGATTAACTAACGCTTCGCGTTGATAAACTAACGCTTCACGTTGATTAACTAACGCTTCGCGTTGATTAACAAACGCTTCGCGTTGATTAATTAGCGCTTCACGTTGATTAACTAATGCTTCGCGTTGATTAACTAACGCTTCGCGTTGATTATCCAACGGTTCGCGTTGATTAACTAAGGCTTCGCGTTGACTAACGCTTCGCGTTGATTGACTAAGGCTTTGCGTTGATAAACTAACGCTTCGCGTTGATTAACTAACGCTTCGCGCTGATTAACTAACGCTTCGCGTTGATTAACTAACGCTTCGCGTTGATAAACTAACGCTTCACGTTGATTAACTAACGCTTCGCGTTGATTAACTAACGCTTCGTGTTGATTAACAAACGCTTCGCGTTGATTATCCAACGATTCGCGTTGACTAACTAACGCTTCGCGTTGACTTACTAACGCTTCTCGTTGACTAACTAACGCTTCGCGTTGTTTATCTAACGCTTCGCGTTGATTTACTAACGCTTCGCGTTGATTAACTAACGCTTCGCGTTGATTAACTAACGCTTCGCGTTGATTAACTAACGCTTCGCGTTGATTAACTAACGCTTCGCGTTGATAATCCAACGCTTCGAGTTGACTAACTAACGCTTCGCGTTCATTAACTAACGCTTCGCGTTGTTTATCTTACGCTTCGCGTTGATTAACTAACGCTTCGCGTTGATAAACTAACGCTTCGCGATGATTAACTAATGCTTTGTGTTGATTAACAAACGCTTCGCGTTGATTAACTAACGCTTTGCGTTTACCTTACGCTTTCTATTGACTAACGCTTCTCATGACCAACGCTTCGCTGACCAACGCTTGGATGACTTACGGTTTACTTAAGCTTAAGTTTCGTGTGGGTTAACGCTTATCGTTTACCAACGATAATTTTACGATTTGCGTAAAATCACGCTTCGCGAATCACCAAAGCGACTCTCCGGCGCTTCGCTTTGACTAACTAACGCGTCTCTTTAACTTACTTACTTATGGCTTACTTATGGTTCAATTAAGCTTACGTTTCTCGTTGGTTAACGATTTGCGTGAAATCACGCTTCGCGAATCTTTGACGCTCCGCTTTGGATAACTAACGCTTCTCATTGACCAACTCTTCCGTTTACCAACGCTTTACGTTTACCAACGCTTTCCATTAATTTTCTAAATCTTCACGTTGACTACCTTTTCGCGTCGCCTAAAGGCTCGCGATGACCAACGCTTTGCTTCGCGTTGATTAACTAACGCTTCGCGTTGTTTATCTTACCCTTCGCGTTGATTTACTAACGCTTCGCGTTGATTAACTAACGCTTCGCGTTGATTAACTAGCGCTTCACGTTGATTAACTAATGCTTCGCGTTGATTAACTAACGCTTCGCGTTGTTTATCTTACCCTTCGCGTTGATTTACTAACGCTTCGCGTTGATTAACTAACGCTTCGCGTTGATTAACTAGCGCTTCACGTTGATTAACTAATGCTTCGCGTTGATTAACTAACGCTTCGCGTTGATTATCCAACAGTTCGCGTTGATTAACTAACGCTTCGCGTTGACTAACGCTTCGCGTTGATTGACTTAGGCTTCGCGTTGATAAACTAACGCTTCGCGTCGATTAACTAACGCTTCGCGCTGATTAACTAACGCTTCGCGTTGATTAACTAACGCTTCGCGTTGATAAACTAACGCTTCTCGTTGATTAACTAACGCTTCGCGTTAGTTAACTAACTCTTCGTGTTGATTATCCAACGATTCGCGTTGACTAACTAACGCTTCGCGTTGACTAACTAACGCTTCGCGTTGACTTACTAACGCTTCGCGTTGACTTACTAACGCTTCGCGTTGACTAACTAACGCTTCGCGTTGTTTATCTAACGCTTCGCGTTGATTTACTAACGCTTCGCGTTGATTAACTAACGCTTCGCGTTGATTAACTAACGCTTCGCGTTGATTAACTAACCCTTCGCGTTGATTAACTAACGCTTCAAGTTGACTAACTAACGCTTCACGTTGATTAACTAACGCTTCGCGTTGATTAACTAACTCTTCGTGTTGATTAACAAACGCTTCGCGTTGATTATCCAACGATTCGCGTTGACTAACTAACGCTTCGCGTTGACTAACTAACGCTTCGCGTTGACTTACTAACGCTTCGCGTTGACTAACTAACGCTTCGCGTTGTTTATCTAACGCTTCGCGTTGATTTACTAACGCTTCGCGTTGATTAACTAACGCTTCGCGTTGATTAACTAACGCTTCGCGTTGATAATCCAACGCTTCGCGTTGACTAACTAACGCTTCGCGTTCATTAACTAACGCTTCGCGTTGTTTATCTTACGCTTCGCGTTGATTAACTAACGCTTCGCGTTGATAAACTAACGCTTCGCGATGATTAACTAATGCTTTGTGTTGATTAACAAACGCTTCGCGTTGATTAACTAACGCTTCGCGTTTACCTTACGCTTTCTATTGATTAACGCTTCTCATGACCAACGCTTCGCTGACCAACGCTTGGATGACTTACGGTTTACTTAAGCTTACGTTTCGCGTGGGTTAACGCTTATCGTTTACCAACGATAATTTTACGATTTGCGTAAAATCACGCTTCGCGAATCACCAAAGCGACTCTCCGGCGCTTCGCTTTGACTAACTAACGCGTCTCTTTAACTTACTTACTTATGGCTTACTTATGGTTCAATTAAGCTTACGTTTCTCGTTGGTTAACGATTTGCGTGAAATCACGCTTCGCGAATCTTTGACGCTCCGCTTTGGATAACTAACGCTTCTCATTGACCAACTCTTCCGTTTACCAACGCTTTACGTTTACCAACGCTTTCCGTTAATTTTCTAAATCTTCGCGTTGACTACCTTTTCGCGTCGCCTAAAGGCTCGCGATGACCAACGCTTTGCTTCGCGTTGATTAACTAACGCTTCGCGTTGTTTATCTTACCCTTCGCGTTGATTTACTAACGCTTCGCGTTGATTAACTAACGCTTCGCGTTGATTAACTAGCGCTTCACGTTGATTAACTAATGCTTCGCGTTGATTAACTAACGCTTCGCGTTGATTATCCAACGGTTCGCGTTGATTAACTAACGCTTCGCGTTGACTAACGCTTCGCGTTGATTGACTAAAGCTTCGCGTTGATAAACTAACGCTTCGCGTTGATTAACTAACGCTTCGCGCTGATTAACTAACGCTTCGCGTTGATTAAAGAACGCTTCGCGTTGATAAACTAACGCTTCACGTTGATTAACTAACGCTTCGCGTTAGTTAACTAACTCTTCGTGTTGATTAACAAACGCTTCGCGTTGATTATCCAACGATTCGCGTTGACTAACTAACGCTTCGCGTTGACTAACTTACGCTTCGCGTTGACTTACTAACGCTTCGCGTTGACTAACTAACGCTTCGCGTTGTTTATCTAACGCTTCGCGTTGATTTACTAACGCTTCGCGTTGATTAACTAACGCTTCAAGTTGACTAACTAACGCTTCACGTTGATTTACTATCGCTTCGCGTTGATTAACTAACGCTTCGTGTTGATTAACTAAAGCTTCGAGTTGATTAACAAACGCTTTGCGTTGATTAACCAACGATTCGCGCTGACTAACTAACGCTTCGCGTTGTTTATATAACGCTTCGCGTTGATTTACTAACGCTTCGCGTTGATTAACTAACGCTTCGCGTTGATTAACTAACGCTTCGCGTTGATTAACTAACCCTTCGCGTTGATTAACTAACGCTTCACGTTGATTTAATAACGCTTCGCGTTGATTAACTAACGCTTCGCGTTGATAATCCAACGCTTCGCGTTGACTAACTAACGCTTCGCGCTTATTAACTAACGCTTCGCGTTGTTTATCTTACGCTTCGCGTTGATTAACTAACGCTTCGCGTTGATAAACTAACGCTTCGTGATGATTAACTAATGCTTTGTGTTGATTAACAAACGCTTCGCGTTGATTAACTAACGCTTCGCGTTTACCTTACGCTTTCTATTGACTAACGCTTCTCATGACCAACGCTTCGCTGACCAACGCTTAGATGACTTACGGTTTACTTAAGCTTACGTTTCGCGTGGGTTAACGCTTATCGTTTACCAACGATAATTTTACGATTTGCGTAAAATCACGCTTCGCGAATCACCAAAGCAACTCACCGGCCCTTCGCTTTGACTAACTAACGCTTCTCTTTAACCAACGCTTCGCGTTGGCTTACTTATGGTTCAATTAAGCTTACGTTTCTCGTTGGTTAACGATTCGCGTGAAATCACGCTTCGCGAATCTTTGACGCTCCGCTTTGGATAACTAACGCTTCTCATTGACCAACTCTTCCGTTTACCAACGCTTTACGTTTACCAACGCTTTCCGTTAATTTTCTAAATCTTCGCGTTGACTACCTTTTCGCGTCGCCTAAAGGCTCGCGATGACCAACGCTTTGCGTTAACAGACGGTCGCGTTGTATAACTCAATTATATAACTCAATATTTAAATATATAAAAATCGCAAGAACATTAATATCAAATTTTTTAAATGCATGAACATTTTTACTGTTTCAATATTAATTATTAATACAAAACAAACATTTACAAATCTAGAGCACGGTAGAGCGCAAGGCCGAGTTTAAGGGACATGTGGCATTCTCACTTACAGTGCTATTACTACAGGAAATATCATAGATAATTTGACCCCGAAATATCTTCTGAACGAAACCAGCAACAGTGCTGATTTTTTGATAATTCATAATTTATAAACATTGGATAGGCAGAAATATTAACAATACTAAGTATATACAACTCAGTATATACTGGGTATTCAAACAATTAACTCAGTTAGTTGTTACATTACTTGTTTTTTTACTTTTTAGTGCATTTTTTGTTTAGAACATTTGATTTTTGAAGTCGGGTTTCCATTTTGTAAAAATAGGTTTTATTTCTCGATTTTTAGTGACTTTGAAGTTCTATAACTTATTTTATTTGTCTAAATATGGGTAGACCAACTAAACGACCTACTAACTTTTTAACCCGACTTCAAAAAAGGAGGATGGTTCTCAATTCGTCTGTATTTTTTTTTAGTGCATTTCTTTATAACACTTTTTTATCAGTTTTTTTTTTTTAATTTTTAGTGCATTTTTTCATAACAGATTTTCAGTTTTTTTTACATGCATTTTGTTATTTTTTTGTAAAAATTTTTTTTTTGGGGTCGGTTTTATTTTGTAAAAAATTTTTTTGAAGTCGGTTTTTAAAAAAATTTTCTTATTTTCCCATTATGAATGAGTATACCCTTTCAAAAAAAAAAAAATTTCGCAGAAATCGGTTATCACATATAAAATGAGGATTTTCCTCGATTTCCCGGGGATCCCCTCATCAGAATGCGATTTTTTGCCAATGGGAAACCAAATCCTTTAAAACAAAAAAATAAAAATTCAAAATCGGTTAATATATGACGGAGCTCTGAGGTGACACACATAAAAAAAAAATACAGACGAATTGAGAACCAGCCTCCTTTTTGAAGTCGGGTTAAAAATAGGCGAACTTTGATAAATTCATACAACTAAAGTTTTATAAATTTGTATGTTTTTGTTGTTATGGAGAGCAAAATTGTAAAAAAGAAAAAACCTTATAATTTACATGGAAAAAAATTATTTATAATAAAAGAAAAATTTGCATTAGTTTTATAATTTAAAAAAAAAAAAACATTTTATTTCGATGTTTTTGGAAGGAAATATACTTTTAACAGTGGATGATAAACTGCTTCGTACTGTAATGACTGCTAAAAGCCTTCTAAGCAATCCCTATAATAATGAATATTACAAACGCATCACCATGGTTACTTGATATTTTTAATGTATTTAAACAAATTTTTCTAATTTTAAGAGGGATATTTCATATTTTGTGTTTTTTTCATTCTCTAAACTTTTATTCATTAACGAGCTTTGCCCTTGAAATACCAAAAGCAATCCGATAAGAAAACATTTATTATACCCAGTATAATGTAAATATACAAGATATATTAAGTTTAGTTCCGACTTTGTAAGCGCTTGAAAATATCGATCGCAGAAAAAAATTTTTGTTATAAGTGTTCTTCATAGAATTACCTAATTAGTCCATTTCTGTGAACACGATAATTCAGGAACAAAAAGAGATAATGAACTGAAATTTTATTTCTGTGTTCTAGAGCAAAAAAGTAAGGTCAAGTTCGTTAATGGGCAAAATGGACAAACTGACTATCTTTGAAACCGTAAGAGATATAACAAAAGTTTATAAACTAAAAATCTTCTTCTCTTTAAAATAAACAACTTTTGTTTGAACAAATTTTCCATAAACTCAATAGTTTCTCATAATTTGTGCTCATAATTAAAGTTCCTCGGAAAACGAAAAATATGCCTATCTTTAAAACCATAAGAGATTTTTTTTTTAAAACTTGTGGGACAAGTCAAAAACTGTTAACAATTCAAACATTGATTTACTGGGTATCAGTATATACTGGGTATTCAAACAATTAACTCAGTTAGTTGTTACATTACTTGTTTATTTATGTGTCTGTAGACACTCCAGCGGTCACGGATCGCCATGAACATTAATAGGATAAAAGTTAATTAAGAACTTAATTACTATTTCCAAAAGAAAAGTCATGTATTTATTCTGAGAAAATTCGCTTAGTAACGCAGCTCCTGCGTAACGAATTTTATTTTTATTATTTTGTAAAAATATTTATTTTAATTTTATAATTATTTTAATTAGTTTGGGAAAATCTGCTAAGTAACGCAGCTCCTGCGTAACAAATTTTATTTTAATTTTATTATTTTGTAAAAATAATTACTTTTATTTTATAATTATTTTAATTATTCTGAGAAAATTCGCTAAGAAACGCAGCTCCTGCGTAACGAATTTTATTTTATTGTTACAAGCTTTTTTTTAACTTACAATGTATGTTTGAATGTATGTATGTATGTATGTATGTTCGGGTTAAATCTTGCAAGCTGAATTAGAACCACTTCCTCTTATCCTACGGAATTGAATTTTTACATGTTGCTTCAGTTCCGATGACAATGCATTTTGATGGAAAGCATGACAACAAAAATCGACAAGGGGAAAGGGGGGGGGGGTGGTTTAAACGGAGGGGAAACACAAAATTTGGTATATCTCTCTTAATATTGAAAAAATCGAAAAACACATAAGAAGTAAAGTTGTAGAAAATTAGTGTTACTATAAAAAGCTTGTTTTTAAAAATGTTTTTTTTAATAGAAACTTATTTCTAGAAACTTAAATGATTTAAATTTAGATAGCATCTAACATCACTCGTCATCGGATTTACGTAATTATTTAATTACTAATAATAATAAATAATCGTCTTTTGATAATTATTTTGATGATTTGACGCAAATTTTCGTGAATATTTTATCTTTTTAACCTGACTTCAAAAAGGAGGATGGTTCTCAATTCGTCTGTATTTTTTTTTTAATGTTTGTTACCTCAGAACTCCGTCATTTATGAACCGATTTTGAATTGATTGTTTTAAAGGGTTTGGTTTCCCATTAGTCCCATTGGCACCAAATCGCATTCTGATGAGGGGAGCCCAGGGAAATCGAGGAAAATCCTCATTTTATATGTGATAACCGATTTCTGCGAAATTTTTTTTTTAAGGGTATACTCATTCATAATGGGAAAATAAGAAAATTTTTTTAAAAACCGACTCGTTATTTTTGGAGGCGGTGTCCAAAAGTTATGTGAATTTCTCTATGCTGACACCGCCTCCAAAAATAACAATATTTGTACATATATATTTAAACATTTTTGCTTAGTTGAACAAAAATTGGCACAAGAATATGCAATTATTTTTTTACTTTTTAGTGCATTTTTTGTTATAGAATATTTGATTTTTGAAGTCGGGTTTCCATTTTGTCAAAATAGGTTTTATTAATTAATATATTTACAAAACTCTTCGCCAGACTTTTTTTTGTAAATTTTAACGTAATGTACGACGTTTAATTTATAAAAGTAGAAGTTTTTTACATTTGAATCTATAGAAGGTGGAGCAACATTATCGTAAATGTATGCGTTCATTCAACATTTGCTATTCACAACATGCTAAAATTCCAATTTTTAATGATTAATTACATGAAAACCCCACGTCAGATTTTTTGCAAAAAATAATTTTCTACGTATGAGTTAGCAATTAATAACATATCAACAATTCAGATTTTTATCTATACATTGCCGATTTTACCGATACATGAGTCCGATCAACCTTAATACGTCAGCAAAATTTCAGAATATTCAGATGTCCGGAAGTGGGGGAAAACTCACTTACAAAATTCCGTTACATTCATACATACATACACTCCCGTTCATAAAAATTGAACCACCAGTAAGTTACATTCTCAGCGTATATATTACATACAGTAACACTTAGAATGTTTCAATTGGTTCAATTTTTATGAACGGGAGTGTACTTACAGGTCAAAGTAATAAAAGCATGTTAATATAATAAAAAGGAACATTTTTTTTCTATAATCTTATCTCTTGAGGTTTTGCGATAAATTCAATATTTTTTGAAATATGATGATTTTTTTTAAGTTCGTGAAATCATGATTTTAGTTTCTATTTATTGAGCCAAAGAAATATGAAAAAAAAATTCGTTACGCAGGAGCTGCGTCAACTTAGGTCTGCCTAATTTAGATCTGATCACAATTTAGGTCTAATCAAAATGAAATGTCGTATCTGATATCATTTTAGTATTTTCAAGGCCAATTTTATTTATAAATGGCATACGTCAAGGGGAAAGGGGGTGCATAAAGATAGAAGAAAACAAAAAATATAAAATATCTCTCTTAATATTAGAACAATCGAAAAATGTATAAGGAGTAAAGTTGTAGAAAATCAAGTTTGCTACAATTCATTACCTTATTATGTTTTACAAACTCTAATGTGAACCGAGATATTTAGAATTTTAACTTGCAATCTTTAATTGTAAATATTTCTGTAAATATTAGTGTAACAGAAAAATGATAAGAAACAAAATTACAGTAAAACAAAGTACTTACAACTTAACTTCTGATAAATTTTTCGATTTTTCAAATATTAAGGAAGATATACCATTTTTTTGTGTTTCCCCCTTCCTCTAAACCCCCCTTTCCCCTTGTTCAATTTTACCCATTAACGAACTTGACCTTTTGAATACCAAAAGCGCCTCAAATACCAAATTTCATTCCAATCGGAATAAAATTGTGATTTTTAACATCTAATAGTTAGGATTGATGGACATTTGAAGATGACGATGGACAATGTTGGAATTTTTACGAAATTCCAACATTGGTGCAAAAAAATAATAGCTGCATTTCCTTTGGAGGAAATTCGCTAAAAATTTGTCCCGTTCAAAAATTCTCATTTATTTGCAAATGGATCGATAATTTCGTTTTGAGAAATAATATGGCAGCAAATGGTTTTTTTTAAAGTCATTTTTCTACGGCAGGGGAATTATTTACCACAGGGGCCCCAAGAACGTCTAGACGCCGCTCCTGACTAATAGGTTAGTTTGATGACATACTTGCATTTCTCTAAACTGGTTTATATTATGTTAATCAAATCAAATTTGATTAACAATCAAATTACTTTTAAAATATGTTCAAGGATAGGAAATCCACTAATTATTATGTATTCATAATTATTAATTTATTATTATTAAGGATGTACGAGTACTGAAGCTTCAAAAAGATTAAGGCTTGATCTTTTTAACCCGACTTCAAAAAGGAGGATGGTTCTCAATTCGTCTATTTTTTGTTTGTTTTTTTTTTTAATGTTTGTTACCTCCGCCATTTATGAACCGATTTTGAATTTTTTGTTTTAAAGAGTTTGATTTCCGATTGGTCCCATTGTCACCAAATCGCATTCTGATCAAGGGATCCCCTGGAAATCGAGGAAAACCACCATTTTATACGTGATAACCGATTTCTGCGAAATTTTTTTTTTCTGAAAGGATATACTCAGTCATAATGGGAAAATAAGAAAATTTTTTTAAAAACCGACGTCAAAAAAATTTTTAACAAAAAAAACCGACGTCAAAAAAATTTTTAACAAAAAAAACCGACGTCAAAAAAATTTTTAACAAAAAAAACCGACCCAAAAAGAAAATTTTTACAAAAAAAAAAACAAAATACTTGTAAAAAAAATTGAAAATCTGTTATAAAAAAAATGCACTAAAAATTAAAAAAAAAAACGGATAAAAAAAAATGTGTTAGAAAAAAATGCACTAAAAATTAGTTGGTCGGTTGGTTGGTCTACCCATATTTAGACAAATAAAATCAGTTATAGAACTTCAAAGTCACTAAAAAGCAAGAAATAAACCATATTTTGACAAAATGGAAACTCGACTTCAAAAATCAAACATTCTATAACAAAAAACACTAAAAAGTAAAAAAATAATTGCATATTCTTGTGCCAATTTTAGTACACCTAAGCAAAAAATTTTAAATATATATGTACAATTATTGTTATTTTTGGAGGCGGTGTCCAAAAGTTATGTGAATTTCTCTATGCTGACACCGACTCCAAAAATAACAATAATTGTACATATATATTTAAAAACTTTGGCTTAGGTGAACTAAAATTGGCACAAGAATATGCAATTATTTTTTTACATTTTAGTGCATTTTTTGTTATAGAATATTTGATTTTTGAAGTCGGGTTTCCATTTTGTCAAAATAGGTTTTATCTATCTATTTCTAATTGGCAAAGAGTAAATTATGACTAGCTAATTTATACAGATGATGACTACTTTGTAGTCGAATTACGTATTTATAATACAAAAACTGATCTAGATATTGGAGCGAATTTGAAATTTTATTTCAAAAACCTAGAGTTCTCATTAGTTATCATTTGATAATCTAATAGAAAATGATTGGTTTATATTTATTGGGTACTTTTCTCACGAGTTTTCATATTTTCGCTTGTCACGCGGATGCATGGAACAAAAATATAATTATTCCATTATATATTTCTCTCTTTAAAATGTGCAACTTTTGTATGAAACATTTTTTTTTCTAAAAGTGGTAGCTTATCAAATGATCTCACGGTATAGAGCAGAGGTGGGCGCAGACGACTCGTCGGAGTCGAACGACTCTCCCTAAGCTGGGTGAGAGTAAGTAAAAAAGGTATGTTTTGAAGTAAGACGGAACGATGTTTCAATACAGGTTGCCTACCGATTATTGCCCAATAATTTATTCAATCAATTTAGAATTAGTTTTATAAAATATTTATTGTTTAAAAAATATCTTATATAATAATAACAACAATAATGATGATAGTAATAACAATAATTACAACAACAACAAAACTATATGTATTCCCACTTTATGTAAAATTTAACCATTTAGAAATTAGTAACAAATTACCAAACCTTCCCCCCACCCAGCTTTATCATTGGCATCTTTTTTGTATCCAGTGTCATCAAATTCCCATGACACTATACCCCCTACTGAGAAAAAATAATTAAATCAAGTAAATAATTGTTTATTAGTTCTCCAATATGAATAGTTTAGGCAAATTATTCGGAATTTCCTAAAATCTAATTCTAAAATCTAAACTAAAGCTAAATCATCAAAAAATTTACAAGCGGTAAATGTAAAAGATCAAAAGATTTATATTTTATAATTTATATAACATTTATATATTATTCATACCCAAATATATTAAAAAGGTACATTTTATGCCCCAAATTATCAGCCCAAAATTCCAGAGTATGTATTCAATGTATTGTATGTATTATTTACTTTGTATAATAGTGACCATAAAAAATAGTTGATATTATTATATTTTTTTCAGAAAATGTTTTAATTAAAAAAAGAAAATAATAATAATTGGTAGGATACCCTATATTAACACTATCTCTCTTCCAACCTCTCACTCAGAGCTGAGTGCAGTGAAGGTCTGCCCACCTATAGTATAGAGGTAATAAAATTCTTTGCATATATATTGCTCAGCAAAAAAAAAGTGAGGCATATTGAAAAATTCGTGGGAATCATTTCCTGTGAAATGATTTGACATTTTTATGAATTTGTTGTATGTTTATGTTAATTTGGGGGTCAAATTGATAAAAATAAATTATTTATTTTTGACTAATAAATTGATTTATTATCAAAAACAAAAGACAAATAATTTGCATAAATTTTTAGTTAAAAAAAAAGCGATTTATTTCTAGATTTTTAACCGTCAAATTAGGACTTAATAGCGGATATTACCTTCTCTTACTCTAAGGGATTACATGGGTATCGAAGAAAAAAAAAGCAGCATATTTTAGAAGTAACGTTATGATTTAATTAGTGAATAAATTTTTTGTTTACGTTTTTTTTTTCCAGAATTAACTTTGACAAACTTGGGAAATTTATGATGGAAAGACTCAGCACAAAACAAAGAAACAAAGTTGTTCAAAATTTTATTTTGAAAGTCAGCATTCGATTATTCAGACACAAAGATCATATCGAAATTTCTTTCATGTTCGAAATGCACCTAGCGCTCTAACAATTTACCGATTTGTTCAGCGTTTTCGGCAACATGGGACTGTCTGTGATCTTCCGCGTGCTGGAAGACCTCGTGCAGTTCGAAATGATGTGAACATTGCTCGAGTGCAAGTAAGTGTTGAGGAAAACCCCGAAACTTCCACCACACGACTTTCTCAGCAGTTAGTGATGTCTTCTACAGCAGTCTGCATAAAGTGATTGATGTGTAACAGTGGATCATATATTAATGCAGTCCATTGTTCATATTTGTTTCGATTTCATTTGTTTCGATTTCTATTCACATAGTGAATCATTTTAAAATAAATATTAAGTTAGTTTATTTTTGTAGTAATATGCATAGATAGCGATGCACACAACAAATACGTTTAAAAAATTTGCCTATAGGTGGCAGTATACACAACATGAGTACCTCAAAATTTTGCCAATAGATGGCAGTGCATACAACAAATGTATTTCAAAAATTAAAAGCAATTTATCAGTCATTGACGGAAGAAAATATTATGTTACTTGGTTATAAGGGCGTTACAAAATTTTTGGGGGCGAAGCCGCGACGGGTAATGCTATTATGTATAACGACGAGGAAAGATGATTGATTTTTTGTTTGTTACGATTTAACTCAAAAACTACTCAACCAATTTTACCGAAAGCTACAACTCTTCGGAGTAACATAGGCTGTTTTATATTTTCTGTAAAGAACCCGTGCGAAGCCGGAGCAGGTCAGCTAGTCAGATATAAAAAATAAAAAGTACTACACCACCTTTTCCATCATACAATACATGGAGGCTATATAAAGGAGATCTAACTCAAACGGGAAAATTGACAAAATATGGCAACGAAATGGTAGAAGTTATATTTACTTTTTATGCCGCTAGAGTCGCTAGTTAGTGATAGGAACTCATCCGTACCGAAGTGAAATACCGTACGTTTAGTTTACATCTTCGCATAGCAGATCTCCCACGAGTACTCTCTCATACTCGTGGAAGATCTGCTATGCGAAAATGTAAACTAAACGTACGGTATAGTATAATAAATAGAAATGAAGTAAGCCAAAAGTAACTAGTTTTATTTCGAAGTGATTATTTTGAAGTATGAAATTAGTTTAAAAAAATTTATTAAATAAAAAACTGTTTAAAAAACATTTAAAATGGGAAGAGTATGCGCAGTAGACAATTGTAAAAGTGGTAGTGCTTGTGACAATAAGCAACGAGATCAATTGGGTTTAAAAAACCAGGACTTTTTAAAGTACCAAAAGCGAGTATAAATATTCCAAAATTAATTAAATTGTACGACATTATATTAAATATTAATTTTCAGCATTATTATTAATAAATAAAAGTTTAATTTAATATCTGATTCAATAATTTATTTTCAGTTTTAGAATTCCAACATTACAGGTTATTATTTAATTATTTGATGTTTTTTTTTTTTTATGTAATTATTTTGCGAATTTTAACTATCACTTCAACTTCAACTAATTCCTTATTGAAAAATTGAAATTACTTATCATTTATTTAAAAAAATATTTTATTGGAAAAATACTTTGGCTGGAAATAATTTTTATAATACTATCAATGCATAATGGTTTTCAATTAAAACTCGCGCCTTATACTCTCTGTTCTGTTTTCGGTGCCGATGTAACACTACTGACATCTTATTTTTGCTAATTATTTGTTTACATGGAGTTATGTATCCTTGTTTAGTGTCTATGATACAATACTTCTACTGGCGTATGGATTACAATTTTAATAAAATATATTTATTAAAATAGCGAAAGTTAAAAAAAAAAAGAAGCAATATCATTGAATTATTTCAAGGTCTATCTGCGGCAATTATTTTTTAAATACTTTTTCCTCTGGATCTCAAATTAGTATAATAAATAAAATTTAAATATATTTTATATCAAATTATCCTAAACTCTACACAGTGTGTACTGTTTGTTCAGTTTTTATCGGCTCATTTATATGGGGGAGCCCGGGATAGAACGGGCTACGAATTTGAAAAGATGGTTTAAAAATAGCAAAGGGTTTATTTAGAGTAGTGATTCTCAACCACTGTGCCGCAGCACTTTTGTGTACCGCCAAATTCTTAAAGTGTACCGCCAAATTTTAGAAATGGATATAGTAAAGTATTAACCAACATTAAAACGAAAAAAAGATCGAGACTGTTAAATGTTGCAGACGATATGAGAGCAGCATTGTCATTTTTACGACCAAATATAAATTATCAAAAAACATCAAACTAAAATTTCTCATTAAAAGTATTCTTATTATTAACTTGTAATTAATCCCGTAATAAACGTACTGTTGTTTTTGTAGAACATATTATTTTATTATACATTCAAAATTATTATCTTAAACTATTTTTTTACAGTGTATTATAGATAAGTCAAGAACTTTTAAACTTATCTTTTTCTTTGTGTGCCGTCAAATTTTGAAATCGTTAAAAGTGTGCCGCGACAAAAAAAAAAGGTTGAGAATCCCTGATTTAGAGAGTTAATCTACCAGGTGGTCCTTTTTAATTTCTTCAGGCCAATATCTCGAGAACTAAGTAAGATAGTGATCAATGTTTCAGACAAAAGTTTTCTAGGGGGTCAAATAACTTTGACCTGGCATATGACCTATAAACCGATTTACAAGGTCAAATCGAGGTCCACTTTGATTTTTTTTATTGCAGATTTTTCTCCACTTACCTTATACTTTTAGGAAAGCACAAAAACCCGACTTCACATCAAAATCTGGTTCCACTATCCCGCTATCAAAAATAGCCTCCAAATAGTTTCCGACAATCATGCGCCTACTCGTGCTAGACTAAGTGTAAAAACAAGTAGTGTAACAACTAACTGAGTTAATTGTTTGAATACCCAGTATATACTGAGTTGTATATCAAAGATTGAATTGAAAAATTCTGCGTATTCGGATTGTTAACAATTCACCTTTCGAGTAACATTTATTAATCACAATTTATGAGAAAACTATTGAGTTTATGAAAAAAACTTTCAAACAAAAGTTGTTTATTTTAAAAAGAAGAAAATTGTTAAAAAATTTTTTTTCTATCTGTTACGATTTCAAAGAAAGGCAGTTTGCCCATTTTGCCCAAACATGGTCCGATTTTGCCCATTAACGAACTTGACCATACTTTTCTGCTCTAGAACACACACAAAAATTCAGCTCGGTATCTCTTTTCGTTCTTCAGTTATCGCGTCCACAGACAGACAGACGGACGAACATCCACAAATGGCCGAATTAGACCATTTTATGAACACGTATACCAAACATTTATGTCAAGGATTAATATTTTCAAGCGTTAAAAAGTCGGGACTGAACTTAATATAATAATAATAATAAATTTATTTGTTTTAAGATTTTACAATCTTTTACAAAGAATTTCTATACATTAAACAGCAAAAAAAAAAAATAATTAAATAAATAAATAAAATAAATATAAAAAATCAAGAAAAAAAAATCAAAAGAACAGAAAACAGAAAACTTAAAGCAATAATCAAAATGAAAGAAGAAGAAAAACTTAAAAAAACTAAGTAAAAGTAAACAATCATATTAATTTATAATGGAAAAAATAAATAAATTCTAAAACTAAAAAAAATTCGTTACGCAAGAGCTGCTTCAACTTAGCGAATTTCCTTTAAATACATAAATCACTTTCTAGCGGTCACAATTTTAGTCTGATCAAAATGAAATGTCTCGTTTATGACTATAGTATTTGCATGGTCAATTTTATTCATAAATGATATACGTCAAGGGGAAATGGGGGCATAAGGAAAGAAGAAAACAGAAAATAAAAAATATCTCTCTTAATATTAGAACAATCGAAAAATACGTAAGAAATAAAGTTGTAGAAAATCATGTTTGCTACAATTTATCACCTTATCATTTCTGCTCAAACTCTAATGTGTACAGAGATAGTGAGGAATTTAATTTTCAATCTTAAACCGTCAATATTTCTGTAAATATTAGGGTAACAGAAAAAATGATAAGAAACAAAATTACAGTAAAACTTAGTACCTACAACTTTATTTCTTATAAATTTTTCGATTTTTCGAATATTATGGGAGATATGTCAAATTTAGTGTTTCCCCTTCCCTCTAAACCCCCCTTTCCCCTTGTTCGATTTTACCCATTAATGAACTTGACCTTTTGAATACCAAAAGCACCTCAAATACCAAATTTCATTCCGATAAAATGAAAACTGTGACCGCTAGAGTGATTACAGACATATATATATATATATATATATATATATATATATATATATATATATATATATATGTATATATATATATATATATATATATATATATATGTCCATAGATATATATATATAAATTTTACAGATGGTGATTTTTGACATCTGCTAGCTAGGATCGATGGACATTTGAAGAAATTTTTGCAAAATTTTGTCTTCGGTACGGGACCAGTAGCTCTATTTCCTTTCAGGAAATTCGCTAAAAAATTACAAATTTGTTCATTCGTTTAAAAGAAAAGACCTTATCATGAGAATTGTTTGTAGAAAATAATAAACTTTTTTTATATGTGAAATAGTTTCACCGTATAACAAGCCTTCCAAGTCCCAAGCCGTAGAATTGAGTTTGATGAAAAAACCATCACGCTCAAAGTTATATATAAACGGGACAAACAAACAACAGATGATGTAAGATTTCTAGAACATTTAAATAGGGAATATGCATGAAAATTTTTGTTCACTTGAATTGAAGCATGTTTACTTTACAAATATCAAGGTAAGATTACTTTTTAAATAACTTTAAAAATAAGCGAGATATGAATGATTGAAATTCCCGATTAGACAAAGAGGGTGATAGCCCTCTTGATATGTTATGTGACGTCATATTACACTTTCACCATTTAAAATACACGTTAAACTCCGTTTTTAGTATTTTTGCAAGAAAGAGACAGATAATAATCTTTAAAAGCTTATAGCTTCCTTAATATTTGTCGGATTTTAATTTCGTTTTTAAATATTATTACAGTATTAACAGTATTTTCATGTTCTGAAAATAAATGTGAAAAAAAAATTTTCATGCATATTCCCTATTGCATGTGGCAGTCAAATTAATGACATAACTGATTTTTCTGAAAACAACACGCAAAATTTGTTTATTCGAGGAACGGAGTTGTGCAACTATACTCGAATAAAAGGATAGAGGACAGTTAAATGATAAATAGTTCTGAAATCCATCTGTGGTTATAAGATCCCTAAATAACGAGTTATATGTTGACAAGGCCACCCTTTCAAGGTCTTGTTCCACGTAATATCTTTGAAATTTCTCAAGAGTGACTTTTATTTTTGCTTGCGAAATGAAATCGCTATTTAAGATGTCACCTGAGTCAATTAAGTCGAGTAGGTTTTTTAATTGGCAGACCCAGTTTAACTTAATCGGGACAATTTCAGAAGTGTTGGTTAAGTTTAGAAGCCTTTTGTAACATAACTTTGGAAATCGCTTGTCGTCCATGCACATAATTTTTTTTAGCCAAGAAAGAGTTGATTTAATTGCTTTTAGAGATAAAGGTGATATGCCTGTTTCAAGACGCACTACATGATTTGGTGTATTCCTGGGCAGCTGTAGAAGTTGCTTAAAAAACCCCACTTGGACGGATTCAATAGGGAATATGCATGAAAATTTTTTAATTTATTTTCAGAATATGAAAATACTGTTAATACTGTAATATTTAAAAACGAAATTAAAATCCGACAAATATCAAGGAAGCTATAAGCTTTTAAAGATTATTATCTGTCTCTTTCTTGCAAAAATACTAAAAACGGAGTTTTACGTGTATTTTAAATGATGAAAGTGTAATATGACGTCACATAACATATCATTTGGACTATCACCCTCTTTGTCTAATCGAGAATTTCAATCATTCATATCTCGCTTATTTTTAAAGTTATTTAAAAAGTAATTTTATCTTGATATTTGTCAAGTAAACATGCTTCAATTCAAGTGAACAAAAATTTTCATGCATATTCCCTATTATGGATAGATAACGAAGACTCCATACTGGGGCACAATAGAGTAGGATATTCAATACACATGAATGGTAAAACTGTATTCGAGAGTCCCATTAAATACACTTGGAATTGGCCAAAGTTGCCATTACTGAACAGATAGCTGCCTTGCCTCTTTGTATCGAAGTCTCTAGCGCGCCTGATGGAACAGGGAAGAACTTGAGAACGGTATTCCCAAGAAATTGAAAGTGTTAACAATTTCGAAGGAGAGTTTTTCAAATTTAAGCACTTCACTTTTTGGATTTTTACCACACCGTTTTTAAATATAATAATTTTTGATTTAGAGTGATTGATTACTACGCTGTTGTTTTTAGCAATGAAAGAGGAAAGCAATGAAATTTTCTTGATCAGATCCGAATAGCTATCACCCAGAATTACGAGATCATCTGCGTACAGAAGTATTAGAATATCGTTGAGGCCATCGATATTTAGTCCACATGCTCCATTGCAGCGAAAGAAGTCTTCAATGTCGTTAATGAATGCTGAAAAAAGCCATGGGCTTGTAGCGGTATCGCTTCTTTATTTAATTATTATTTTAATTTTGTTCATCATTTTTAGTTGTTGCATAACAACTATAACTTCCCCCTATTATCACGGTTGCTTTGAATGTTAACAATCTTGATAATTTACATATAAATATATATAATATTTCATAAATCAATTTAATAAAGATCAATTATATTTTTGAAGTTTTATTTGAATTTATATATCGCGTATTTAATTTACAAAAAGAACAAGGATAAACACACTTACGTGCTTTGGTACCATATTTATTATGATACCAACACACAGACTTCACCTGAACTTTGTGTAAATTGGTTTTTGGGGTATATTGGGTCTTTGAAGGTGACTTTTTTGAATTTTCCAGTTCAGTGACTTTATTCTTAAGAATATTTAATTCTTTATTTAACATAAAATTATCTGTTATATGAATTTCTGAAATGGGAAAAGAACTGATATTAGATACAGAATTTAATTTATAAATATCATTAGCGAAATTAACAATAGTTTTCAGATTAACATTATTGTCGACGGTGACAAGTTGAATTTGAATTTGTGTGTCTAATTTACCAATGAATAATTCACGAATGAAAGGTGAATCAAGATTTAGACCACTTGATAGGGATATCATTGTATTATATAATAATTGAGGAGTATCGAAATCTTTTTGAGATAAATTTAATAATTTATTTAGACGATCTTTACGAGAAAGTCCAAAAGTTTCCTTTAGAATATTTTTGAGTGCATCAAACTTATTTTCTTGTGGTGGATTTACAATAATATCTCTAACATGAGAAGTGTAATCCTCAGGTATAGCTAAAGAAGCTAGCGTGAACTTAGTTTCATCGTCAATAATATTTTGAATAATGAAGAAACGAGAAACTTGAATTATCCATAATTCAATATCTGTTACATTAAATTGTGGAAGTTTTTGTAAATTTGGAAGATGTATTGTAGGTGCATCTAAATTCGGTAACTCATTTCGATTTCTATTAAAAATGAAATGTAAAAAAAAAAAAATAATAATAAAAATATTTTTTTTAGAAATCGAAATAGTTATAAGCGTAAAGCAAAAATAAGTATTTTAACAGAAATGAAAGACTTGTCTGTTAAATTTGGTGGGTGGTATGCTATATTTTGTAAGAATTACAATATTAAATAATAATTCATCCAAATCAATTATCCAATAGGCATCTGTTGGAAGATTTTGGAAATTTTTTCTTTAAAAATATGTTAATTTACCACCCTCTTCGCTTATTTTTTCTCGAGCGTCAATTTGTAGAGGTAAATGATTGATATATTAAATAATTATTATTTAAATAAATAATAAATATATGTCAAAAATATAATTGATCTTTATTAAATTGATTTATGAAATATTATATATATTTATATGTAAATTATCAAGATTGTTAACATTCAAAGCAACCGTGATAATAGGGGGAAGTTATAGTTGTTATGCAACAACTAAAAATGATGAACAAAATTATAATAATAATTTAATAAAGAAGTGATACCGCTACAGGCTCAACGATTCACCTTGCAGTACGACTTCATTTACGGGAAACTCCTTACTGAACTCATTACCTATTTTAACATGGAAATGGGCATTTTCATAAAGATTCTTTAAGACTCTAATAATCTTCCCACTGATTCAAAAATAAAAAAGTTTATCAAAGAGTTTAGAGTGGTTCAGAGAATCAAAGGCCCTTTTGAAGTCCACGAATAAAGCATAAACTCGCCTACCCGGAAGTCGAAGCTGCAATTGAATTACGGATGTAAGGACAAATATATTGTCCTTACAACCCCGATTCCGTCTAAAGCCTGATTGTGACTCAATAAAGAATTTATTTAAATCTGACCACACGTTTAATCTCCGGAGTAGTATGTTGGTGCAACAGCTTGGACGAGGTAATGCATAGAGCAATGCCACGATAGTTTTCGAGGTTATTTACGTCTCCTTTCTTATGTAACATTTGCATTATGATTTTGCTCCAGCGCTTCGGAAGTTTTTCTAATTTAAATATTTGATTCAAAAGAGTATTAAGATACAACAACCAATTGTCAGGGAGATTTTTTTAAAAGCTCATATGAAATCCCATCAATATCAGGAGCTTTGAAATTTTTGCTATCGTTCAAGGCTGAAGTCAATTCGTCGAAAGAAATATCAACATCAAGAAGTGGATGTGTGACATCAATAAAGCATTTGTCGGAAGGAATCACGTTAAACTGAACTTAATATACCTTGTATATTTACAATATACTGGGTATTAATATTTACAATATTCATTTCCGTTTTGAGTATTTGCTATCAATAATTATTCATTGAATTCTTTGCCATTTTGATTAAAAGAATGATCTTGCAACAAATTTAAAGCATTAAAATGTGTAC
The DNA here is from genome assembly GCA_963920215.1 of Nineta flava. Taxonomy (NCBI): domain Eukaryota; kingdom Metazoa; phylum Arthropoda; class Insecta; order Neuroptera; family Chrysopidae; genus Nineta; species Nineta flava. The sequence continues at coordinate 3,558,163 of OY986041.1, forward strand.
CCACACACAATATACACAACGCATATTATGCAATAACCAGCTAGCTATTGACATAGCCATATAGTCCGTGGGCCCACCTATCAAATTTTGTATTTCAATTATATACATTTAATAAACAATATTTTTATTTTATTTATGTATTCGGTGTAAGGGGAACATAATTTCAAAGTAGAAAGGCTACTTATTTTAACTATATTTAAAAAAATGACCATTACTTGGGGGAGAAATTTTTATAGAGATTTCATCTCATAATTCTTATAAGCTACAAAAGAATGTAAAATATTTCTGTGTAAACAAATAAAAGACAAAATATTTATTATTAAAAATAAATTTATTTCAGCATTTTTCTCTGTATTAAAACGACAAATAGTTTTTTTTATCATGTAATTACAATGTCCTTTCTTATTTTCCATTTGAAATTTGTATAATATTGCTATGCCTACTATAATAAAAATAATTAATGAAAACCAGCACATATATTTTAAGATCAATAGAAAGAGATAGAAATATAACGATACAAACTTATAAAACAATATTCAGGCATAAAGAAATATTATATATTCATCTTTATTTATTAATATTAAGTAATTCATAATACATAAACCAAATTTTATAAGCCATACAATATATTAATAGTAACGTGAGATCAGTGACACTAGACAACTATTTGCTAATTCTAGTTGTCGTAATGTATATCATAGGTGGGCAAACTTTGACTTCACTCAACTCTGAGTGAGAGGTAGGAAGAGAGATAGAGTAAATACAGGGTAAATTTTTGCTAAGAATTTGAATAGAATTGAAAACTAGTTTAGACTTTTAGACGAGATAGCTGTAAATTTTTTTGATGGTTTAGAATTAGACTTTTGGAAATTCCGAATAATTTGCCTAAACTATTATTCATATCGGAGAACCAATAAACAATTATTTACCTGATTTAATTATTTTTTCTTCGTAGGGGGTACAGTATAGTGTCATCGGAATTTGATGACACTGGATACAATAAACATGCCAATGGTATGGCTGGGGGGGGGGGGGGGGGGATATTTTGTTACTGATTTCTCAATGATTAAATTTTACATAAAGTGGGAATTTTATGTAAGCTTACTCAACTTGACTGAGTTTCTTCGAATTAGTCTACTTTGAATTAAAAAAGTGAAAAGTACTATTCGTGCTAGTAAAAATTATTTTTCGCATAATTTCTTTTTTCAAAAAAAATAAAAGTAGTGATTTTAGTGAAACGGTAATTTTACAATTTAATAATCGATTTAAAGATTTCGAAAATATAAATGTAATGAGTGATTTTTTAGTGGCCACTTTTAATAGAAAATTTAAAATTCCCGCTTTAATAGCAATAACATATTTGCGGGGACAGAAAAAGTGGACTTATAAGATTCTATGTACATCTATATTCTTTGATTATGCCCATTAGCACGACAACTACCTTAAACTTGGTCTCACACGCACTCCCATCCTATATACGATATTTACACATGTCATATAAATAATGTGAAGTGGGAAGTTTAATATTATTTAAACAATTTTATGTGTTATCAGTCATTTCAATTCATTTTATAAAACTTTTATTTATATTTGTGAGTAATTTCATTTAATTTTATTTCATCACAAGTATCCGTTTACACGTTAACGTACACAAATTAAATTCAAACAATTCATATTACACATTAAAATTATTGTTTACCAAAGATTATTGAAATAATCAACGAGAACTCTAGGTTTTTAGCGAATTTCCTCCAAAGGAATTGCAGCTATTGTTTTTGCACCCAAATTGGAATTTCGTAAAAATTTATATATATATATATATATATATACATATATATATATATATATATATATATATATATACATATATATATATATATATATATATACATATATATATATATATATATATATATACATATATATATATATATATATCTACATATGTACTTTTTTTTAAACGTCTGTGGACTCTAGCGGTCACAGTATTATTCCGATTGGAATGAAATTTGATATTTGAGGCGCTTTTGGTATTCTAAAGGTCCAGTTCGTTAATGGGTAAAATCGGCCGAGGGGAAAGCGGATTTAGAGGGAGAGGGAAACACAAAATTTGACATATCTCCCTTAATATTTGAAAAATCGAAAAATTTATCAGGAGTTAAGTTGTAGGTGCTAAGTTTTACTGTAATTTTGTTTCTTATCATTTTTCTGTTACACGAATATTTACAGAAATATTTACAATTATATATTGAAAGTTAAAATTCTAAATATCTCTGTTCACATTAGAGTTTGAGAAAAATGATCAGGTAATGAATTGTAGCAAACTTGATTTTTTACAACTTTACTCTTTATACATTTTTCGATTATTCTAATATTAAGAGAGATATTTAATATTTTGTGTTTGTTTGATACGAATACATAAAATATATTTTTCTTGCTCCACCCGCCGAATGTACGCGCTTTCTGGCCGCATTTTACGCCAGAATGAACGATTTTCATGGCCTTCTCGAGCTGCAGTGCGCTTTTACAGGCTCGAGACTTTCTGGCCGCTACCATAGCAATTGTTTTTATAACATAGCAATTATTCATTTGTTTACAATAACACACGTAAAATGCGGCCAGAAAGCGCGTACATTCGGCGGGTGGAGCAAGAAAAATAGTATACGACCCACGGCCAAAAAGTTGGATTTCCTGGCGTATGTGATATGATTGCCTCGGCTTCGCCTCGGCCATCACATCACATACGCCAGGAAATCCAACTTTCTGGCCTAGGGACGTAATATACTATTATTGTAAAATATTTTGATTGTCGTTACCATAGTAACTATAAACTATGATCGTTATACATCGTTCTATTTTGGCTATTAATAAATTTAATTTTTGCAAATACTAAAGTCATATCAGATATTATATTTCATTTTGATCACACTAAAATTATGACCGCTAGAGAGTGATTTATGTATTCTAAGGAAATTCGCTAAGTTGGTGCAGCTCCTGCGTAACGAACTTTTTTTGAAATGACATTTCAAATTTTGCCCCTATTCCTAGAACATTTGTTTGTATTTTTAACCGGACTTCAAAAAGGAGGATGGCTCTCAATTCGTCTGTATTTTTTTTTTTTTTTATAAATACGTATTTCGACTACAATGTAGTCATCATCAGTATGAATTAGCTAATCGTAACTATCTCTGGGAAATGGATTCAGAGATATGTTACTTGTTGCTAATTTGGTGCATGTCTCACATATCTCTGAATCCATATCCCAGAGATATTTACGATTAGCTAATTCATACTGATGATGACTACATTGTAGTCGAAATACGTATTTATAAAATACAAACAAATGTTCTAGAAATAGGGACAAAATTTGAAATGTAATTTCAAAAAACCTAGAGTTCTCTTTGATTATTTTAATAATCTTTATTTTCTCACAATGATATTGAAAAAGTCTTTTATACGATTTGACTGAGGGTATAATCTGACCTGAGGATTATTTGAGTTGACTGACTAACGGATTAGGTGTGTGAAGAGCTCCACCTATTTATTGATGGTATTCCTTTGCGACCATGCGGCGTTGTTTTTATCACTAAAGTGAGGGTATCGAAGCTGACCTTAATATTCAGGTATTAGATTTTATTGAAAATTTTTTAATTTTATTAAATCAGAATTTGGAATTGGGCCATTGTCTAAATTCATTATCTGTTTTCTCAATTTGTATATGTAGATACTTTCGTATGCATCTAATTCTGTGGGGTTTTGTACCGATTTCAGTAGTTTTAGATTCGATTTGTCAATTTTATGGTTGTTCTCAATAACGTGCGCAGCTATACACGATTTTTCAGTTCTCCCAAATTTCACATGAGCCAGATGTTCTTTAATTCGAATTCCGATTTGTTTACTGTTTCAGGCTGAATCTCAGAATGAAAGATAATAAGCTGAAAATATGCATAGGCTTTTCTTCTGACATCCTAAACACTGGGTCAAAAGTCTCACATAATCAAGTGTCCGCATCTTAAGATATTCAAAGGGACAGTTATTTGCCGGAAATCGAAATTAGAGCATAAAATTCGATAACCGTTTTTGAGAAATCGTGCAAATAATGAGCGTTTATTGCAATGTTTATGGAGGTCACGCCATCAATGGATGTGACACAACATGTGCGCTGTTTAAGAAAAGGTACACAACAAATTATAGAAATGGTTGAAAAACATGGTGGCTTGTACACTCCCGTTCAATAAAATTGAACAGACATGAAATGTTAATTTTCTTACATTTCATAAAACTCCTCACTTTTGTAACTCTCTGTATAATAATTCATTTATAAACAAAGATAGTTAGTATATATTTTAAGTGTGAAAAAAGAAATGGAAGTATAGTTAAAAACATTTACTACAAGAATAATCAAAATTGTGAGAGACTGATTCGATTCAGATCTGTTCAATTTTATTGAACGGGAGTGTACAATGCAAGACAAACATGGTGAGAGTAAGATCGGGAGGTTCCGAAGATATTATCTCCCTTCAGAGGCCCTCCATAAGTAACATCCATTACAGGGCACCGGCTGCACCACAACTATTACAGGAGAGGTTTCAATTAAGAGGAAGAGGAAAGGATGGCTCACCTTCTCTGTCGCTGTCCAACGCTTACTACTGGCACACTTGTTTCAGCCATTCTTTGGCGACCTCTCCAAACTAAAATTGGTCGACATCAAACCTCTTCTACTGATCATAAACAGCTCCAAATTGTCTAATGGCTGCCGTATGGAACGGTACCCTTTTTCCGGTATGACAATGGGCTTCATGGTCTAAGTGCGTCCCAACCAGACAGCCACTGCAACCGAACCTAACCTTTGGGTAAAGTACCTTTTCAAAATAGTTTATACGAGTGTATTTAATAGAGCATGAAAGAAACGCTTGTACGGTTTCTTTCTAAAATTTCACAATTTAAAAAAAATTTGCTAACAAGTAGCATGCGTTTATGTATACTACAAAGTAGCAAATATATTCTCGGCCTAACAACAAACATGTATTTAATTAGATCAAATTAATTATTTTTAATACTTTAAATTTTTTTTAACTTTAGTTTGTATTATCTTTTTAATACCCGGTATATAATAAATAATATATACAAGAGTAAAATATAAAATATGAAATACCCTGCACCTGAGAAACTTACACAATAAATATAAATACTAACAACTTTAATTCGTAACATTTTCCCAAAACCTGAATGAATAAGGCACAAATCAACTACATAACTATAAAACTAAAAAAATAGCGTGGCCTATATTACGAACAGATAAGAAGGATTATAACCGCCTAAGACAAATTGAATATTGTACCCGTGAGCATAAATACAAAAGGCACCTAACAAATTATCATGGAACACAGTTTTTGGAGCCTAAATTATGAAAAAAATTGTCCTCTTGTTACGATTTAATAAGCTTTACTATTTTCGATCCAGATAATTTTAAAAATTAGTTAAATTTAATTTTTAATAATATCTCTACCTTGATCTATCAATCAAGAAAATTCATACTAGCCTAGTGCCCAAATATTTGGCAATTTGACGGTGTACGACTTTGCTCACGTGTTTTATTACTATAACTTTATTGCCATAATATTTATAGGAAATAGCTTAATTCCTGTAGACGTAGACCCCCTTTGAAATAAGATGTCAAATTTTTTAAATTATATATATATAAAGAATGTTTGGTAAGTAATGGTATAAATTGAAAAGGATAATACTGTACGTCATTCTCTGTCAATTTATCTCATCTTCTAATTTTCTAGTTATTCGACACCAATAATTTACTTATTGTAGGCCAACAACCGCAGTTATATCGAAATAGAAAATAACTTTCTCACTAATTACCAAACACTCTGTATATGATATTTGAATTTTTATAAAAATCGAACTTAAAAAAAAAACACACACACACTTCATCAATACAAAATTATAAATTAATTTTAACAAAATACATGACTGAAAATTAGTTGACATGTAAATTATTTAACTCATAAATTATATTTAAATGATCCTTAAAGGATTATTCATAGGAAATCAAATGTGATAAAAGAGTATTTACATACCTATTTTTGGGCACAGCACTTTTCACAGATTTTTTAAATGTTTTCTCTGATGTTCGATTTTTTTCAAGCGGTAATAATATCATATTTGTTGTGTTACTATTTAAACTATTTTCCACTTGTTGTTTTTCATATGAATTTTCATTTTCATTTGAATGATTTATACTAGACATAATACCGGCTTAAATTAAAATATATAAATATGTGTACACATATAAATATAACACCTTATATCACTCTTATGCTTTGAATTGAATGTATGTTTATATAGCTTTTTAAATTTACCATAGAGATATATCATAGTATTGATAATTACCATAAAGTTAAATCCTATCAATTATACATAGATTTCAATCCAAATACCTAGATTGCAAACTATGGCGGAACTTTCAGCCATCACGCTCATAAGCGCAATTTATTGGCGTTTGTGTTGGCTAATTATGAACACATACTCTGTTCTTGTAAACATCGTTCACTTTGGCATTATAAGTACGTGTAAGCACCACTTGGCATCAGTATTTTATGGTATGACGCTAAAAACGTGTAATCGTTCTATTCTTTAAAATGTTTGTTTCATTACCACAAACGATCGCACAATGTAACTTAAATCCGTTTATCCGCAAATGCACGTTAGAAGCTATGCACAAGACTTCCGTCTCCCTGTAATTCACTCGTCAAATTAGACCCAGAGTTTCAAAGACTTCATAAGAATTGGAATCATGGAAAGTCATTTCAGGGGAGAATTTTTTTCATTTATTCGTTTTTCAGTATGCTGAATCGATTGAAACAAATACCAGATTTCACGACTATTGAAAACTTTCGTGATACTATCAAGCGTTGAATATTGATTACAAACAAAAGAGTCTCATATGAATGTTGTAAAGTTTTTACTAGAAAAATACAATTTTTAATTTACTTAATTTTTAAATTTTGATACACACTTAATTTGTCTGTGTAGATTGACGCTTCACTCTTCTATCATGTAACCAAAATTGATACTCAATACCTAATGTACCACGTAAACCTAAAACCATGGGCAATATTAAATGTCAGGATGAAAAAGGCACTCTAGTATTCGTAGGCTCTATCTTTTATGTAAAACGAATAAAAATTAAAATAAATACAGAGTATGCTAAAAGTGGCTGTCCCAAAAAATTACAAGAAAGCGCAAGCTGTAATCATGTTTACGAAGGTTAATGTTAGGGCAGTGCTTGTTAGGGCATGATACATAATGTTTTACGTTCGGAGACTGAAGAACAAGTCTTGTTATACAGGTTGAGATCGTCATTTAACTTCTGATAGAATATTTCAATAAGATATCTTTTCTCATGTTAATTCTGCGGTTAAAATTTGAAAAACGTAGTTCGTGACAATTCATGAGACTGAAAAATCACAAGTAATTAGGTTAAATGAGCACATAGGCCACGAAAATGTCCTTCCTCGGCCAATTTATTCAGAAAATTGATCGTTCCGTAGCCAAAAGACATATAATAAGAAGTGAGAAGCTGTGATCCATCTTGTTAATAATAGCTTCAACCAACAACTCCAGATACCAAAGTCCCTACTCTTATAATGCGTCATGGAAAGTATAATTGATCCACACTTCTCGGGAAAGCGACTTTTAGCACACCTACAGCTAAAATAACAATGGACTTGTTTAGCTGTTACAATGCATATTAAATCGCGTTAACGCACGTTGAGTTTTTTTGTCTAGCAGAAACATTTAAATGTAGCCTCTATTAATCCGAACGATGCGCGTTGGGAGACAAATTTTCCAATCATGATTACATACTGTTCATAGATTTATGAACAGTATGTTCATGATTACATACTGTTCAAGACGACATTCGACAACGACTAACTCCATAAATGAGTCCCCTTGTGCCCAAACTTTGTCGCGACGGTACGCCGTGAAGGCAATCTATTGACAGCTAACCTTACATAATTTAATTTCAATCGTTATAAAATTATTTTTTTATTTCAACGGCAGTCAACGTCGAAATTAAAAAGTTTAATATTTTGCCATGATGGCAAGCTTACCGCGTGATATTCGGGCAAATAGATTATCGAAGAGAGCTTCGTCAAATATTCCAACGAATATAATGTCAGTTTTGAAGAACTCAATTCATTTAACCTACTCTTTTTTAAATCATACAGCTTTATGATTATAGATTTGCAGAAATACTTAAAATTAATCAAATAATAATTTCGCAACGATTCAAATTAAATTATTTAAGGTTAGATGTCTAATAATTGAGCGCTCCCATTGCCAACCGACTATATCCAAGACTACTATCAATAGTTTTTCTTCCTGACGTACCGTTGCGCAACACGATTGATACGTGACAAGTTGACTCGTCTTTGGAGTTGGTCGTTCAAGTTGACTCTGACGCTCACGTTAGCCACTGTTGCATGCCATCTCAGACCTTTTCATTGGGTTTTATGCGCATGAAATTTTCGTACTGTCTCCATTAAGATGAAAAAAGACGTGAAGTATTGCTTATTCATTTCTTCCCATTGATATTTTTGACATCTGTCCGAAACAAAAAAAAAATCATGATTTGAAATGAAAAATTATAGCGCATTGTATTCATAGATAATACCACTGACTTCTATTATATAGAATATATTTGGTCGTATTATCTCTATGGATAAACAACCCAATATTAAAATGTCAAACGATTCAATTCATGATGTAAATAATTCAATTTTAATAAAAAATGTTACGATTTTATATCCACCATTTAAAACTGAAGCATTTTATAATGATACACCATCAATTAAAATTGAACAACTCCATACGGAATTAATAATTAAAGACGAAGATGTCAACAGTGATGAACTATTCGAAGAAGCCAATTCAAATGAAACGTCTACTCCACAACAAAATTGGCTTGAACGAAATCATACTGAATATACCGAAAAATTCATAATTAAAGATGAGAAAGCAGATATTGATGAAACATTAGAAATTAATTCAAGTGATATCGAAGAAAAACATTTATCATGTGATGTAAATTTATCGGACAGTTTAATTAAACTTATTCACACGGAAGAAAAATCGTATTCTTGTAATATTTGTAATCAAAAATTTAGCATGAAAGGAACTTTAAATAGACACAAGCTAATTCATGATGGAGAACGACCGTATACGTGTGATATTTGTGATAAACGATTTATCCGTCATTATTATTTAATCGAACATTTGCGTATTCATTCGGGAGAAAAATCTTATTCATGTGACTTTTGTGATAAAAAATTTAGTAGAAAAAGCAATTTAACACAACATAAACGAATTCATAGCGAAGAAAAACTATTTTCTTGTAATGTTTGTGGCAAAACATTTAACAGGAAAGACCGTTTTGCTAAACATCAAAGAATTCATGCTAGAGGAAAAACTTATTCTTGTGATGTTTGCGATAAAAGATTTATTTTTGAAAGTCGATTAGTTTCACACAAACTTAGTTGTATTGACGGCAACTCATATAAGCCGAAAAACTATTTAGTTTTACAAAATAGAAGTAAAATAGTTCAAGAAACAGATAAATGGAATGTTGATATGTTGACTCTCTCAAATTTTCCTAAAAATCTCAAGACCTATGCGGGTTATCGCAAACGTTGTTATGGGAAAAAATTAAAATAAATTTTAAATACAAATGAAAAAAAATAATACCACAAGCAACTTTTTGGAAATCGAACTATTTTACAGACAAAACTAGAAGTACTTTACATAAAGAAGAAAGGACACAAACTCGATATCTGGGAAGGTTTGGAAATCCATAAACATAAGCAATGGTCCATAAACTATTTCTTGTTAAATATTAAATTATTTCTTAAATAAATTATTTGTTGTTAAATATTATATTTTATGTCTTCATATCCAGCTTTAACCAATTTTCCCCTTTTTCTGATATATATGTGTTTAAGATATATTGTTCATTTATATTAAGCTTTTTATATGAGAAGTAGAATATGCAAAGTAAGAATAAGGATATTTTTAACCCGACTTCAAAAAGGAGGATGGTTCTCAATTCGTATGTATTTTTTTTTTGTGTGTCACTTCAGAACTCCGTCATTTATGAACCGACTTTGAATTCTTTTTTGTTTTAAAGTGTTTGGTTTCCCATTGACACCAAATCGCATTCTGATGAGGGGATCCCCGGAAAATCCTCATTTTATATGTGATAACCGATTTCTGCGACATTTTTTTTTGAAAGGGTATACTCATTCATAATGGAAAAATAAGAAAATTTTTTTTAAAACCGACTTTAAAAAAATTTTTTACAAAAAAAAATTTTTACAAAAAAAAAAACAAAATGCTTGTAAAAAAAACTGAGAAAATGCACTAAAAATTAAAAAAAAAAAAATGTGTTATAAAGAAATGCACTAAAAGTTAGTAGGTCGTTTAGTAGGTCTACCCATATTTAGGGCTTATTCCGTAATGGTAACATCAATAAATTGTAAGTTGGCATCACTTAAAAAGGAGGGGTAGGGATGGATGGAGCTGTGTTCCACCATCATAACATCATCAATCATAAATCTTCTGCTGTAAGAATCATGCAATGCTGAGAAACAAAAAATTAAATAAAATTGAATAAAAACAAAAAATTATATTTTATTTTGTTTAATAACAGACTCGGCCTTGCGCACTACCGTGCTCTAGATAAGATTAACTAAGTATAATTTATAAATAAATAATAAAAATGATTCCTCTATCATTACAATAGCATACGTCATACGACTTTTGATGATGTTTATGATGGTGGAACACAGCACCATCCATTCTACCTCTCCTTTTTAAGTAATGCCAACTTAAAACTTATTGATGTTACCATTACGGAATAAGCCCATTGACAAATAAAATCAGTTATAGAACTTCAAAGTCACTAAAAAGCGAGAAATAAACCTATTTTGACAAAATGGAAACCCGACTTCAAAAATCAAATATTCTATAACTAAAAATGCACTAAAAAGTAAAAAAATAATTGCATATTCTTGTACCAATTTTAGTTCACCTAAGCAAAAATTTTTAAATATATATGTACAATTATTGTTTGGTATACAGACGGATCCAAAATTGAAGAAGGGACCGCGGGGCGGGAATCTACGGTGAGAGACCTAATGCAAAAATAAGCCTCAACTTGGGGAAATATGCCACGGTCTTTCAAGCAGAAGTCTACGCCATACTGGCTTGCGTCCGCGAGAACGGACGCAAGCCAGTAAAAAGAAAGACCGTGGCATATTTCCCCAAGTCGAGGCTTATGTTTACATTAGGTCTCTCACCGTAGATTCCCGCCCCGCGGTCCCTTCTTCAATTTTGGATCCGTCTGTATACCAGACGATTCCTTTCTTTAGGTAGGAAGGTTCTCCTTCCGACTACATGGTCCTATCACATGCTACAGTGAAAGGTTTTGAGAAAGACTATGTCTTGGGAAGTATATCTGTGGTCATTTCAAAGACGGGGTCTGAGATAATTGATGTTCCCACGATCCGTACGTGTCCCACCTGAGTTTTATTAATCCAGTTATTATTGCAAGACAGTTACTTACCCCTCTATATATCAAATTTATAAGCGTATTCACATCAAAAAAAAAACACACCAAACTTATATTGAAATAAAATCCTATTTATTTTAAAAAGTTCTTACAATATATAAAATATAATTAAATAAGTACCCAACTAACTTAAACTACCATTAATCTAGGCGCAATATTCATTGACATCAGCTCCTGGAACAACAATTTGGCGGCATACGGCAAACGAACCTGCGATATTTGCGTTTTATTTTTACATCCTTTACATTCAAACGTATTATTTCGTAAGTTTGCTATGGCAATTAAACCACAAAAATTACAAACATGTATTCGATATGGATCGGATACTTCGAATAAACGTTCACGCAGGAATTGTGCGGCACCGTGAGCAATCTGACAATCTCGTTCCATCTCACCGAAACGTAAACCACCGTCACGGGCACGACCCTCCATAGGTTGACGTACTAGAATTTGAACGGGTCCACGAGCTCTTGAATGGATTTTATCGTCCACCATGTGCTTTAGACGTTGATAGTATGTCGGTCCCAAAAATATCTGAGCATTGATTTTACGGCCGGTGTGTCCGTTGTACATCACTTCGTTGCCTCTCAATTGATAGCCGTATTCTTGTAACAATGTGGAAATTTTCTGTACATTGACGGCATCGTTGAATGGTGTTGCGTCACCGATTTCACCCTTATTCGATGATACTTTCCCCTGGATGCATTCAATTAAATGGCCAATTGTCATACGAGATGGGATAGCATGAGGATTAATTATAATGTCAGGCGTTAAACCTTCGCATGTAAACGGCATGTCCTACAAAAAAAGAAAAACAATATAAACCATCAATATCAAAACAAACATCTATCTGTTTTATTGGAGGGGGGGGGGGGGTAAAAAATACAGCATTCGTTACGCTGGAGTTGCGTTAACGTCAGAATCAGTTTCATTGGAGCTGTTCGGAACAACAATGTACTTAGTAAACTAATAGCGTTTCTTTTGAAGCACTAGCATACTCGTTACTCTGTGAGACGTCATGCTCGACCTCAGTTCTTATTCGAGAATTATACGGCCATTTTTTCAATCGAACGTGTTTATGATCAGAACTGAGATCGAGCATGCCGCCATCACAGAGTAACGAGCTTGCTCTCGTCGTGCTTCAAAAGAAAACGTTATTAATACGCCCCTACAATGATACTGGAGATTAACATGGATATTTGTGACGTTTAAATGTATACAAAATAATATGTTATAAAGACATTAAAAAAAGAGTTTTTGAACCTGTATATGTACTATCATCTATGAGCAACTTTTAACAACTGATTTGTTATATGTAATATCACCTATGAACAACTTGTTGAGCGCGTAAATGTTTCACATCAAAAGTGAACAAATTCTCGATAAAGAGATAGAGAGACACACACCCTGTACTGGAAAGTAATAAAAACTAAATTTACCTCTTGTCGATATTGAATACCGCACGTTCCTTTCTGCCCGTGCCTCGATGCAAACTTATCACCAATTTGTGGTATACGAACCGATCGTACACGAATCTTACAAAACTTGTAACCTTCGGAGTTCAACGTCAACATCACCTGATCCACAACACCAGTTTCACTGTTCCGTAAGAATGTTGACGCATCACGTTTGGTGTAACGTTTTGTTGTACCCTCCAGCTCATCTTCATTCTCCGGCAGGGTCATCGTTTTACCAATGACCACATCGTCACCGGATACACGCACACCTGGTGATATGATACCATCATCATCTAATTTATCGTAGAGTGCGTTACGCATGCCAGATACTGTTTGACGGGTTGGCTTCTCAAATTGTTCCTCTTGATCACCAATTCGTTTTGATTCGGAATCTTTATATGAACGATAAAACACGGATCTATAAAACAAACAGAAATCATCTCAAATGTTACTCAACAACAACTGACAACTGACGACGCACACACACATTAGCGGCGAGATTTTATCACAAATTTTAATTAGCCTTTAACTTTGGAAGGTATGAAAAATGACGTTAGAGGGGGGAGCATAGATATAACCCAATCAATTAAGGTTTTGTTGTGAAGAAAATTCAATTTAATGACAGGTTCTTCAAAATTTTACAGCTTATTATTTCAATAATAAAGAATATTCTGTCAAGATTTGAACTTGATCCTGTTTTTAGTTTTTAAGTAAAAAAATGTTAAAGTTACGATTTTTACACAGGTTAAATGGGCTCGTCGGTAAAAACATGAATACAAAACTCTATATCTCGACAACCAGATATGCGGCCAGTGTTATGAAAAACTGTCATAATATTTATCAAAGTCTTATAAATACCTGGACCCAATTTCAAATTAATCTTGTTTTTTGTTTCTGAGATAATTAAATTTATAGATCGAAAAATGTTCTAAATCTAGTTTTATTTTTAGTTATATTTATTTTTATCTAGTTTTATTTAGTTTTATCACCATGCAACTTTTTTGAAATACATAAAAACATATTTTTAATTATTAAAACTCTTCGAAAAAATGAAATTTCGGATTTAAGTTTTAAACAATATGTTTTTTTTTTTACAAATATTTATGTTTTTTACAAAAATTAAATTATTTGAAACGATTTAATTGCAAAATGTTTAATTACTTAGAGTTGGCAATGGATGAGATATCAATGCATTTAGTATAGGACAAACTCATCACCCCTACTTTTCCTCACCATAGGGTGGCGCATAAGTAACGTTATGATTTAATTAGTGAATAAATTTTTTGTTTACGTATTTTTTTTCTCAGAATTAACTTTGAAAAACTTGGGAAATTTATGATGGAAAGACTCAGCACAGAACAAAGAACCAAAGTTGTTCAGTTTTATTTAGAAAGTCAGCATTCGATTATCCACAAAAAAAAAGTCGTTAAGAGATAGATCTGGCGATCTGGCTGGCCAGATCTAACTTGAAGGTTCCAATACCACTCATAAGACGTTCCTGGAAAGTTTGTTCCAGGAACAGCCTTACTATCATGGCATTGTGTGCAGGGCAACCATCTTATTGGAATCATACAGATTCCAGGTCTAAATTAGAAAGAGCTCTAACAGTTGGCAAAATATTATTTCATAACAAACTCAAATATTTTTGAAAATCTAAAGATCCGTCAATGAAGAATAGTCCTATAATATGGTCACCCAATATTCCAGTCCAGACATTCAGTTTCAGTATGTATGGATTCTCTATTAGAAATGCTTTTGAAAACAGTCTGTATATCAAGTGAATTTTATCATATGCACAACAATGTAACTTTAGTTATATCAAATATTTTTGTCTTTCACCAAAAATTGCATGTGTAAAAACGAGCGCTTAGCGATGAAATACATGAGACATAAAACTTATGCAAATAAATTGAATAAGGTTTAGCATAAACTGTGGGTGGTGTGTTCTATTGTATAGACTTGATTTGTTTTACCTGAAAAATCCACGTTCAACAGCCGATGCATTCAAAATAACAGAATCTTCCTGATTGTATCCCGTATAACATAAAATAGCTACAATACTATTAATTCCAGCTGGTAACTCTCTGAATCGTAGATACTCCATAGATCTTGTGGTTACAAGTGGTTTATGTGGATAATATAAGACATGAGCTAAAGTGTCCATCCGTACATGGAAATTTGTGATATACACTCCCATAGCTTGTTTACCCATAGCACTCTACAATTAAAAAATTACAACATTTATATATTCATTGCAAAAATATACCACAATTATGGGCATTTGATTTGTATAAAAGATTTACTGCTGTCGTCAACAAGATTATGGGATAAATTTTCAATCCAGATTGATTCAATTTTATTGAACGGGAGTGTATGTATTATATATAATCAAATATTTGTATTTGAGCGGGTAATTTTAATTATATTAAATTATTATTAAATGAAGCAGAAGCATATATGTCTGCACCGTAGTGTTGGAGTCTCTCTCGCTATACCAACTAGCAATATAGGTAGTATTAAATAGATGGCAAATTTTTATAAATTAAAAAAATACAAATATCTTATCGCTGAAAAATAGTGTAAATGGAATATCCGCATCTAAAAAGGGGGCTAATAAATATTACGTATTGTGTTTAAAAAAAGTTTTTTTCCAAATTTTAATTTTTTGTCTCTTTTCAGGTTATTCGATGTCGTTAAGCGATTTTCGTCAAATTTTTCTCTACGAATTCAAATTGAACCAAAGCGCTGCCGAAACAGCCCGAAAAATTAACCATACATTTGGCAATGATAGTGTTAATAAAAGACGTTGGTTTGCGAAATTTCTTTCCGGAGATTTTAGCCTTGAAGAAGAGCCCCCGAAGTGGTCGACCTAGAGTAATCCAGGACGAGGATTTGATGACCCTGGTAGAGACTGATCCATCACAAACGGTGCGTGGCATGGCGGAAGAACTGGGCGTCAGCTTCCATACGGTTTTTGATGGTTTAAAACGTATTGGAAAGGTTAAAAAGCTCGAAAAGTGGATGTCCCACGATTTGAACGATCGACAGAAATTGCCATGTTTCACAAATCACCGTCCGAAAATTAAACAAATTGAGCGTCGGAGTTCTGCCTCACCCACCATACTCCCCAGACATCTCGCCAACCGACTACCATCTTTTCAAGTACTTCAATAACTTTCTCACCGGTAGAACCTTCCCCAATCAGGACCAAGCAAAAACGACCTTCGTCGACTTCATCCAATCCCGAGCACACAATTTTTATGCAGACGGAATTAATCGACTTGTGTTACGTTGGTAAAAGTGCACTGATTCAAATGGCGCTTATTTCGAGTAAACTGAATAGGGACGTTCCCGCTATTTTACGGTTTTTAAACCGAAATAACTTTTTAACCGTTTATTTCTTAACGAAAACTTGTTTTCTTATAATTCCCTAAATAGCTTATATTCGAAAAATCAGCACTGTAGCTCTTTTCGTTCAGAAGATATTTCGAGCTCAAATCGGCTCTGATTTTTCATGTAGTAAACAGTACTGTAAGCGCGAAGGCAAAAAACCCCTTAAACTCGGCCTGTCGCACCACTACCGTGCTCTAGAAATAAGTATTCACTGAGATATTACAGTCTAAAGTAGACTCGGACAAAAACGGACAAAACTTTTGAAACAACCTAATATTATGTTTAATTTCTAAATTCCCAATTATTTTATAAACGCCACGTTTATAAATTTGTAATTATAAAAATGCCCTTCAATAATTTAATTAGCTGACAAGATAGCTGACGTGAAGGGGGCCTTGTTGGCATTAGACCGGTAGATGGCTTCGATGCGTGCAAAGTGATGGTTTGGATGGTCTAAGATCCTGCATTAGAAAAATCTTCCCTCATCTGTTAATTGAATGAAATAATGTTTAAAAGACAGATAACATTATAAATATAATATAATATTATAAATAAGATAATATTATAAATGTATGAGTGCAATGTCTGCCACCGTAGTCCTGCTGGCTATTAACATTAATTAATTAATATGATATAGTGTCTTTGTTTGTTGCTCGAACAAATATAATTGTCTCTCTCTCTCTGCGTAGAACACATTTTTTGAAAATTTTATTACTTAAAAATTTTTTTATATAGGCTGCAAATAATTTAAATATTTATTATATTTATTATATAAAATATATTTTATAATATCACAAGTAATCAAATTTTCAAAAAATGTGCTCTACGCAGAGAGAGAGACAATTATATTTGTTCGAGCAACAATCAAAGACACTATATCATATTAATTAATTAATATTAATAGCCAGCAGGACTACGGTGGTAGACATTGCACTCATACATTTATAATATTGTTATCTGCCTTTTAAACATTATTTCATTCAATTAACAAATGAGGGAAGATTTTTCTAATGCAGGATCTTAGACCATCCAAACTATCACTTTGCACTCATCGAAGCCATCTACCGGCCTAATCATCACGTCAGCTAGCTTGGAACCCAACTACAAAATCGAGCAAGCAATCCAACAGCCGAACCAGCATCGTGTGAGCTAAGACTATAGATGAAAAAAAAAGACAGAATAAAAGATCCAAGGGGTAATTTGATCCCTGGAAAATGTTATAATTACCTGATAAGTGTTCCTCGGACTTTGATTATGATCAGGGAATGGTATAATTGATGCACAAACGCCAAGTATCATAGCCGGATGAATTTCACAATGTGTATAGGTGCTACAGTATGCGTACTCCTTGGAATGGCGTAGATCATCTGGTGATATGGCAATCATAACTGTTTCCTCTTCCAATGTATCAATGTATTCTACCACACCAGATGCCACCAACACCTGCCAACCATAGTTATTGTATTCGCGTTCTTTTAACATATCAATGTGGGTCTTCTTCAACAGCAGACTGCCATTCTCAACGATCAACAACGGTCGACATATACGACCAGCATCTGTGTAGATACGAATCTCTCTGTCACGAATGTCACGTATCATTGATACTTCCGATACGATGATGTCCATTTGACGCCGCAATTTACGTAGAGTTGCCATCAATTGTTCGGGATCTCTATGAATACCCACCTACAAATAATTCAAAACGTTTATTTACATAGTTACAAGGGTAGTCAAGGATTGTCTGGAGGAACTTCTGAAACTGGCAAAACGGAACAATGTTAAATTGATCTGGGTGCCGGGTCACAGTGGTTTTGAAGGAAACGAAAAAGCAGATACCTTAGTAAAGAAGAGAGTCGAAATGCCCTTCATAGGCCCAGAGCCTATTTTAGGAATTTCAAGGACTGCATGTAAACAGGTGAACAACGAGTGGTCAAATGCTAAACACCGTGATCACTGGGAAAAAGTACCGTGGCAGGAGCTCGGGAAGGTACTGCTTCAGAGTGCAACAAAGAGGTTATCTCTCGATGCACTGAGGCTGAACGGATGCAACTGCGGAGGGTTACCGGATTCATTACCGGGTAATATCCCCTGTGGAAGCATCTGCACACAATGGGACTCCGTAACGGGTCCATTGTGTGGCGATGATGAGGAAACGTCCAGCCACATAATCTTTGACTGCGAACCTCTGGATTACAGCAGATACAGGATATTCGGTGCATCTCGTCCCCGAATATATGAACCTTTGGGAGGACCTGATAAGCAAGCTCCAGGCTATTGCCAACATATGGGAGAAGCAAATCTCGTCAGACTGAAGTAGAAGGGGGAGCACAATGGGCCATAAGGTCAAAGTGCAATAGTTTTTTTACCCCGATATAAATAAATCAATCAATACATAGTTCAATATAGTTTTATATAATTGACCCCTAGAATGAAATCGGGTTTTCTCTACTACTTAGGGTTGCTAGAATTAATCAATTAATTCGGTAACGATTGAAATATCAATGGTCATGTTCAGAACACCTAAGTCCTCCGCGTAAACTAAGAACGTTATTAAATATATTAAACGTAGTGTTTCTGCCAGGACATTTGACAGATACAAAGCAACTTAGTAAAGATTATTAAAATAATCCAACGAGAACTCGAGGTTTTTTTAAAATTACATTTCAAATTTTGCCCCAATTCCTAGAACATTTGTTTGTATTTTATAAATACGTATTTCGCCTTACAATGTAGTCATCTCATCAATATGAATTAGCTAATCGTAACTATCTCTGGAATATGGATTCAGAGATATGTTGCTTGTTGCTAATTTGGTGCGTGTCTTCCCCCTCCGAAAAATGATCGGGAAATGAATTGTAGCAAACGTAATTTTCTACAACTTTATTCCGGTAATTCCAAGTCACTCTGCTGCCTAGATCAAACAACACGAATCCAATGACACGAGATAACAAACTATCTCTAAAACATTAATTTTGTTGCGCCGACCAAAATTGAAATGTGGATATTTAAGGTATATCCAAAGTATATCAGCTGATTGGGTACCTGCGCGAAAAGAACTATATAAAAAATTATATGTGTAAAAAAAATATGTTGGTACTCCTGCGCGTTGTTGAAAACAGCTGTCCGTTGTCGTCAGTGTTCCCATTCATCACATAACATATCATACATATACTAGTCATCATACATATACTAGTATATAATTTCAAACTACTTTCAAACAGCGTGCCGGTACTCGGGATGCCAACTGAACTATAAAAAATAACCTTCTGCTGCGGACATGGAAAAAAATGCACTTTTCTACGCAGATTTTATCAAAAAAAACTTAACAACCTGATGGTCATTCTCCCAAAGTTTTAAGGAAAAATATTTCTAAGGAATTGAGGAAAGTATGTGTCGAATTTCAGAACAACCGACTGACTATATTGAGAGAGTTCGAAGTAAAAACAGTCGGAATCGTGAATTTTATTTCAGCATGTTTATAAAGCTGCATGTTCAATTTCTCCAATTTACACAACGATTTTCTCAAAAACGCCATGGTGATAAATTCTCAAAGAAATTCAGCTGATTTCTGAGGATTCATTTGACTAATATTGTGAATTTCGTGAAGTTCTTGACAACCTAATAATAGTTTGGAAATACCTTAATAAATTTTCGATATATTTGTAGAATATGGCGCCGTTTCAAGCACAGTTCTAGGGGCTTGTTAACCGGCGAGATAAAAAGCACATGAAGGCATTCTAAGCTTTGCCAAAAAGATGGGGATTTGATAAAAAAAAACTCACTTACCCAACAACCATTTACAAAAATTTTTGTAGCATCAGCAATTGCAGATGGTGCAATTTCTTCTAGATTTTCCATAGACCATTCTTCCAAAAACTCAAGAATTGGCGACGGTTGTGAACCGACAGAAATGTATGCCATTAAAGCTAGATTCTTGACAAGTCCGACAGCAGCTCCTTCCGGTGTCTCAGCCGGACATATCATACCCCATAAAGTGTTATGCAATTGACGTGGTTTAGCTAGTTTACCATCACGACCAATCGGTGAATTGACACGTCGCAAATGTGATAATGTTGATGCAAACGTTAAACGATTCAATACTTGTGATACACCGGCACGAGCTTGATGAGCTTTCTTCTGATCACCCCAATTACCGGTGGCCAATGAATAACGTAATCCATCTGTAATCATTTTTGTTTTGATTGCCAGATCAAGATTGAAATCTTTGCCACGATCGATAAACTTCTGGGCATACATTCGTACTTCTTTCAGTAAGTTTTTAAATAAACCACGGAATAGAAATGCTAATAATGGTCCAGCCAAATCTAAACGTTTATTGCCGTAATGATCCCGATCGTCTAATTCACGGCGACCCAAAGCTGCCAATAATAATCGATGTACCATATATCTGTAAAGAGTCATTCAATCTTAGGCTGGGAATATTCTGACTACACACGCCAAGGGGACTTTATTCTGAGGGGTCACAGGAAATGAGATCCCAATGGCTGAATTTGATATTTGAGGTGCTTTTGATATTCAAAAGGTCAAGTTCGTTAATGGGTAAAATCGGACAATGGAAAAGGGGGGTTTAAAGGGAGGGAGAAATACAAATTTTGACATATCTCCTCGCAATATTTGAAAGAGAGGGAGAAATACAAATTTTGACATATCTCCTCGTAATATTTGAAAAATTGAAAAATTTATAAGAAGTAAAGTTGTAGGTACTAAGTTTTACTGTAATTTTGTTTCTTATCCTTTTTTAACCCGACTTCAAAAAAGGAGGATGGTTCTCAATTCGTCTGTATTTTTTTTTTTTTTTTTTTTTTTTTTTTTTATTTTTTTTTTTATTCTTTTATACTAATATTTACAGAAATATTGACGGTTTAAGATTGAAAATTAAATTCCTTAATATCTCTGTACAAATTGGAGTTTGAGCAAAAATGATAAGGTGACGAATTGTAGTAAATTTGATTTTATACAACTTTATTCCTTACGCATTTTTCGATTGTTCTAATATTAAGACAGATATTTTATATTTTGTGTTTTCTCCTTTCTTTATAATCCCCCCCCCTCCATTCCCCTCGACGTATGTCATTTATTAATAAAATTGGACTTGCAAATACAAAGACCATATACGACATTTCATTTTGATCAGACTAAAATTGTAACCGCTAGAGAGTGATTTATGTATTCTAAGGAAATTCGCTAAGTTGAAGCAGCTCCTGCGTAACGAATTTTTTGTCATTAAATTTTTGTTCTACATGGTCCGATTTCGCCCATTTAGTTAACTTGACCTTACTTTTGAGCTCAAGAACACACTAACAAAATTTCAGTTCGTTATCTCTTTTTTTTTGAGTTATCGTGTTGACGGACAGACAGACAGACGAACAGATATGCGGAAATGGACAGATTAGATCATTTTATGAACACCTATACAAAATTTTTTTTTTCTACAATCAATATTTTCAACCGTTACAAAGTCAGAACTAAACTTAATATACCCTGGTTTATATTATATATATCAGGGTTTAAAAATAATTTTGTAATAATAATAATAATAAGAGGGGTACCGCATACGGGTCCCTAGCACCTAGACCAAGGGGTCCTCTGTGCCCTCCTTGAGAACAACCTGTCACCCGAAGGCGAGACGTCTCCGGGTAAGAGGTGCTATTTTAAGCAAATGAAGCTATAGGATTCTGTCAAGGCCAGACGCCACACAGAAGGCCCACAACTTCTCCGCCGGGATTGCTCCCAGGATTGATGGATCCAAAGTTTCGGACCCAAACATTCTATATCTGACACCTTGCAGGCTTCTGCAGGTGCATATAACATGTATGGAGGTTTCATCGTCCTCCATACAGGCCCTGCAAGTGGGATCATCAGAGATCCCCAAGTTATGAAGGTGGTAGTTCAATCGACAGTGTCCTGTCAAAAGCCCCACCACCCTTCTCAACTGCATTCTATTGAGTTTCAACCGAGCACAGTCGAATGGCCTAGTTGTGTTTATGCACAACTTGGCCTGTCGCATGCCCTGCGCAAAGTCCCAGTAGTCGAGGTGAGCTTGTTTCAGCCACCCCTTGATTCGGAAAATAATCTTGTAAGGCGGCGACCAACCCCCCTTTAAGGGTTGCGCCCTGATACTGTGCATCGTGTCTTGAACCGGTCCTGCAATTGACATATATTCCCAGCACACTATTTAATTTGAATCCGAATTTAACACAGTGTATGAGGTCTGTTAAAATCTGTGATAGAACGATGCCTGCCTTACCGGTAGAAGTATTTCAGAGTATCAAATGTCACTTATAAACTTCATTTATGGTAGTTAACAATAAAATACCCCCAGTATTGTGGATCGGCATAACCGCAACTAAACTGAATTGGTATACCTTTATTACACTACTTCCCCTCACACACCCTTCTTATTATTTAGAAACTCCACAAACAAACTTACTTACCCTAAGAAATATGCTTTTTTGGTCTCACAAAAATCCGAAACACCAACATGCGGTAACATTTCTTTTTGTAGAATTTCTCTGGCATATTTAATACGCTTTTCTTTGGTAACACCCGGGCGTGCACCTCTTGCCCCAATAAAATTTAATGCAACATTTTGCTCTTGTATGACAAACGCTTCATCTAATGATGGTTTGACCATTTCCATCATTTCGGGATCGTCAAAATCATAGATAATATGCTCAAGAATATCACGATCAGCTACAAAACCCAATGCTCGGAATACAATCATTATTGGGATTTCCTGTTTGATGTATGGTAAAATGGCAATTATACGTTGACCAATGGCAGCTTTTTTGATTGCTTGACCACCGCGAGCCATCATGTTGACCCATAACGTGGATGTTGGTCTGGAACTGCAAAAGAAAAAAACAGATAAAAATTGTCGATTTAAAAATATGAAAAGTCAGTTTTGGTTAGTTAGTCGTGGGCGAAAGGAGAACCACCCTATCTCAAGCTGTCTGGAATGCAAAAGCCTCCAAAATCGGCCAACAGTCTAACGCGCTCTGTCTACTTCGGACTGGGAGGTTATGGGTTCGAATCCCGACATCGGCAGTTTGTCAATTTAAAAAAAAAGGGGCGTTTAATTGACTAAACTGTCGGCGTATAGACAAGAACGAAGTAACCGGCTATGTTTGTGAAGGATTTCTACAGTTTCCTTCACAAACTCCAGATGAATATCGGCATAGTTCCTATCATAGTCGGCTGCAGTCGCACATCCTACCAATTCCTAGTCTACACACAAAAATGCCTTACACTCCACTCACATCCTTTAGCATCACAATGGACTTTTTGGACGAAGTGTGTCCCGTACAGGACAACCGCTACAATCTATCAATCTAACGCCTCCAAAAATGGATAAAGAACGGGGCGGGAATTTACGACGAAAGACACCTTAACTAGAGAATATGCCACCGTCTTCCAGGAAGAAGTCTTTGCCATAGTGGTTTGTGTCCGGGAAAACTTACATAGGGCATACACAAAACAAAATGTATACATTATTACGGAAAGTCAAGCAGCTCTAAAACTTCTGCCTACCATTGAAATCAAATCAGAGATAGTCAGGGATTGTCTAGAGGATCAACTACTAGAGCTGACAAAACGGAACAATGTTAAATTGATCTTGGATGCCAGGTCACAGTGTTTTCGAGGGAAACGAAAAAGCAAAGAAGAGAGTCGGGATTACCTTTCATAGAACCACCAAAACGAATGATCAACGAGTGGATAGGTCTTAAACAGCGCGATCACTGGGAAAATATACCGTAGCAAAAACTCGACGGAATATATCCAAGAGGCTGTCCTTTGGAAGCATTCCCAAATAACCTGAACAGAATACAACTTCGGAAGGTTACGAAATTCATCACCACGCATTATCATCTACGAAAACACCAACACACAATAAGGCTTCACAATGGGTCCGTCACGTGAAGACATAGCTGCGAGAAGGAAGAAACCTTCAGCTACAACATCATTACATTCGGTGCATCTCACCCCAAGCTCCTTGAAATTGCCAAGATATGAGAGAAGCGAACTTCGCCTGACTGAAGTAAAAGGAGAAGCACAATGGGCCATAACCTCGAAGTGCTATACTTTTACAAGCCCCAAGTTATATCTATCTATCTGAGATCCTACCAACGAGATTCATTTTGGTAGTAGAAAAAAGATGCCGAAATGTTTATGAAAATTCAAATTTGTGCGCCCCCATACGTGCTTCTTTTTGAGAGATTACAAATACGTTTTATTTCGATTTGTAAAGACTCCATAGACTGTAGAGAAATGAACTATAGAGTCAACGTACCAATCAAAACTGTTAAGGTAAAATTATAAAAGTACGTTAAAAAAATAAATTTAATCCTTACCTGTGCTCCAAACAGGAACGAATTTCCGCTTTAAATGCAAATTTTCCATCTTTCATTGCAAATACATATACTGTATTTGTAGCCATTTTTTCTTGAGCAATTAATACTTTTTCAGAACCGTTAATAATGAAATAACCACCTGGATCCAATGGACACTCGTTCAATTCAGTTAAATCACGATCAGTTAATCCACTCAATAAGCAGTATGTTGATCGTAACATTATAGGAATTTTACCTGTATCACATCATCTAATATTACGAAAATAGTGGATTTATAAACAAGGTCTAAAAAGTTCTCGACCTAATTATAAATGGTCGTCATTTCTCCTGAACTTCCCAAAAGAATTATTTTCATTCTGGTTTTCATTATGAAAACATAGCAATTGGATCCATAACGAAATCACACTTACAAAGAAAAGTTATTGAAGGTCAACGGTTGCGGGAAAAAACTGTTTTTCTCAAACATCTCATACATAACTATTGGTTTTACGTTAATATAGGTCATTATTAAATTTACAAACCTGTACAAAATAGGGAATATGCATGAACATTTTTTTTCACTTGAGTTGAAGCATGTTTACTTGACAAATATCAAGGTAAAATTACTTTTTAAATAACTTTAAAAATAAGCGAGATATGAATGATTGAAATCCCCGATTAGACAAAGAGGGTGATAGCCCTCTTGATATGTTATGTGACGTCATATTACACTTTCACCATTTAAAATACACGTAAAACTCCGTTTTTAGTATTTTTGCAAGAAAGAGACAGATAATAATCTTTAAAAGCTTATAGCTTCCTTGAAATTTGTCGGATTTTAATTTCGTTTTTAAATATTATTACAGTATTAACAGTATTTTCATATTCTGAAAATAAATGTGAAAAAAAATTTTCATGCATATTCCCTATTCACGTAGCACTAATAGCTTTCGAGATGTAACGTCGTACTACGTGCTAAACTTCTTTGTTTTCATTCCTACAATGTTTTACTATGTAATTTATAGTCGCATGGTGCGCGACGAAAACAACATCTGACGACCGCACTCAATTATTATTGTCATTATTGTTTTAGCATTTCATAACCATAGACAATATACAGACCGTTTTCAAAAGCATATCCTAATAGAGAATCAATGTTAAATAAATAAATAAAATATTTACTATAAAACCATACATACACACACATACTGAAACTGAATGTCTGAACTGGAATATTGGGTGACCATATTATAGGACCATTCTTTATTGACGGATCTTTAGATTCTCAAAAAATTTGAGTTTGTTACGAAATATAATATTGCCAACTGTTAGAGCTCTTCCTAATTTAGACCTGGAATCTGTATGGTTCCAACAAGATGGTTGCCGTGCACACAATGCCATTATAGTAAGGCTGTTCCTGGAACAAACTTTCCAGGAACGTCTTATGAGTGGTTTTGGAACCTTCAAGTAGCCAGCCAGATCCCCAGATATATCTCCTAACGACTTTTTTTTGAGTGGGGTTTTCTCAAAACACAGATCTATTCTCGGAATAGGTCTGAAAATTTGTAATAATTAAGGCAAAGAATTGTTGACAATTGTACGGATATTTCTCCTCAAGTGCTAGAAAATATCCGGGTAGATTTCTACAACCGACTCGGATATTGTTTAGCAAATAATGGAGGAATATTCGAACCGTTGGTTTAACTCTTTTTTTTTGTCGGAATTCTATTTTTCTTTTTCTTTTTGGGGTTTTATATTTCTTTTAATTTGTGTGGATTATTGTTTTATGTGATACCAGTAATAGAATTCTATCATTTATTTTCAATTGTTAGAAGTAATGCTAAACTTAAGTTGACAACAATGAACATATTTAACCCACTATCATTACATGTTAATGCAGTACAAAACAGTCCAGCAAGCATACACAATAGACACCCTAAAGAGTACCCCCACTATTTTTATTTCTTTATTAATCATATTGTGTATAGTTAATATAGTAAATAATATTTAACATTGATTCTCTATTAGCAATGCTTTCCAACACATACGGTATACTCAGATTATATGCAAAACAACGATGACATTTCATGTTACGACATTAATCATTGTACCAACACACTGTTGAACGATTTCGAATGAACTTATCTTGATGTAAAACCACCCAAAACAAAGAATTTAAGGACTACACGATCGAAATTCGATTTTTTTTCTATTTCAAAAGAAAAAAAAATCAATGGCATGTCAATTTTAAACAGAGTTCCTACTCGAATGAATTCTCAGATCGAAATAATATTATAGAACTTTCCAGTACTACGGTTTCACCATTTCTATAAAACCATCTATTATGTGTTAGGCCGAAAACTTTCCAAACTATCCTCGTTCTAGTAGTAGGAAAAATTGGGAATTAATGGGAATAGGGTTCTGTAAATAATATAAATAAATATACCAATAAACGTTTTTTGATGTTGAGTTTCAATCGGATCGTCGCCTTCTTTGACAATAGTTTTTGTAATATCCACATACAACGGTGCCGAATATGTTAAATTTCTTAAGCGTGCTTCGTTCGGCATCATAGGCGATGGTGCACCATCTTTTTCCCAATGTGTTGGTTTTGATAAATAAATTTGTTCGAATTTTAATAAAAAACGTGGCTAAAACAATCAAAACATTTTTATATTATTAGTTTATACTATAAATGGGCTAATGCTCTACTCTTCGACTTTCAATTTTCGATCGAAGGAATTTTTTTTTTGGAAATTCATATCAAGAAAACTAAACGAGATGAATAGGTGTGGAATTAAAATTACCGGATTCTCGATCTCTCCACTGGTATGTTGAGCTTCTGCTTGAAGTTCAATTTGTGGTGAATCTTCTACAATTCTTTGGACAGACATTTGAATAAATTCATCGAAACTGTCCAACTGTTGTCGTACCAAACCCTTTTCATCGAAATACGCATTGATCACAATCCAACAAGCTTCTTGCCACAATTCTGAACTAATTTCTTCACCTGCCCCCTCCTCATATACATCTTCTGCAATTTAAATCAATCAATTCAAAAACAAATGAAAATAACAGTACTGAGTTCAATATCAATGCGTGAACTGTTTTAATTTTACTTTTTACTTACGCACAAATTTATCAAAATACAAACACTCCCGTACATAAAAATTGAACCAGTTAAAACATTCTAAGTGTTACTGTATATAATATTATACATATATTTCGTAATATATACGCTTACTTTTTAGCTATAGAACATAGTTTTGACAGACAGGCAAACAGATTGACGGACGAATATGCGGAAATGGACTAATTAGGTCATTTTAGGATCAGTATTTTTAACCGTTACAAAGTTGGAACTAGTCGTAATACATCACTATACATATACCGGGTATAAAAATATCTGACACTGCGATTGTATTGAAAATATGAAATTTTACATTTTGGCTTTAGAAAAAATTTGTATACTTGGCCTCGTAAGCCAATTTTAAGTGTACGCTGTTCTATGTTCTACGACTTCCCAAATAAATGAAAAAATGTACTCGAATGGTAGCCCTAACTGTCATTTTTAGGTTAGTATTTTACTCATTTTAAATATTGAAGTTCTTAAACATTTATATAAAAATTATTGTAAGTATAAATTACCTTCTTCCTCATACATGTTGAAATTCTTTTAAAAATTAATATTTGAGATACATAAATAAACCTACTATTTAATATTTAACAATCCACCACCTTTTTGTTTGATGGCATCTCACTGAATAAAATAAATACAATTTCTCATATGTCAGTTGCTTTATAAAACAATAATGCCAGTATCAAATGCGCAATGTGTAGACGCTGGTTTTAAGCGTCAAATTTGCTCACGTAGTATAATTTTAAATAGAGCGGCAAAAGTGAACAAATAATTTCTCCAATTTAACAGCCTTTTTACTACTAGTGAAGAAAAAATTTGATAAAGATTTAAACATAAAGTATTTGTACTATAAAATACATCATTTTTACAATTTAACTATTTTATTGGTTTTTGACTTAATCAAATAGATTATAAAGTCCATTATGAATAAAATTTAAGCATGCTTCAGAAATACTTTTGAAGAAATTACTTTTTTATGTTCATATATACATCACACTGATAAAGTCTAGAGGGCAAATTGTTATAAAACTCATAGTTTGAAAATAATCGCAAAGATAGAAACATGTCACAATAAAATAAAATAAATTATTGAATAGTTTAATTATATTTGTTTTAAATGTTATAATATGTTAATCTCTATTGAGACGATATGTAGCGGCAAATGCAAACGTAAGTTCACACAGGGTTGCCAGATTGTGCTACTTTTCCCGCATTAGAATATTGTTTAACACTGAAGCTACATTAAAACATGTTGTATCGCAATTTAGGCTGTTTTTTACGCGCCGCTGTATATGATTTATTATTGGTTGAAAATAATTAGACACTTTGAGTACTACATTAGGCTCCTTTTCAATACAGATGGGGCTATACTTGATAGAAATAATTCTGGCAACCATGAGTTCGCATCGACTAGCTCCATAGACTAGTCAATTTGTATAAAATCGTACCGCGCGAACAGCTAACCTAAAATAATTTAATTTGTATTGTTACAAAATTGTTTTTTTGATTAATTTTAAGTATTTTAGCAAATCTATATTCATAAAATTGTACAATTTAAAAAGAAAGAGAAGATTAAATGAATTGAATTCTTCAAAACTGACTTATTTTTGAAGTTTACTCCTTAAGAATCGATTTTCATATATAGCCCGCGGTACTGAACGCGTGTGTACGCCTATTCTCAACTTACTGTTTACGTTACTATTCACGGAATTAATAATGTTTAAGATGATGTTAATAACGAAGGACATGAATCTTCCTAATATAAGTAATACATTTTTATATAGTATGATTTATATAATATATTTTATCAAATCAATTTAAATAAATATGAATAAAATTATATACATGCTTTCAGTACTATAAAAGATGCATTTATTTACCCCCTTAGCCTATTGTATATATTCCACGACAATAGTTCTTAAGGAGTAAACACCAGCGCGCGTCGAAACTTACACGCATCATTTTCGTTGGTAATTTACTATTTTTGAATTATTTGACGAAGTTCTCCAACAATCTACGTATCTAATCGAACAGCAAGCTTGCCATTGAGGCAAAATATTAAAACGTTCTAATTTTAACGTTGACTGGCGTTAGTTGACGTCTATATCGTGACGGTAAGCAAATGATGACTTCTATCACTTTAGACGTGCTGTGCGAGTGGCCTACTTGCTTCTGCTTCATTAAACACCGCCAAAAAATCCTAGCAGTATCTTAACTTGTCGCCCAATAAATGTTACGATTGTCCCATTGCCGTACGTGAAGTGAGCTTTATGATTAGTTAAAAGTCAACATTGATTAAGAAAAGATAACACGATAACATTCATATGGTATATAAGAGAAATGCCAATAATAACATAATATTGTTTGACTGGCATTCGCATTTCTATAGACATATTCGACATATTTCACACAAAATGGCAGAAAATGGTGATTTAAATTCTGAACCAAAATACAACAATATTACAAAAAGAGGCAGTAAAGAATGGGTCAAATTAAATGTTGGTGGTACATGTTTTCTAACAACAAAAACAACACTGGCTAAGGATCCAAATTCATTTTTAAATAGATTAGTGCAAGAAGACAGTGATCTAATTTCAGATAGAGTGCGTAAAATTTAACATCAATGTTATTTTATATTTTTATAAATAATAATAAGTTATTTTAAAAGTTTATATACTCTCCGAAATCCGAATGTTTGGGATATTCTATTTGTTTCTCTTCAAAAAATTTTCCAGACTCTTTTCATTTACAAGTTTTTTTAAATTATATTGAATAGGTTATGTTTGATAATTGTTCCATTGTTTTAAATTGATTTTTTTTTGTATAAATTACTTTCTCATTTGATAATTTATAATCAAAGTAGCGATATGTGAAATTTTGGGTCGATATTATTGCATTTCTTCAGTGTGATTAGATTTTAAGACGGTTTCTGATTAACAAAATGAAAAATACAAAATTTTATGATGATAGTTTTGAAATATTGAAAAGTCTTAATGTATAAACGGTTAGATCACTCATAATAGGGTTTCTTAGGGTTGCAAGTGGTCTATTTATCAGTATATTAATATTTCGTAAAACTCTCATTCCAGTCGATGTTGACGCTGAAATTTATCGCTACGACTTGTCACTATATTTTTTCCTGTCGTTTGAAATTTTAGATTGTATTTTATATTCGTTTGTACGGCTTTTTATCGGCTAGCAATTTTTTCCTTATTGTAGAATTATAGAATAATACCTTGTACAGGGTGACGCATAAGTAACGCTATGATTTATTATGAATATCTTTCAAATGGTGCCCATTGTTTGCTTCGACCTGACATACTCTTTCCAAAGCATTTTCCATAATTTGTCTTAGAATTTCAGGTCCCAGAGCCCTCGTAGACATTTAGATCTCCTGCTTGTTTTGTGTTTCGTAACTTTTTAAAGAAATAAAATTTTGAAAATAGCTCGGCTATCCCGTTCTCTCTTCAACCTTTTGTTACCTGCCAACGTGCTACTAAATAATTTAACAATCAAACACATTTCGTCAGGCTTTAAACCACATCACTTTTTTTTTATTGTCCGTTTCTTTATAACTTTTTCTTAGATATTATCTGTGTTAAGTGACACGGAGTTGCATTTAACAACCCTTCCACACCCTTATCTCCCATGTAACATAACAGCAGAAAACTTTCCCCACCCGTAAAAAATTTTTACGTGATTTACGGATTGTCCCAAAGTTGCTAGCGGTTTAAAATATACGGAGCAAATATAGAATATAACAAAAGAATAAAAAAACTAAATTAATTGCTTAAATACCCGGTATATACTGAGTTTATGAAAAAAAAGTTTCAAACAAACTTTGCTTATTTTTAAAAGAGGAACATTTTTTTTTTTTAATTTTTCTCCCTCTTCCTGACTGTTCTTTAAGTTAAACACACTCTTAATTTCAAGCCGTTATCTCTTTTTGCATTTTGACCTAAGGTGTCTATGGACGAACGGATAGACGGAAATAGACTAATTAGGTCATTTTATAGAAGCGTTACTAAAGTGAGGACTAAACTGGAATATACCCTTGTATATATTAAAGACCGGATATAACAGTGACCACGAATTGTTTAAATTTTAGGATGAAACCGGTGCATACTTAATTGACCGAGATCCAGCATATTTTTCGGCAGTATTAAATTTTTTACGTCATGGTAAATTAGTTCTGGATCGTGGTTTAGCAGCTGAAGGTGTCTTAGAAGAGGCCGAATTCTATAATGTAGCTGAATTAGTTCGATTACTACAACAGAGATTAGCAGCTCAACGTGATTCATTGCCCGGTCAACGTAAACATGTCTATCGAGTGCTCCAGTGCCATGAAGATGAATTAACGCAAATGGTATCGACAATGTCCGATGGTTGGAAGTTTGAACAGCTTGTCAATATCGGTTCACAATACACATACGGATCGGAAGAGCACGCTGAATTCTTGTGTGTTGTCAGTCGAGAGTATGATGCGACACAGGGCAGTTGTCCGGAACCTAGTGATCGTGCCAAGGTGCTCCAACAGAAAGGTTCTAGAATGTAAACACTATTATTATTATTATTATGATTAATGTCTGTCATTTTGATTCAAACAAAATAATAATAATAATAATTGTTTGATTATTTGAGTGCGCTTTTTCAAGTGTGAATGGAATAGTCCACAGTACAGTACGGTTGTTTTTTTATTGATTAGTAACAGGCTAAATTCTGATCAGTAGCTTCTTTTCGACGAGACGCCCAACATTTCTCTCGCGAAAATTCTCGATGCTAATGACTAACGAAGCACGTAAGAGAGAAGCTTTTGTTTGTTTAACGATAGCAAATATTTGATCAGTAACAGTTAATTTGTTAGTTAAATTGAGAGATAATGTAATAAAGACTTCAAAAATGGATGATCTGACAGGCAGGTCCACCACCCCAACATGTTCCAATAACGGGGTATACATAGTTATTATTTGGCGCTACTTAAATAACCGTTACTTGGCGCGATTGAGTGTATTCACGATAAAAACAATATTAGTAGTCTTTTATGAAACTAAAGGTTGAAGAAATGAGACCTACAATATGTATAAACGTTGTGTGTCATTGAAATAAGAAAACAGTTTTCTAATTTATAAATGAAAATTTTACAATGACATGTTCAGAGCGTAGGACTGGGAAATTGAACCACTGAATTTGTAGTACAAGGTGTCCATCACATTATACATACTATTATTAATTATTAGCATAAAAATAAGCTTGTTACTAATAACTATGTATACCCAGTTATTTGAACATGTTGGGGGTGGAGGACCTGCCTGTCACACCATCCATTTTGTAGGACACAAGTTTGTTGGAAGTCTTTATTACATTATCTCTCAATTTAACTAACAAATTAACTGTTACTGATCAAATTTTTGCTATCGTCAAACAAACAAGTTACTCTCTTACGCGCTTCGTTAGTCACTATCATCGAGAATTGTCTCGAGAGAAAAGTTGGGCGTTTCGTCGAAAGGAAACTACTGACCAGAATTTAGCCTGTTACTAATCATTAAAAAAAAAACCGTGGTGTACTGTGGACTAGAATTATTAAATAATTAATGTTTTGTTAGTTTAAGAATTTTAGAAGAATTTACAGCTATATCGATCGACAGTTGTTTGACCGATAAATATAGATTATATCCCCTTCTGTCAAGACTTACCGCGCTCATTAATAATAGGCTAGTTGACATTTATTTGCAAAAAAAAGATTCATTTAGAGGTTACTTGGGTTTGAAAATTCCAAAAAATTGAAAAAGATGTCTAGAATATTCTACCAAAGTTTTAAGTCAATAGGGAATATGCATGAAAATTTTTTTTCACATTTATTTTCAGAATATGAAAATACTGTTAATACTGTAATAATATTTAAAAACGAAATTAAAATCCGACAAATATCAAGGAAGCTATAAGCTTTTAAAGATTATTATCTGTCTCTTTCTTGCAAAAATACTGAAAACGAAGTTTTACGTGTATTTTAAATGGTGAAAGTGTAATATGACGTCACATAACATAACAAGAGAGCTATCACCCTCTTTGTCTAATCGGGAATTTCAATCATTCATATCTCACTTATTTTTAAAGTTATTTAAAAAGTAATTTTACCTTGATACTTGTCAAGTAAACATGCTTCAATTCAAGTGAAAACAAATTTTCGTGCATATTCCCTATTCTAAGATTGGACTAGTGCGCGAACGAAGGATTTATTTTTTTATCACAACTAATTTTACAAGGCAATACGTGGTGCAAATTATATCATAAATGGTACCTTTTTGCAAAAAAACTCTGCCAATAATTCAAATTTCCATTTTGTTTTCCTTCGTCCTTCGCACGAGCTTTATATATCTACTAATAGAAATAATTAGGTTTTTTAATTTCGGATGAATCTATCCAGAGTTTTTCTGACTACGTCAAGGGAACTTTATTCTGAGGGGTCACAGGAAAGGTTGTATTTTCAAACTTTTATAATGAAAATTTCACAAAATATTCGTGAAATGTTGATCTTTGATCTGTTTAAAGGTTCAATCAAATATTTCATTTATTTTATTAGACAAAAATTAGAGAAAATGTGCTTAGAGAAAGAAAAAAAAAACCACAAAATATATTTCTATTTCTTTGTAAAAGTAATTTGGTAAAAAGTGTCAACCAAGTCTATTTGTGTGAGAGGGAAAGTTTATTTGGAGGGATTGCCTTTCTATTTAGGGTATACCATAATTTCAGATCAGTTACAAAAGAGTTTTAGAGCAGGATAATACTGCACTACTGTTTATTTGAGAAGGGGGGGGGCTCTTGACAGGACACTGTTAATTGAACAACCATCTTCATAACTTGGGGATCTCTGATGATCCCACTTGTAGGGCCTGTATGAAGGACGATGAAACCTTCACACATGTTATTTGCACCTACAGGGTGTCAGATATAGAATGTTTGGGTCCGAAACCTTGGACCGGCGAAGAAGTGGTGGGCCTTCTGTGTGGCGTCTCCGGGCGAGTCGTCTCTTACCCGGAGACGTCTCGGCTTCCGGTGACAGGTTGTTCTCAAGGAGGGCACAGAGAACCCCTTGGTTTAGGTGCTAGGGACCCATTTGCGGTACCCCTCTTTCTAATTATTATTATTATGTACACTCCCGTTCATAAAAAATGAACTAATAAGACGAACTAATATATATTACTAAAAACATGTATATTACTTACAGTAACACTTTGGTTCAATTTTTATGAACAGGAGTGTATACTGGAAAATTGTATGATGGGCCCCTGACCAAAATGCTCCCACACAACCGATCTGAAAAATTACAATTAACAAAAATGGTATGCTTGAAAGAATAGAAGGGCATCTGTCTGTCTCACTGCGTATCCCTGAATACAGTTTGGAGACCAAAATGGGTCATCCGTATTTGTAAATTGTTTGTTGTATAATGTTAATGGTGACAGATTGAATGTTTACGGTCAAACGACTTTTGAATCAACTTACATAAATATATATATATAAATATATATGACAATCGATCTCAAATTTTAAATTTGACTCATCAAATATACCGATACGCTTCTTTTTTTTTTGTTTTTTGTTTACCGAACTTTCTTTCGGTTCCAAAGTGCTGCCGCCTATTTCTATAATTAGAGTTGGATAGATAGATAGATGCCATCTGTCGTCATATGACGGCAATTTTATTATAATTATTAAATTATAAAGACCATTATACAATGAAAAAAATAAGGTATAAGTGATAAGAAATAAGGAACAAGGAATAGCGGAATCCAGCAGATGGCAGAACCGTTGATCAATTCACAATTCAAAAATAAGGAATAACAAATAAGAAATAGCAACAGAATTTCCATCGCGGTGGATATCTATTCCTTATTTGTTATTGCCAGCCAATCACAGGTTTGGTTGGGAATGTTATGCGCAGTCGATTGAATGCCACAGAGAACACCTGATCTCCAGTTGCCAAATATCTGTAAAATTAAATTATTAATAATATATCTGTAAAATAATTTTTTTTTAACATTAATGGATCAATGCATCAAAGGATTGCGCTAACAATTAGGTTATGTTTTTGACATTTGTGCACACACCAGCAGCTGGCATTCAACCGTTGTGATTGGTTAAATATTGTAGCCCATCGCCCATTGTGTTTTGGTCGCTGTGCTATTTCTTATTCCTTATTTCTTATCGCTTATACCTTATTTTTTTCATTGTGTAATTGCTTTAAAAGACCTTTTCATAAAGGTCTTAAGCGCATGCGATTTTCGGACACAATACTGTAAGATGAACACAAGAACGTGTGAAGTATTGTTTACTCATTCTGTCCGAAACAAAATCAACTCGTATTTTGAAATGAAAAGGTCTACTGATTAAACGTCGTCAATATGAATACTCATTACGTACGGTCACTTTTAATTGAGCGCATTTACGGGGTGGTTAAATATAGTCAGAAGCGTCAAAAATACGACTTTGTCAAGAATCTTTTTTTTGGACTGTTGTATAATATTTTTTTATTTCATACATAATTTTAGTTCAAGACTGTACCGGTAGACACGTTACACATACGATACTTGTCTATACGTATATTCAAATACTATCTAAAGCTTTTTATAAGTTGCAATACGGCAACATAGCTTATATTCCGCCAGTTGATATACTGTTTGTTTACATACATGTACTCGAATAGTACAACGTAGAGTGATGTACAGTGTTGTCAAATTGTATCTGTTCAGCATGCCGACACGTATATTTATTTATAAAATGCTTCAGTTTACTTTCGTTGTTATAACTAAACAATGAGACGATCAATAATTCTCGTTGTTTTTTAAATACGCAGAACAAATCCATGAATTTTTTTTAAAAGATTCTTAAGTGTCGTTTTTTTATTAAAAATAAAAAACTGGTAGAAATGTTATAACTAACATCAAAATTCGGAATTCTAAACTGTTATCTTCCGGTACAGCATACACCGAATCATTAGCTTTAAAACTTATTCATTGGGGATCAACTTGAAAATTTCACAGAATATTTTAGAAATATTGTACTTCTGACTATAATTAACCCCTTAACTTTTATGTCTTTTTCACTCAAGTAAGGCTCTACGATTGATATTATTGTCGATTCATCGACAGTTTACTACCTGGGTGTGAATTTCACCAACTCTCATTGAAGATTACAGTTAACCAAGATTAAACACAGTCATGAATAGATTGCATCATTAATATGTTTGGATTAAATCTTAATTTGTAAATACTTGCAATAGAGTTGATAGAATTCTGACCCTAAGCTGTGCGCCGTCAAAATCACAGCTTTTTTTTTAAATTAATATTTAATGGTAGACAATGTACAATGTTGGCCACGGCCATTATAGTATAAAGACATACAACATTGTTTTTAAAATGTGCACTGCACATGACATTCATGGCATTCAAATGAATGGGCGTTGTCAAAATCACGTATACAGTTTTTTTTAAAATTAATATTTAATGGTAGACAATGTACAATGTTGGCCGCGGTCATTATAGTATAAAGATATACAACATTGTTTTTAAAATGTGCACTGCACATGACATTCATGGCATTCAAATGAATGGGCGTTGTCAAAATCACGTATACAGTTTTTTTTTAAATTAATATTTAATGGTAGACAATGTACAATGTTGGCCGCGGTCATTATAGTATAAAGATATACAACATTGTTTTTAAAATGTGCACTGCACATGACATTCATGACATTCAAATGAATGGGCGCTGTCAAAATCACGTATACAGTTTTTTTTTTAAATTAATATTTAATTGTATGACAATGTACAATCATATGTTGGCCGCGGCCATTATAGTATACAGACAAACAACATTGTTTTTAAAATGTGTACTGCACATGACATTCAAATGAATGGCCGCCGTTTTGTTTCTGATATTATTATCGCTTATTTTATACTCATGTGTATTTCATACAATGTACTCAATTTACAACACATAGATCACTTACCAACCCCCTTCCCTCCTATCACCAATCCACGTTCCTATTTTGTATAACGAATTTTGTATGTGTTTTTCTTATTTTTCTAAAATTCTTCAAGCTACAAGAATATGTAAATGTGAAAATTTTATCTAAAATTCGTATGCAATTTTCCAAAATCATTTTCGTTGCAATGATGAATGATCTCACTAAATTCACATTTACAAGTCGATATATAGATCGTGTGTGCATTGCTAGATTAAAAGTACGTTCGCCTCGGTGCGATTATCTCGATAATCGTTGAAGGCCATCTCTGTGTATTGCCGCTAGAGTCGTTAACGTGCATGATGATGGCTCTTTCGTTTTCTGAAGCGGATGATGAAATTCTTCTCGAGAAAGAAGCGAATCTCACTGTGACAGCCGATACATGCGTTCTACAAGGCTCAAAGGGACAAGGACAACGCAATCTTCCTTTAGAACGATGTGACTACGAGTGGAACACGTGATTAGTGAAAAATTAACAAATCACAGACGTTCCGAGCAAAATGATAACCAACGATTGTCGCGTCGAGGAAAACGTACGTTCAAATTGAAATCGAATTGTTTGGCCCGATTCACACTGGTTGATTACACAATTGGATGGTTTTTGGATCGATCTATTTTCTTCACTCATAGTTCGATCAATTATCGTACAGCAGGTAGAGAACCAATCAAAAACTGTTAAGTCATATAGATGTGAACTTTAGAGACTAGAAGTCTAAGTCTATTCTGCTGAATGAATTATGAATGGAGAAAACAAAAAAGCGCTTGTTACGTTACACGGTATCACGGTATTACCCAAAAACATTATTTAACTGGGACGTGATTGAATTTCATACAATTATATCCGATTTTGCTTGGATTGTACTCGGAAACGAATTGAGGCGTTAGGCAACTGCTCCATTCCTACCGTCATAGAAATGACTAATCCCTAACAACAAGAGACAGAAAGCCTATCCAATTTCTTCCGCTACTTCCATTGCCGAGTACAGCTAAGATAAAATGGAGAGAGGAGCCACCCTATACAATGATGAAACATCGAAACTATTTTATATAGTGAGTTTTTGAACCTGTATATGTACTGCCATCTATGAGCAACTTTTTTAAATGATTTGTTATATGTAATGTCACCTATGAACAACTACGTGGCGAGCGTCGCCAGGCCAACAGCCGGTCTAATCCGCCACATTAGATGTTTCACATCAAAATTATCTTGGCGAGCGATTAAAATTAATTGGCAAAACTGTTACGACAGGTTGTGCGAGGATTATAA
Organism: Nineta flava; assembly: GCA_963920215.1. Taxonomy (NCBI): domain Eukaryota; kingdom Metazoa; phylum Arthropoda; class Insecta; order Neuroptera; family Chrysopidae; genus Nineta; species Nineta flava. Next base: position 3,597,438 of record OY986041.1, read on the forward strand.
ACTCGGTGTGTGGATCGAGCGCCTCAATTAAATAAAATGAATCGATTTCGAAATTAACAAAACAAAAAAAGGAACAGGTTTTTAAGGTAGTTCCTCCAGCATTATCTTGTATAATAAGGACAAAAAATCGATAGAACAAATACATATACACAACACATTCATATATTTATATACAAATTAATGTAATTTTGAAATAAATAATAATTTTAAACTATTATATTTTGAAAACAAAACGGTAAAACGCGATTTAAAAAAAAATTTATTTAATAAATATTTATCTTTACTGTTCTAGTTTTTATTTTATTTTAAAACTCTGTCGAGTTTTTTTTTTTAATACAACAGATAATAGTTGGGCGGGCATGAAGTTTTACATGTTTCTAATGAGAGAGAGTGATTACTTTACGGTTATAAATTCTGAAACTTCAGGATTTATTAGAAAACGTTATTTTAAGCCTGTGAAAAAAAATGAGCCAAATCTGTCGAAAATCTGTGATTTCATGCTAGAACTACCTTAATCTGTAAATTATCGACTGTAATACTATTTTTTAATCACGTTATTTTCAATTGATACCTCCTAGAGTTCTTGGCAGTTTTTACACTAATTTTATATTATAATTATAATCATAGTACGTCGTGGAACACCACCGATTAAATTTTGCATATCATTATATACACTAGTAAAGTATTTTTGGTGGGCGACCTCTGCGCCGTCTCGTGTTTTTTATTTTAAGTTATGGTTCTGTCAAAACTCGTAAACAAAAAGTCAACTTTAATTTTACCTATAAAGAAATAATTACATACAATGTCAGTGAAAAAATTGATGAGCAGCTTCCAAGAAGTGCATTTAGATATTCTAAAGAAAAAAAAAGTATTTCTAAAGGTACAAAATTATGTAGTAGTTTTCATGTTTCTAATGTTTATGAAGAGATTGATGTCAATGATTCTCAGCGAATGTTTAGTAAAGTATTAAGAGAAACACCAGGCCAAAATAGCTAAAAAAATAATACTAATTATTATAATGTTGTAATTGAGGTAAGTTACAAAATAAATTAAAACTTTAATTTATAAATAACCTAAAAATTTAATGTTGACCAGATTATGAAATAACCTAAAATTGAAATAATTGATTTTTTAAATCTTATTTATCTTAACAAAACAACAATTATTATATTTTTTATGTATTTACTAATAATTTAAGACGTAAAATTTACTAGCGTAAAAAATAAAATTTACTGTCACAATTCATTTGAAATGTTCACATAAAACTGTTGTTATAATTAATAACATTGTTAATTACAACGAATTACAACAATTTTGTGGCAAACGTGTTTCTCTTAATACTGTACCAAAAATTCGCCGAGAATCATTGACATCAATCTTTTCATAGACATTAGAAATATGAAAATGAATGCATGCAATATGTTTCCCGCCTTTAAACTGTGCAACTTTTGTTTGAAACATATTTTTCTACACTGCATATTAAAAACAAATATTAAAGTGGTTACTTGTCAAATGTGATCACCCGGTATCTCAGAATATGCAAAATTTTATCGATGGATCCACCGGGACTATCATTAATCGTTTTTATATTTTTCAAAACAAAATACAATTTATATGTTAAATGTACTCAAAAATATTCAAGTAAGAACGATATTAAATACAGGATGTCACCCACCCCCACCATTAGAAAGTTGCTTACTATGTGGAAAGTACTTTGATACTCTTCGAATGACTCTTGAAGTGGCAAATTAGCTCGGTCAAGGAACTTTGGGAACACCTGTATATTAAAAACAAAAAAGGATTGCGTCTGTAACAAAAGGGATTCGTAGACGCAGACATATGGTGAATCCGCATTTATGCGAATTATAAAAACATTAAAATTAAATTAGCCCTTCGTGAGATGTAACCCCAGATACACTTGGAGCTGCTTCTCACGGATTTTGTAAGTGTATTTGACATTCATATGTTTAATTTAGGTTAGGTATTGAATATATTAAGTCTAATCGAAGAAGGCTTATTCGATCCTAAAGACTTTATTTATGAGATGTATTTGGTGACGTTTATACAGAGGTGTACTTTTAAGATGTGGAAAGGGTTTGTCGTGTATTAGAACTTGGACTTCAATATCTAGTCGCCTTAGTGCAATACAAAAGTCGCCAGGATACTATATGTTGTAATGCTTCGTTTAGACTACGACATAAGTTCCGACACAAATGTCAGACATAAATTTCTTTACTGTTGACACTTTTTGGTGTCTGGACCCTATCCAGACACAAATGTATAAAAATGTACGGAACTTTTGACGAGACACTTGGACACAAGGTGTTTACACAGCCGCTGATTCGACACTAATTATAATGTCACAATTAGAGACACCCGTGTGCACACATAGACACTTGGTGTATACACTGAGTGTACGGTGTATAGTGTCGTAGTCTAAACGAACCTTAACAATCAACAAACTTTGTATTCATTATTAAGTAGAAAAAAAAATTAAAGATTGGTTTCTTAAGTCCATTAAATATTGTCTTTTTATTTAATACTTAGATTTCAGAATTTATATACCAGGATATCTTAGTATATTCCTACAAGTTCAAGTAGTGAATCTATCGATCATTTTATATCGGGTGTCCAGAAAGTATCGCAGGGGATTGATAGGGAGAATAAAATTGTGAGACGAAAAATCCTCTACCATTTTTTAGCTTGACGTACAGGTAATTAATTAGTTATTAATTAAAATAAGCAACCAATCAGAGGCGCGTAATAGCGGTAAGCAGGGAAGTGGGCGAGTCAGCAGCGAAGGGTGAACACGAGACGCGGGAGGGACAGAGTTGCACAGTAATGTAATTTAAGTTATATCAAATACTTTTATTGCGATTGAAAACTTTCAATAAAATGCTACAGGATGTTACAGGATCTGTAACGTATATAAATTCTAATTGTATTGTAGATTACTTTTTGATATTTTTATTAGACAAGCAATAATATGAATACTTATACAGAAATTCGTGATATTTATTTTATATTCATACTTTTAATTTGGTGTACGCACTGTTTTTTTTTTTTAATTTTAATTGTAAAATTTCATTCATTTATGTATTTCAATGACTACTATAAAATGTTTAAGATTGTTACGCAGAAAATATATATCGTACGTGTTGGAAAGCATTGCTAATAGAGAATCAATGTTAAATATTATTTACTATAATAACTACACAATGCTTCATAAAGAAATAAAAATAGTGGGGGTACTCTGTAGTGTATCTGTTGTGTATGCTTGCTGGACTGTTTTGTACTTCATTAACATGTAATGAGAGTGGGTTAAATATGTTCATTGTTGTCAACTTAAGTTTAGTATTACTTCTAATAATTGAAAATTCTTTTTTGAATATCCCTTATTGTTTGTATGTGGAATGTTTGACAATAAATGATAGAATTCTATTAACGGTGTAACCACCAACAGTTCGAATATTCCTCCATTATTTGCTAAACAATATCCGAGTCGATTGTAGAAATCTCTGCGGATATTTTCTAGCACTTGAGGAGAAATATTCGCACAATTGTCAACAATTCTTTACCTTAATTATTACAAATTTTCAGACCTATTCCGAGAATAGATCTGTGTTTTGAGAAAACCCCACAAAAAAAAGTCGTTAGGAGATAGATCTGGCGATCTGGCTGGCCACTTGAAGGTTCCAAAACCACTCATAAGACGTTCCTGGAAAGTTTGTTCCAGGAACAGCCTTACTATCTTGGCATTGTGTGCAGGGCAACCATCTTGTTGGAACCATACAGATTCCAGGTCTAAATTAGGAAGAGCTCTAACAGTTGGCAATATTATATTTCGTAACAAACTCAAATATTTTTGAGAATCTAAAGATCCGTCAATGAAGAATGGTCCTATAATATGGTCACCCAATATTCTAGTCCTGACATTCAGTTTCAGTATGTATATGTATGTATGTTTGGTTTTATAGTAAATATTTTATTTATTTATTTAACATTGATTCTCTATTAGGAAATGCTTTTGAAAACGGTTTGTATATAGACAGGGTGTCTCAGATTTTAATCCAGAAAATTAAATAGGCGATAAATCTCCCAAAAATAAGAAGAAATGTTTATATAAACTTGTAATAAAAAAAACTTTTTGTTTTAAAATGTCTCCAAAACTACTTTGAAATTAGATTTAATTTAATTATACGAAGGGCGGCTCTGGGGCATCCTTAGATATTTTAAAGATAAATGTGAGTACGCCACTGTTTTTTTAATTAAGTTTTGTATAATTTTTAGATTGAATAATTAAAAATACAATTTTACATTGTCTTTATTTTGTGTTTTTTTAATTTTCATTTTCGTTGCGTTATCCAAAATCCTTAAATTGCGCTGATGAGTATCTGCGTTTCCATTGGCGAATCTCGAAAATCTGTTAGCGAAAACGAAGCTTGAAAACATCCAAGATCATGTGAACTTTTCTTCTTATTTTTGAGAGATCGATCATCTATTCAATTTTCCAGATTAAAATCTGACCTTTGAGAACGGATTTGATTGCTATCATTTAAGTAGGAGAACAAAAGATATCGATAATAAGCGTATTCAGAACAATTAAGTACACTCCCGTTCAATAAAATTGAACAGACCTGAAATGTTAATTTTCTTACATTTCATAAAACTCCTCACTTTTGTAACTCTCTGTATAATTCTTCATTTATAAACAAAGATATAGTAACAAAAGTATAGTAACGTTGAACAGGAGTGTACCTAGTAAACTAAGTATATTTAACTAATTTTTTTTGCCAGGACATTTGACATTACCAAACAACTTAGATTGTGACGCCATTTTGCAGTCAAATTGGAGGATTTTCTCCTAAATTTAATGGATTTAAAAATAGCCTAGTCTAGAGCACGGCAGTACTACAGTCAGAGTTTAAGGATAGAAAATCTAAGGCCCAGTTTTTTTAAGGATAAGCCTAGTTAGTTAACTCGCGTGGTTTAAGTTAAGTTCCCCCACTTCGAATCCCTTCCCCTGATGACATACTCTACACGTGTCAATAACGTTGCAATCACTCTTTGTTAATAACTTGATATCACTGCATAAAATATTTAACACTTTGAATTGAAATATTTGAGGTTATGATAAATAATATATATGATAATATATAATAAATTATTATTCAGATCTTATAATAATATATATGATAATAATAAAATATAATAATATATTAATATAATATATATTATTCTTCTTCTGATCAACGCTACTATTTTCGGGATCTAGGTGGGGGAAATTAACTTAAACCACGCGAGTTAACTAACTAGGTTTATCCTTAAAAAAAACTGGGCCTAAGTGATTTATTCGTGGGATTGTCTTATATTTATATTTTTGTATTCAAATTGAATACAATGCAAATTGATGGCAAGCATTATTTGGAAAGTTATCCAATAGACCTTTTCATTTCAAATCACGATTTTTCTTTGTTTCGGACAGATGTCAAAAAAATCAATCTAAAGAAATGAATACGCAATACTTCTCATCTTTTTTTATCTTATTGCAGACAGTACGAAAATCGCATGCGCATAACACCCTATGAAAAGTTCTATTTGGCAAAACTGCTGACAAGTTAGTCAATATGTCTGACTTACTTATAACGTTTTCTTTTGACTAGCCTCGTGCGCACTGAGAGCACTCTAAGTATAAAACGTATATTCGATTGACTATTATAGATAGAGATAGATTGTAGAGGCTGCCCTGAACGGGCTACACTTTGACCATAAGGTCCATTGTGATGCCTAAGGATGTGAGTAGACTAGGAATTGGTAGGATATGCGGCTGCAGCCGACTCTGATAAAAACTATGCCGATATTAATCTAGAGTTCGTGAAGGAAACTACCGAAAACCTTCTCAAGCATAGCCGGTTAATTCGTTCTTGTCTAATTGACAGTTTAGTCAATTAACTGCCCTTTTTTTTTATAATTGACAAACTGCCGATGTCGGGATTCGAACCCATAACCTCCCAGTTTCTAAGTAGGCATACTGCGCAGACATAACGCCTTAGACTGCTCGGCTACTTGGACTGGTGACTATTATAGATTGCTCGCGCTGAGTTTTTCGATTGACGATAGAGAGCACTCCTAGTGCGCTCCGTCTTGCTCGACTAGTAAAGTCAGTGCAATATGGCGTCGAAAAATCTACGAATGTTGACATTGTTGGAACTATTATGATCGTCAGAAAGTTCTGATGATGAAAACGCTTTAATTATAATTACAATTACAAATTGCATCCTGTGTAGATTATTATCTGTTTCGTTAATAATAGTACAAAGTGTCATCAGTGCCATCAGATTCAATTTTATTTACATTTTTACTTGACCAGTCAAGTAGCCGCGCTTGTTAAGGCGTTGTGTGTACTTGGAACTGGGAGGTTATGGGTTCGAATCCCGACATCTGCAGTAAAATGATAAGAATGTCCTTGAACGAAAGATGGTGGATATTCAAAGTTATTTCTACCTTCATTGGTAGATTAAAGTAATGTAAAAACAATATTTCGTTCAAGAACACGTTTAATTTTAAATATAGAAAACATATACAATATTTCGTAATCCTACCGTCTCGATGCATCGGTAACCTCATAGCCCCGTAAAGTGCACCCCAAAGCCCCGTATAGTGCTTCTTCTTTTGACGATTTAGTCTCTAGCAAATCGATTTGCTGTTGACGGAATAGTCAATGGATTTAGAAATGGAATCACTACCTCCTTATACGTAGATGTTTAAATTGCAAGGGGTAGAAATAAATACATACATAAAATAGGAGAAAACAAGTAATGTAACAACTAACTGAGTTAATTGTTTGAATACCCAGTATATACTGAGTTGTATATCAATGTTTGAATTGTGAATATTTCTGCCTATTCAATGTTTATAAAATATGAATTATTTGTAAATGTTTGTTTTGTGTTAATAATTTTTCTTGAGACTGTAAAAATGTTCTTGCATTTAAAAAAATTTATATTAATGTTCTTGCGATTTTTATATATTTAAATATTGAGTTATATAATTGAGTAAATCAACGCGACGCGGCTGTTAACGCAAAGCGTTGTTTAAAACGAGCCGTTAGGCGACGCGAAAAGTTAGTCAACGCGAAGCTTTAGTAAATCAACGGAAAGCGTTGGTAAACGTAAAGCGTTGGTAAACGCAAAGCGCTAACCGCGAAACGTAAGCTAAAGCGATCCGTAAGTCAGTCAACGCGAAGCGTTGGTTAATGAGAAGCGTTAGTTATTCAAAGCGAAGCATCGGTGATTGGCGAAGCTTGACGTCACGCGAACGTTAATCAACGCAGAGCGGTAACCAACGCAGACCGTCAGATTAAGCGAGCCGTAAATCAGCCAACGCGAAGCGTTGGTCAATGAGAAGCGCTAGTCAATAGGAAGCGTTAGGTCAACGCAAAGTGTTAGTTAATCAACGCAAAGCGTTTACAAACGCCAAACGTAGGCTTAAACAAACTGTAAATCTGCCAACGCGAAGCGTTGGTTAATGAGAAGCATTAGTTATTCGAAGCGAAGCGTTCGTGATTTGCGAAGCGTGATTTCACGCGAATCATTAAACAACGCAAAGCGTTAACCAAGGCGAACCGTAAGCTTAAGCGACCCGTAAATCAGCCAACGCGACGCGTTGGCGCAATGGGAAGCGTTTGTCAATAGGAAGCGTTAAGTCAACGCGAAGCGTTGGTAAACGCGAAGCGTTTACCGACGCGAAATGAAAGCTAAAGCGAAACGTAAGTCAGCCAACGCGAAGCGTTGGTCAATGAAAAGCGTTAGTCTATAGGAAGTGTTAGTTTAACTCGAAACGTAAGCTGAAGTGAACCGTAAATCCGCCAACGCGAAGCGTTGGCCAATGAGAAGCGTTAGTTATCCAAAGCGAAGCGTCAGTGTTCGGAATCGTTAATCAACGAAAAGCTTGAACCAACGTAATCTTAAGCTAGCCAAAAGTTAGCCAACGCGAAGCGTTAGCATAACGTTGGTTAACGCAAGGCGTTTACCAAAGTGACCCGTAAGATTAAGCGAGCCGTTAATCAGCCAACGTGAAGCGTTGGTCAATGAGAAGCGCTAGGCAATAGGAAGCGTTAGGTCAACGCAAAGTGTTAGTTAATCAACGCAAAGCGTTTACAAACGACAAACGTAAGCTAAAACAAACTGTAAATCTGCCAACGCGAAGCGTTGGTTAATGAGAAGCATTAGTTATTCAAAGCGAAGCGTCCGTGATTTGCGATGCATGATTTCACGCGAATCATTAAACAACGCAAAGCGTTAACCAAGGCGAACCGTAAGATTAAGCGACCCGTAAACCAGCCAACGCGACGCGTTGGCGCAATGGGAAGCGTTAGTCAATATGAAGCGTTAGATCAACGCGAAGCGTTGGTAAACGCAAAGCGTTTACCGACGCGAAACGAAAGCTAAAGCGAACCGTAAGTCAGCCAACGCAAAGCGTTGCTTAATGAGAAACGTAAGTTATTCAAAGCGAAGCGTTGGTGTTTCGCGAAGCGTGTATTCATTCAAATCGTTAAACAACGCAAAGCGTTTACCAACGCGAACCGTAAGCTTAAGCTAGCCGTTTGTCAGATAACGCGAAGCGTTTGTCAATGAAAAGCGTTAGTTATTCAAAGCGAAGCATCGGTGATCCGCGAAGCGTGATTTCACGCGAATCGTTAATCAACGCAAAGCGTTAACCATTACGCGAACTGTAAGATTAAGCGAGCCGTAAGTCAGCCAACGCGAAGTGTTGGTCAATGAGAAGCACTTGTCAATAGGAAGCGTTAGGTCAACACAAAGCCGTGAACTACGTGACAACGAATCGTCGCTGATTCAACGCGAAGCGTGATTTCACGCGAATCGTTAATGATTAAAGTAAGCGTGAAAAATTAGTCAAATCGTAACGATAGTTAACGCGAAGCGAACGCACGCTTGAGTTATACAACGTGAAGAGTTAGCCGACGCGAAACGTAAGCTAAAATAAACCGTTAGTCGGCCAACGCGAAGCGTTGGTTAATGAGAAGCGTTAGTTATTCAAATCCGAAGCGTCCATGATTCGCGAAGCGTGATTTCACGCGAATCATTAAACAACGCAAAGCGTTAACCATCACAAAGCGTAACCTTAAGCGTGCCTTAAGTTAGCCAACGCGAAGCGTTGGTCAATTAGAAGCGTTAGTCAATAGGAAGTGTAAGGTCAACGCGAAGCGTTGTTAAACGCAAAGAGCTAACCAACATGAAACGTAAGCTAAAGTGAACTGAAAGTCAGCCAACGCGAAGCGTTGGTTAATGAGAAGCGTTAGATGTCAAAGCGAAGCGCCGGTGATTCGCGAAGCGGCTATGTTAATCAACGCAAAGCGTTTACCGACGTGAAACGAAAGCTAAAGCGAACCGTAAGTCAGCCAACGCGAAGCGTTGGTCAATGAAAAGCGTTAGTCTATATGAAGTGTTAGGTTAACTCGAAACGTAAGCTAAAGTGAACCGTAAGTCAGCCAACGCGAAGCGTTGGCCAATGAGAAGCGTTAGTTATCCAAAGCTAAGCGTCAGTGTTCGGAATCGTTAATCAACGACAAGCTTGAACCAACGCAAAACGTAATCATAAGCTAGCCAAAAGTTAGCCAACGCGAAGCGTTAGTAAATAACCAACGCGAAGCGTTAGCATAGCGTTGGTTAACGCAAGGCGTTTACCAATGTGACCCGTAAAATAAAGCGAGGCGTAAGTCAGCCAACGAGAAGCGTTGGTCAATGAGAAGCGCTAGTGAATAGGAAGCGTTATGTCAACGCAAAGCATTAGCTAATCAACGCAAAGCGTTTACAAACACGAGATGTAAGCTAAAACAAACCGTAAGTCAGCCAACGCGAAGCGTTGGTTAATGCGAAGCGTTAGTTAATCAAAGCAAAGTGTCGGTGATTAGCGTCATTTCACGCCAATCGTTAAACAACGCAATGCGTTAATCAACGGGAACCCGGAGCTTGTTAAAGACAAAGCGTTTAACAACGCGAAACGAAAGATAAAGCGAACCGTAAGTCAGCCAACGCGAAGCGTTGGTTAATGAGAAGCGTTAGTTATTCAAAGCGAAGCGTCGGTGATTCACGAAGCGTGATTTCACGCGAATTGTTAAACAACGCAAAGCGTAAACCAACGCGAACTGTAAGCTTAAGCGAGGTGTATGTCAGCCAACGCGAAGCGTTGGTCAATGAGAAGCGTTACTCAATAGGAAGTTTTTACAACGAGAAACGTAAGCAAAAGCGATCAGATGGTCAGCGAAACGAAAGCTAAAGCGAACCGTAAATCAGCCAACGCGAAACGTTGGCCAATGAAAAGCGTTAGTTATGCAAAGCGAAGCGCCAGTGATATCGCGAAGCGTGATTCAACTCGAATCGGTAACCAACGAAAAGCGTGAACCAACTCGAAACGTAAGCTAAAGCGAACTATAAGTCAGCAAACGCAAAGCGTTAGTAAATCAACCCATTGCCTTGGTAAACGCAAAGCGTTAACCGTCGCATCACGCAAGCTAAAGCGAACTGTTAGTCACCCAACGCGAAGCGTTGGTCAATACGAAGCGTTAGGTCAACACGAAGCGTTAGTTAATGAATGCGAAGCGTCAGTGATTCAACGCGAAGCGTGATTTCACGCGTAGCGTCAATCAACACGAAGCACTAGTTAACGCGAAGCGTAGGCAACTCAACGCTAAGTTGTTAAGCTAAGCGACGTTAGTTATCCAACGCTAATATATATATATATACATATGTATATATATTTATATATATATATATATATATATATATGTATATATATATATATATTAGCGTTATATATATATATATATATAAATATATGTATATATATATAAATATACACATATATATATGTATACGTATTTATATATACATATATTTATATATATATACATATATATATATATATATATATATATATATATATATATATATATATATATATATATATGTATATATATATATATATATAAACATATGTATATATATATAAATACATATATATATATATATATTTATATATATATATTTATATATATATATATATATCTATATAATTTTTTTTGATGATTTTTGATAGGATCGATGGACCTTTGAATAAAATTTTTGCAAAATTTTGACATCTGTACGAGACCAACTACTTCTTTGAAAAGGAAAATCACTTAATCCTTGACCTTATGGTTAAAAAAACTGAAATAAACATAAAAACAATACTATTTGATGTATGTTATGTTTGTCATGTGCCCGTTTGTACATGGAGACCATGCCTTCATTCGCTTATCAATTGTATTTATCATTTTTTTCAACTTTGAGGCCAGATTTTGAGAAAACTATTGAGTTTATGAAAAAGTGTTTCAAACAAAAGTTGTTTATTATAAAGAGAAGAAGATTTTTTGTTAACAAATTTTTTTTCTGACTCTTACGGTTTCAAAGATGTGTAATTCCCCCTTTTTATTTGCTCTTTCTGCACAAATTATGAGAAAACTATTGAGTTTATGGAAAAATTTTTCAAACAAAAGATGATTATTTTAAAAAGAAGAAGATTTTTTGTTTCAAAATTTTTTTTCTATCTCTTACGGTTTCAAAGACGGATATTTCCCCCCCTCTTAGCGGGGGGAAACATGTTCCGATATTGCCCATTAACGAACTTGACCTTACTTTTTTGCTCTAGAACACACACAAAAATTTTCAGCTCGTTATCTCTTTTCGTTCTTGAGTTATCGGCTTCACAGACGGACGGACGGACGGACGGACATGTGAAAATGGCCGAATTAGGCCATTTTATGAATACCTTTTTGAAGCATTTTTGTCATGGATTAATATTTTCAAGCGTTACAAAGTCGGGACTAAACTTAATATACCTTGTATATTTACAAATATACTGGGTATAACAATACTATTTGATGTATGTTATGTTTGTCATGTGCCCGTTTGTACATGGAGACCATGCCTTCATTCGCTTATCAATTGTATTTATCATTTTTTTCAACTTTGAGGCCAGATTTTGAGAAAACTATTGAGTTTATGAAAAAGTGTTTCAAACAAAATTGTTTATTATAAGAAGAAGAAGATTTTTTGTTAACAAATTTTTTTTCTGACTTACGGTTTCAAAGATGTGTAATTCCCCCCTTTTATTTGCTCTTTCTGCACAAATTATGAGAAAACTATTGAGTTTATGGAAAAATTTTTCAAACAAAAGATGATTATTTTAAAAAGAAGAAGATTTTTTGTCTCAAAATTTTTTTTCTATCTCTTACGGTTTCAAAGACGGATATTTCCCCCCCTCTTAGCGGGGGGAAACATGTTCCGATATTGCCCATTAACGAACTTGACCTTACTTTTTTGCTCTAGAACACACACAAAAATTTTCAGCTCGTTATCTCTTTTCGTTCTTGAGTTATCGGCTTCACAGACGGACGGACGGACATGTGAAAATGGCCGAATTAGGCCATTTTATGAATACCTTTTTGAAGCATTTTTGTCAAGGATTAATATTTTCAAGCGTTACAAAGTCGGGGCTAAACTTAATATACCTTGTATATTTACAAATATACTGGGTATAACAATACTATTTGATGTATGTTATGTTTGTCATGTGCCCGTTTGTACATGGAGACCATGCCTTCATTCGCTTATCAATTGTATTTATCATTTTTTTCAACTTTGAGGCCAGATTTTGAGAAAACTATTGAGTTTATGAAAAAGTGTTTCAAACAAAAGTTGTTTATTATAAAGAGAAGAAGATTTTTTGTTAACAAATTTTTTTTCTGACTCTTACGGTTTCAAAGATGTGTAATTCCCCCTTTTTATTTGCTCTTTCTGCACAAATTATGAGAAAACTATTGAGTTTATGGAAAAATTTTTCAAACAAAAGATGATTATTTTAAAAAGAAGAAGATTTTTTGTCTCAAAATTTTTTTTCTATCTCTTACGGTTTCAAAGACGGATATTTCCCCCCTCTTAGCGGGGGGAAACATGTTCCGATATTGCCCATTAACGAACTTGACCTTACTTTTTTGCTCTAGAACACACACAAAAATTTTCAGCTCGTTATCTCTTTTCGTTCTTGAGTTATCGGCTTCACAGACGGACGGACGGACGGACGGACATGTGAAAATGGCCGAATTAGGCCATTTTATGAATACCTTTTTGAAGCATTTTTGTCATGGATTAATATTTTCAAGCGTTACAAAGTCGGGACTAAACTTAATATACCTTGTATATTTACAAATATACTGGGTATAAAAATATTGTATTTACCAACTATTTGAACAAGATGGTAAACAGCTTAAGGTTGTTGTGAAACTGGTGAGGGAAAGTAGGGGTGGTGAGTTTGTCCTATAATAAATGCATTGAAATCTCATCCATTGCCAACTCTAAATAATTAAACATTTTGCAATTAAATCGTTTCAAATAATTTAATTTTTGTAAAAAACATAAATATTTGTAAAAAAAAAAACATAGTGTTTAAAACTTAAATCCGAAATTTCATTTTTTCGAAGAGTTTTAATAATTAAAAATATGTTTTCATGTATTTCAAAAAAGTTGCATGGTGATAAAACTAAATATAACTAGATAAAAATAAATATAACTAAAAATAAAACTAGATTTAGAACATTTTTCAATCTACAAATTTAATTATCTCAGAAACAAAAAACAGGATTAATTTGAAATTTGGTCCAGGTATTTATAAGACTTTGGTAAATATTATGACAGTTTTTCATAACACCGCATATCTGGTTGTCGAGATATAGGTTTTTGTATTCATGTTTTTACCGACGAACCCATTTAACCTGTGTAAAAATCTCTTAAAAATCGTAACTTTAACATTTTTTACTCAAAAACTAAAAACAGGATCAACTTCAAATTTTTACAGGATATTCTTTATTAATGAAATAATAAGCTGTAAAATTTTGAAGAACCTGTCATTAAATTGAATTTTCTTCACAACAACCTTAAAATTTGTTATGAAATTACACACACAATACTTTTAAAAAAAGTTAGGCTAAGTTCAGAACATTATGCTTCTGCGTTGGTTCCATTTCTAAATCGATCGACTCTAGCATTCTTCTTTTACGCAGCATTGCCAACTTAATTGTATTGTCATTAAATTTTACTGGATTTTTATTTTGAATAATAGGAAAATTTTATTTTCAGTAGCTAGCTAGTTTTTTCGTAGTAAATCACATTGAGAGTTTCAGTAGTTTTTTAGTGAAATGAAGCGTTCGCAACACTGTCCTCACAGTGTATACCGTGAGTGAAGTATGTTCAATACGCTTGGGCAAAAAAAAACGTACCTCCGATATTTTTTATCGGATCAACTTGACATTTTCAAGAGATATTCTCAAACAATAAACTTTATTGAAGTTATTGAAAACTAAAAAAAAAAAAAATAGTATATTCTAACACGTGTGTACTCTATAGTTAAATCTGTGACAGAACTGTTGTACCGGTAGAAGTATGACAGAATGTCAAACTAAAGATTGTTCATACGTGTTGTTTCACATACTCGAAATCATTTTAACTTATCGTGAATATTAAGAAGAAAAAAAGACAAATACTGAGTTAATAATCATAATTGGATGCAAATTTAAAAGATATTTTATGTTGTAAAACAAAATTTGTAAAAACATTGACTGAAATTTTCGGAATAATATTTCATATACAGAAATATTATTTATCAAATGAACGGAGACAGGTGAAGGCCTATAAGAGTCCGTAAAAACCCCATCTGTGCAATTTTACATATCGTTATTATATACATTTACTGTGCAATATTTTTATTTAAGGTTGTTATGAAACTGGAAGGGATAAGTTAGGGTGGGGAGTTTGTCCTACGCTAAATGCATTGATATCTCATCCATAACCAACTCTAAATAAGTAAAAATTTTGTAAAAAAAATATATTGTTTAAAAATTAAATCATTCACCATATTTAAATTCGCAATTAAAAGCAAAGTGGCGGACGTCTTGTGTTAAAATCCGTAACTAATGCAAGCTAGGTTTAAGAAAAAATAATTCTTAATATAATAAATTATTTAAATTTAAATAAATTATTAAATCATTTAATTTTAATAAATTTCTTTATATAATCAATAAAATTCAAGACCCGTACCACACTTTGTGTTGACGTTGTGACATCTAACCTCACTAAAACAATGAATATTGTAAATTCTAGTTATCATCATTTCATCCATAGATACTACACAAGGATACCTAACTCCATGTAAACAAATAATTGGCAAACATAAGATGTCAGTAGTGTTCCTTCTGCACCGGAAACAGAACAGAGAGTATAAGGTGCGAGTTTTAATTGAAAAACATTACGCATTTATAGTATTATAAAAATTATTTGCAGCCTAAGTATTTTTTCAATAAAATACTTTTTTAAATAAATGATAAGTAATTTCAATTTTTCAATAAGGAATTAGTTGAAGTTGAAGTGATAGTTAAAAATTCGCAACATAATTGCATAAAAAATAAAAAAAAAAAACATCGAATAAATAAATAGTAACCTGTAAAGTTTTAATTGTAAAAATGAAAATAAATTATTGAATCAGATATTAATTAAACTTTTATTTATTAATAATAATGCTGAAAATTAATATTTAATATAATGTCATACAATTTAATTAAGTAAATATTTTGGAATATTTATACTCACTTTTGGTACTTTAAAAAGTCCTGGTTTTTTTGAAATCCAATTGATCCTGTTGCTTGTTGTCACAAGCACTACCACTTTTACAATTGTCTACAGCACATACTCTTCCCATTTTAAATGTTTTTTAAACAGTTTTTTATTTAATAAATTTTTTTAAACAAATTGCGTACTTCAAAATAATCACTTCGAAATAAAACTAGTTACTTGGCTTACTTCACTTCTATTTAATATACTATATTCCACTATATTCAATTCGGTACGGATCAGTACCGATCAACAACTAGCGACTCTAGCGGCATAAAAAGTAAATATAACTTCTACCATTTCGTTGCCATATTTTGTCAATTTTTCCGTTTAAGTTCGATCTCCTTGTGTAGTCTCCATGATTTCATCTTACACTTATTAATTTATATGTAATCAGTTAAATCCATAGAGATAATATGTATAGAGTAGGCAAGCCGAGTCAAAAGTTGTCCCATAGAGATAATATATACTCTATGATATATAGTCATTATATATCATAGAGAATATATTATCTCTATGTTATATATTAGTCATTAAAAAGAGATAGCTCAACCTACGCGATTCTCTTTCTATTGACGGGACATTTCCACATACACGCGCGCCTATTGACTATTTATATTATCTCTATAGTTAAACCTAGCTACATTTACTTTTAATTGCGAATGACATTTGGCTAAATTAAATAAAAATATTGAAAACTAAATGTATACAATAATTTGTAAAATTTCATACATGGGTCCAAGGAATAATAAACTTAATAAAGTATCAGATCTTTAATTTGATGTCTCTTTAAAAAGCATGCGAATAATTTCAGTGGGTAATTAAACCGATAAATTTTCGTTTTAATACTTAATTTCTAAATATCGTAAAAAAGATATTGTTCAAGAGTTCGATCACAACTGACAGCTCGACCTATGGATACTACACAAGGATACTGAACTCCATGTAAACAAATAATTGGGAGAAAAAAAATGTCAGTAGTGTCGCTTTTATGCCGCAAACAATGGTGAGAGTATAATGCGCGAGTTTTAATTGAAAAACATTACGCATTTATAGTATTATAAAAATTATTTACAGCCAAAGTATTTTTTCAATAAAATACTTTTAATAATAACTGATAAGTAATTTCAATTTTTCAATAAGGAATTAGTTGAAACAAATTGCATACTTCAAAATAATCACTACGAAATAAATTTGGTTACTTGCTTACTTCACTCCTATTTATTATACTATATTCACTTCGGTACGGATAGTAGTACGGATGAACAACTAGCGACGCTAGTGGCATAAAAAGTAAATATTACTATTACCATTTTGTTGCCATATTTTGGGCTTATTCCGTAATGGTAACATCAATAAATTATATGTTGGCATCACTTAAAAAGGAGGGGTAGGGATGGATGGATCTGTGTTCCACCATCATAAACATCATCAATCAGAAATCTTCTGCTGTCAGAATCATGCAATGACTGAGAAACAAAAAATTAAATAAAATTGAAATAAAACAAAAAATTATATTTTATTTTGTTTAATAACTGGCTCGGCCTTGTGCACTACCGTGCTCTAGATAAGATTAACTATGTATAATTTATAAATAAATAATAAAAATGATTCCTCTATCATTACAATAGCATACGTCATACGACTTTTGATGATGTTTATGATGGTGGAACACAGCACCATCCATCTCTACCTCTCCTTTTTAAGTAATGCCAACTTAAAACTTATTGATGCTATCATTACGGAATACACTCTTTGTCAATTCTCCCGTTTGAGTTCGGTATCTTTGTGTAGTATCTATGGCTCGACCGTCGAGCTTGTAATTATGTTGGTAGCACCTTGATCTGTCTCCGTTTTGAATCAATATTTGTATAAGTTAATATAGATATAATCCTTAAACTCAATATTTTGAGCTATTTGTGTGGTACAAAAAGTATATTGTTTTTGTATGCATAATAAATAATTTAGTGACACAAATTATTTAAAATAAAATTTGTATTTTTATTTTTTTGTTTTTGAAATAGTATAAATAAATAAAAAATTTGTATTTAAAAATAATGTGCGTTTTATTTGTTCTAAACCACGAAGTATAGATATGTATTAGAGGAGACCGAACGGTAAAGGCTTTTTCCATGAAGATTGCACAAGGAGGCCGAACTCCATCTGAACAAATAATTGACAACACATAATAAGATGTCAGTATTGTTCCTTCTACACCGGAAACAGTGGAGAGAATATCAGGCGCGAGTTTGAATTGAAAAACATAATGCATTTATGTAGTATTATAAAAATTATTTGCAGCCAAAATATTTTTCCAATCAAATACTTTTTTAAATAAATGAAATAAAGTAATTAGTTTAAAATTAGCAAAATAATTACATAACAATAAAAAATAAAATAATAATAAAACATCGAATAATTAAATACTAACCTGTAAAGTTGGAATTGTAAAAATACAAATAAATGCAAGTAGAAATAAATTATATTAAAATTATTAAAATCAATTTAAAGATTATTAAATTTAACTTTTATTTATTAATAATAAGTCATAACGAAATGACAAATATATACTTCACTCCTATTTATTATACTATATTCACTTCGGCGCAAAATGAAAAATAGCGACGCGAGTGGCACAAAAACTAAATATAACTTCTACCATTACGTTGCCATATTTTGTCAATTCTCCCGTTTGAATTCGGTCTCCATGGCTTTTTCACGGAGCTTAATATTTCAACCTACATGCAGTAGTTACTAAGTTGCTCACCAGAGTGCGACCACAAAACTTGCTGACCGAATGGTATGCGCAGGGGGTTGGGGCAACAAACATCGATCTACAAGTCATTGTTCATAATTAACCCACCATAGAGCATATCCAAGTGCTAGAGTTCCCAATATATATCTTAATTTTTTTGCCAGGACACTTGACAGATACAAAGTAACTTGTGACTTCATATTGCTTAGTAAGTGTGGCCAAATTGGGGGATTTAAGTAATATATTCTTGGGATTGTTGTATTTTTAAATTTTTTTATTCAAGTTGAATATAACCAAAGAATACAATATACATAGAAGCGTATAAGTACGATTTTTGTGTCACCTAAAATTTTTAGTACCTATGCTGACCACTAAATGACAATAGCTGTTCGATTTAGAAGACAGCAGCTATTCATCTTAACTGTTAACATAGTGTTTTTTTAATTAAATTAAATACTGATATGAAAAAATTAACTCGTCAACCAGGAATCGAACCTCGGGCCTCTGGATAACTAGTCCAGTATGCTTCTGCTACACCAAAGACGATTGTGACGTAGCCAACTTTTTCATATTATTCTAATTTTTTATTTATTTAGACAGTATTACTTCTGTTGAAGTGATCTATTTATTTAATATTTGTGTATACTTTCGTGTCAACATATTTCGCGTAACATTTTTTTCATATCAGTATTTAATTTAATTAAAAATTCAATGACAATGAAATTTGTCGGAGTATACGCTAAAGTCTTCTACAGTTTGTCATACGTAACCGAAAGGAATTTGGACAAACATCGTATGTTGACACGAAAGTATACACAAATAAACAAATATTAAGTTAACATAGTGGTTTTCGAGTTATCTTTAACAATTTTCAGAAAGATTAAGGTTTATTCTAATCGTAATAAAAACAATAGGAAAACAAATAATTCATTTAATTTATTATTTTGATAATTTTTTATTTTGATAATTTTTTACATATTTTCCAAAGAGCTGAGCTTTTAGTGTAATTATTTGGTGTCAAACCCAAATATCAGATCAAAATCGTTCATTTTCGTTTCATTATTTTTTCGGATGTATTTCGTTCCTTATTTATAAATTGACCCGTATGCGGTACCCCTCTTTCTTATTATTATTCATAAATTGGTTTTTCTCCAGTAGCCAGTGTGGTCTCGTTTATGATAAGTTAAACTGGTTTTGCGAGTATAGGTTTTTCCACAAACTTCACATGAAAATGGTCTTCCTCCAGTGTGGACTGCTTTATGTTGAGTTAACCTGCTATTATGAGTGAATGTTTTATTACAAACATCACATGAAAATAGTTTTTCTCCAGTGTGGATTCGTTTGTGTTGAGTTAAATTGTTTTGAACAGTGAATGTTTTATTACAAACATCACACGAAAATGGTTTTTCTCCAGTGTGGATTCGTTTATGATTAGTTAAATGGGTTTGCCGATTAAATGTTTTATTACAAGTATCACACAAAAATGGTTTTTCTCCAGTATGGGTACGTTTATGTTCAGTTAAACTGATCTGCCGATTAAATGTTTTATTACAAACATCACATGAAAATGGTTTTTCTCCAGTATGGGTACGTTTATGTTCAGTTAAACTGATCTGCCGATTAAATGTTTTATTACAAGTATCACACAAAAATGGTTTTTCTCCAGTATGGGTACGTTTATGTTCAGTTAAACTGATCTGCCGATTAAATGTTTTATTACAAACATCACATGAAAATGGTTTTTCTCCAGTGTGGATTCGTTTATGTTCAGTTAAATGGCTTTGTCGATTAAATGTTTTATTACAAGTATCACACGAAAATGGTTTTTCTCCAGTATGGGTACGTTTATGTTCAGTTAAACTGTTCTGCCGATTAAATGTTTTATTACAAACATCACATGAAAATGGTTTTTCTCCAGTGTGGATTCGTTTATGATCAGTTAAACTTGTTTTGTTAGTAAATGTTTTTTCACAAACTTCACATGAAAATGGTCTTTCACCAGTGTGGGTTCGTTTATGTCGACTTATATTGTTTTGCTGAGTGAATGTTTTATTACAAATATCACATGAAAATGGTTTTTCTCCAGTGTGGGTTCGTTTATGTTCAGTTAAACTGTTTTGATGTTTAAATGTTTTACTACAAACATCACATGTAAAACGTTTTTTTTCAGTATGAATTTGTTGATGTTCCGAATCATTTTCATCGAATGGTTCATCTTTAATTATTAGTTCAGTATTTACTTTTAAGTTAACGTTTTCATGGATTCGTTCATGTTCCATTTTAACATTTTCATACAATATTTCTTCTGTAGTTTGTTCAATTTCTATTTTAACATTTTGATTAAACATTTCGTCTGTATGTATTTCATGTTCCAATATGAAACTTTCATCTAATATTTCATCTTTAATAATGAATTCTGTGTTTATTTCATTTTCAAGTTTAATATTTTCCTCATTGGCATGTTTATTTGCCATTTTGTTTCAATTTACTGATAATGTTACTACTTGTCACTATTTCTTCAGAGAGTGTATTCCGTGATGATAGCATCAATAAGTTTTAAGTTGGCATTACTTAAAAAGGAGAGGTAGAGATGGATGGTGCTGTGTTCCACCATCATAAACATCATTAAAAGTCGTATGACGTATGCTATTGTAATGATAGAGGAATCATTTTTATTATTTATTTATAAATTATACTTAGTTAATCTTATCTAGAGCACGGAACACAGATCCATCCATCCCTACCCCTCCTTTTTAAGTGATGCCAACTTATAATTTATTGATGTTACCATTACGGAATAAGCCCAGACTGTGAAGGTTAGAGATGTTCCAAATAGAAGTAGGGCACTATATAGAGGAGTATTATCATCCGCCATTATGATCCAGTTTGATGGAAGGCAAAGGTTCATATATGAGCTGAATTAAGTTAGCCGCTTCCAATTTTTTTTCTTTCGATTCACGACTCATGGATATGGAAAAATATAGAACATTTAAAAACCTGGCAGTCTCTCGGCGAACCAGCACGGATTCCGTGAAGAACACTCGACGATCACAGCTATAGAACAGGCCATGAACTTCGTTAAAAAAGCATGGTCAGGACACGCTCGCACTCGCAGTGTGCATCTTCCTTACCTTTGATGTCAAGAATGCATTCAACTCGATAGGATGGGAATTAGACAAAAGGCAAGGCAAGGCACAACCAAGAAACATCGTTAAAACTGTCACCAAATTAGCAATAAATACATATCCTGAGACAATATAAGAGTAATGTTAACAAGAGTAAATTTGAATGAAAGAAATTTTAACAAAAGTAATTTCAATAAAATTTATTATATTTTAATTTATTTTGTTTAATTTTTTTTTATTTTTATCTATTGATTTTGAATTTCTATCGATTTCTAATTGTCATAGAGTAAATTACGACTAGCTGATTTATACTGATGATGACTACTTTGTAATCGAAATACGTAATTAGAATACAAAAACTGATCTAGGGATTGGGACAAATTGGAATTTTTATTTTAATAAATGATTTCGGGTGAGGAGCATTAAGACTGCAAAAATAAATAAAAATACGTTTTGTAAAATCTAAATAAAAAATTTATTTAAAAAAATTATTAGAACAGTTTTGTTTTTGGAACTCTCACATTTCCCACAAATTGGAAAGTGGCGTTCCAAAATTTTATTCAGTCTTTTTTTTATATATAATAAAACATAACCCTAAACGAGACAGATTCTTACGCACAATTATTATCACGTGCATAAATATTACTGCTGTAACGTGATGTGCTACGTAATTCATTATTGATCGTATTCAATAATGGATGTTTCCCACATCCACAACGATTTTTAAAATCATCTAAATCTAACGCCCATATCATTGCACCACCCAAACCCATTTCCTTCACCATTCTGAATTTTCGTTTAATATCTGATACGTCATCATACGAAACCCATTGATTTCCTTTATTTGCATACGGTCCAATTCGTCCTTGCGCGTCTCTGGTCACTTCCCATCCACGAGATTTTACACGATCACAGATCTGAAATAAATACAGATTTAAACCAAGTTGTAGTGAATATTAACGCTGGTGGACTGGTTTCTTGATGCACTGAAGCTGAACAGGATGCAACTGCCGAGGGTTACCGGGCATTATCCCCTGTGGAAGCATTGTGTGCAGATTGTGAAGCGAGGAGGAAGAAACATTCCGCCACATTACCTGTGACTGCGAACCTCTAGGTTACAGCAGATACAGGATATTTGGTGCATCTCACCCCGAATATATGAACCTTCAGGAATACCCAATAAGTAAGCTCCTGGCTATTGCCAACATGTGGGAGAAGCAAATCTCGTCGGACTTAAGTAGAAGGGCAAGCACAATGGACCATAAGGTCAAAATGCAATACTTTTTAGACCCCAAGTTGTATCTATCTATCTAAGTACATTTATATTTTTTATAGCTGATATTTTTTATATTTTTTTGGTATCACAAAATTATCTACATAGTTTTCATTCAGCTTTATCATTGCAAGATTGCATGTCCCAGGGGCCAAATTGGTGCTGGCAAATTATTTCTTAAACGAAATTATCGATCCATTTGCAAACCCAATTGAATTTTTGAGCGGGAAAAAATTGTTTCATATTTTTGACTCAAATGCAAACATAAATTGTCTTGGACTGAATTAAGTTAGCCCCTTCCAATTTTCATATCTAATTATAAAACCTCAAGATATTTTATGTTTGAGCTTTACATTTTTTGTTAAAGACTAATATTGAATTTACCTCAAAACCTCACGACATAATTCATATTTGTATTAAATCAACCATTATGAAAATAAATTGTCCCGTTCAAAAATTCCCTTTGTTTGTTGTAATTGCTTCAAAAATTTTGTTTATAAAATTATGGCACTCATTTACCCTCTGGAAACATGCAATCTTATTTTCTCTTGATGAGAATTGGACAAACAAATTTTGGCAGAATATTTTCTCGTACTCATGCGCTGATTCGTATTAGACATAATAATAAATGAATTTTTATCATATCCTCTTTATCGCCATTTTTGGTCCCACCAATTTGGGGGCCATTTTAGAAAACCAAGAGAAACGTGAATGAAAACATCAAAATGTACATTTTGTTTAATCGCGTGCTGAGTATTTGGTTTCATAGAGGAACTTAATTTTCATTTGAAACATTCTGCCAATATTGTCCAACGATTGTTCGAACCCGATAAATAATTTAACACATCCAATCGCTTGAACATCTATCAAATTCAATGAATGTTCATCACATGAGACAAAATCAAATTCTCATTCATATTTGTGTATACTTAAGCGTCAACACTACTATGTTTGTCCAAATTCCTTTCGGTTACGTAAGACAAACTGTAGAAGACTTTGGCGTATACTATTTAGACAAATGTCATTGAATTTTTAATTAAATACTGATATGAAAAAATTAACTCGTCAACCAGGAATCGAACCTCGGGCGAGTATTCCTGGTTGACCTGGGTTTCTCGAACATGACTCGATACGTTTTATTTGCAACCAAACGTTGGTTTTCTGGTGTTAACGCTAATTCTTTTCTAGTGCATTCAACTGTGGACCAATGCAAAACAGCTTCAAATAGTTTTAATTCGTTAATTTGTAATGTGTCTCGTTCTAATACTGCAACCAAAGTATACAAATCAATATCTTTAAAACTGTCGACTTTTAATGCATCTGTTGTGCTTCGATCAATCACATCCCAACACGAAGCCGCTAATTGCGACGCATCGAATACCGTGCTTGAGATAACAATAAAAATGCATAATCAGTGTTTAAATTGGTTTTTAAAAAATCCACACAATGCCGTTCTAATGTTGGTTGATGGTATTTCTTTGCTACGTACAAAGTAGTTGTCACTGTATTTTCATTCAATTCAACTTCATCCGAATAAATAAATTTAAGAAATGCCAAAAAAGCTGATGGTTCAATGTCAGGTAATTGGATTTCATCAGATTTTGTTGCCAATGCACCAAAAAACATCCTTTCACACAAGACACTACTCGCTACAGATAAAACAATCTTATGGGCCGGTATTCGTTGTTGTCCAAAATCTGCAAGCATCCAAAAACACACTCAGAGAACGTTTTAGTTATTAAATAGAAAACTAAAACGTTCTCTGAGTGTGTTTTTGGATGCTTGCCATTCACCAATGTTGTCTGTATCCAACGAAGTAGTCATTTTAATGTAACCTAACAAAATAATTATTATTATTAAATAAAACAAATATTTGAAATAAAAATAATAATTTAATTAAAATAATTACAAAGAAAACTTACTGAAATAAAAGAAAAAAATTAGTTTAAAATGATCAATACAACTTGCCAGAAACCACAAAGTTAATGAATCATCTGTTCAGTGTTAGCATTTATGGTCAGTGTTGCCAGACCCGATTTCTTAAAAAGCGGTAGATCCACCAAAATAAAGCGGTAGATTCAAAAAGTTGTATTTTGTACATAGAATATATATTATTTTACCATTTACATGCATAAAAAACTTAGTCTGTTTGAAAACTGTTAACATGTACGTCTGTTACTGTAACGTACGACACGCTCATGACAAAATCAGTAATTACAGACCCATATTCCATTCTCAAATTTAGACACACATTCATGGCAAAATCGGTAATTACAGAACCATATTCCATTATTTCAAATAATGGAATATGGTCTGTAATTACTGATTTTGTACTTGTACGACTGGGAGTTTTTAACTAATCATTATTATAAAAAATTGAAAAAATGACACAAATTCAAAAATTTTTTTATTTACTCACAAAATTTCTAAAAAAACGGGAGATTAAGAAAAAAAACGGTAGAGCGGTAGAAATACTAAAAAAGCAGTAGATCTACCGTTAAACGGGAGATCTGGCAACACTGTTTATGGTGGGGGCTAGTATGCTTTCAGGGCCGCAAAATTATCGTTTGTCACCCAAAATTATCGTGCCCAAAGAAACCCGGATTTATTAATTCTAAACAAAGTCAATACTATAAAATCTTTTATATGTTATTTAATTAACTTTGAAACCAGATAACTTTACATGCTGGTACTTATTTAATGGCACACGATACAATTTTGAGCGCCAAAATACAAATAAAGATTAATTTAATAAAATTATTTCTGTTCAACATATAAACTTTTTTATTTACTAAATCAAATATTAATACAATTATCAAAACAGAAAAAATAAAATTATTTGAAATTATTTCTGAGTAATGAATCACAGTTTTATTAATTTTATTATTACTCAGTACAATTTTCACTAAAAAAAAGAATGCGAAATACTTAGGCCCAGTTTTTTAAAGAATAAACCTAGTTAAGTTAACTCGCGTGGTTTAAGTTAAGTTCCCCCACCTAGATCCCGAAAATAGTAGCGTTGATCAGAATAATAATATATATTATATTATTATATGTTATTATTATCATATATATTATTATAAGATCTGAATAATAATTTATTATATATTATCATATATATTATTTATCAAAACCTCAAATATTTCAATACAAAGTGTTAAATATTTTATGCAGTGATATCAAGTTATTAACAAAGAGTGATTTTTGTGTAAACCACGCGAGTTAACTAACTAGGCTTATCCTTAAAAAAACTGGGTCTAAGAGCGATAAAAATTCACTCTAGTGTTGTTTTGAGACAACTACGCTGTTTCATTTAACGCTCTTACACATTGTTTGGCAGTGTTTCACAATGCAACGCAGAGACCTCTGTGTTGTTAAATGGAAAGCAACCGCTATACTCTAACCTCCATAGGTACGAACAGCTGTTGTTTGTATATTAATATTTTATAAGCTTGTAAAAAAAAATAAAAAAATTTTGACTAATTAATTCTAAAAATTCATAAAAATTTCATCAATATTGGTGGATTCCCTTTTAATATAAATTTGAAGTATATCCCCGCTTCGATGTGATCCGGCCAACTGGTACTAAGTTCTGCCAAAGAATACAGTTGTTTGTGCTAATAATGGCACTAAATACCGAAATCGAACAGCTATTGTCATCTAGTGGTCAGCATAGGTACTAAAAATTTTAGGTGACACAAAAATCGTACTTATACATTTCTATGTATATAGAATCAGAATACAAAATGTTTATTTAAACTCGATACAGGATGTCATACATTATTTTATATTATTAAATCACTAAGTTCCACTTTCCCCTTTGAATTAGATTAAACTTTCTTCGGTTCTTATCAACGTTAATACGCTTCGATTGACATCTCAACGAAGTCGATTTCACTTTTAGTTCTCGAGATTTCATGCACACAAAAAATGTCTACGGCTTACGAACGCACACACACACACAGAAACCTGTCCAAAAATGGTATCTGGGTGGAATGTAAATTATGATTTCAATTTACGGACCGATTATTCTACAGGGAGTTAATAATAAAATTAAATAAATCATAAGTTTTTAACAAAAAATATTAATTTTATATTTATAAATAATGACATATTTGAAATTTACATAAAAAAGTGCCCAACCCAGCAGCCCAACTTTACCGAACGGATTTGGATGATTCTTCTTTTTTTTTGGATACATTTTCAAGATCTTAACACTATAAAGTTTACCCTTTAAAAATATATTTAATTGATTATCCACAGTCAAAATAGATGGAAGCAAAATTGTTAAATCATGGAAAAATACCAATGGAATTAAAAATTAGACCTTTAAATTATCATTTTAAATTTATACAGCATGCAAAAAAAAAATTTCTATTCGCAATTCTAAAAGCAAATGTAGATGTGAGCATTGCAAACGTCTAAGCTAGGTTTAACTGATTACATATAAATTAATAAGTGTAAGAAAGATGAAATAATAACATGGAATAGATTGGAGAGAGATAGCAGTCATTTAGAAGTGTTTACAGTATTCATTGTTTTAGTGAAGTTAGTGAGGTTAAATGTAACAAAGTGTGATACGGGTCTTGAATTTTATTGATTATATAAAGAAATTTATTAAAATGAAATAATTTATTTAAGGATGTTCCCAAAAAGCAGTCGTGTTCAACTTCCATTATGTAAACTACAATAGATCAAATAAAATATAGATGAGGTACAGTGTTACTTTTTGCTGCACTAACACTGTACCTTAACTATATTTTATTTGATCTATTGTAGTTTACATAGTGGAATTTTTTTAGAAGTTGAGCACTTAAACAATGTTTATAAGATAACTAATACCGACCGCTTGTTTTTGTTATTTTTGTAGAAAGTTATTTGTTACATCTTCAATTACTTATTCTCAGTATTTTAAAAGAATCGTAAGAAAATTACTATTGATATTTAATAAAACGTGTGACAACATCAATCGGGGTCAGTTTTATATGATAAACATACAAATTTTAACTGTCAATATTTACAAATTTAGTACCGTAAGGGCCATTAAAAACAATTCTACGTATGGAAGATACTTTTAACTACATATATTCAAATAACAGAAGAATCATAAGAAAACTGATTTTTCGGGGACCGTCTTTAAATATAAATAATTTATTATATTAGGAATTATTTTTTCTTAAACCTAGCTTGCGTTAGTTACGAAGTTTAACACCAGACGTCAGCCACTTTGCTTATAATTGCGAATACTCTTTCCGTAAAAAATGATTGTAAGATATAGCGATTTTAAAAATTGCGAATATTATTTTAACGAATGAGTATCACCCAAACCTTACGAGGATGAACTTGAGAAATTCTTCCAAAATAAATTAGTTCCTTTTCTCTTATCACTTTTTGATGCAACTTTACGTTAAACACAAGAATACGTTAAACACAAAAATCAGTCATTTACGATTACTTTCAATGTTGAATTTGATTCAACAAATTTTACCTGCAGAATTGATGGAGGATATCTTTAAAATCGTGTTGTGTGGGATCGAGGAGAAATATTTCATGTTATTTTTGAAAATTACGTTCATTATGTATGCAGGTCACTGACCTCCATCATTCTAAATATGGACTAACTACTGTTATAAAAATGACTCAATTTTTGGTAAACTAGAACCATCTTAGCGTACAGCAGAAATAAATGAACTATAATTATATTTAAATGATGAGTGATATTGGGGGGGGGGGGGGTGTTGCACCGTTGACCTTGAAATAAAATATTTAGTACGGATTAATGAGGATTTTTGACATTGCATTTTAAATGATGGTTTAAAGATCTGTGTAAATTTTCAACTCCATTCGAATTATTCCAAGGTTGAATGTATATTTTGACTGCTCATTTCAAAGTTTAGAATAAATCGTATGTTTTTTTGATGATTATGATTTTGCTATTTCCATTTCAAAATGTGGCAAAAATCGGCCATTTTAAAAGGAAAAATAAAAAAATTATGTATTTTTTTCTTAGAAATGTAAACAAAAGAAGAATAATCCAAATACTAATTGCTGTTTCGGCCCCGAGCTAACAATATATTTCTTAGGATGTAACAACTTGTTTCAAAGGACCGTCCAGATACTCTGCTAATGCATTCGCTTTCTGACGAAGTAAACCAAAGCCGACATGACTGCGTGCATACAGACATAACAATAGATTTGCGACTTGTGTAATGGCAATGCGTCCATCCATGCATTCCATTAGGATCATCTGTGGTTTGTCGTCGCGGAACGCTGTTCGACCATTCTTTTCATACGCTGCCCATATATTACTGACGATTGCTGCTGTTACTCGGGAATTCTTTGATCCGTAACAACTGTACGCTAATAGTGCTCCTTCATGATTCAATAATCTACAAATATAATAATTATAATCATTAGTTATAAGCGGCTCAAGAAGCCGAGCGATTTAACGCGTTCTGCCTGCTTGGAATTGGGAGGATGTGAGTTCGAATAACACCAGCAGTTTGCCAATAAAAAATTAACGGGGCGGTTAATTGACTAAACTGTCGACGTATGGACAAGAACGAAGTAACCGGCTATGCTTGTGAAGTTTTTCTGCAGTTTCCTTCCACAAACTCCAGATGAAGATCGGCATAGTTCCTATCAAAGTTAGCGGCATTCATACAACGTACCAATTCCTAGTCTGCACAAATTCCTTATCCTCCACTCACATCATAAAAATGTATAGTTCAATATTGAAAAATAATGATGTGGGTGGCTTCTGTTATAAACCGTAAGGTCTCAGAAACAGAGGTAAAACCCTATGATTAATATTATTATTAATCATTAGTTATTAAATTACACAAAGTAACAATATTTTTATTTTGATTATTCGTTTCTTGGGGCACTATGCCATCTGGTAGCAAGAATTAGAAACAGAGTATTCAGGCTCAACTGTGATAGTTACATATATTTTGTTAACGAAACTCATATCTTTTTAAATGAAAATTATGGTATGAGGTTTTCACCAAGCGTTGTTTATAGTGTTCATCTTGATGCTGTGTATGCTGACAAAGCGTGCAATGGTTGAGTTCCACTATCCATATCCCAGAGATAGTTACGATTAGCTAATTTATACTGATGGTGACTACATTGTAGTCGAAATACGTATTTATAAAATACAAACAAATGTTCTAGGAATTGGGGCAAAATTTGAAATGTAATTTCAAAAAACCTAGAGTCCTCTTTGATTATTTTAATAATCTTTATGTTTAATCTACCTAAAACTTTAAGGATGTTTTATGAAACAAGAGAGCTTGTCCTTTGTTCACTTAGACCAGTTATTTTATTACAACTATCAACAGTTTATTTATTTCTAAAACTTACAATGTATTTTCTACGCCACCAGTATTAGCTTGACTTAGAACTTGAACTAAAGCTTTTGATTTCAACATTTGTAAAAATCTTGTAAAACTTTTTTGCAAAAACAAATTATCAATTACAATAATGACAGTTTTACAACCAAGTCAAATCATCTAGTGACTTTCATTCTTATCAACTTAATATATCACGTATTATTTAGTAATGAGTCTGGTTTTCATCTCTATGATCCCCATTTAGGGTGTGTTCTATTGGACGATTACACCAATAGGGAATATGCATGAAAATTTTTTTTGACATATATTTTCAGAATATGAAAATACTGTTAATACTGTAATAATATTTAAAAACGAAATTAAAATCCGACAAATATCAAGGAACCTATAAGCTTTTAAAAATTATTATCTGTCTCTTGCAAAAATACTAAAACCTGAGTTTTACGTGTATTTTAAATGGTGAAAGTGTAATATGACGTCACATAACATATCAAGAGGCTATCACCCTCTTTGTCTAATCGGGAATTTCAATCATTCATATCTCGCTTCTTTTTAAAGTTATTTAAAAAGTAATTTTACCTTGATATTTGTCAAGTAAACATGCTTCAATTCAAGTGAAAAAAATTTTCATGCATATTCCCTATTGTGCCAGTTACAGGGTCACGTTACCCAGTGACAGCCATTATTGGATGTGCCGTTAATGGTACTGGCAGTAGAACACCAGACTCTCCTTCCTCGTAAACCTCCTCCATGTTTTCACGAATGCTCTGACAATGTTGCACTCCCCACATCCACACAAAACTGGCTACTATCAGGCCATTTCACATATAACATTCTCAATGGTTCATTTTATAATTGATTTGTGGATACCATAAGATACCTGTAACTTCCAACAAATTGTCTTTTTATTTAACTTTTAATAATTTAGGTTCCAGACCAAATATACCAGGATATATTTATATATTCCTACGTACATTGGCTCTCCGGTGGGGAATCGAACCGCGGTATCACGTGTGAAGACGAAGAGAGAATATACCAAGATATCCTAGTATAAGTTAACATCGTATCAATTGTTAACATCGTTACGATAACGTCTTATAATTGCATTTGTGAGCCCTTACAAAGCCAAACAAAACGATGTTTCTAATGGATGTAAGTCACTAACCTCCACCATTATATACGGATGGAGGTTAGTATTATAAGTGATAAAGCGTTTAGTGTCTAAATGGAACGCAATCATATTCGAATAAATAAAAAACACTCAATTTACTATGAAAATTTTATAAGAATTTTACCTAAATAAAAATGAATCGAATAATTAGGGATGAAAATATAAAAACTGAACAATTACAACCAGAATTAATAATTAAAGAGGAAAATGTTAAAATCGAACCACAATTATATACAGAAGTAATAATTAAAGAGGAAAATGTTAAAATCGAACCACAATTACATACAGAAGTAATAATTAAAGAGGAATTAACAGATGAAAGTAATTTAGTAGAACATAGTGAAGAAAAACGTTTTCCATGTGATTTTTGTGATAAAACATTTAACTTTAAATGCACTTTAGTTAATCATTACCGAATTCATACCGGAGAAAGGCCATTTACATGTGACGTTTGTGATAAAAAATTTGCCCAACAAACCAGTTTAGTTAAACATAAACGAATTCATACGGGAGAAAAACCTTATTCATGTGATGTTTGCAGTAAAACATTTACCACGCAAAGTAATTTAATTGAACATAAACGAATTCATACGGGTGGAAAATTTTTTTCATGTGATATTTGTGATAAAAATTTTACATACCGAAGTAGCTTAGTTAAACATAAACAAATTCATACTAGAGAAAAACTGTATTCATGTGATATTTGTGAAAAAACATTTATACAGAAAATCAGTTTAATTGCACATACACGAATTCATAATGGTGTCAAACCTTATTCATGTGATGTTTGTGATAAAACATTTGCCCAAACAAGTAGTTTAATCAAACATAAACGAATTCATACGGGTGAAAAACCATTTTCGTGTGGTATTTGTGAGAAAAAATTTACATCCCAAAGTGGTTTAATTGTACATAATCGAAATCATACCGGGGAAAAACCATTTTTATGTGATGTTTGCAATAAAACATTCACTCAGCAAAACACTTTAGTTCAGCATCAACGAATACATATTGAAGAAAAACCATTTTCGTGTGATGTTTGTAGTAAAACATTTGCTCAGAAAAAAAGTTTAGTTAGTCATCTACGTAATCATAGTGGAGAAAAACCTTTTTCTTGTGATCTTTGTGATAAACGGTTTACAGAAAAGAGTAATTTCATGAGACATAAGAGAGATATACATTTGAACCATTTGCAAGATATTGTAGTTTGAAATGTAAAGACACAAATATTTTTTGAGTCATAATAAAAACAAAAGTTTACAAAAATTTCATGTGTTTTTTTTAGCCTCATTATAAATACCAAAGAGTATAGGATAGAGGAGAAGCAGCCCATAAGAGCTAATGAAAAATCATAGTATACGAGTTTCAGCGCCTCTACTGAGTCAGACAGACAACCTTTCACATGACAACGAACCATTTTTTTAAATTTTTACTTTAAAATTATTAATTTATTAACTATTACGTCTTAAGAAACCGAAATCATCAAAAACCCAAGCGTAGATATCATATTTCAAAAATCCTCCTTCATCGTCGCCCCCGCAAAAGCCAACAAACTCAATAGTGTATATCCCGAAAAACCAGATGTCGCTTACAATTATACGGCTGCTTCTCCTCTATCCTATACTCTTTGATAAATACGTCTGTAATAAGGGCGGGTTGTTCCAACCTCTGCGGGTAAACTCCTGACTGACGGTTTTCCAACTTCTAGGTAACTTTACCTCCAGAATAAATGTCCCTACTCGGAAGTTAATTTATACCATCACCCGTCCGTAAAGTACCGAGTAGGCTGCTTAAGCTCCCGGTAAACGTGTGTAGAGCAATAGTGGGAGTAGAAAAATAGTGGAATTAATGATCGAATATAATCTAAGAAAGTGCATCTGCTCTGCTCTGAAATTGTGAGTCGAATATAACCTATAAAAGTGCACTTTTTTTGCTCTACACACGTCTATATATTTGTAGTAATTGTATGTCGTGTTTGAAAGTAGCGAAACAAATTTTTTACAAAAATGAACATAGAACATCAACATTTATACGAGAATCTAAAATTAGGCACATTATTTTTTAACATGTAGGCATACTTTGTCATAGTAAAAAAAAATGAAGTAATTTTTAGATTTTTTATTTGAATTTAAAATTTTTGCGTTTCTCGAGCTTCGGGAATTTTTTTCTCGAATTTTACTTAACCGATTTTAATATTCATGGGCTCATTAGACATTTTAAAAATTTTTAGTCTTAAACATGAAGAATAGATAAATAGGAGATTGAACGACATAGGCAATTCTTGGGCAATTCGTCTGTTTTTTCGTCCTCAAAAACGTGTAGAGATCATAGTTATTATTTTCGCCACTAGTGGCAGTGCGAATATACCCGTACGGAATTGTTATTATTATTACATATTAAAATCAACGGCTATCGCATCTTACAAATAAAAATTGTAAGTATAAAAATTGTTTAATTTTATAAATGTGAAAAAATGGGACGATGTTGTACAGGGAAAGCATAGATATACTGTTATATATCTATGAGTGGAAGGTTGTTTAAGGTTAGGAATGCGTGTCTGCATTTACGAAAGGAATATGGTCTGTAATTACCGGTTTTGTCATCTTCTTTCTTTATCTAATATATGTTAGTATTGTAAACATATATTTGTATATTATTATTAATTGCAATTATCACTATGATTCTTCATCTTTTAATTTATTGCAGATTATTAAGAATTCTCTATTATTAATATTTATTTAATTATTACTTGATAATCGAAAACAATTTTTTATTATCTATAAAACTAAGAATTCTTATTAACTGAATGAAAGTGATTTCTTGGTGCCTACATTTAAACATTTAAATTCCGTACGGCACTGAGACCAGTGACCCCTACTGATAAAAGATAGTTACACCAATTCTTGACCGTTTTTTTAACATTACGTTCGCTCTTCTAATATTTCTATTTTCATGGTCTTAAACAAGATATTAAGAAAAAACGCTTTTTTGTTATAAACAAATTCAATTAAGGCCCTGTTCTGTCACGAGTTGGAACGTACAAATTTAGAGACATATTCAAATCAATTTAAAAATAAATGCGGTTCCGAACAACCTGCCTGAAACCCCCGTTTTTGAAGCAAATTTGACTACCAATAATAATAAAAAAATAACATAATATTTTTGTTGTTGTTTTTACTTGTGTATTAATTTCTAATCCGTTGAAATTAGGTTAAGGTTTTGACAAGCCGTTTACACATAGACACTAAAAAAGGATACATAA
Organism: Nineta flava; assembly: GCA_963920215.1. Lineage (NCBI taxonomy): Eukaryota > Metazoa > Arthropoda > Insecta > Neuroptera > Chrysopidae > Nineta > Nineta flava. The sequence continues at coordinate 3,632,101 of OY986041.1, forward strand.
GTCCATGTAAACAAATAATTGGCAAAAATAAGATGTCAGTGGTGTTCCTTCGGCACCGGAAACAGAATAGAAAGTATAACGTGCGAGTTTTAATTGAAAAACATTACGCATTTATAGTATTATAAAAATTATTTCCAGCCAAAGTATTTTTCCAGTAAAATATTTTTTTTTAAATAAATGATAAGTAATTTCAATTTTTCTATAAAGAATTAGTTGAAGTTGAAGTTCGCAAAATAATTACATAAAAATAAAAACATCAAATAAATAAATAGTAACCTGTAATGTTGGAATTGTAAAAATGAAAATAAATTATTGAATCAGATATTAAACTAAACTTTTATTTAATAATTGTCTACTGCACATACTCTTCCCATTTTAATTGTTTTTTCAAATTTTATAT